>BMAU01017270.1:412500-1067500 GCA_019973935.1 Trichonephila clavipes | reverse complement strand
ACCGTACTATCGTCATCTCAGAATCATGCCATGCCTGTGAAACATGTTTTCCTGGGGAACCTTCCTGATGTCGAAGAGGTGCCTTCACATGATGGAGAAACTGTCTAGTTCAGCAGAATTATGATATGTTAAATCTTTGTGTATTTGTCGTATAGTCCTTGTCTGTTCCGTTTTTTTTTTGTATATTTCAGATTCTTCTCTGGTCTCGATGAAAAAAAAAAGGAGGACGTACCGCTGCGGACAGCGGATAGTCAGGTTAGCCGGTTGTGGCATGCAGCCAAAGCCAAGCAGTCTTCGCGCGCAGGCGCAATGAATTGAAACTGAAACGAAAACTATAGAACTAGTGAAAAGAGAAAAAGCGAAAAAGGAGGAACGACAGAGGTGCGCGAGCAGGCGTTACCATGAAAACATCATCGAAACTTATCTGTTAGAATAGCTACCTTTTTAATTAATTTTTGTTAAATTTTAAAATAAATGTAAAGAAAGACAAATGTCTTGGACCCCTTGTTGTCTCCCACAAATTATATGTATATATATATATATATATATATATATATATATATATATATATATATATATATATATATATATATATAAGTATATCTTGCTCAAATTTTCAATCGTTTGTAAAATACTTTCTATTCATAAATTCAAATTCAAGTACATTAATTTTAAACTTGTAGTGAATGATGCTTGATATTAATACAGTATTTTTCAAATATTAATTCTTTAATTAAATTGAAAAATGAAAAACAAAAATAACAGTCCAACAGCATACATGTGGCCTTGGTAGCCGAGTGGTATATGTATCGGATCGTGGGTTGCCTTGTCACGAGTTCGAGCCCAGTACCACTAAAAACCCGCCGTGTAGGGCAGCAATGCAAATTAAATCTGTCGAGAGCTGATACGTCCTCCCGTTGGTGTGGTGTGGTAGTTGGGAGAAGGGGGTCCAGCTCAGGTGTCGTCCACGTCACTTGACCATGGTTCCGAATTACGTGGTCCGTCGCCAAAAGCCCTCGTGTATCTGAACAGTGTGACGTTAATATTCAATCAACCATCAGAATATATAAAAAAGGAAAATAGTTCATTGTGTTCTTGTAGAGCAATGGATAGCACATTGGATGTCTAAGGTTCGAATCCCACCTGGGGTGGACTAATTTCTGAGAATGTGATTTCTTCTTTACTATACTATTTTATTAGAATAATTAAATTTAATTAATGAATAAATGGTAAAAAAACTAAAATAATATTCCAACACACCATATATAAAATGAAAATCGCTTTTCTATTTTCCCACTTAATATTATGATACTTTCATGAATATATATATTTATATTAATTGTTATCAGATAGTGGCAATCTTTCCAAAACGTTTAGCGATCACTGTTCTAGAACTACACAACCCTTTAGGTTCACAAGGTATTAATTTTTTTAAAATTAACATTATTTCAATGAATGTTAAAGAACGTTTTCTTATGGTCATCTATCTATCTTTCTCATATTTATACACGACGTATAGCGCTCACTCGTAGATTTCAATCTTATTTTTTCAATTCCTACTATTTAAACACACTCTCTATATATTTATTTATTTATTTATCTTCGTGGAATTTTCTATCGTTAATAAAATACTTTTTAAGGCACTCGATTGAGCTGAAATTTTAAATACATGATTATTTTGGATGACAATGCAGTAATTTATTTATTATTAATAAAAATTAATTGATTGAAACTAATTAATGAAAATACTACAAACGCAGCCTGATCACCTCCATAGAGTTCTTCCTCAAAATTATGGTGGAACCGAGCCAAATCGTACTGCCACCTGCATGGTGCTCAAAGCTACGGCTAACAACAAGTGTACATCTAGCAAGGTTGCCGCCATGAATTTCGTGGGCCTCAATTTGACGCATTTACAACAACAAATTTACTAAGAGCAGAATTTCTAAAAGGCAATGAGATGGGTATTATTTTAAATTATATCTGAATGTAATAATGTTGTCGTTACAAACGCCACCTGTCTGACGATGTCAGATCGAGGCTCACGGAATTGTGATCGTGGCAACCGGACTAGATGTATGTATGTTGTTATCCGTAGCTGTGAGCACCATACAGGTAACAGTACGTTTTGGCTCGGTTCCTCCTTAATTTTGAGGCAGGTAAGGAGCATCCGACCTCTCGTTCCCTTCCATCAACCTCACGAGAGGAATTGCGGCTCGACGTCTATTTAGGTACCCTCCATGTCGCAAAGGCACTATTCATTTTTAAATATGCGCGCTTTTTCCGCGATTCCAACCCAGGCCCTACGACACAGCAGTCAGCGTTGCTAACCACTCTACCGAATGGGCGACCTAACATATTAATAAAATATGCAAAACTCAAATTCTGATAGGTTTCACAAAAATCTCCAAGCATTCTTCTGAAACTATTCATAATTCTATACTAATGTTAAGAAAATTACAATTTGCTTATAACTCTTAATTCAAACAGATAATTAATTATACGAGTCTTTCCAGACACTTTATCGAACTTTTAATATTTACAAATTAGGAGAATTCGAATATCATATTAAGTTACAGCTCAATAACGCAAACATAAATTCGGAGCGCTTCGCAAACTGCATCTCCGAAACCGAAACGTATATTACGAAATAATCTTGTTATCACTTCGCCTTATTTGGAACTTAAACACGATTGTTATTCCATGCCCGAGTTAACCAAATTAACTTCCGCTTTCGTTTCATTCTACCAATTGTCGCGCTAAAGGATTTGGTTTGGTTCTGAAACGGGAAGTCACACGCGTAGGTGGTTTATAAATGACATTGCACGATATCTGGAGTATGTGGGCGTAGTTGCTTTTAAGAAGTGTGTAAATTTCAGATGTTATTAATGGAGGTCGAAATTCATGATAAGTTGTTACTACAAATAAAAATGTTATCATCTAATCGGATCAAAACATTTCTGTGAAACTGATAAATGAATTGCTGAATGATTTTCTGGAACTATTTAAGATTTCTTTTTTCTATTACATCGCCAGGCGTGTTTTATTGCTTTGAAACTGAATGAAATCTATTTTTAAAGCAAGATCAAAGAGAACTTCCATTCATGAATTAATAATCAATACATAAAAATGTATATGAATAAAATACATACGCAAATTAAATTCTCAATTAATTTTGCAACCAAGTTAATTCATAGATCGAAATAGTGTATAAAATGTTTCATCGCTATAGTTTCATACAATGTAAACAAGTAATATAAAAACAAATTTGAGTCATTTCCAACTTAGGTCAACAGAGAAAAATTTTATTTTAGTTACTTTTTAATAAATAATTACAATTAATACAAATATGTATATGCATATCACAGAATCACAATATTAATTGGCAAAATAGAAAAGCGATTTTTCTTTTTATATATGGTATCGGACAAATGTTTTAGTTTTTGTTACTATTTTATTCATTCATAAATCACATTCTCAGATATTAGGCAATCCCAAATAGGATTCGAACCCACGTTTTTTGTATTAGAATTCCAATGTGCTATCCATTGCGCGATATGGACACAACGAGCGATTTTCCTTTTTATATATGGTGTTAGACTATGATTTTTGTTTGTTACTCTTTATTCGTGAATTAAGTTTCACTAATAAACTTTTTTAAAAAAAAAACTGTATTAAAATCCACTGCAAGTTTTTAAAAATGTACTTGATTTTGAATGCAGGAATAAAAAGCATTTTGTAAACGATTGAAAATTTAAACAAGATATATCTATATATATACATAGATATAGAGATAGAGATAGATATATCTCACTAAACACTGTTTAACCCTGTTTCACTGTCATAAGCTAGTGACACAGCTCGGGAAATCACAATAGTTTTTTCCACTCTAGCTATATTTCTCTTTTTAGGTTTGTAATGGTTCCATGTTCCTGGTTCTTTCGGTTTGATCTTAAGATGTTTTAGGATTTATTAGTCTTCGTTTTAATTTATTTACTTCTATATATATATATACATATATACGTATATGGGGAGATTGTAAGCTAACAGCAGGAATTGAAAAAAAGGATTTACAATTAACGTTGCAAAAATCATTTATTTCTTTAAAATAATGATAGTTTGTACGCAAAATACACACACACTGAAATTCAAAACAGATTATGTGAAACATTTACATAGTATTGAATATTTTTTTAGGACAACGTCTGAAACCCGGGTAAGTATTAAGTCGATCGCGAAAGACCGGTGTACTGCCGAGATATTTTGAAGTAATCGTCTTCACTAAGACGCGCTTACTAAAAGAAACGTATCTGTAGAACACCAACGCCAATTAGACTGAAGAAACGGCTTTTCACAACCCATGCGACTATGTATAAACCAAACATGTACCATTATTGGAAGTGCCCGATGGCTATGAACAGATTCTCTGCCACTATAGGGGGAAAATGCGATCACCACGATGTCAGCCGTAGAAATAGACACCGACTAAAGGGGGGAAACATTGATCAGCTCTTCCCGCGATAACCTGGAGTTGGCTACTGAAACATTACCCCACGTTTCCACAAGATTTGACTCTTGTGTTGACGTTACGTCAAGCGATGGTAGGGCAATCAGAAACGAGCATGTTTAGTATAAAACGAACGGTTACAGATTCATCGTTCATGTACCTTCGCTGCATTGAAAACGTCCAGAGTTTAGCAATCACTCATAGTTGTCCAAACATTCAATCCGAAAAAGCTTTGTGGTAATTGTGTTATTATAGTAAAAGTAGTAATCAGTAGTAATTGGTAGCTATTATTATTATGTTTGTATCTTGCGTTTTGCTTCAAGCGTGGTTTTAAAATTGTAGGGGGTGTAAGTATGTAGGTAAGTACATATTCCGTATTTATTATTAAGTTTTTACAATTATTGTAGACATTTTTCTTTGCCCAATACATTTATACCACTAGGTGGACCGTAATACTTTGAAAATATTAGAAGTAGACCGTACCATGGAAAAGTCTGCATACTCCTTGTCTAGAATATACAATGCCGCCATTGAATTCTTATATGCTTATGAATGAAAGCATAAACAAATTTAAATGTATTGTATTCGTTTAGAAGGCTTTATTTCTTTCTATTCATGGCAATTAACTCACACACACACATTCGTATCTATTTTTATATATAAAAAATGTCTATATTCATATACAATGGTCATTAATATATTTATAAATATACGTTTTCCGTTATTGATTTATATTGTTTAATTTTTTTAATTTGCATTTAAAAATGTATTTTTAAAAGGAATCATTAATAGTTAAGTTTTATTCATTTATAATTCCCATCTTTGTTTAATAATTATTATTTCAAAATCTATAACAGAGCAGTAAAAGAAAGCACATCTGATTAATAACGAATTTAGTCCATAGATGGCAGTCTAAAAAAATTATTCCAAAATTGTATATATATATATATATATATATACATTCAATATATATATATATATATATATATATATATATATATACACTCTGTCGCAAAAAAATATATGCACCCAGAAGAAATCAAGCTACAATCACGAAACTCGGCAAGAATGTAGTCTGGTAAGAGATATGCAAATGATTAAAATTTCGAAGCCAATGAGACAAGGCTAAGTGTGCTATGCGCATATTAGTTGCGCAACTGGGAGAGTTTAAAAGCATGAATACGAGCGCCGTACGGCTATCCAAACGAATCTGATGACTTTGATAGACGATATTGAGACTTAGGATGCCTCTAAGACGTAACCGGCGGCAGTACGAGCAGCTGACGGACTTTGATAGGGGCCGTATAATAGGCCTCAGAGAAGCAGGTTGGTCGAATAGACGTATCGGCCGCCCCCTCGGTCGGAGCGATATGGTAGTTGCTCGGTGTTGGCAACAGTGGATCACAGAAGGTAGAGTGTACCGTCGCGGAGGGTCAAGACGTCCCAGGAACACAAATGATCGCGAGGATCGTGCAATCAGAAGAGTGGCCACTTCGGCACCAACAACGTCGCTAGCATCGATTCAACGCCACTTACCTCCTTCCAGACATCCAGTGTCATCAAGAGAAACCATAAGGAGACGACTGACCGAAGTTGGCTTGAGGAGCCGACGTCCGCTAAGACGCTTACCACTGACCCCACATCATAGGCAGTGTCGACTGGATTTTTGCCGACCTCGGGCAACTTGGAGTGTGACAGACTGGAGACGTGTCATCTTCAGTGATGAATCCTGATTCAGTCTCAGTGTTGATGACCACCGCACACGTGTCAGGAGGCGCACCGGCCAGCGGTCCGATCCGGCATTTATTGTCGAGCGGCATACAGCAATTTCACAAGGTGTGACAGTGTGGGGAGCAATTTCTTGGGACACACGATCATCTTTAGTGGTCCTTCAAGGCACTTTGACAGCTCGCAGATACGTGGACGATATTTTAACGCCGATTGTGCTACCCATGCTATCAAGTTGCCCATGTGCCATTTATCAACAGGATAATGCTCGTCCACATACTGCGCGACTCTCCCAACAATGTCTTCAAGGATATGACGTCCTACCATGGCCTGCCAGGTCACCAGATCTTTCGCCAATAGAGCATGTCTGAGACGCGCTGGGAAGGCAACTGCAGCCGTCCCGAGATACAGGAGAATTAACAGCGCAGATGCAAAGACTATGGCAGGATCTTCCACAGGGGGTCATAAGTGATCTAATTGAATCGATGCCCCGCCGAATTTCGGCTTGTATAGCTGCCAGAGGTGGCTTTACTACTTCTGATTTTTAACCTTTTGCAAGCTGTAACTGCTTAATAAAATGATATTTTGTTCTGAATTTTTAATCATTTGTTTATTTTCATATACACTACATGCATACCAAATTTCGTGAATGAAGCTCAATTTCTTCTGGGTGCATATATTTTTTTGCGACAGAGTGTATATATATAGTGTTCAATCTACATTGAATATAAACTGAAAGAGAAAACAAAATCGAATGACAGATGCGGAAATTCAAACGCTTGATATTTTATGATTGATTATTTATTATTGTAAATTGATTTTCCTGTACGCAACATTTAATATATCATTGCTGAATAATTCATGTATTACTTTGTACGAAAGTGTGTGTGTGTGTAGCAATTATATTCTTTTAGGTGTTATTATATGGAATAACGATATTTTAATAAATAAGAAGTATATTTTTCCTTTTATTTATAAAGTAAGATAGGACATGATACAAAGTGTACAAGTTGTCAAACATATTATTAATTTTCGTTTGTATTTGAATGAATACATTTCACAATTTTCAAACACATAAGGAATGGAAGTAAAGAATTATTAGTTTCTTTTTACGATTTTCTTTCTTATTAAATATTCGCAAAAACTCATTTTTATTTGCAACTCTGGATTCCTTGAAAAAAATGGTTTTTGAATTAGGGTTTGTGACTTTTTTTTTTTTTCACTTTTCTTAATACTTCTATAAGTAAGGTTTTGCGTAAAAGTAAGAAATATTAAAGCATTAATTTGAAATTGTAAATTAGCGTTAAAACGTGTTTAATTTACTTATAAGTTGATGGATTACTGGAGTACCTGCTTCCCGCAGGGAAGCTCAAACTCCTTTCATGAAATACTGGGTGGTTACATGAGTTCGGCTTTTCTCTTAGCCCATAGCTGCATAATTATAAAAATTAGGTGTGAGATTAAAAGGAAGAAAAATTAAGAATTAAAATTTACTGTGAGTGTAAATAAATATTAATTTATGATTGATTGTGTGTTTTTATAAAATCTAGTGAGGTAGTGGTGAGATCTGAATAATTAATAAAATAAGAAATGACGCTTAAAGCGGTCTTGCAAGGTGAGAATGAGTGACTCAGCGAACGCGGAGTTACCCGCATCGTCGAGAGTCTCATCCCGTCTGAAAATCGAAAACGAAAATTAGATGAGGCGAGTGCCAGCGAAATAAATCGCTTATACCCAGAATCGCGGAGAAAAGGATGAAAAGAAAGACCAATATCTAAAATCACTCCCCCGCAGGGGGAGGCTGGAGGAAGAGAACGGCCGAACGAGGACGAAACTAGAGTACGTCACGAGGGCGAAATTGGAAGAGCGCAGGAAAGGGGGCTTATCAGCCCCAAAACGCGTTCGAGGAGCACCAAGAACGCAGTGGGAAGGAAAATGCATTTTTTTTGTGCAGCCGTAATGAAAAAGAAAAGAGTCTGCAAGGAGAAACTTACAGACGCCACAGCAGGTGTAACGAAGCTGGAGCCAGCTTTGACACTGATCCCAGTTCTGATGAAAGGCAAATGCATTTGAATGTTATGAAGTGTAGCAATTAAGTGTTTTTGTTGTGATTACGGCGGTTTCAAGGGCAGATTCCATTTAGTAGTTTTGTAAGCAAAATTTAGTTTAGAGTGAGGATACGTGAAAAGTGTTTGTGCTTTAATTACTGGGTTGTTGTGATTTTGGATAGAAGTAAAAACATTTCTAGAAGTTCTAGTGATGTAGTTATCGATCGGCTCCATGTGTAAGTCGTGATGAATGACACTATTTCTAACGTACCAAGGTGCGTTAGTAAGGATTCTAAGAATTTTATTTTGAATGACTTGGTCTGAAAATCGCCCAAAACGGACGGCTATATGAGTAACTTAGTGGGAGTCTGAGCAGTCCAATCAGGGAGCAGCCTATTGAAGCTGTTTGGAGTGGGTGTGTCTGAGAAGGAGGAATTCTGGGTGCCGAAGCATTCCCAGAACTCGTTACGCTATTGGTCGGCTCGCTCTGTTCCCATAGGTCGAGAGCGAGTTCGAGATAGTTTTTGCGGAGTTGTAGAGTTTTGCATGACAGTGAGAATTAAATTAAAATATTACGTGGTCTGTTAAAAAATGGATTAATGTTATATTTATCAATACGAGCAATTGCTCGGTTAGTATGAGAATCAATATTATTGAAGAATTTAATAGCGATCTTTTTGAAAAATCTTTTAAGGTTTTAAGCTTTAGTGCTGATCTGATTTCATCGTTTCTCACATACCGTGGAGAGTCGGTTATAATTTTCATGATTTTATTTTGTGCTGCTTCCAACATCTTAATATTAGAATAGGCTGCGTGGCCCCAGATTGGACTCGCGTATTGTAAGATTGGTCTGAGAACGAGTTTATAAATAAGCATCTTATTTCTTAATGATAAACATGATTTCCGTGCAATTAAGGGGAAAACTTTAACAACGGAAATGTTGAAATTTCTGCGAATGCGTATAATATGCTGTTTAAAAGTGAGTCTTTTATCTAGGATTACCCCTAGGTATTTGGTGTTTTTGGACCAGGGTATGTGTATGTTATTTAATTTACTTACACAGAAACTAAGAAAGTTTCTTAAGAACCGGTAATATAGGAATGGTACGTGCTTTACATATAAAGTGCATTTCTACTATGGGCCTTACATAAAATGCACAGGAAGATATTTCACCTCAATTACAAACATGTCAGCAATTTTCCTTGCAGGAATATTTTTTCATTTATTCGCTTTATTTTTATAATTTTCTTTTGGCATTCATCTTCATAATTCTTCTTTATTTATATCTATGTTGTAATACCTCGTGCCTTATAGATAATTCTAAATCTGAAGGCTTATAGATAGCAATTGTCGAATAAAAAGTCTTGTATACAAAAAGATTAAATATTTAAGGAATACAATTTTTTTATTAAAAAATGAGTAACTTTTTACTTAAATCGAAAAGGAACATTTTAACTGCGATGAAAATGTGTTTAGATTTGACATGTTCCTTCCGAAATCCAGATCCAAAACTTTCAAAATTGTTCGATACATACACTACATGTCCTCATTATTTTAATCCTCTTAGTTTTAGGGATAATCTGAACTGCCCAGTTAAAAGTACAATGATGTATGTGTTGAAAAGAAATATGTAAAATAATGTACGCTTTTAATTATTAATGTAATTTTGTGATAATTCGACACAATAGGGATTTCATACCTTAGAAAAGCTAAATGGTACTTCATAATGCATATTGTAACGTCACTTCTCGAAAACAACAACATCTGGTCGGTTTCTTTGTAGACCGACACCCACACGTGCATTTGCAGGTGCAGGGCAACCCCTGTTTGACCCCCCGAGGAATCTAGCTCGCCGACCGGAAGATGAGGGGAGAGATGCTTTGAACTTGCATGAGAGCGGTGGCGAACGAATCCTCCTCTCACAAAATAGTGGACTCTAACAATCTATAATTAATTTTAATAACTTTAATATGTATCATTTTGTAAATAATTTTCAATAGTTGTGACGTAAATAAATTCCATATTTTAATTAACCAAGAATACGCTACCGTTATTTTTTCAAACGTTACAGCTTAGAGTTTTGGTGGCAGCGCTTTGGGATAAAAAGTTAGCATTCAGGACCCGTGAGAGGAGGAAAATTTTGGATTTTTACGGACGGAAGATCTTCGGAAGCCGTTCTGCGATTCAATTCAGCTTCGGAGAAAGAGAGCGTCCTGCTCATAGAAGATCAAACTGATCTATAGTGTTAACGGCTAGAGTGTCCGAAGGGAAAGCGATTTTCGGAAGCCGTGCTGCAATTGAATTCAGCTTCGGAGAAAGAGAGCGTTCTGCTCATAGAAGATCAAACTGATCTATAGTGTTAACGGCGAGAGTGTCCGAAGGAAAAGCGATTTTCGGAAGCCGTACCATGAGTGAATTCAAGGCTGGTCAAACTGACCACACTTATTGTTAAGAGTGAAAGATTCAAGATTGGTCAAAAGGACCATTGTTCACACGGAAGAGTTCAAAACCACTAGTGCACATAATTTGCTTCTGACAGCAAGCTGAGTACTTCAAATGGGTGAGTACTGTTATATTTTTGAGTTGCAAACTGCATATTGTATTAGGAATTTTGGTTAAAGTGTTCTTTAGAAATTTTGAAATACTTAGTGTTTTTTCTTGCATGGGAACAGTGTTATTTTATTTCTAGAGAATTGTAATTGTATTGCAAGCATTGTGTGTAATTTTAGCTTAAGATTTATTGTGTTTTAAGTCTCTTGAATGATTTTGATTATTTTTAGTGTTAAGTTTTTCTTTGTGTATTTCTGTGTATGCAGGGGACCAGTGTTATTGTATTAATAGAGAATAGTAACAATAGTGCAAAATTTAGCGTGACATTTATTTGATATTGTTTAAAAAATGGCTTTCCTTGGTAAAGGGAAAAAGCAAGACATGTTGCAACTTGCTGAGGAATTAGGAATAAATGCCACTTTAAATATGACTGTCCCTAGCATAAAAATTGCAATCACTAACAGTGAAGGTTATGAAGAGGAATTTGTTAAAAATCTGTATGAGACTATCATTGCAAACGGAAAAAGATTGGAAGAGTTAGAAAGGGATGAAAAAAAAAAGATTGGAGGAGTTAGAAAGGGCTGAAAAAATGAGATTGGAAGAGTTAGAAAGGGCTGAAAAAATGAGATTGGAAGAGTTAGAAAGGGCTGAAAAAATGAGATTGGAAGAGTTAGAAAGGGCTGAAAAATGAGATTGGAAGAGTTAGAAAGGGCTGAAAAAATGAGATTGGAAGAGTTAGAAAGGGCTGAAAAAATGAGACTGGAAGAGTTAGAAAGGGCTGAAAAAATGAAATTGGAGGAGTTAGTAAAGGAGCAGGCATTAAAAGAGAAAGAATTACAGCTGAGAGAGAGAAAGAAATTTGATTTAGAAAGGTTTAAAATAGAATCCGGATTTAGGGTAAACGATGAATCAAACGATTCTACAAATGCATGTTCTGTAACCTCTAATTTAAACTTTAAAAAACTGATCCCAGATTTCGATCCTAAGCAGTCAGATATTAGTTTCTATCTAGTGATCTTTGAACGCCAGGCTAAAAGGGCGTCAATAGAAAAGAAAGAGTGGGTGGGGCAATTATTGGGTTTGTTACCCCTAGAGATCGTGCAATTTATTGCTCGCGAACCGGAGGAACAAGCCGAAAATTACGATTATGTAAAGAAATTATTACTTAAAAGATTCAAGTTAAGTCCGGAGGTCTTTCGGCAAAAATTTGTCCAACACCAGAAAAAATCCGATAGCACCTGGAAGGATTTCACTTTTGAAATTACGAATTATCTAGATGAGTGGCTGATTGGCTTAGAAATAAATACCTTTCAAGATCTTAAAGATCTAATGGTGGTAGATCAATTAAAAAAACGCACCAATGCTAGTATGAAAGATCATTTTTTAGATAATTGGGCAAACCTTAAATCAGCTACTCAAATAGCAGAACTCTTTGATAATTATGAGGACGTCCGAAAGGTAAATTCGAAACCCATGGATAGGTGGTCCAGAAATGATAAAATTTTGACATACTCAGGGGTCAAGGAAAAAAGAAAATAGATTTGGGAAAACTTCTCCTAGATTAGGAGCTTCTGTTCCGGAGAGTACTAGAGAGAGAACTTTTGAAAAACGAGTGATACAAAGATGTTATCATTGCAATATGCCCGGACATATAAAAGCCGTTTGCCCTAAATTAATAAAAAACAAAACGACGGAAACTCTCAATAATATTGAAGGAAATGAAAACCCGGATTTTCTTAATTCATATACAACAAAGGGCTCTGTGAATGGTCACGAGATAGACATTCTTAGAGATGGGAGCGACAATAGATTTAGTATGTGCAAAATACATAAATCTTTCTTCTTTCTCTGGTGAAAATGTTTGGGTAAAACAACCGTTAAGCCCAGAATTAGTTTGTTTACCTTTGGCGGTCGTGGAAATTTCCGGAAATTTTGGAACGGAGCAAACCAAGGCAGCGGTTTGTGGAAATCACTTAAATCAACACGGTCGATATTTGCTTGGAAATAAAACGGCCGAGCTAATAAAAGGAAATTTAGGCTATAATTTCCTGCCAGTCGAAATATTGAATGCTGTCCAAACAAGGTCTCAAGTCAAAGCGGCTGGAGAAAAAAGGGGAGTAGATAGTGGTGATGCTAAAAAGGGGGAAGATGAGGCTATAATTGTTTCTTCGAATGCAGAGGACGAAATTTTAATACCTGCACTCCAGGAATATGTTCCGGAATTAGCGCTGCTAAGGGTTACGCGAGAAAATTTAATCAATGCTCAAAAAAATAGCGAGGAGATTAAATCCTTATACGAACAGGCAGCCAGTCAACTGCAGGTTACCAATCAGGTTTATTCGCTAGAGCAGGAATTATTGGTCAAAAATCGTGAAGATAAGTTAGGTAACGTGGTGAAGTTAATAGTAGTGCCGGAAGAGTTGCGCGACCCCATTAAATCCTTGTGTCATGAGGCCCTTGCCCTTGTGAACATCTGCACACCTGGAAATTACGAAATCCAAAGACAAATTAAACCGATATTTTTACTGGCCGAATTGCTATAGAGATATGGAACAGTTTGTAAAAACTTGCGATCAGTGTCAGAGGGCTGGGAAGCCCAATGATAAAAAGAAGGCCCCACTAAAATTGGTCCCTGTTATTTAGGAGGTTTTTACTAAGCTAAATATTGATGTGCGTGTGGGCCTCTCCCGATCACATCTAAAGGGAATCCATATCTTATCACGGCCATTTGCATGTCATCAAAATTCCCTGAAGCTATTCCGGTGTCTGATATTAGTTCCGTTAGTGTCACAGAAGCGCTGTTAAACATCTTTTGTCGGATGGGGTTTCCCCGTGAAATACAATGTGACCAGGGTACTTCTTTTACTAGTACTCTGACTACCGAGTTTTTTGAAAGATTCGGAATACTTGTCAGGCATAGTTCTGTGTATCATCCACAGAGTAACCCTGTTGAGCGATTTCATCGAACGTTAAAACGACTCTTATGAGTCTTATGTTTAGATGCAGGCTCCGAATGGGACAAACATCTTCCGTCAATTCTTTTAGCGTTACGAACTGTATCTCACGAAAGTACAGGGTATACACCGTCAGAGCTGGTGTATGGGAAAAATTTTCGAACCCCAGAAACGTTAGTAATGGAACATTGGATGGAACCGGAAGAAGAAGGTGATCTCGTCACTGAATATATGTTTAAGTTAATAAATAGAATAAATAGATGTCAAGAAGTAGCTATAAATAAAATGGAGGAAATGCAAGTTAAGCGGAAAACTTGGTATGATAAAAACGCAGTAAAACGTGAATTTAAGGATGGGGATTTAGTCCTAGTGTTAGCTACATCCAGAGCAAATAAATTAGCAGTGCAGTGGATAGGTCCTGGGACAACTTTAAATAAAATTTCGGAAACGAACTATTTAGTCGAAATCCCCGGCAGACGCGAAACATCTCAAATCTATCATATAAATATGCTAAAACCATATTACAAAAGGCCAGAACACGTTAACGTAATTATTAATGATGAAACAAAAAACTCTTTCGCAGACCAGGAGTTAGAAATCCCATACTTAGAAAACAATTCTCTCATTTATGATTTCGAGGACGTAATCCAGGCTAGCGAGTTGAACAAACACCTTCACGACAAACAAATGGATCGACTGCGCGAAGTATTAAATAAATACTCTAAATGTTTTTCAAACAATCCCGGTTTAACTAATCTGGTTGAACACGAAATCCAGTTAGTTAGCGATCAACCAGTTAGGACGAAGCCCTATCGAATGTCGCACCGACAAAATGAAATCTTAAAAAACGAAATTAACCGAATGTTAAAATTAGGAATCATTGAGGTAGGAGAATCGGATTACATGTCCCCTATGATTTTAGTTGAGGTAGCTGGGAAAGAACCTCGTCCATGTATAGATTACAGGAAATTAAACGGGATCATTAGAACGGAATATTTTCCTCTTCCGAATATCGAAGAATGCGTAGAAAAAGTATCGGCGGCTAAATTTATTACCGTCTTTGACTTATCTAAGGGATATTGGCAAATACCTTTGAGTAAAACAGCACAGCGATACGCAGCCTTCTGTATTAGCTTTGGTACATACCGACCCCTAAGGATGAGTTTCGGGTTAAAGAATGCTCCATATTTCTTTAGTAAACTCATGGCTGAATTACTTAACGGACTAGAGGATTTCGTTGTCCCGTATCTAGACGATATCGCAATTTTCTCAGATACTTGGGAGTCGCACATTAAACATATGGAAACGGTTCTGCAGAGAATAAAGAGAGCTAAGTTAACGATAAAACCTTCAAAGTGTAAGTTTGCGCAACAAAATGTCAAATTTTTGGGTCACATTGTGGGTCAGGGTTTTCGCACCCCTTCCGAGATCAAAGTTCAGGCTGTTCTAGAGTTCCCTACCCCTCGCACGAAAACCCAAATACGTGCTTTCTTAGGTATAGCGGGTTATTACCAAAAATATATAAATCTGTTCTCGGTAATCGCTGCTCCGTTGACGGATGCGTTGAAGGGAAGAGCAAAGAAGGGAGAAATTAAAAGTGGACGACCGAGTGTGAAAACGCATTTCGAGAACTAAAAGGGAAACTAATTGATAAGCCCGTCTTGTACGCGCCAAATTTTGAACGAGAATTCATTGTTCAAACGGACGCTTCGAACGCAGGTATGGGAGCAGTTTTAACCCAATTAACTGAACAAGGTGAGGAGCATCCAATCCTTTACCTGAGTAAGAAATTTTCAGAGGTAGAGAAGCGTTATTGTACGACGGAGAAGGAATGTGCTAGTATTGTTTTCGCAATTAAAGGTTACATTATTACTTAGATGGAAATTCATTTTTAGTTATGACCGATCACAACCCGTTGGTGTGGTTGAATAGAAATGTTAGTTCTAACCCTAGATTGATGCGATGGGCTTTGGCTTTGCAACCATATAATTTTAGAATTGTACATCGGTCGGGTAAAAGTCACAAAAATGCAGATAGTCTCAGCAGATCGGTGATAGATAATTAGGAATTGTTAACAATGTTCTCTTGCTCATGAATAATAATTTTTTTTTATGTTTTTAGTTAAAGGTTAATAATTGTATTAAATTTTATTTATTTACTAATACTGTATATCATATCGAATGGAGATGCGTGTCAAAAGATAAAGCCATGAAAAGCTAATGTATTAATATGCTTAATTTTGTATATAGGGTTTTAAAATATACCTGTGTATTTAGTTTACGCAAAGAGGCATATTGTGAAAAATATTTTGTGTGTAAGGTTGTACACTTCGCATATCATATCAACATGTCGTTAGTATAATTTTATTTAAGTATTGTGGCGAAGAATATTTTATGTGCAAGGTCTTACACTAGCATTTGATATAACATGTTGTTAGTATAATTGATACTAGGCATTGTGATAGGAGTGTTTGTATTTTTATTTAATGTATAGTATGTTTTCTTACATTGCTTACATTGCTATTTCGTAATATGGATTTGTGTAAGTTCCCTAGCAAGAACACTCACTCACTAGAAATAAGTAATTTCAAATTTAGTTCAGCGTTTTCTTTAGTAATTAAAATTGCAGCTCAGAAATATAGTGGTGCTTGATGAAGGGATGTGTCGGTAATCTGTCAGTTGTCTCATCGTCATCCCATTAAACTTTTCTCAACGGAAAAGTTCCATAAGAGAGGGCGAGAGCTGTAACGTCACTTCTCGAAAACAACAACATCTGGTCGGTTTCTTTGTAGACCGACACCCACACGTGCATTTGCAGGTGCAGGGCAACCCCTGTTTGACCCCCCGAAAAATCTAGCTCGCCGACCGGAAGATGAGGGGAGAGATGCTTTGAACTTGCACGAGAGCGGTGGCGAACGAATCCTCCTCTCACAAAATAGTGGACTCTAACAATCTATAATTAATTTTAATAACTTTAATGTATCATTTTGTAAATAATTTTCAATAGTTGTGACGTAAATAAATTCCATATTTTAATTAACCAAGAATACGCTACCGTTATTTTTTCAAACGTTACAATATGAATTGTTAGAATTCTATTGAAGGTATATTCATATATTATACGATATAATTTTATGCCGAGAAGTATATTATAAATCCGTTTTTAAATGAATAATAATATATCTAAGAGGTATAGTTTAGTTGTAAGAAAAGAGATAATTATTGAATTTTTTGCTGCAATTTTACTTTAAAATGTTCTCTGCGGGTTTTCTATTTATTCCCCAAAATTATATTCATCACACTCTCAATAGGAAGAAATACCTTACTCAAAAAATACCAAAAGGTGAAATCAAGTTAATTTCGGGATGGTGAGCAATTAGATTTTCAAACGTAACGAACATAAAGTTTGTATTGCAGTTCTACTCGAAACACTGTTCGAAACTTACATATATATAAGTTCAACCTTTCACATAAACTCTAAATTAACTTGAAGTTATAAAATTTTAGTTTTAACAAATCAAAAACACAAAATTTCCATTAAAATGATCTGCATATCAATTATTGCATTGGTTTTCAAACATAAACCTATATGCATATGCCACATTAATTTCACCTTTCAAGTTTTTAATTTGTAATGGTCTTGACCTTTCAGGACTTTCGCGTAAATAATTAAGTGTTAGCTTACCCTCCTAACGAGATGTAATTGTAAATTTATCTCTTAGAAATTAAAACATCTGCGTATTAAATAAAGAATTACAAAAGACATTATCATCCGATTATCCGGACTAATCAGAAGAGGAGTCTTCGGAAGTCACGTGGTGGCGGCGTTAGCCTAGTGGTCAAGGTATCGGATCGTGGCTGGCATGTCACTAGTTCAAGCCCAGTACCACAAAAAACCCGCCTTGTAGGGGAGCGATGCACGTTAAAGCTGTCGAGAGCTCAAATGCCCTCCCGTTGGTGTGGTTTGGTAGTAAGGAGAGGGGGATGTTCAGGTGTCGTCCTCGTCACTTGACCGACCATGGTTCAAAATTACAAGATCCGTCGCCAAAAGCCCTCGCGTAGCTGAGCAGTGCGACCTTAATATTGATGCGACTCTAGTTTAACTTAATTGATTAATTAATTCCATATACCCAATTTCTAATACCCAGGTTCGACAAACACATCGCATCATGGCTTAAGTTAAAAATTAAACAATAAATCTCTTAAAGACAACAAAAACAGGACTCTAAATTAAAAAACCGTTCTTTAAATTAACACTTAATTTATTATACTTGACCTGATTAAATTTGAATTAATGTACAATTTGACGCATAACAAAATTCTACTTGGCTTTCAGAGAGGGAGTCTGGTAAAAAGGAGTGAGACATGGTCACCACCCGGAGTCCAGTTCAAGGCCTGGATCTAAATTAAGATTGTTGCTCAGAGTCTCAAGTGTGAGTGTTGAAAATCGGGGTGCATCCCATTTTTATTTGGCGTCCTGTTTTCTCGAATATTCTAGAGCGGATTCTTTACCTCGTCCGCTTAATTTCTTTTGATTGGTCAGGAGACAGCGCAAGGTTACCGCACAACGGTCAATGACATTTTTAAGCGCGGGAAAATCCTCCGACGCACCTCAATTATTTATGGGTCTAATGAACCTTGCGGGCGTGAGAACGTATGCACCCTTAAAAGTTCGTTTACAGAGGTGGGGCAAGACAACACATTCCTTCCACAAAATTCCGTTTCTCCTGTAAACAGGGCAAATGTAAAAACTGCAGTTGTAACTTTGGGGACCGGCGACCTCCCATCAATATTCACTCACTCACACACTTACTCGGAAGTCACGTGAGTTTTGGAAATTCTAGTCCGTGTTTCATATAAAAAGCCCAGATTCGTTAGAAAATTCCAACCGCATTTAGTATCTGTTTTAATGTTCTGTTAATGTCTACAGCTGCTTTGTTTTTTGTGTCGTTTTTAACCTTAAGTGCCTAAATGTGAAATAAAATTGGTTTATCATCGAACAAAAGAATATCTCATCAATACAACTCTATTCACATCAACCATCTGGATAGTATGATCAGTAAAAGTAAAGTATATGCATATATATATATATATTCTGATTCCTTCACTATTCCATCATCTTACATCAATTTAAACTTTTGGTGGTCATCGGGAACATTGAATAATGCATAACTCAGTCCTCATTTCGTACGTTGTGAAGTCCAAAGAATAAAACGTTTTAATTAATATACTCATTACTTGAATATGACACAAATCTATCAATAAATTACACTCTTGAAGTGTGCAACCAATATCCGTCATGTTAATAAAAAATCACATTAAGAGTGAAATCGGTTTAGAGTTAATGATCAATTCTACAACATTCCTCAGAATATATATAATTAGAAGTTTCCTTTAATTTTTCATACTTTTCCAAACATATAAAACATAATCGAAATTTTAAAATTTTTAATAATTGTAATCCGAAATCTCTTATACCAGTTAAAAATTTATAGAGAACTCTTTTAATAAATATATTATCACAATTTCAACGCAAAACTTTATTTTTATAAAATATTGCAGAGACAATACAATTGAGGTCAAATGGAGGGTTGACACACATCAGAGTTTTTATTCAGTAGTAAATGAATATATATACCCCTTTTAAGGTAAAAATATTTTCGCTTACTCCATTACACATCATTAGAAAAATGCTGAGCTCTAACTACTTTATTTTTGAGATTGGCCATCATCAGAAACACGTGATTCATTATCGACAGATGTAGAACAGACACGAATTGATGTTCACTATAACTCATTACGTCTCTCAACGTGTACACGAGATAACTGATTGAATTAAGTTTTTTGATTCATCACAGATCACTCACGTACACACACACACACAGAATTTCAAATAATTTAATACCAATAAGTTCACTTGGGATTTTGTATTTTCTCAATTCAGTATACTTAGTTCTCTGTGTAAATGCTAATAACTTAATAACATTTCTCAAATTTTAATTTTTGTAGTGCTTTTAATAAAATAACACAAGCATTAAATACTACTAATTAATATTAATTGTACTAAATTCTTACCATCTGTTTAAAAAATCTTAGTCAGTCCTGTACGAGATTTTCAGTTCTATTATGTCCTAGTAGCCAAGTTAAAAAACAAAATATATGTATTCACTTTTCCTGTAGATCGAGAGTGTGAAACTCAAATGATAAATTGGGCAAAGCAAACAAAGTTTAACTTTAGGAAGGCCGCGAAAAAAATCAATATTTATAGGTTAAAGTGGTAACATACGGTGGTTTATTTCACCTAATACATTATAATAAACACTCAGCTGAACAAAAAAAGAAACAAGTAATGTAAAAAAAATTAAGTCAGTTCCTACTTAGATCAACAAAGAAAGATTTTATTTTAGCTACTTTTTATTAAATAGTTACAATTAATATAAGTATATGAATATACATATGATAGAATCAAAACATTAAGTGGTAATTAATTTTTATTAATTATTATTAAAGTATCGTAATGTCAACCAAAACAATCGTGAATGTAAAATTTCAGTTCAACTGAATGTTTCAAAACGTGAGAAAAAAACCTTTTCAAGTTTTGACACAAGTCGCCAAAAATGATGCCAACGTGGCTGTATTTGTAATTCTTTAAATAATTAGTTTTAATAAATTAATTTTTATTAATTATAATTAAATTACTGTACTGTCATCATGTATATAAAATTTCAGCTCAATTGAGCGCTTTCAAATGCACTTTATTAACATTTGAAAATTTCACCAAGATAAATAAATAAATATATAGAGTGTGAGCTAATAGTAGGAAATTAAAAAAGAGTATAATTAAAAAAAACATTCACAGTGAATTTTATCAATCTTATTTTTATGCGGTGATTGATTATTTTAATGTATCCAATATGTTAGTCGGGCAGCAAAAATGATCTTTGAGGGCCACATACGGGCTGCGAGTTTGCCACCCCTGCTGTAGATGTTTCAGGATCTGATTTTCTCACAAACTATGAATTATTTATTTCAAATCGTTTTCGAAAGACACTATTACATTTATATTCCAGTATATTTTTATTTATATCACACTAAGTATTAATAGATCATAATAACATAATATGGTTATTATAGTGCTCGAAAAATCGCTCGGTTTTAATTATTGTGTACTTACCAATACTTATTAAATTGTATAAAATGTAAATAAATGTATAGATGATATATATATTTATAATAGTGCAACAAATGAGATAAAAAAATATTTAAGATATATTAAGAGCAATATATAATTAAAAAAATAATTCTATGTTTAAATGCGAAAATTGGATAAAAGTCTTTCTTCATAAAAAACAGAGTCTAATTTTGAAGCAGAAAAAAAATGTTTCGATTTTGAGTTAATTACTGTGCTCAGAATTATATTAGATTCTTAATTATATTCTCTTTTCTTGAATGAAGAAAACAAAAATTCTGACATAAAAAATAAATCAAACAAAAAAATCATATTTATGCAAACAAAAGAGCTGAGGTTTTGTCAATATAGCATTCGAATTTTCTACATATTTCTTATTACTTTACGAATTATTTAATAACCACTTGAAAAAAATTGTCAGTGGGAAACGTCTGCGCTTTTTCAAACAATTATTTTATCAGTTCAAGTGAAACAATATCCGAATGTTTAAACTTTACATTTGAGGAAAAAAAGAAAAAGAAAACAAATGAATAAAATCTGAAGTGTTTCATTATTTCACTAATCGATAAAAACCACCCACATACTAATCATAAAAGTCCTCAGGCAGATGTGTTCTTGTTTAATTTATTTACCTCTTTTTATGTCAGTTCCTTTATTAGCATATATCTTCAAAAAAATTTTCTTCTTCAAATTCTACATTATAAAAATACATAAGAATAACAAAAAAGTAAAATCAATGCATTCAATTAAGATTGAGTGACGCACATAAAGAAAAAAAGTCAATTAGTTCTTTAGATTCAGACAAAAAAAATAGTTTTTTTATTCTTTTTTTTCTATTTAGGCTTCTATTGGAAACAAATCATCCATGTGTATTAAAATTTTATCATTCCCTGCCTTCTTACTTAAATACGTAGTTTTTAAGTTGAAAAAAAGTAGTTATTTAAATATATATACAAAAAAGGGGATGAGATGTTTTTTATTCCGTAGATCGAAATATTTTTAGTGAACATTTTGTGATCAAACATAATTGGATTTTTATATGCAAAGTTTCCATTGTTAAATTAAATATCTGAAAAAATGCTTTTCTTAAAAATACATTTTGAAGGGGTTTTTTTTTTTTTTTTTGTTTTTTTTTTTTTTTGAAGATCTTACATTGCTTAGGATATTGCTCTTTTTTTAAAAAAAAAAAGCTTCACTGGAACTTTTGAGTTAAGATCAGAAAATATATTATAAATATTCCAAAAGAAATTTTTTTTAAAAGTGCGATATCTGACAAACAAATTTTATCAGTTTTCTAGTAAGCAAAAAAAAATGAACTTTCTCTCAGCAGTAAATATACTAATTATGAACGAGCTTTTTAAAATATTTTGTACAAACTCATTCAAGATAGAAAAATTAAATATTGTTATCTGTTCTGCTTCAAATGTTCATATACAAAAAATGCGAAAAATTAAATAGATATGTTTTAAAAAACTCATATTTAGAGGTATTCCAACTGTCATTTAACGAATGATTTAGTAAGTTTTAAAATAGTTAATTAAACGATTTTAAATTTTTGAAGTCGATATAATTAAAACAACACTTTGCCATTGTTCGTGGGTCATAGGATATTATTATTATGGCCGTGGTAGCCTAGCGGTCAAGGGACGAACTCATGGCCGGCATGCCATGAGTTCGAACCAAGTTCCCTGTAAAAACCACCGTGCAGAAACGCGATTTATTTCTGTGGAGAAGTTAAATATCCTCCCGTTGTTGTAGTGTGGTAGTTAGGAGAGGGAGGTGTCAGCTCATGCACCGTCCTCGTCACTTGACTTTGGGTCAAAATTACGGGGTCCGTCGCTAAAAACTCTCGATTAGATGAATTGTGCGCACTAATGTTCTCTCAATCACTCACTCAGGATATTTTTATTATAGGATATGCTTCAAGATACCATGCAAGAAATTGCCTCATTACGTTGAAATATGATCAGAAAAAAAAAACGTTTAATATAAAACGTAGCAAAATAACTTTAACAAAGGGAATGTGAACTTCATCTGCTTATTTTTTACGTGTTTGAATATAAATTCATTCACAGTGATTTCCCCATAAATTATAAACTTTAAACCTACCTGATATTTATTTTAATTAGAATTTTTATAAAAAGAATTTGAAGGGAGGAGGAAATTACCTAATAATTTAAAAATTAGAAAAATGTTTATTTTCCCGTTTCGCCGACGCTGGCGATAAAGTCGCCAAAAATGATACAACCGATGAAAAACAGAATATTCTCCAATGGTAACCTTTTACAGCCACATTTACGAAACAAGTCCGTGGTTTTTTCCGATTAAAAATGTTTTTTTTTATATATAATCTATCACAAATGGAGGAAAAATCAATGAGAATTTTCAGTTATAACATTTTTTAGGCGCGCGCGTCTAATGTGTATTATCACCAATAACGCCAACTTGGCAAAATTTGCCGCACGGTAACGGAAAAGTACTGAAAAATTAACACAAAATGCATGTTTTACTTTATAATATATGATTTATAATAGAGAAGTATGTATTGTATATACACACAGCACATACAAATCAAAATAAACTCTTTCTTTAGTTTTGATTAGCATCGTTTCACTAAATTTCGATATAGGTTATTGGATATATAGACTAAATAAATGGGCCTCATGATTAGTTAAAAGGTCTGTTAGAAGATTCGAACCGATCACCACGAGTACTTTATTGATCACGCAAAAAGGATCGTCTTCGTGGGGTGTCTAGTACTGATTTATTTAGATACAACTACATGTCTCTATCTAGATAATATCTAAATAGATAGGTCCCTTCTAACTGTCTCACTACACCTCTTGCAAATACAACTACCGAGCTTCATTAAATTTTTGAAGTGATTAATTATTCACTCAGTTTTTGATAGTACTAAATCTCGAATCTATAAATGTTTGATAACTATAATGCGAGATCATCAGTCAGAAAATTGAGAAGTTTCTTGCATTTTTAACAATATTTGAGAGAAAATTTTTTAAAGTTTATATGCTAAGTGAATAACAGACTTCAACGAAAATAATGACAAATAGTGTCACAGATACTAGATAATCCCTACGAAAGGGAATTTTAAGCACACCTTTGCTATCTAATGGGGAAATTAAACTATTAAAAAAGAAGTAGTTATTTCGTTTGACACTGTGGCAACGATAATTTTTGTCCTGTGTTTGCTTACATATATATCAAGCTGACTGGGAAGGGGGGGGGCGTGCTTGGTTTGTCGCTGGCATTCTGCACCCATGGTTGTGGATTCGATAGCGGCCCAAATCGATGGATTTTCATGATGCAGAAAATAGACAGCGGCCATGTCGTATGATTAGATTTCTAGAGCATCATGTCGCATGTAAAAGATTCATCGAGCGTCTGTTTGGCTTGGGTGCTCTCGGTAAAATTAAATCCTAGTACAGATTTGCATCATCAGAGCTCATGTGCTTCCCTTTGTGGAGGAAACTGAGAGTCAAAATTACCAGCGGCGATTGTTAAACGCCTATATTGTGCTACACTAAAAAGAGAAACCAGCTTCCGCAGAATCTACTAGGTAAAATGGTAAAGGTAATGGTAAAACCCCAATCCGCTGCCCATTAGAAATGCAAAAAAATGTTTACTCAACGATGCTTGTACGTTACATTACTGTCTGATTCTGTATTTAATGATCTAGTAGTTATTCTACTATATGTTATGTGTTTTATAAGTGAATAAAATGATGGAAGAAAAATTTGCTATGTTCTATATTTGGAAGATAACAACAAGGACCTCAGAATAAGGAAATATTTTGCAATAATAACTTACAGGCAAACATCTTAAAATTAAGAAGTTGAAGCTCTGATAATTTTATTCAATCAAAAACCCTTCACAACTCCTTTTGCTTATTATCCGCCATTGTGGAGTGGTGATTTATTATACTTCATGACATAATATACGTTATACATAAAACTGCTTTGATTACGTTAGAAGTTTTTGACGAATAGGTCAACAGAAAAAAAAATTCAAATTTAAGTATGCTCTTGATTTCTTAATTACTGATTATTCATTTAAATACACACAATTAACCTTAATTTGCTTTTAAAACATAATTTTTAAGATATTTTAATCTTAAAATGTATATATGGGGAATTTTATTTTTAATTAACATACTTAAAAATATTTCTTTTATTTACAAGATTATATATTTTTAAAAATAAAAGAAAACTCGCCATTAACTCATCAAGTTCTCTTTGCTACTTTGTCATTATTTTTCATTCGATTTCTTTTAAGCGGATATTTCTTTATTTTCATATGTTTTTTTTTTTCTTATCTATATATTTTTTTCAGTAAAAGAAATCCAAACCGTTATTCTCAGACAATTTTTAATATCGTACTAGCTGCATGTCCCGGCTTTGCATGGGCTATCTCAACTTTTATAAATTTTCCTTTTCCTTCATAAAATCAGCACTTCTAATACTCTTTTTCAAAATGATTTCCACCCCTCCCACTCCACCGCTTAGCCCGGCGTTGCTCGGGCTTTCTCTTCTCCTCATGACACCAGCATTTCTGTGTGTGTGTTTGTGCCTGCACAATGTGAGTGATATCTAAAATTATGTCAAAAAATTTCCTTTTTTCGAAATTTGCTGAGTTCCACTTATTTTTGATTTAAGACAGGTTTCTTTCCCCGCTCTATAGCACGAACATTTTTAATTAACATTTCATTTTTTTAATTAACAAAGAATTCATTTAGTAATGAAATAATAGAAATAATCCTTTTACAAAACATATATATACATTTACTAAAATCAATTATCTATAAGTAATAAATAAAAGAAAAATTTACAAATAGCTATTGAAACGATTGCTCTTTTCCGAACGTTTGATTAAACATATAAATATACATAAGTTAGAAAAAAACTGTATAGCCTATATATATACATATATATATACATGAACCGAAAAAAAACATTAAAAATACCGATCTGATAAAAACATTTTGATGTTTTATTTTAATTTTATCTTTTTCATTCCACTAAAAAAATTTTAAACTTTAACAAATAGCGCAATGCGAAATTGAATATATCTTCCTCTTCAGCTTCGAACCTGGGAACTATCGTTTTATAAAGCAGCGGATTTAACAACCGCTCTGTGGGTTCCTTCGGGGAAAAGCAGTGTAAATACCTTTAAAATAAAGGAAGATTTTTTTTTAAATTTCACATTGTGTTATTGGTTAAAGTTAAAAATTTTCGGGCTTCCTTTATAAGTTAATGCATTTAATCTTCATATATCGATTGCAAACAACGGTAATTTTCAAACAAAAAAACTTTAAAAAAAATAATGCTTATTCATTTCTTGCAAAAGGGGGGAAAACGAGAAACATATATATTTTTTAAATCGTAATTTTTAAGATATTTTATCAATCTTCGTACAGATTATGTATAATATTATTTTACACACGGAAAAAAAGTTTCGTGAGATTATTTTTATAAATAAAAGAAAAACTGCAATTTTTAAGATATTTTATCACAATATTTGTACAGATAACGTTAAATATCGTTCTGCACACGGAAAAAAATTTATGAGATTATTTTTATAAATAAAGAAGTTATTAAGTATTTAAATAAAATTTTGAGTATTTTTTGAAAAATCGTAAAAAAACAGTTTTTGACTTAAAATATTTTAAATGACTGATTCTAAAAGAGAAAAGCATGAACTTTTTTAGTGTAAATTTTTTTTTTCATTAGCGCAAAAGAAAATGCAAGCGGAATGGTTTAGAAATCATATTCATGAAAACGTATCGCGATTTTGACTCATCTTAAGAAAGTCGTAAAAAATATAAAATATAATTATTTTGTAAAATAAATTATACCGTTTCGTGGCGAAGTAAATGATCTTTCGGAATCTGTAGTTATTTTTTTCTGAGTCTCGTGATAAAAATTAGATCGCGTTTAAAAAACGTCGGAATAAAAGAAGTTGAAATTGGTACCTGGTGGTGAAAAATGGCACTAATTATGCATTTTAAGGTTTTTAATTATTATCTTTTTAACTAATTGGAATATAGGAATCTAAATGGTCAAAACGGATTCCTCAAATCATTCTCGAAATTTTGGTACCTTTGGCGAGTTTCTGCGTCGTGTGGTTAGTGAGAAGATATGACATCATATATTCATAGATACATAGATAGATACGTTTGTTTACCTTCGGATTCTAATAGTCTAGATATTCTTCCAAGATCATAATAATGAAAAATGAAGAATTATTATGATGTGCCTGATGATAATATAAAAGGGAAATTTGACTAAATCTCCTTACATTTAAAATTTGGATGTAGTTGGCCTTTTTTCATCAGAACGATTTTTTATGATTTCTCTTGGTGAACCACTCAAAAATATCTTCTAGCTCCTCAATCTAATTATTTCCTAGCAATTATCAACCTGTCCTGTGCTTATACTTATTTTCAAAAATTTTCTCAAAACTATCATCTGAGTTTGTATTTGGTAAAAGTATACATCCTTTAAATGTCAAAATAGGTAGAACATTTATCGATTGAAAGCTTAATAAAGATGTAATCACATTAAAAAAATAAATATGAATGAAATCCAATACAACTTCATAAATTTTCATTTTGATGTATTGGAATTAATCTTTATATGAAATTCACTAATTTAAATGCCTTTATGCTGTTTTTTTTTTACTATTTGGCAGAACCAAAATTTTTATTTCAATAACGATGGAACAAAAATCAATTCTATTTTGAATACCGTTTATTTTGAAAATATGAGCATATAATCCCCAAATGATTCTTTGAATAACTCGCGGTCACCTTACTGCTAGTTAATTTGAAAATGTGAAGTATACATGCGAAATGGAAGTATATTCCTTAACTGATTTTGTTTCTTCTCAGACTAGAAGAAACAAAAATCCTGTTTAAGATTTATTAGAATTTAGGAATTTTGTCGGTTTAAATTAAAATTGTCAAATAATGAGAGAGAGAGACTCTAAACTTAAAAACAATGTGCCTCATTACTTTTAAATGTTTATAATGGCAAATGAGTTCTCTGTCGCAGTTTAAAACACATATCTACAATATTCACTTGTACTCCATGTCATGAAAGAGAACTTAGAATTTCAGTTCCATCAAACGAACATCAGCAACCATTTTTCTACGTAATGACTAGGACTCGAATTCCAGGCTTGACTCAAGCCCCACCACCAATGAAGCTAAATCCAAGAACAGTTTCCCACTCAGGGGGCCTCAAAATCTTTAGGTGAGTACGGGTGTTACAATGTCGAGGTGCCTAGTTATATTTTCCTTTTCCAAAGGAGTTTGCTATCTTTGGTAAACACGGGTGTCACGACTCCGAGGAACCTTAGTGATCTTTCTCTATATTTTTGACCCTCCTTCTTATCATTACATTTATCTTATCTTTCTTTTTCAGTCTAGATCACAGATACATAAATTATAATTAAAAATTGATAACTAACAATGTATTATTTACATTAGATAACTTATTATTCTTATTAACATCATATTTTGTAGTTTCAATTTGTATTGTGTTAAATTAGTTTAATTTCTTACTTAATTTTTTTGCTATGATTTCAATTGTTTGTACTGCTTATTTGTTTCTTTACTAACACTGTTGGTTTCCCAACCCGCTTGTTTACCGTGGGCGGCGTCCCGAAAGAAGGAAAATGGTGTCCTGGTGATGCCTTTGCGTTCCCTTTGGCCCACGCTTTGCCGTGGACGGGAGGCAAAAGTGAGCCCGCTTCTATACCTCGCTTCGGTGTCCCCCCCCTTAGATATTGCTGTAGAGTTAGTGCTGTAGATAAGGGGTGGTGGGTTTACCTGTTGGATCATCGACCTGATGTTGTAGCACTATATTCTGGGTGTACTCCAGGTAAGGGTCGTGCCTGGTTTTGGCCAGGTAGCCGGTACACTGCCTCCCTTGTTGGACATCATGGTGGTTGGAGGTACGCAACGGCAAGGTTTTTCTCGCGCTCATGGATTCAATGCAGTTGAGTCCGGATAAATGCCTTGTTTTATCTACTCTCAACATCGATCAAATATCACAAAATATCAGATTTTTGCTACTTTCCCTTCCAAATAATGAGATGTCAAATAAATAACCTTTTGCTGTTCACAAAGCCCTCATTGGAATAGGTGGTGAACTAAATCTGTAAAACGATTACGTCCAGGGTATTTACTCCTTGAAACCCACTCCGCTATTCAAACAAAGTCGTTTGTTCTCACCAAATTATTTGTAAACTCGACTGTAACTGTAACTCCGCACAAATCTTTGAACTCCTGCAGAGATGTCATTTCAAATCCTGACTTGATAGCACTCCTGAATCAGAAACACTCAAAGGCTTCTCTAATCAGGGTGTTTTTAAGGTCAGGATAATCACAATAAAAAAAGGATGTTACAGTTATCAACACAAAACTTTTAATTTTAACATACAACAGCCCGAAACTACCAAACATGGTAAAAGCTGGATATCTGAACAGTAAAATCCGTCCTTATACATCGAATCCTCTGCACTGTTTAAAGTGCCACAGGTTCGGACACTCTGAAACTTCCTGCCGCGATCAATTAACGTGCTCTAGATATGCATCCGCTGGAGATCCTGCCACGAATTGTAGTCTAGAGCCAAAATGTATTAATTGTTCGCAATTCCATCCCTCAGACTCAAAATTGTGCCCCAAGTGGAATATAGAAAAACATATACAGAAAATAAAAACTAGTAAAAATATTTCTTATCCAGAAGCCCGGAAATTAATAGTCCCACAAATATCTCAAACATGCGCTCAGGTTGCCTAAGCTGAAACCATAGCAACCCAAACAGATGAAACTATTACAAAAATAATATGCCAGCCTTTGAAACTCGTACAACCTTTAATATCAGCCCCAACAATAGTTTTCAGAATTCCTACAATTACCAATTCTTGTACACCTCTTACCTTCAACATTTGTTACAGTTACAACGTCATCAGAATCTCAGCCATCTATTCCTTTAATAGATACTGCTCCCGACACATTTAATAGTCTGTCTACCTCTGTTGCATCTTCCTCAACTAATAAAGCACTTTCTTCATCCACAGTTTCAATGTTTACACCTTTATCAGCTGAAACAAGTCATGTTCATGAAACTACTACCACTGCATCGAATACCATACCTTCTACATCCCATGCGGAAAACAAACTTCAAAAACTCGCAGGAAAAAACGTCCTAACAGGAGTATTACCCCGAAAAAAGAAATACAAATGACACCTCGCAAACCCATGAAAAGGACACACCTTTACAGGACACTTCACATGAAGACATGTTTATATATGATGTTGAAGATGAGAGGTAGAGGAAGTGAAAGTAGACACAAAACGCTGGTTGTTAACCCCATCAAGTACAAAAAATAACATTTTTCAATCATACTTATTGGACTTGGTGGGGATATCCCCACCAAAATCAATTGTTTGGCGCAGCTTATCCAAAATTAGCTCTTGCGCCATTAAAACCCACAATCACCCACTCACTTACCCGAAAACCGTTTCTTGATTTTAATCCCTAAGCTACCATGTCCCGTTAAAAAAACTAATTAATATCTATACTGGATGCTTTTTTTGAATTTAAAAGTGCTCTCAGAGATGGATATAACTATTTAATTTGTCGAAACTTTACTACTATCTTAATCAACTGTGGATGGATTTTGTTACAAAACTGTAGTTATCTAAGGCAAATAGCGTATAAATAATAAAAGAATCGAAATTTAGAAAAATCAATTTTGTTTCTAATATATTTTATTTTCAGAATAAAAAGCGTTAGGAGGAAAATATACTAAGAGATGAATTATTTTCATCATACGACACGACTGTGGTTAAATACGTCGGTTTGTTTTGTATAGCTGTATTTCGTGCATAGATCATTATTTACAGCTACTCTTCATTGGAAGTTGTTACTCTAAAATAGAAAAAAGAAATTTTTCCTATAAATGAAACATCAGTTACAATACATTATAATTTCATTTACTACTCTATCAAAAGATAAAAATTATGTTCAGTTTACAAACATGTAGAATACATTTGAAAATTTCAAATAATAAAAATGCAAATAAAAAAAAACTCTTCTATATATATAAAGGAGAAAAGCGACTCGCTCACTCACTTACTGACTAATCACGATATTTACGAAACTATTAAACCTACAGACTTGAAATTTGGTTGGTAGGTTCCCTTCATGGAGTAGAAATCAGCTAAGAACGGATTTTGCAAAGTTCGAACCCCAAGGGGAGCTATAGATAATTATTTCCATTACTAAACTATTAGATGTACAGTCGTGAAACTTGGTACACAGATTTCTTTCATAAAGTAGAGATTCCCTACATAATGATTTTTACAAAAATCGACCTCCAAGGGGCGTTGAGGGCGCTTAAGGGGCGTTATACATAATTATTTCCATTTTTAACCTATTAGACATACAGTCTTGAAATTTGGTAAGCGGATTCCTTTCATAGAGTACAGATCCCCTACAGAATGGGTTTTGTAAAAATCGAGTCCCAAGTGGCGTTGCAGAGAATTAAGTGGCGTTATAGGCAATTAACTCCTTTTTTAAACTATTAGACGTAAAATCTTGAAATTGAGTAAGCAGATTCCATTCACTGAGTAGAGATCTGCCGTAAGATGGGTTTTGTGAATATCTTTTCCTAAGTGGCGTTACGGGAGCTTAAGGGGCGTTATAGATAATTATTTTCATTTTTAAACTATTAGACGTACAGTCTTAAAATTTGGTAAGCTGATTCCTTTCATGGTGTATAGATCCGCTACAAAATAGTTTTGGGGAAAATTGATCCCCAAGGGACACTGAAGGGGATTAAGGGGCGTAATAGATAAATATTTCCGCTTTTCAACTAATAGAAACACCTGCTTGAAAATTAGAAGGTATGTTCCGTTCATGGAATAAAGTTCCTTTTACAAAGATTTTTGCGAAAACGGACCCCCAAAGGAGTGGGGTTACGAGGGATTAAGGCGTGTTATATAGAAAAATTCCTGTTTTTGAATTTAACTCATTTACTTGAAATTTTTTGAGCACTTTTCTTTAGTTGAATAGAGTTCCAATAAGAATAGATTTTACGGGAATCAACTCCAGGGGGAAGCGTGGAGTGTTATTGGGGCTTATTGATAGAAAAAATCCCCGTTTTTGAACTGCTAAGACTACAATAATAAAATTTGGTTTGCATGCTTCTTTTGTTGAATTGGAATCCGCTAAGAATGCTCTCAACGAGGTATTGATGATAAAAATTTCGTTTTTGCTCTGGTAGATTTAGACTTGAAATTTAGCACGCATGTTTATTTTATGTAGTAGAGATCCACTGAAAGTTGCTTTGGTGGAAATCCACTTGATTATTTGGTTAAGTGAGCGAAAAAAATCTTTTTCCTTTTATTTTAGATATAAATAGAAATTAGATATTATAATTTATGTTCTTTTTATATCAAGGAGCGAGAGTGTAACAGGTATAAATATATTTTTCAATACAATCGAATTCTTAATGCTAGATATGAATAATTAATATATATGTAAACAGTATACATATATACAACATCGTGAAATACCCAGTCAAGTAGGGGGTAACGGCTAGTTAGTTTATAAGTTTAAAAGTATTAATTTGTTTCTTATCAGACTCTGAAATAACTAAATATTTCTTTAAATTTAGTCATATTTATTTCTTCCTTCAATTCTATTTATTTTATGATAACCTTATTTTACATTCTACAAAAAGTAAGCTAAAAATAGCCTTTGCATTTTATTTGTCCTTAATCAATAAAATACTCACGTGCTAATCAAAATTGTCCTCAGGCAAATGTCTCAATTTTTAAACTTCAATTTTTTTAAGATTCTGTTTTTTTATTAGCATGTCATTAATTTTTAAATCTCGCCCTTAATTTTTAATAAAAATATGCAGAGATTGGGGAAAAAATCGATACATTCAATTAGGATTGAGTGACGCAAATAAAAGGGGAGATCAATGAGTTCCTTAGAGTCGGGTAAAAAAATATTAGTTTTTATACTTCATTAAATATTGGAAACAAATCATCCATAAATTGTAAGGGTTTGCCATTTTTGTCTTTTTTCATAAATTAATAATAATCTTGAAATTGAAAAAAATAGATATATAAAAAAGGCTTGGATTTTTTTTTCTTTAAAAGAAAACAAAAATAAATCAACGTTTTTATGAGGACACATAATCTTTTTTTTTAGGAGTGGATAATTCATGAAGATTTAAATCGAATTCCTGACAATGTTAGTATGAAAATATTGGAGTTAATATCTCCATCCCATGTATTTATTTATTTAAAAATTATGATACGGTATCTGCGTATATCTTTATTAATAAATAATTTCTTTAACCAATTTTTTTTTCTTTTGCTTGTAAAAGAATAAATTATTCTTATATAAAAAAAGAATAATTGCATCCATGCGTACATATTTAATTAATAAACTATTTGATTTAACTACTATAAAAATCTTTCTTTTTTTATAAAAAGGAAATCTTAATGTATCTCCGATAATTAATGTCCTATTTATCAATGAAGTTAGTTTTTAAAAAAGCATGTTATTTTCGTTTACATACTTTGAAAAATAAAAGTTCAAAATTCAAAAATTAAAAATATTTTTATTACTAGAAGTTTCTACTCAATTATTTTTCTATGGTCTTCATTCATTGAAATTATAAAGTTTTCACTTAAAAATTTTACTTTTTTGAATAAGAAAAGTTCTCAATATTTTCTTTTACTATAAAAGCCCTTACAGTATTCATAAATACATGTTTTGTACAGAAACATCTTCCCAGAAAAATAATTTTAACTTTAAAAAGAATAATTTCAACATCAAAAATATATTTATCTCATTATTAAAAATGGAAACCTAATTTTTTTCAAACAGCTTCTAATTCCGCTAAAAGATCCAGCATCATTAGCAACAGTGTTGAAATATTTTTTTTGTATCTAAATGTAATTCTCATAATAATTTTATTGTAATAAATACTGGTAGAAGTTACTCATTATTAAATTCTTGAATTAACAACTATTCTCTAATTTACAATGGCTGATCAAGTTATTTATTCACGGTTTATAACCGTATTATTTTTTTGTCCGTAATTTAGTGATATGTAAGAAGAAGCACTAAAAAGAAGCACAAAAGCCGGGGGTGGGCTATATTAGGATCCAACCGTGAAGAGTAGAAGATGTATAAATGAATAGAAATTGTGAAGCCCCCCACCCCTCGCCCGTGGGGACCTCTATTCTACATTATCTACGCGACATGTTTCTGCAGGGAAGAACGAAGAACCACTCAAATCATTCATTTTAAAATCTGTTTATTAAGATATTAGCTTAAACACAGTACACAACACTAATAATTAAGTAAGATGATCTAGAATGACAAGACGCAACACGTATTACCAAATAGTCACGTACTTGACCACTGAAGCTAACTTTATAGATAAATTCCTCTATCACTAATATACGACTTTTCCTTATAGCTTATATAAAATAGCTTAACGCTATATCCTAGGTCAAGGATGGCGAACCATTGGCACGCGTGCCATTGATGGCGCGTGACACGATTACTTCGGCGTGTCTCCGATCAAAACGGTTAGCATTTTAATACTAAATAACAAAATTCACTATGAAGTATTAGGAATAAACACGAGTGATCAGTCGTGTTTTTACAGACTGTGCCAACATTTCGAGGAATTGAATGTAAAGCCTCATATGACACAAATCAATATATATATTATAAATATAAATGTGAAAGTTTCTGAGGATGTTTGTGGGTCTTTCACGCAAAAACAACTGAATGGATTTTAATAAAACTTAACAGTAATATAGCTTATACATGAGAATAACACATATGCTATAATTCATAGCATAGGCTATAATTTATAAAAATTTGTAAAAAGTGTCCAAAATATAACGATATTTGTCAAGTAAGTAGGAAAATATTCTGGCATCTGCAAGCAAATCTGGCTTGCGCTGCAAAAAAGCCCACCACAGCATATATCTATCTTTTGTTTGTGAAAAACTCTTTTTGTTTTGGCTACACAAGGAGCTCGATTCTAATTAATTCCTGTGATTAGAATAATGCCTATTTTTTTTTTTCAGAATAAAACTAAGTTTTGAAGGGAGAGAGTGTTATAAATCTCTCTTTATTTTAATGGGTTTTTTTATGATTTTATTATGCACATTTGGTAGTAAGAAGTTGATCAATTTTCAAAATAACTACTTTTATCGTTTCTGGTACTTAAAGTAAATAAAATTTCTCTTTCACACTACATCATTTGGACAAACTTTCATAATTTTTTGTGGTTAGTTGCTAATTATAACGCTGTAATTTTAATTGAATATGCAGATATTGCATTTTTAAGTATAAAACTAATTATAACTACTGCACTGTATTTTTTGCAGTGAGTGAGTGAGTGAATATTAACATCGCACTGTTCAGCTACACGAGGGCTTTTGGAGACGGATCACGTAAATTTGAACAATGGTCAAGTGACGGGAATGACACTTGAGTTGGCACCCCCTTCTCCTAACTACCACATCACACCAACTTAGCAGGAATATTCTTTGAAATCCACTCTTCCAAGATATATGACAGCACGGCTTCTATAATGAGTATTTTAGTGGGGAAGGCGAACAGTTTTGTAGCAGATATTGCGTTTTCAGCTGACGGCGTTTTCAGCGGATTGCAAAGATTATTATTTTTGTCCCGAAAAAATAGTTTATGTCAAAATTTAAGTGTCTTATGTTTTTGTATGTTAGTGAAGACCTTGGGAAATGATTTGACTACTTATTTAAGTGAACGGTGTATATAATTAATTTTACAGTGGAATATCTTTAATTTATTAGCTCTAACGGATTAAATTTTCCAAAGTGGGGTATTTTGTTTATGTATATCCCTTAATTTGTAAATGTAGGGATCCAAAAAAACTGCAGTAAATCATAATGCGGTTGGATAAAGTATTAAAGTGCATTTCTCCCCTACACGGCGGGTCTTACAAATCTCTAATAAAGCTCGAGCTACGAAAATAGCTAGGCATTTGCCAACTTGACTCTATCGTTAACATTTTGCTATGTTTTTCATTGAATCGCCATTATAAGTTAAAAAACGGCGTTGCTTTCAAATATTACAATTTTAGAATAAAATTAATGCAACAGAAAGTAATATTAATGTATTACACTTTCAGATACAAATTATTTACACTACTTTAAGCGTTCATTACGCAACACTTTTAAGAATGTGTTACTTTTGCTGAGCAGAGATCAGCTTAGGGAGGTATTTTGAAAAATCGACGATCAAGAGTGTTACGAGGAATTATAAATAAAAAAAAATCCTTTTTATCAGCTATTAGATCTACATACTTAAAATTTAACAAAGGTGTTTTTTTTTTTCTTTTTTTGTTTAGCTGAGATATGCAAAAGGCTTTTTTCGTTTAATTTGCAATTCACATAAAATTAACTCATTAAAAACTTCTTTTTCCTTCAATCTGTGTGGTTTAATTTTTCAGTTCACCCGTGCGAAGAACGGGTATACCAGCTAGTAAAAAATATTATTTTCAAGAGGGATCTCAATGCTTTTGGCGCTAAATTGCACATGTTCAGAAACGATATTATTACAAGAAACTACAAGTACTACACGAGCTTGAAAAAATCAAACGAAGAAAAAGTTATTCAAGAACTTATTTCCATAACTATTGTGTACCCTGATGTGACTTCATTTGATAAACTGGACTTGTCCTAATTTGATTGGAAGAAATTGAGGAATTTGAAATGCAACTGTGCTTGTGATTTCCAGTCTTGTTCAATATGGATTCAAAAAAATTTATTAAAACTAGAAAAATGTTGGAATTGATTGAAACAGAAAATTAACAGGCAATATAAGTAAAAATGTCTGTAACGAAATTTTGGATACATGGAATTCGATTCCAAATACAGTTAACTGTTTGAAGAAGTTGGTTCGTCCTTTTTCAACCATGTTTTCATCTACCTGTGCCCCCAAATCATTATTTTCAAAGACGAATAACATTTAAGACTCACTTAGAAAACCATTTGTCAGATGACTCTAATTCAGCATCTGTTCTGCTAAAAGTAACATTTTACAATCCTAATGTAAGTTATTTGTCATCTGATCGGCAACAACAGAAGTCATACTACTGTTATTTTATTTTGAATTACACGTACATCCAAAACATTTACTGCTATACAGTGCAAAATGTATTTTTTAAAAGTAAATAAAGAGTTTTGAGCGGTTAGTACTTAATTTTTTTTTATAATATTTCCCCAAAATTCACAAGTCAAAATTATTTGACGGCACGTCTATAGTCCATTAAACACATTTTTAGAAAAAATGGCACGTTGATCCAAAAAGATTCGTGGCGTGGTAGTTGCGGACGTGGTATTTGTGGACACATAATATTTCGAGGTATTTGCGGACACATTTTCTCCCCATCTCAGAACAAATAAAGGGAGCAGATGAATAAGGAAATAAATACTTTTAAAAGTCACAAATATAATTTTAAACAGTATTTTAAGTGGCAAATCTCTATCACCAGGATAACTTTTTTCTTTTTTTCTTACCGAATTTTTCCGACTATCGTATCACAAGGAAATATTTCTCTGAAAGTGTTTATTTTTATTACATTTCACCGTGTTTAAAATGCCTTCACACTATAATATCTTAATTCAATATAAATAATTAAATTTGATTGGCAAAAATTAATTTATCCTTGTAATTCAATAATCAAGTGTAAAACAGAAAACGTCGGTAAAAAAAAAGAAAAACGTTATCCCAGGTAAAAGATATATTTGCGACTTAAAATACTATTTAAACTTAGAGTTGTGATTTTTAAAAGTATTTATTTCCTTATTTTTATCTGCACCCTTTATCTGTTCTAAGATGGGGGGAAAATGTGTCCGCAAATACCACGAAATGTTATGTGTCCGCAAATACCACGAAATGTTATGTGTCCGCAAATACCTCGTCCGCAACTTCCACGCAACCGTCCTAGGTAATCAGCTACATTCTTTATCTGTTCTGATGTGGCTTTAATCCGACAGTGTTCCTTATAACCTTGAACCCACTTTGGGTTCGTCAGTACCGGCACGGCTAGGCTATTTCACGGAGTTAAGCTTCTTCTAACTTCATCTCAAATCACTTTACAGCTAACTCTCCTCTTAGCGACTTCACTTCTCGCTTAACAATCCCTTCTGCGCATAGACATAGACCCGGACATTGACTTCGCTCTACTGCTAACTTCCAATAAAGGTATGATTCCAAATTTACATAACCACGTTCTTCTTCTTGAGTTGGTTGGAAAGAATTACCATTTCGGCCTAAAAAAAACCCCAAGAGGACATTAATAGAAATAGCGATGAAAGCCCCGTCACAAAATAAACTGGTGAAAATAGTATCTGAGTTCCATAATTTTGTATCTGCTTAGGTTATGTCACTACTCCAGAGTAATAACCTTACCGGTTCCCGGATAAAACACTAAAAAGGTTAACCAGTCCTTAGAGTTGACTGGATGGAGAAACACTGAATTAAATAATTTCTGATCAAAGTGAAATACAAATTTTTATCGAATGAGCATTCCTCCCTCCCCCCCACATACACACTTGGCAAGATTTTTGACAAACTTCAAATGAAGTTAGATGTAAACAATTTACGGTTATTACTCGGTTATAGGTTACGGTTGTTCAAAGACGTAAAAAACTACTAGAACATCGCTGTTTAAGTACCTTCCGTTCTCTCTTATGATGTTCATGCGAGTTTGGGAATATATGGGATTGTTACTCAAAATTAGTTTTGCAATTTTTAATTAGGGTCACGAATAAGGTGTGAAGAGGATTTCTATATTTGTCATGAACATAATAGTTTGAATTCATTTGAACTTTTCATTAATTAAAATTGTAACAATAAGCATAAATTGATTGAATTTGGATCCCGGGCTATATACTAAAAAATCTATCAGAAATCCAAAAAGAAAAGAATTTTTGGACAGTCGATTGAATACAACACGTCAGAATCATTTTACTTCATACTATAAGGCAGTATAGAGACCCTGTGCGGTACGCTGCGGTCATCCCTGGGGGGTCCGCCGAGTATCTCATGTAACATTGAGATTCCCCTCTTTAAAAAACTTTGAAAAGCCTCGGGGAAAAATTGATTGATTGATTGATTGAATATTAACGTCGCACTCTTCAGCTACACGAGAGCTTTTGGCGACGGACCACGTAATTTTGAACCATGGTCAAGTGACGTGGACGACACCTGAGCTGGCACCACCCTCTCCTAACTACCACATCACACCAACGGGAGGACGTTTCAGCTCTCGACAGATTTAACGTGCATCGCTGTCCTACACGGCGGGTCTTTAGTGGTACTGGGTTCGAACCGGTGACAAAGCAAGCCACGGTCCGATACTTATACCACTCGGCTTCCGCGGCCACCGGGGAAAAATTGAAAGATGTGCCGTACGAGAAAGGATCACTAAATTGTCCCCAATGAAGAAATTCTACTAGAACATGTATTTTTATCAAGAATATTAAGTCGTGGTGGGATGTTCAAAAGCTTGGGGGGCCGCGATGTGACGCTGATACTCAAGGGGGGAGGCGATTGAAAGTTTAAGAACCACTGCTATAAGGCATTTTTTAGTGATATGATTTACTGGTCACACATATTCCATGAAGTTCAGAACAATAAGCTTCCATTTTTATTGTAACAATAAGTCTTACATTTTCCAACTATAATACTCCAAAGGAAAAGAAAAATGTAAACAATGAAGTGACGAGTTCACTATACAAAATAATTACAAAGGTGTCTGACTTTTTAAAATTTTAATACCAGACCTCTCGTTAATCATAAATCATCAATTTCTGTCTGAAAAACAGTTTTACTGTTTCGATAAATATGATTTTTAAACAGAAAACACTATTTCATAAAATCTAATTCAACTTATTTTATCTGAAAACAACTCTACATGAAGTATTTTTACAATGTTAAATCAAATTGTTCATAAAAAGGATTTAAATTTAAAACTCAATTTTTTTAAGAAAATTCTTAACCTCTCACTTCTTAACAATTATTTAATAATAAATGATTTTTCTTTTTAGAAATGGTATCGATGAAGTTAATAATTCCCTCAGTTATAAAAATATTGGAAACTAGTGTTAAAAAAAGTGTGGACTTTTTAGAAAACAGATTTGGATAAAACTGAGTTTTAATTCCTCTCACAACCGATTGATTTTTTTTCTCAATAATAAATGATTATTACTGCAAAACCAACAATTTTGGGAAAACGAAGTTATTTTTTCTGATGCAAGATTACGATTTCTTTCATTTCTTAAAGATGTATGAATATATTAAATTGATGCTATAAATAATTTTACTAAAAAAAAATGCTCTCATTTTATGAAAACAGCTACAGAAAATAAAGTGTGCAAAAATTCAATCTCTTATCATTGATTGATAAGACTATTCCCTTTCCATAGGGTCTTATGTATTGGCTAGATCGAAAAGCAATTCAAAGATTCAATTTGTGAAACTAGTTCCCAACGTTTTCAACTCAAAATAGAAATGTTTGATATATGGTAATGTAGTTGCAGTCGGAAACTTTTAGAAGAGGGATTAATTTTCTTTCCAATTTCTTTGAAAAGGGAGTAGTATTTGTCCATAAATCTTTAAACTTGATGAAGTATTCAAAGTCGAAAGAAATATTCCCATTTTTAATAAAAAAAAACATTGCTTGGGACATTTTTCAAACTTTTTTCACTTTTAAATTATTATATTTATACTCCATTTTGATATTCCTCTGAAATTTTGTTATAATTATCCCTTATTTTTAATGAAAAGTTTTGAAATGAAATTAGTATTCTCCATAAGATCGTTTATTATTTGATGTGCAATACAAATTTATATAATTGTCCTCAATAAAAAATCATCCCATCCCTTTCCACCATAAAAAAAGACAGTTGAAAAAGTGGGTCACGACTTACTTTCCTTTAAAATAAGCAAACAAATTTTGGAATCGCAGAAATTTCAAGAACAAAATTTAAAAAAGAAATTTATAAACGTCTTATTTAGAAACTCAATAAATGTACCTTATCGTTAATCAACCTTAAGTATATTTTTTCAATCAATAAATTTATATTATTTCTAGTATTCAATAAGCAGAATGTAAATTTAATGCCTTACATTATTCAAATAATCATCTGGTTTCTCTTTCTTTATTTCTAAAAAGGTAATTATAACACTTAACCTTTTAACTGCTTTGCCCGAGATATTTTAGGGCAATTTTGGAGGGAATTTACTATGGGTAGTGTAGGTTGTGCTTTGATTATTTCATATCTTTTCATATAACAATCAACAAGCGCCAGAAACAATATTATAAAAGATATTTTTATGTTTACTATACTAGTTTCTCAGAAACTTATTTTTGCTCTGAAAAAATGTAGTAGTGAAATGTGTTACATTTTTCGAATTTTGAATTTAAGTTGTAGAAATGCTCTTACATAAATATGATGGTATAGTTTCTGGACAAAAGAATCCTGAAAAACCATCTACAGTAGATATCCCTTCCCTACTGAATGACATTTTATATCCCATATTTCTCCTACTCCTGCGAATCGTGAGCCCACTAGGCGTCATCAAGTTTGCTGTTTAAAAAAAGATGCAAATAGAGAAAAAGATAAAGACGGGAACTCGCGATTCTGGAGTAATAGTTGTGGAGATCGTCTGTGCTTGGAAAAGTGTTTCCAGTAATACCACAAAAAAAGGAATTATTGAACTACTCTATTAGGTATCCATTTTAAAATTGTTTTTATTATTTTTTTTAAGAAAATAATACTCCATTAGAAGCGAATTTTACCACTGCCTTTCTGTGGGGCAGCCATTGAATATGCAGTTGATATAAAACCTAAAAGTTTTTATACAAGTAATTCTAAATACCACTTTTTAACTGCTAAGTTTTTTTTGTACCAAGCATTTGATTTTTTCAAATTAAAAAAAATTTAAAAATTAATGCACCCAAATTATTATAATAACTTGTCAATTAAAGGGTTAATTTTAGTTGCATCAAATTAAATTTATTTATTTTTCCATCATCGACTGAAATGAGCTTTCGCTATCAACTAAAGGTAACATTAACATCAAACATGAATCTGTCCATCAAGAGTGTTCCTATATATTAATAGTACTGCCAGCTGGGTCAAATGGTTGGTTTGGCATTCTGCACCTAAGGTTGCGGGTTCAACCGCAGCCCAATTCGGTGGATTTTCATGATGCAGAAAATCGACAGTGGCTATATGTCGTATGATTATACGGCATGTAAAAGATCCTTAGTGTGTCTGTTTGGCTTGGGTACTCTCGGCAAAATAAAATTCTCGTGCAGGTTCGCATCGTCAGAGCTCAGGTGCCTCCTTCTGGGGTGGAAACTGGGTGTCAAAATTACTTGTGGCAATTGGTATCGCCTATATGGTGGCGCGCTAAAATTGATGCCAGCACCTGGGGAATGTAGTAGGTTTGCAAAGATTAAAAATACCAATGCGCAGCCCCATTAAAAAATATTAGTAGTACTAGCAGAGCTACATTTGTGTAAGTATAGAATTTTCACAATTAAATCCAGAATTAAAAGCTTTAGTTTTACCTTCCTTTTGCAAATACTATATTTTTGAAGACCTGTGAAGAAAAATTAGTAATGGGTGTCTACATGACCATTTTATGGTAGTTAAAAACCACTGAGTGATACTTAAAAGATAAGAATTCTACTTGGAAGTATCATTAAAAACGCAATAGTTGTTTTGCATAACCTACTAAGTAACTATCATAAATTTATTTTATTGCTTCCTGAAGTTGCTGAAATTAAAGTGTTTTGCAACGAAATACATGAAAAGAAAACCTCTCTAACCGCCTTACTCATTTTAGGTAACAGTGAAAGTTATAGCTCAGTTCTTAAACATATAACAGCTGAGTCAAGTTTTTTCAAGGAAAACTAGAAATTTTTTGACCTTCGTGCTTTATTGCGTAGAAGACATGTGAATTTTATTATAATTCCTTTATTGCAAAATGAGTTGAACAACACAGTTGCGAGAAAATTTCCCATCTTAAAAAATAAGTTCCATAAAGTTTTAACGACGAAGGAAATATTAATATTGTTTTCTATGATATTCTTAAAAAAGTTACATAAACTCAATGACAATAATAGTTCTCTACCAAATGTTGATCTTTGAAACATAAATATCATTTAGGAAAGTTTCGCAATGTTTTCAAAAGTAGCAGCGTTTTATTATTCCATTAGATTTTCCGTTACTTGTTTTCTTTTTACTTCAAGAATCTATAGACAAACAATAATACATTTTTATATGCATGGTTGGAAAATGAGGGACATTTCTGCATTTGTTTGATAAACTTAGCTAGAACTCGCTACATGATCCCAATGTCTAGACGGGAAGTAAATAATATGGGATCATGTGATTTCTAACAGTAACTTTCACATTATAAGTAGGGAATACTCCAATCATTGAACTGTCACTGAAGTATTCGTACTGGAAATGTGTTTCTGCCGGTCTTAGATCACTCTTCTCATTTTAAAATGCCATTCTAAAACGGCAGCTTAATTGAAACAGCTACTCTCGAAGAACCTTCTGTGCAGTCGTACAAATATCATATAAAAACACACCTGTTCAAGAATAATTCTTGATACCAGTTCAGAGTGACTTGCCCATTATAGTCCGCTGTTTCACGATGTGTATGTTGGTCAATTCAACACTTGAGAATTCGCCTGTCCAACTAATTCAGTAGCCTGTTCTCAAATGCTCCCAAAATTTCAATCTTATTTACCGTACCGAAAATTTTGTAGGAGTTTCTTATCAGTAACGTCTTTTTTATTACGTATCAAAACTGGATGAATAAACGATGAAAACTAATGCTTTTTACGTGTATGCATATCGTGTGCTGTCGCAAATAACACCAACTAGGTAAAATTTACGCCGGCGAAACGGAAAAGTACCAAATATTTTTATTTCTAATCTACTTCATTATTCTAACTTAAAAGTTTACAATCGTTATATAAATGTGTGTAAGCAAAAATATTAATGAATACATTAAATAAATTCATTTCCTTATATATTCACGTAAACAAAGGTTTTATTTTATGGATTGCGGAAGAGGTGATTAGCATCCATGAATATTAAAATCAATCATTTCCTTAAACAGTTCATGATACTCTCTTTTAGAGCATCTTTTAAAATTACTGCACAGAGTAGCAAGTTTACATAGCGTTAATGTAATTTCTTTGATGAATCTCATTAGCTATAAAATTGTTTGGAAGCATTGAGCTTGCTGCTATTGTCTTCCTAACCTTATCGAGCTTCAAAACTTTTAAACAAAATACATTATGCGTTCGAAAGCTTTCATTCAGGTCTTAACATAAGTATCTACTTAATTAACTTTTTGAATAATTTAAGATAATTACTTTTTTCTCAGCCCGTTTATGCTGCTATTTCAAGACTACTCTCTTAAAATCCATCTCTGCACCCGAAAAAGAGAACACGTTTTCTTGAGAGGAACATCATTAAAATAATAGTTTGAAGGACAAGCTAAATGGAGATTCTTAATTTCCCGGAATTTTAATTAATGATTAATTATACGCAGTTTAATTCGGATTTCATGGATGGGGAGTTTTTCCAGCCGGTTCCCAAAAATTAAATTTATTAAAATAATTGCAAAGAGGTCCCTTATCGTTGTTCGCGCTGATAATTAATAACTTTTAATAAAGGTTGTTTAAACACTTAACAATTTTTTTTCCATTAAGGAATAAAAAAAAAATTTTCAGTGTTATTTTGTAGGTTATTTAAGAGTAAACGCTTCACTGGAAAATGCACAATGGATTATTCAACGATATTTATGTAAGATATTAATGTAATATTTTTGCAAGAAAAAATCAATTAGTTATACCTGTAATGAATTTTATTTAGTTTGCTTTTCATCAATGATTAATCTAACTGAAGTAAGTAAATTTAAAAGTTTTATGAATATTCATTATTTATTGAGAGAAGAAACTTTTTACTACAAACAGTAAGTATACATTACCTGAAGTTTTTATTTGTGTATAAATTAGAAACTCAATACGAATGTGTAATAAACGGATGTGTTAATTACATGATTATTGATTTAGCTATATGACATAAACAATAATGTTTAATTTTTCTCTTTTAAATACAAAAGACCTTAAATCATAAGCATCACGGGTCCAGCGAATAATAGTGAAATTCTTTGCATAAATAATACCTATTGAATATTTAATTCAAAGTACACGAGGCCTTAAAATTAAAGATTAAGATTTTAAGCAGATTGTTAAGATTTTAAAAAGACCCTTAATATTTTAAACAAGTTATTGGTAAGGTGCATGTAATTTCAGTTCGTATTTTCAGATGACTTCATTCAAAGATAATATTTATTTATTTCAATTTGTTAACCACATCACAAGAGGATTTAAAAGCCTAGATGAATTAGAAGTGAAATAACTTCCAATACCTTGTGACGGTTCTATCTGCGATCTTCTTACTAACTGTCATCTTGGGAAATTTTTGGTCCTTAAAAATGATTTTATTAGAACGCTTCTTCCGAAGAAGAAAACGTGAACATACAAACTAACAGTACTATATAGAGTCTAGGCTTTCAGGTTAGAATGAGAGAGATAGGGTAGGCTGTTAGCGGAGCAGTGATTAATCCAATTTTAAGTGTGATGCAGATATTTAGTAATTGATAATTGTAATAATTAAGGTGACGATCTGTCACTTAATCTTTAATCTAGATTAGACAACTTGGAAGTCAGAGTAAATGAATTGAAGTAGGTGTTACCAGTAATTAAAGGTTTATCATATCTCGTGTACCTCGTTAATTGACTTCATACTGCTTAATTGGGTGCATCTTTTAACTTTTGTGGATCGAACTTGTGTTAAGGTTTGTGCTGTAAGTAAACTAAGTGCTTTTGTATGTAACTAGTTTTCCTTTTCTTTCTCCCACATCTCTAGGCTTGGAGGCAAGATCCTTACAACCTCTTACGTCTATTTTTCTCAATCTTTTTGAAGTTGAAAAACACTGACTATATTTTTGCGTGCAATAATAATACTACAAAATAGGCTTTAATGCAAATGACAAATATTCTTTAAATCAAAGGCATAATAAAAAATTGACATTTTTTTGCAAAAATAACTTTCTTTTTTAAAAGGAAAAAACACAGAATCATGTCAAGAGAGCACACTGTGGGTACAAATTTGGACATCTCCACTTCTAAATATTTCTTCTGTATTACATTAAAATACTGATATTGATTGATATTTATATATACGTACCTTTTTTTATTTAAAAGCCTCTTAAAGTTACAATGTAAGATAAATCTCAAATTTCTACTATACATAAGCTTAGCGATTTTCGCTTATTGGAAAAGTATAGAGATAAGTAAATTGCAAAGTAACTCGCCCCTCTCCTCTTCTAAATTATCCAGACCAGTAGCGTGACGTCCATCCCCGCATTTCCAGGAGGCCCTAAGACTGTAGGGGATGCAAAGCTTGACTGAATCTAAGTACGCATTTGGGCTTGGGGCCCAAAACCTGAGTTTGCAGGGGGTGGGGGCGTAATATTCTCCGTTATGCTACTCATCCAGACCTTTGCATTTTTTAGTATTAACCAACTTTAAAAATTGAATGAGCCCTCCTTTGACAATTATTGTACGGTAATATATATATGCTTCATTATCCTATAAAGTACTAATCAGCATAATATACGATGTCACTTTAATAGCGATTAGATAAGTAATTTTACGTTAACCTCATATGTAATTAAAATGCTGGTCAGTCGAGTCTGATGTGATTGCAGTTCAATTTTTATAAAAATTATTTTACATAGTATTTGTTATCCTTTTTCTTTGAGGAATACTTGAAATGGTTTCTCAACTAGGGATTGCAAATTTCCTCTTTACACCATTGCCTTTCATTGTATCAAGTATCGAACCCCTATGATCAGCTGATTGAGCAATTCTGCAAGAGATATCAATTGTAATGCAAATCAGAAAATTATCCCACTTTCATGCCAATATTTAATAAAGAAGCATGTTTATTAATTCTGAGCTACATATATGTAACTGAAGAATATTTAAATTAACATCTGCAATTTACTTTTGATATCGTGGAACTTTGAACATAATATGTTAGTTCTGTTGATTTTCTATTCAGAACACTAACAATGAGACAGTTGGTATGCAAACAATGTAAGAGTGTCAGCCGATTTACTACAAGTTCATAATTCAAAAGAAGTGTTAGAACAAGATATAAAATAAATTATGAGTCTAAGAATGAAAGGTGAATAAATTATATCAGACGAACATACGAAGATAATTCTTTAATCACTACTGCTTTTGCTCCAATATAATTTTTTTCGCCAAACGATACGTATTAAAATAATTTTTGAGATGATTGGTCCTTTTTTTTATTTTACAGGGCTAATTATGGTAGATACAAGCAGATGTATAAATGAAAACAAATTAAAGTAACTGAAAATATTGGATCAAAAATAGTTGAATTTAGAACGAATAGTTGAATTCTTAGTGTTTCTGACAAACGTTACATAAAATGATTTGGAATGGGAACTATTTTTACCCAATACATTTTCAATAATTAAATTACATACATATATTTTGAAGCAAATTCTTAGAGAACATTTGTGCATTTGTCTAAGAAGATTTGTCTGTAAGATTTGTTACGATTTTTTTTTCTTTCCACAGTGATTAGTATTCGATCCAGATTCAAATTTCTATGAATTAAGAGGAAAAAATTGGAACTATTAGTTTTAGTCAACATTTTGTTGGTGAGATTTTGTGAAATGATAATTATACAAATAAAAATGATAAGTTTTGAACAAGTTACGTTTTAAATTTTTTTACGTTGAAACACATTTTTGAAAAATATATTAACTTAATTTAAAATAATGAAAGAAATACTAGTTTTAAATTTGTTTCCAGTGATAAAATCTATAAATTTATCAAACTTCTGATTTTTATAATTGTGGTGAAAAGTGCGATTTTATATGTGTATTTAAATTACTCTTATCACACACACACTCATCAAAGCATACGAACTCAAATATACCCTACAATTTCAGACGACAATTTATTTCCTGGCTCTTTCCATACAGTCCCATCACCTAATCTCTCAGCCTAACATTCATTCAACACCAGAGGTAATTTAGTGTGGAATCTCTTCCCTAAATATGTTGTGATAGATTCAACCTTCGCCTTGGCAATCAAAACATCCCGAGTAGTGACTGCGACTTGTACTGCGCTATCATTCCATTGCTGAGCAAAGTGGCATAAAAAATTGATTATCGAAAGGGATAAAAACAAGATTCACTTCACGCTCGCAGTGGTTCTGAATGGCATAATACCATACAATCGAAAATTTCTTCCGCGTTCTGATGTGTTCGTTTTGTCAATACTTAGATTTTTGTTTCCTGCCAAGCTTTTTTATGTACCAACACGGAATAAAGAAGTTAAAGCTTTTTATTTTCTTTCGAGCTTATCGATATTGAAATATATATATATATATAAGCTTCTACGTATTTTACTCTCTTTTGCCGGCTGAAATTTTGATTAAAATAAGCAAAATATTTTTTGGGGTTTTTAAATAAAGAAACGTGATTATATCTTTCATTTTATCCTACTTAATTTTAAATTTACATAAATTTTTACTTAATGCGTTAAACTAAAATATTGTGAACAGAGGAATTAAATACTGCATGCTAATTACGTTTTTATGATTTTGTCTTTCGGAATATTCCCTCATTTTTGATTTTTCAAAATATCTTCATCAAAAACTTATTTAAATTTGGTGATTCAAATTTCGAAAATGTTTGCTCGTTTAAAAAGCCCTAACCATGCTTTTATCTGTAGTTAGTTCATATTTCTTGATATAACTATTGATAATGTTCTTTAAAAATATGTTACGAGACTTAAGACAAATAGTTCAAACTAATGAGTACTTATGTTCTTCAAAGTAAAAACTGAATTTATTTGTAGGTAATATTTCATCAGTGTATAAACAGCCATTGTAGCTGTGGAGATCCAACTAAGATATGTAAATTTCTTGAATGAAAAAGCCAACCGTAAATGAAGATGGCAAATAATCTTTTTTGATTGAAATTCTGATCTTTTCCTTTTGCTTATCAAGCCACTTACTGAACAGTTGGTGAGCTGCCGTGATGATGTTTGTGGCGGTGGTATCTATATAAACCAGTAACAACCTCCACACTAGAGTGATCATTTAAGAGTAGTAGTTATGTTATGCGCTTACGGAACAGATGATACCGAGTTCAAATCTCCTTCATTGTTGACCCTGGCTGAATTTTGAAACAACGCAACCTTTGCGCAGCTGTCGTGGCACCGTCTATCCGCCGCAAGAGCAACCAAAAACTGTCAGATCACATGAAGCAACACTCAAGCCGTCAAAATCTACATGACGAACAGAAATAACTCACACGCTCACCATAACAACTGTATCGTTCATTCAGGTAGGGGAGTGTGTGGCGGTGATATATATATATATATATATATATATATAAACCAGTAATAACCCTCGCGCTAGGGTGATCATTTTTGTGCAGTTGTTATGTTACGTGCTTACGGAACACAGAAGGTGCCGAGTTCTATTATCCTTCATTTTCTACGTTATGTATAGTATTATATTTTAATTTTTAAGTTTAGAACTAAGTAAAGTATTAGTTGATTTTTTGAAGTATTTTAACTTTTAGTGTTTATTGAAGCATGATAACTTGGAGTCGACACAGGACCTATACACATTGCAGAGTGGTACCCATTCCACTGAAGGCTGTCTTAAAGAGTGAATTAAGACTGGTGCTTATTAAATGAGTAATATTGGGCATTCAAATCGTCCCGTGGCTGCGTTACCTTTCTTATATTGTAGGAGGCAATGGCGTAATGTACACCCTTGCATTCCGGAAGGAAGGGGCAAAGCCTCACTGACTGACCCTTTGTAAGATCCGGCTTGGGGCCCAAAAACTGATTTTTCCGGAGGGGGTGGGGACCTAATATTCTCCGTAACGCCACTGGTAGTACTAATTTAAAAGGTTTATTCCTTGAAAAAATGATAATATTAATACTGGTGCGTGTGTGAGTGTGATGTTATTGAAATAATTCTGGAATTCAAATTGGTCTTTCCCTGGATTTATAGGTAACAAAATAATAAATTTACATAAAACAAAACTTAATAAGCTTTAACAAATTAAATTTCCACGTTAAAATATTAGATTGAAATAATCAAGATAAAAATCCTAGTAAACAGCGCCACACCTAGTTATGCCGAAGCCAAGTTCAAGATTAAGGCAGAATCCGTTACATATGGTTTTCTTCGAGATAGACCACGTGGGATCTGAGCGTGGTGACAGCTATGTTCTACCCACTCAGACCCTCCTGGTCCATATAATTCACAACAGTCCTTATTACCTAACCTTGGATCAAAATTACGAGACTTATCGCTAAAAACTCGTCGCATAAATGCAGAGTTATTAATTCAAAACCAATTGCCCATACTAAGTACATCTAATTCCATTTAACTGTTGATTATGCCCAAAAATTCACGCAGTACTCAGTTGATACTCAGTTTAGTTAGTTGATTATTTAGGTAGTGAAACTAAACTCTTTTTTTTTACTCATTCAGTATAATTTTATCTTCATTTCAAAGTTTTTAAATTAATATTAGGGATGTGTTACACTAGAGAGAGAAAGAAAATAATTCCATGTAAAAACACACTGAAAGCAACAGAAAAGTTTACCTACAGTTAATATTTTTGTCTGAAATTTCTAATTCTGATGAACTGACGTCAACTCCATCCAGTGGACGCATGTTTTCTTCATAATTAATTAAATTAATTTATAAAAGCAGGTTAGTAAGCAAAACATAGAATTGTACCTAAAACATTAAGCGTAAAGCAAACTTTTATTTAAAAGATAATAAGAAAATATTGAACAGTTTTCAAAGTAACGATAGTATAAAACAGGCGTCGGCAACGTCTGGCCCGCATGCCTCATTTGCCACGCTGTTCAATTCTCAGTGGCACTCTACACTATTGTACAAATTAATCAATTACTGAAATGATTTTATTTGATAATTTTGTAATTTAGCTTATTGATCTGACATCTTAAGAATAATGGAAAGCAACATTTATGGAAATACGAAAAAATCTGAAAGATAACTAATGATAAATCGAAAGCTATTTTAAATTATTGGGTTTCATTACTTTAGAGATTTAGCTGTTTAAAGAAAATTGCATGATACCTGTTTTCCGCTTTGCGTTCTACATATTTCTGCTAACATATGAAAAATATTTTGAGTCCGCAAAAAGAGTACTCAAAATTTTATGAAATTGAAAGTCACAAATAATACCCCTGATATTGCGATACGAAGTAGAGAGGTGAAGGGACAAGGTTCTCGTTAATATATATATATATATATATATATATATATAAAATGAATATGTATTATATATCAAAAACAAGAAATAATAGATAAAGAACATAACAAGAAATAGCGTAATAAAAATATAAAAGCTGAACATGAAGAACAAAATTATAGAGGAATAAAAAAACAAAAACTACAAAAAAGAACCTAGTGAGTCAGAAAGCAATTTCGGACTTAGGACCGAATAAGTGGGGTTAAACTAGTTTGAAGGCGCCAACCTTCCCCCTTTGCAACTCGGTAGGAAAACCAAATAAAATAAAATAAACAAAACTTCAGAATATAGATAACTCAGAGAGCATGATAAAACCAATCACTACTATTATGTAATAATGCGACGCTTACTTAATTTAAACTATTTAATTTATTTCATTAAATCCATTTTAAATAAAACCCGGTTCTACTCTCCTATGTGCGCCACATTATAGCTTAAGTTTAAACATTAGATCTTTTAAGACAAATAAACTGTACGCTAAATCAAAAGACATTCCTTAAATAATCATTAATTTATTTTAAAACAATAAGATTGAAATTAAGTTAAAGCAAAAGAGACACATAACATGATTTTACTTAACTCTGAGAAAGAGGTGAGGAAGAGGAGTCATGTCGCTGCTTGGAGTCCCCCCTTTGCGGTGACTAATTGGAAGGGAGGTGTCAGACCAAGTGGGTGTCAGAGAGTGCGTCAAAAAAAGAGAGAGCGACAATTCGGGGTGCATCCGCTTTTATTCCGCGGCGGGTTGCTCCTGTATTCTGGAGCGGATTCTTTACAGTAACTCAATCATTATGTCTGATTGGTCTAGAGTCAGTGGAAGGATATCCTCTCACGGTCAATGACATCCCCAAGCGCGGGAAATTTTAAAGACACCCCGATACCATGATATATTTATGGGTGCGGTGCCCTTTTCCAGGCGTGGGAACGCGTCACCCTTTTCGGTGGGGTAAAAAGAGACGCATTCACCAAATTCCTTCCGTTGTAAACAACAACAGGGCAGATGTAAAAATTACAGTTGCAACCTTAGGGACCGGTGACCTCCCATCAGTAACAAACTCTCCCAAACTCTTAATGCAGAAAAATCACAAAATAATTACGTAAGAAAAGTAGAAAAATGCTAAAACAATTACATAAGAAAAGTATGTTTCAAAAAATAATTTAACAAAATTTCTTTACTCACACAGCTTTTACGAAGAGAATCAAGCGTCTTGCCATTAATGAAAATCAATTATTCACCAAGTTAAAAAATTCAAAAATACATAAACACATCTTTTGAGCTGACTTTTAAACCAGCCAGCAAAGACAGGTATAAAATGACGACAATCAAATATGGTAAAATTTGAATTGGTTGATTGTCAAAAATGTAAATTAGCTAGGCTCTAATTTGGAAGGTTGTCAACAATGTGTAAGATGTTCAAGATGTGTGTGGAAAAAATGTAAACTGTGCTATGAGTGTTATGATATAATCTTCACAGCAAGACCACTAGCATGCTGACTTTGAAATCCTATTGTTGTGTGGTGGTTTTGGAATTCAAAGTAGCAAGACGGTTTATGTATTTGTGATGAATATAAGTTCTTAAGAAATTAAAAGGGTATTCATGATCTAAACAACATTGAAAAAATTTTTTATATTATTGTATTTATCTATTTTGTGGGTAGTTAAGTTATCATTTCTAAATAAAAAATTCAAAATGATGTTTATGTAAATTGATATATGTAAATTACTATTCCATACAGGAATTTTAATTATATGAAACTTAAACGAATCTCTTTTGTCAAAAATGTTACTGACTACATTATTGTTAATAAGATGCAAGTCTAAATCCAAGAATTCTACCCTATTAGAGTTGAAGTTAGTTTTAAGGAGCTTGAGATAATCAGGGTAGAACGTAATATTTGGTTTGTATTCACTATTTTTACCAAAAATTATTATATCATCTATATAACGATAAATTAAGTAAGAATCATTTACAACATGATCTATTTCAAAAAAATGTAAATATAGGTTCGCTAAAAAATTACTAGCTGGACCACCCTCAGGTAATCCTTTGATCTGTTTATAAAGCTTCTGATCAAATGTAATGAAATTTTCTTTTAATACGAGGTTAACAAGAATATCAAATTTTTCTTTTTCATTGAAGTATATAATTCATATTTATCATAAATTAACTGTAATATATATATATATATATATATATATATATATATATATATATTAACTATAACTATACTGAAGGGGAAAAATATTTATATATACTTTTGTGAAGGTCTCCTAGGACCTCACTTTGAGAACGAGAATAAATAGGAGTCATATACGACCAGTAGCCATTTTTATAAACAACTTTATTTATTTGGTTATCTTATCCAAATAGAATCAAAGATTTGACAAATTTATCTAACTAGTATTATGAGGTTTTAAAGGTAATATCCTTTAAATTAACTTAATTAATTAATGATCCAATTAATTAATTTATTAAATAACGATCACGCAGAGATTACCACGATAAGAGATCCCAGAATTATATTTAATAATGTTCTCATTGAACATTTAACTTTAATCTCACTCCTAAAACTTTAATGAGACTTTAATTATAAATCTATAATTACCAACGGAATCTCAACTCTTCTTGAGATTAAATTATCTCCAACAAGAAATCTTCAATTCAAATTCACTATAACTTTATGCTTCAATATCTATCTCCTACTGCTCTAACTTTACTATTTCGTTTGACTTAAATACTTTATCTAATCTGCATAACAAGGAATCCTATCCGCTTTTTGGAGTTGATTGGAAATAGGTAGGGAATTAAATTTCCCTAAAAAGGTCGACTCAGAAGGTTAGTGATAAAGTTCCGTATAGATTTGTCACACTTTATGTTACTTATTTATTATTTCAATATGTTTAAAAGATGCATAATGTAGTATGTAAAAAATTTTTAATTTGTTATTTATGTAGAAGAAATAGTTATGTTTATGTTTGCTTTTATGTTAATAAATATCTTTAAATTATGCAAAATTAATAAATTTATATAACCTCTATTCCCTGACTTTGAGCGTAATATAGTGGAATCGAATAGTTTCAAATATTTCCCATAGTGTCGTAATTTGAATCAGAATGGTAGAATTATTTGACCCGCCACAGCTACAAGGTTGCCGACTCCTGGAGTAAAAGAATAGTGTTGTTCTCTCTCTTGAAACAGAATAAAAATATTAACGATCAACGAGCCAAGAATTTTAATTAATTTTATTTGCTAAGATCAAATTCCTCCTATCATAAATAAAGTCATATTAACGATATCCAGACGAATCTCCTTATTATGATACCTAACGGGTTAATACAACTGAGTTAAAAATAAATATAATCATATTTTAATGCTTTACCATCACTTCAAATCGTAATTTAAAATTTGAAATAAGTATTGATCTACCGTAACTAAATTCCAAGCATAAAAGCTTTGTCGTGAATAGCTGTCAGTCATGAATAACGAACAATCATCATTTATTATTATCAAACGAAAAAGAACTAGGGTGCACAAGCAACTCTTCTGCAACATGAATATTTAAGAATTGCAAAATAATTTAACAGGTATTACTGAAAATTGATTCTAACACATTTCAACCTATATACTCGCCGGCCATGAATTTTTTTTTCTTAAGAGTACAATTTTTTTTCATTCGCATAAAATATTGATGTATGTGAATAATATGTGTGTGTGTGTTTCAAATTATAAAATATCTAGTTCTATTTATTTTTCCCCTTATTTTGAATTATTTTAATTGACTATATAAATTATATAGTAGTTATTAAAAATTATACTTCCATATTATTATCGTCTGCATTAATGCAGTAATCAACGTTAATTTTTCTGATTACTTAATTTATTTATAGATACGCGTAATCGTCTGTTGTTAAAGTTTTATTGCTTAAATTGTGGTACCTTTTCCATTATTCTAAATACTTCTTTTCAGTTGGAAAAAATATTTATAACGCATGATGGTTTAACTTATTAAATAATTAATATTTGTATATTTTCGAGATATTATCGTTCATCTGAAGATATTTTTGGTTATTTCAGTGATTATAATTATGAAAGGCATCCTCTTGGAGTAAACTTTGATTAGTATTATTCACAAATAATCTGCAACGGGCCTTCCATTAGACTGGCTTAGAAATGAACATTTGATGTTTAAATTCCTCCAGACACAATTATCTCCCCTTTAAACAGATTTTAAACAATATAATTTACAGATTTTTAGTTTAAGAAAAAGTAATCTAATTCAGTTGATTTTTAGTTTTTTAACACGTTTTTATAAATTTCACTTGCATGTAATGGAATCTTTGACCCGATTTTTACCCATTTTAAAATGTCAGATTAATTCGAAATTTTGCACACTTGTCAAGGACCGATGACAATACAATAATTTCAAAATTTTGTTTCATTGTCCTGATTTAGATCTTAATAATTAAGGAAATAAGGATTTCTAGATTTGGCGACTAATTCATTAAATCGTTTCCAGATTTGGCGAGTAATTGCATAAACCATTTTCAGATTTGGCGACTAATTCCATATGCCATTTGTAGATTTGGCGACTAATTCCTGATTTAGCGCATAAAAAATTATGGTGAAACCCGAAAACCGCAAACGGGAATAAAAACAGTTAGTGTTCTAACTGCTTAATATATATTTTTTATTTTGATAAAGCAATATGTTTAGAAGTGATTATATGAATTAAGATTTCGTAATACGTTTAAAAGGTGATAATACGATTGATATTTAATATTTATTAACACGCTTTTTTAGTTAAGACCTGTATCTATAGAGACAGAATCTTTGAAATACAACGGTAGGGGGCTCATCCGAGGCCCCGTAAACGGAGAGAATAAATACCCTTCACACCCATTAATTAATATCCATTGAAGAGCAAGATTAATTCTAGGAGCCACATAATTCCGGCACCAAATATCAAACTGAAAGATAAATTCAATAAAGAATAAATGATAGTTTTTTAAAAACTAAAAAACACAGGCTTGTATTGTAGATCGAACTAAAAAAATGAAAAATAAATTACAGTTTATAAAAAAAAACTAAAAAACACGCTTTTATAGTGAATCGAACTAAAAAGTAAAAGAATAATTCTTAATATAAGAATAAAATGATTAACGAGAAAATATTAATGTCATTGGTATAAAAGCGTGGGGTGCTCAATATTAATTGTTATAATTTCTTACTAGTTTTATTCTGAAATGCTGAGTTAGTGTAAAAATGTAATACAAAGCACCCCACGCTTTTAACTCAATAACATTGATTTTCTCGTTAATCTTTTTATTCTTATACTAGCTGGTACACCCGTTCTTCGCACGGGTGAATTTAAAAATTAAAAAATACAGACTGAAGGATAAAGAAGTTTTTAATGGGGTAATTTTACGTGAATTGTATAAATCGAACAAAAAAGAGGTTTTCTCACAACTCAGCTGAACGAAAAAACCATGTTTGCTAAATTTTAAGTCTTTAGATATAATTGCTGATTTTTTTTATCATTGTTATTATTATTTATGACGCCTCGTAACTTTCTTGTGGGTCGATTTTTGAAAACACCTACCTGCTCAGCAAAAGTAACACATTGTTACAAATTCTGCGTAATAAACGCTACAAATAGTGTAAATAATTTTTATCTGGATGTGTAATACGTTAATATTACTTTCTGATGCATTTATTTTATGTTAAATAGCTATTACCTGCGACTTCGTCCAAGTGGAATTTAACACAAAAACTTGTTTATTCACTTCGCAGAGTTAGCGAAAACTTTTCTTCTACTTTGTGAATCTATGTTTCTTTTTTGTTTTATTTTTTTCTTTGCTTTTTGTTTAGCAAGGGGTGAAAGGGACGCATGACCTTTGACACTGTCGATGGGGTGAGGATTAAAATCTTTAGGATCAAAATAGGTCTAAGTAGCAAGTAGGGTGAAACGCGAACACAAACGAAGCCGCAAGGAAGGGGGTGAAAGGGATGCATGACCTTTGACAATGCAGTTAAGGACTGTAAAATCATTAGGATCAAGACATGAACGGGAAATGTCGCGAATGGCAGCAACCTAATCAAAGAAAAAAGTTTGATATAACTGCTAGCAATCGTTGAGACAGAAGGCTGGCGAAATAAAATAATTCCTATTGAATAACAATAATCCCTATTGAATAACAATAATCCCTATTGAATAAAAATAGTCCCTATTGAAATAAATAATCCTTATTTGAATCGGATATTGCTCACTATTTCATTGGTTTTAATTTTATTTTCTCGGAATCGTAATTTTTTTTCTAAAATAAAAGTAGCCTAGATTATTCCTTATAACATTAGCTATCTACCAGTGAAGGTTTTGTCAAAATTGGTGCAGCCGTTTCAAAGATTAACCGGAACGAACAGACAGACAGAAAGACAGATAGATAGACAGACACAGACAAAAATTTTAAAAATTGATTTTTTCATGTAAGTACCGTATGTACTTTTAAATGCATTTAGTAAAAAGCTGTTAATTTCAAATTACAAACAGGCACTTCATTTTTATTTATATGTATAGATTAAGAATTATTCTTTTACTTTATAGTTCAATTCACTATAAAAGTATGTTTTTTAGTTTTTTTTTCAAACTATAATTTATTTTTCTTATTTATTTATTTGCCTGTTTAAGGCAATATTGGTGTCTTCAGTGAACATCTCAAAGTTGATTAGATATTCTTGAAATAAGTTGGATAAAATCGCCATTTCATTAGAGAGTAACTAAAAATGAGGAGAAATGTGTGATATTCGAAATTTTTTTCTTATACTCCTACTTTATCCCCCAAACCAATTTAATATATTATTTAGATATATTCAATTTTATTCTTTTTTTTATTACTATCACAATTTTTAAGCTATTACCATATAACTAAACATACATTATTACCATAACTTTCAAATGAAGTTTTCCTAATGATACTTTTATCTTAGTCATTTGAACAAAAAAATGTGTGTGCACTCACTCTTCATCTTAAAGTAATTACAAAAAATTAATGTCAAAAGCATTCCCAGATTCTTATTTTAAAAACTCTTAAAAGCTTTGCATGAGAAGGAAAATCTTGTCGTGCAGTACAAAAATTATCTTGGGCATTCATTTTACTAAATTTCATTTTCAACCATATCTCGCTTTTTAACGTCACTATCGACCTACTGATCGATATCCTATAGTAATAAATTCCTCCGAAAAACACATCCTCAGCGCCCATTTATTATCGCTGCTTCGCGAATGGAAATAAAACCGTCAGCAAGTCAGCACGAAATATTGAGTGCCTCATCTATCTGGCCCGCTATGCAGTAGCACGTTCTAATGACGCCAAGAAATGCCGCCGCGTGAAACAACTCCAATAATACGTCACTAAAAAATAATAATAAAATGATTGACTAGCACTTTCACGCCCGCGATTTTTTTTCATCTTTTTTTTTTTAATTTTATATCCATCTTCCATCATAGCCCTTTCTTCCTCATCCATATCAGGAGTGGCTTTTGATGGACGAATAACTTTAAAAACATTCATACTGCTAAAACACCTGCTACGTCACCTGCTGATGACACCACGTGACGAGACGTCACGAAATGAAATGAGATTGCTGTTGAGGTTGAGTTGAGTAATCACGTTCCCGATTCAGAGCTGCGCATTTATTTAAAATTTTTGGTTCAAATTTCAGAGCAGAAGGAATATTCTTCGCCGAAGTGAGATTTTCCCTTGGATTATCTGTTAGGAGTTTTTAAAGGTTGGTGGTGATTAAATTTATAGGATTTTTCTTCCATGATTCTGTTGAATTTTTCTTGCTTATGTAAATTAAAGAGATCTATATATTTAAATGAGATTATCGGAAATAAAAGAATGTGACATATATGTTATTTTAATATGATAGCTCTTTAGCTAATATTATTTTTCGAAAAGAATCAAGGATCGTAGTTATTCCATAATTATTTTGTTATCCTCACATTGTTTATTCTAAATAGTTATTTTAATTAATTTTGTTCTCGCCTTCGTATGACACTTCTTGCATTCCCAGTTTTTTTTTTCATAAACAATAAATAAATACAGATTTAGTATTATTTTTTAAAAAGCTTTAATAATAAATTTGATGAAGATTTTTTTTTAAATTTTTAGTTGAAAAAAATGTAGGATATTCCTAACATAATTCTATTGAAAACTTTAGCGGCTTTTTTTTCTGTTGTAAAATTTCAATTCCGAGACTTGTATTTTTTATATAATTTTTAGCTTTAAAATTTTTTTTCCTTTACACAATTGTTTGTGATATAATTAATTTAATTAGAATAGATGTTGCAATGATAGAACTGTTTTAAACAAAATCTCATTCCAAAATACAATTTTTGCTTTTCCCGTATGTCTAGTAGTGATATAAACTGTATTTTTGTGTTTTATATGCTACATTAAATTATTTACATTTAGTGTTTAAATATTTTTCGTTAAATGAAAATTATATGGAAATGCGTATTATTTCTTGTAAAAAAAACTATTATTTTTTTCATCATCCTATTATTTTGTTTATGATTTTGTTTAGTTTTCATACAATTTTTGCGATTTGTTTTAATAAATAATTCATGTTTTTGTATCTTGATAGCAGATCTTTAATAAATTAATACTTTAATTTTCTAATAATTCTGATAGAAAAAATAGATCATTTAATAAATACATTAAGATTAAATAAATCTATACAGATTTAGCATAAATATTAAAAAAAAAAAGATTTAATAATAATTTTTTATGAAGCTTTTAATTGTTTTCTTTTCGAATGGGCAATTTCTTTTTGGGGGGCGGCAATAACGCTTTATCAAGGAATCATTTGAAGAAGGCTTTTCCTAGAGTAGGTCAGTAAGCACAGCAATGTGTGCTTGTGTTTTTCTCTCTCTAAACGAATTTGATGAAAAGGAACTGCGTTTGCGGTGTTTTGTATGACGAGACCTTGGTAGGAGCTTAATTGTGATAATATGTCAAGTTGTGTAGTTCGTTAAGTATCGAATCGTAATGCAAAACATTTTAAACCCTTGGTCACTTAAACTGAACTTTTAAAAGTATTTCTTAAAAGCTATATTTTTTGGTTTCTTATAAAATGTTTAACTTTTTTTTCTGTTTGTAAAAGTATGTGTTATTTCTATTCACACAAACCTGAAATTAAAAGAATTGAAACTGGTTATTATTACATAACGAGAATTATTTTACTGGTTCGATTAAAATTATATATATATATATATATATATATATATATATATATATATATATATATATATATATATATATATATATATATATATATATATATATACCAGTGTGTGCTTTAAAAATTTTTGAACAATATATATATAGCGTTACTGTTAATATATGTATGAATCCACGAAAAATGTGTTGAATAATGAGAACAAATACCATATTTTTTTCATGTACTAGTGGTAAACTATAATATATTTAAATAAAAATAAATGAGCAACGTGCATTCCTTTATGATGATATTGGATATATACAAACATTTTATTTAGTTACTGAGAAAATGAAAGTTTATTTGCACTTCAACTTTGTTTCGATTTCTGATCTATTGGTTCTGAGTCTGTATTATTATCATATTTCAAATAAATAACAGATTTATTATGCATAAATAGAAATGACTATTAATACATTATACCCGCAATAAAGATCTAGTGGATATTCTATTGTCTTTATTCGGTTATACATGTATGTGATAAACAATAACATAGGAAAAAAACGTTTCTTTCAATTCATTGCTTCCAAGGTTTTTTATAGCTTTGACAACTATTAAAGAGACCGGTACTTTTCCATTTCGCCGACGCTAGCGATAAGTCTCCAAAAATGATACAACCCATGTTAAGCGAAATATTCCCGATGGTAACCTTTTACCACCACATTTTCAGAACAAGTCGTGGTTTTTTCTTATCAGTAATGTCTTTTTCATAATACATCAAAAATGGATTCAAAACGAATGAGAACTAATACTTATAAATATTTTTATGTGTACATTGTATGTTGTCTTCAAAAACGCCAAATTGGAGAAATTTACGCCGATTAAACGGAAAAGTACCAATTGACCTCACTCTTTAATGTGCCACCAATATTTCAGTCAACGTTATCTTACTTTTAAAAGTAATGTTTTATCGAGCAGGGGTTGATGCATGTTAAACTTGTCAGGGTTGAAATTTCTCATAATAACATGGGTTGGAGTATGGAGAATGGATGCCAGATCCCAATGTCGTTAATTGAACAGAATTAAAAATTGCGAGTTAGCCTGTAAACCTTCTGTTGCTCTTAAGTTCGACGATAATAAAAAAATTGAGAGACGATACAGATGTTGCTACTCAGGAGTGACCATTTTTTGTCGTTAGATAAGTCACGGGTCCTATCCGCGTCCTTTTACTAATCCAATGGGGAAAATACTTCTTAACCTTTTGTATGAATTTAAGAAGAAACTTTTGTACGAGTTTTTATGACTTTCATTGAGAGAACTTGATTTTGTGTTAATTTGAGCGCTATTTAAACTCTAACAAAATGAGTGTTAGAGTTAGTTGTTAGGATGCTATTAAAGTGAGATTAGCGATTAGGGAAGTATTTGGAATTCTTGAAAAGAAGCTTTTAATCCGGCATATCCAGCTGACCCGGTTGAGACCTGAAGAGAGCAGTTACATCGTATCATATGTCTTGTGCATAATTACTTGTCTTAGTTATATATATATATATATATATATATATATATATATATATATATATATATATATATATATATATATATATTTAGGATAACAATTAAATTCTACTACTCCCTCGGTTTATAGCATTGCTTGATAGAAAATTGTTAAATCAGTAAACTTGGTCATTTTTTAGCAATAGATAATCATTTGGTGTCCCAAAATTCACTAGCGACCGCAGGGTTCACGACAGTTAAATAAATTTCTTTCCAATGTGAGTCATTTTTATAATATAGGCCAAGGTTAAGTTTCAATTTCTGATTTTGGGTAATATTAGAGCTGTAGTTTGTTAAATGAAATGAAGCTTAGAAGTTCTCACATAGTGGGATTTCACGACAGTTCAAAGAACAATATAGATGTATAAGATATTTTTGCTTAAGTTTTTTTATCAAGTTTCTCCCAACGTGACCAATAATGCTTCCAGTAAGCTATGCTATAGAGTGGATAATATATTCGATCAAATACATTTATTTACAAGTAATGATAATACATGCATATAATTACCGAAATCATCCTTTGATTTGCGGCGAATTTCCACCTCATTTACGAGTTCATAGTTATGCAGCAGCTAAAATCTTCATTCTAGCATAGGTGACATTACATATTGGATTGTCAGCTGATTTGAAGACAAATTTCAAGTAAAAGGAAGGGGGGGGGGGTTAAATACATGTATTAAATTAATAAACTATTAATATAAATATACATTGAAATTCTCTGTGTGGGGAAGGAATCAAGAATAAGGAGACTATTTAAGGACAGCCACTAACGAAGAGTCCAAAGTAGGAAAAATGATACGTTACCTGAAAAATTTATTATAGTAAAAAATAAATAATTTCCTCCCCCCATATACTGAACAGTATAGGGGAGAAAATATTGAATTAAAGGGGTCGGATCAAAATTGTTAAAATATTTCTAGGTTTTTTTTACAATGAGATCCGGGTTCTGGATTTCTAAATATGCAATGGAACTGTTGGCAGTGCTTGGTAAATTGATAGAGAACAACTCGAGAGGAATGAATAACAAAGTGCTTGAAAAAAGGAATTTCAATGGCGTTGAAAGTTTCACCGTTTCTCATAAATTATCGAACTTTGCAGATAGTTTTAAGGATATGATTCTGAATAGTTTGGAGAAGTTTAAAGATAGTTTTAAAAGTATGTGCATAAGTTAAAAATAGTCTTACAATGGAGGTTTAACTTAACAGTTTGTATTCAAGAGACTTCTTGAATTCTGAGAGGTGGGAGACATTATACATAACACTTTGGACTTTTCGCGAATGTACTCAATGCCTTTTTCCAAGTAAAATGTTTACCAAGATAACAATTATTTAGTAGACCACAGAAATGGATGATCAAAACTTTTAACATGTAGGAATGATTGCCTTTAAGTAGTAAAAGTAACAGTCAATTTTGGAAATATTTATTTTAAATTTCCAGATTTTAAACCTAATTTCCAGTACTGACATATGTTTACTTCGAACAAGGAAAGTTTTATGTATTTTTCAAGAATGGCGGTATCGTCTGAATACATATGTATAATACTATGGTACCAGATTTAAGTTATTTTACATATACGATGAGTAGCTTGAGGTCTAATAAGGGCTCTTGAGGAACTCTGGTTTTACTAACACTAAATGATAACATTTACGAATCATAAATACTAAATTTAATGCTTTGTAGACAACATTTTATATTTTGAATCAAAACCGATAAGTAGTTGATTTAGAATAATTTATAAACCATGTCTTGAACCCATACTCTGTTGAAGGCTTTCTAAATATTTCAAAATATTGTTTAATCGAATTATTTTTTTATTAGGTTTTTTTTCCAGAAGTAATATTTTCGATTTCCATTTGTAATTGATGGGTGGTGGATAGATTCTTCCTAAAACCAAATTGTTCTGCGATAAGATTAATATCATTTTCAACATGAAAATTTAACCAATTTAAAATAAAAGGGTCAATAATTTTGTTTATATTTAGGAGCGAAAAAATAGTCTATAGCTGTCACATACAGAGGCCTTCTCCTGCTTGTAAGAACTGCTTGTATTAACACGGTTCTCCTGCTGGTATTAACACGGTAAAAGTTTTCAACGAAAACAGAAAATATTTGAGTTTAAAAATAATGTTTACCAAATATATTACATAGAAAGAAATCTGATTTTCAGTCATTTTATTCTGGCAATATATATATATATATATATATATATATATATATATATATATATATATATATATATATATATTCCATATCATTTGTAGGGACCTTTTAATTTCGGGTATTGTAATAAATCCAAAAGGATTGGAAGTGGAAAAAAAAGATTACGAAAGTGGGGTGGAAATTTCATGGTCAAGATAAATACTATTCTCATCACTTTCAGAGTGGCGTCCCTCAAAAGATTCAACTGAAGTTTCTGCTGATCAGTAATAACCATTTCTGTACGAACACCAAGAAGGCGGAAGGGGGACACCTTTAGTTTTTGAAACTTGTTTCTCACCTTTAATTGACAGCAGAAATTTCAGATAAACTTCTTTAGAGAATTCAGTATTCTACTAGTATAGTTAATTAATTTTACATTTTAGAAATAAAATTCGTTAAGGTATCCGACTACGTTCGGAATCGTGATTTTAAAAAAGCGCATAAATGGACAATTTTCATAATATTTAGTGTCAATCAGATTAGAATACATGCATAAAATTGTTTTAAGAACATTTTAACAAAAATATTTATATAAATACAATATTTCGGCAAAAAATTAACTTGGAATAATCTTTTTTCCAAATGCTCTCCTTTCGTGAAAAATGGTTCTAATACAATAATATTTTGCCTGTATATAGCTCACACCTCTCTACAGAGGCTCAACTAGAATTTTTGAAAAATTCACATTATTTTCAGAGTTACCCCCAATTGAAATAATTATTCGCGTTTTTTTCTTAAAATTGCTCCCCTCTGTTGTCGTAAGATATGAATAAACCCGCTTCTAAGTCATAAATTTTAAAAATTCTAGTTGCGCCTCTGAACAGAGGTCTGAGCTATATACACACACACAGGCAAAACATAATTCTAATAGAAGCATTTTTCACAAAAGGAGAACATTTGGAAAAAAGATTATTCTAAGTTACTTTTTCGCCAAAATATTGTATTTAAATAAAAAAAAATTTGGCAAAATGTCCATAAAACAGTTTTGTGCATATATTTTTAATCTAAGTGACACTAAATATCATGAAAATTATCCATTTATGCACTTTTGAAAGTTACGGTTCCGAACGTAGTCGGATACCTTAAAACTTACGGAGCAAAAAAAAATTTATATCACCTTTTAGAGCAGCGTTTCTCAAACTGGGAGGGGGGGGGGTGCTCCCCTAGGGGGAGTGATAAATCTACGAAGGGGGTGCGAGCATATCGAAAAGTCGAAAACAGAAGATTATTTAAAAAAATTATTAATTTACTGAAAGTAAACAAACAAAATGCATTCTGACATAATAAAAAAATAAAATACACATTTACACTGATAATATAATACACTAATAAATATATCAGTACTGTGAAAATGTATTTTCTAATTAATTTAACAATACTAAGTTATGAACAACATTTTAATAATTACCAATGACCTCATGGGCTTGTCATACGTAAAATTATATACAGAAATTAACAATTATAATTTGAACGGTTTAAAATTAATATCTTAACTGCCGATTAAAATTTACGCCATTCTCTCCCCAATGCCGTCGTTTTCCACGTAGTCACGTGTGTTTGATGTATTAGGGGAGAGGAAAGGGGAATGAATAAGCAAATTTTCTGAAATAAATAAATCCTTAACTAACACTGTCAAGGTACTTTTATTGTATTCCAAAACCTTCAGAATAATTTTATGGACAGCAGTGCACAGAAAAGATAGCACTTCCGAAAGACGTATATATACGTCCTGGACAATTAACTCTTTGTCTAAATGAGACATTTATATACGCCGGTGGCGAGATGTCAAAGTCGGGTTGTTGCTTTAGCGTCAAAATATAGTATTCTTGAATTTCACATTATTGTATGGGGGGGAGAAGGTGCGATGAAAATTATGATTGAATATTGGGGCGCAAATAGTGAAAGTTTGAGAAGCACCGTCTTAGAGTGAATAATAGAATCTGAATTTATATACATAATTTATGAGTAAGCGCCTTTAATGGAATATAATTTTAACGCCTTATCCGCGTAAAGGAGTTTCAATATTTCAGCAAGACAAAAATCCAAGACAGGAAAACAAAATTAATTTAATCTCGGTAATTCCTTTCTTAACACTTTCCACGTCTGGATCCAAATTTATTTAGAATTACGTACTTCATTTCGAAAATGGTTGCGTTATATAAAACAAAACACTCAACAGTTCACTTTTCTACCAAGTACGTTTCTTATTTGCTTCGCAGATGTTTGGCAGCTGCATTTCTCTGGAACATAATGGTAAGTAAAATCAAATCTGTGAGTGTGAATCATCATTTCATGACATTTGTAAAATCCTACTTCTTGGTGCTCGCCAAACGTGACTAATGTAATTTATGGTAGAACATTTTTACCTTAAATTATTTATGCTTCTTTCCCTCTTTTTGTTACGATTGCATTTTACTTAATCACGAATGGCATATTTGAAACTGCGCAATAAGTTGTTAATTATAAGTTTCTAGAGAGGGAGTTTTAAAATATTATTCAACAAAAATTATTTAAACAAAACAGGATTTATTTTTTTAAATGAATTTCCTTACTAAACTCATCATGCTTCGCACTGCATTACATAAGGCTTACAGATGTTAGTGGCAATAGCCTTATCTAATTTAAATCTAAAAAAAGTACATTTATAAAACAAATTTAAAATTGAATAAGGAGGAGAATACAAATGTAAAATGAAGGGGGAGGTACCTATACAATTTTAAAAGCTATACAATAAACAAAATTACTTAAAGCATTAAGACTTTCAGAACAATTGACCAATAAAAGCAAAACCCCGGTGGCAGAAAATATATTAACGTTTCAACTCATTTTTAAATTTTTTTCGTTTCCAAAAGTTATAGGTTACAGTACAACAAGAAATGTTCCGCAGTTTCAACGTCCTTACCACATGAACAAATATCACTAACAATTGAATTAAACCTAGACAAATAGGTCTTAAAATTCCCATGTTCTGTTAGAATTTGGGATAACTTAAACACAGTAAAAAATTTCTTGCATTAAAGCTGAAGACAAATTGACGGAAAAAATATTTTATTCCTCAAAGCTTTTGGTGAGGCCAAGAATTCGGTGTTCCAAACCGCACACAGTATTGAATTGAAACTGAAAAATTGTTTACAACATTGTTTTTTATTTTCTAAAATATTTCGAAATGTAACAATTCATTATTTTATGTTTCCGTGTTTTCAGTTGTTGATGAAATGTCATCCAAACTCAGATTAGCCTGAGCATTGGTTAATAAAACTAATATGAATAGTAAAATGTTTTTAAAAAACACATGTTTTTTATTAATAAGTTATTGTGGTAGCATAAAAAAGAGATCAATATTTTAAAATTATTTAATATTGATAATATCGTAATAGGTTTTTCTTTACCCTAAATTATATTTTTAACAGAAACAAAAAATACGGATTTTTTTACGCCATGCTTTAAATGAAACAAGTTTTGCTTTATCTTCTAATTCTTTGTGTTAAACACTTAACAGGGAACTAGCATCTTTTTTAAAAGTTAATGTTAATAAAACGTGGATATTAATATGTATTTTAAAACGATGCATAAAACAAACATTAAAGAAAACGTATAAAGTGACCTCCGTAGCTGAGTGATCATAGTCGCAAAATCGTGGCAGATATTATTGAATTGCGTGTTCGAGTCCTAGTGCCTCAGAAGACTCAGTGTGCAGAGGGCTGATGATAGTTAAATCTGTTCATGTTCAAAATCATTAATTGGGCAAGATGTAAAGTTTAGAAAGTGGAGTGAGCTCAGAATTACGAGGTACGTCGCCATAGCTCTGACGTAGCTTCTGAGAATGATGTTATTAAATAACCAATCTTAAAAGCATAACAGTTCTAAAACAAAAAATGATGATCGCAGATTTGTATTGTGACATATTGAGAAAATTGACGAGTAGCGTGAGACGTAAGAAATTAAATTATTGATTTTTATGTCAACAGCTATTAATTACAATATTTACAGTTAGGTATATATATATATATATATATATATATATATATATGGGGGGAGACAACAAGGTGTCCAAGACATTTGTCTTTCTTCAGATTTATTTAAACTTAACAAAAATTAATTAAAAAAATGCTAGCTATTCTACAATTAGATTTCCATGATGTGACGACGGGAACGCCTGCTCGCGCGCCTCAGTCTCTTTTTCCGGTTTTTTCTCAATGGTCAAAGTTTTTGTTTCACTTTGGATCAGCTGCGCCTGCGCGCGAAGACTGCGTGCTTTGTTTTCGTTGAGAGATTCAATTGGATGACGACTCCACAACCGATTCCACAACGGCCAACCTGACCGTACGCTGTCCGCAGCGGTACTTATTTCTTTTTATTTCATGGAGACCAGAGGAGAATCTGTAACATACAAAAAAGACGGAACAGACAAGGACTATACAACAAATACACAAAGATTTAACATAGCATAATTTTGCTGAACTAGACAGTTTCTCCCCACATCTTCATGTGGTCTGCTGCTGTGGATGTAGTATTGGCCCAATATCATTCAACGATATTGGAGGTTCTGGAAGAACAGAGAGAACAATTTCCCCATCATGTGAAGGCACCTCTTCGACATCCGGAAGGTTCAACAGAGAAACATTGTGTATCACAGGCATGACATGATTCTGAGATGATGATAGTACGGTAGGAAAGCCAGAGTTGGTAACCACAACGGTGTTGTAGGTTTCTAAAACAGAGGACGACGTGTACGTTACGAGTTACGCTGCTTCTCAGTTTCTGACATGCCACTCTCGGGCCCAAACCCGTTGATTTGCGGAATGTGGTTCTGATGAACGGAATTATTTATTTTGCTATCTTGGTCTTTATCAGTTCCATCAGGCATAAGAACGCCCTTTTTAATAAGCTCTTCTTTGGTTGAACGTATCGATATTTTCCTCTCTAGAGTTCTGGAAGTCTGTTCAAAACGATCGCTCTTTTTCTTCCGTTTCCACTTCCAGGGCTTGATGAGCCTCCGGAGCATCGCGAACTGACTATGTTTACCCTCCATAGGTGAAGGGGTGGGCGACCGAGAGTTGGAGCCCACGGAACTCGTTTTCATGGCACCATTGACCCTCTTACACCATACTATAGGTGAACAATAATCAGAACAACTTTCTCTTATAATACCCTGTTGTAACCAATCATCAATTTGATCGTTTACCTGTAATTTCTCAGAACAAGATAAACGTCTGGCTCTCTGACACACAGGAATATCATCTTTCAATATAATACTCATTTTTAACTTAGTACTCTTAATTTTATTAGGTTTATAATTCTTAATTAGAGAACTCAAATCATTTCTAATATTAAAGTTTTTAACATGTGACAGATCATAACTAGAGTTTTCGATCACATTTGCAAAAGAAAAAAAAATAAGCACCTAAAGAGGATTCACTTTCATTCAATAAAACATCGCTCTTTGCGTGGCTTATTTTCTTTATTTCAGTATATACACTGGGATGTATAATAAATTCTTCGGTCAAGGTCGGTGATATTGCCGTTCGAACACTTAAACTGGGAGAGTGCTGAGTAAGAGAAATATTTATTGATGTTACTTCTACAATACGCGTCTCGTTAAAACATGAGCTTAATGTTATTCTCCCTTCGGAAGGTTTGTTCAATCTAATTAGTGAGGAATTTAGAACAGGGATCTGGCAACCTGAATCAATCAAGGCTGTTACGGGCTGATTTTCTACAAAAATGTTTACGTATTGGAGCTGTTGTGCGAACTCATCGCTTTTTTGTTTTCGCTCTTGACTTTCAAACTATTCGCGTTTTTTCTATTATGGATGTGGCCGTTAGATTCTTTAGGCTTAAAACGCTTCTCACAATCTCTTGCGTAATGAGATGAATCACCGCATATGTAGCAATTTTTATTTTGTCTTTCAAGATTTTGGGGATAGCTATCTTTAATCTTTGGTTTATAGTTTCGTGGTCTATTTTTAAAGGGGTCTTCGGTATATCCACAAGCAATAAGAGTTTCCTCACGTGATCCGCTTCTAGATGAAATATAAATATCGCGCTCTTTAGCTAAATCAATAGGCCTAAACAAATCTTCCGCTTCTCGAATGCCAATATGAGTTGCGGTTTCCTTATTTAAAGTTTCAAATAATTTATCAGAAATTAAAAGATCACATAGAGATTCAAAGGAATTAACTTTTCTTAACGAACAATAATATTGGAAGTTTGCCGTCAATCTTGCAGCAAATTGGATTTATGTCTCGCCTGATGATTTTACAGCATTTTTAAATGAGTTTAAACACTCGCGAGGGGTTACTTGGAATTCTCTGAGTAATATAGATTTTAGTTTTTCATAGTCATTTAATTCCTCCTTTTTAATATACAATAAGACATTATGAGCTCTTTCGCCCAGAAGATTTATTAAAATTTCAGATTTATATTCGTCATTTATTTTCTTGGTTAAAAATGCGCGTTCTAATGATTGGAAGAACAGATTAAAATTTTCAGATCTGGTGGGAACAGGAAGAGATAAAGTTTTAATGCTTTTGATCATATTTTCTATGTTTGTTTCGAACTGTTTCTCTTCGACTTTAGCTGCAGGATTTAAACTTAATGCTTTATTTTTAGCCGTTTGAAGTTCGACTGCTTTTTCTAACTGTGCTAACTGTAGTTTTGCGAGCTCAATTTTCTGTTTTTCTAAAGTTGCCTCTCTTTCGTTTCGCGATACCCTCTCATCTATACAGTTTTGAATTAAAGTTTTAACGAAATCTGCATCACTCTCAAATGTACTACTCTTCTCAATTTAAGTCTTTAGTTTAGCTATGGTGTCCGTACTCTCCACAGTACCGTCTAGATCCTCAACAACTCTTATGAGATCCTCTTTAAGAGCGTTTTTATACATTTTAGAAAAAATATGGAAAGATCCTACCTTTTTTTTCTAGCTCCCTTGTTGCTCGCACGTACGATGTATCCAATAATTGAAGAAAAACATTGATTCTCTTCCACGCAGATGAACAGAGATCCCACAACCTCTTCGCAGGTTATATCGTTAGACGAAAAATAGTTCTTGAAATTGTTTAAATGACACCTCTTCGCAGGTGTTAAATCAATAGTTCCGACCTCTACACAGGCGGAATATTCACGCTGGTTTCGAATGAAATTCAACCTCTACACAGGTTGTGCGAAGTTTCTAAAAAATGGCGGTGCGTCTCCTCCACGGTCGCTTCTTTTGTTCACGCGTTCCAAACTTTGATCAAAATCCCGGCCGAGCCCCCATAATTTGTGGGAGACAACAAGGGGTCCAAGACATTTGTCTTTCTTCAGATTTATTTAAACTTAACAAAAATTAATTTAAAAAAAAGGTAGCTATTCTACAATTAGATTTCCATGATGTGACGACGAGAACGCCTGCTCGCGCGCCTCAGTCTCTTTCTCCGGTTTTTTCTCAATGGTCAAAGTTTTTGTTTCACATTGGATCAGTTGCGCCTGCGCGCGAAGACTGCGTGCTTTGATTCGTTGAGAGATTCAATTGGATGACGACTCCACAACCGATTCCATATATATATATATATATATATATATATATATATATATATATAAGATTTCTGGAAGATGGGTAAAAATATCGTAAAACGTGGTGAGTGGATATTATTACATTAGCGAACCCCAAAGATAGGGCGTGGACGGTGTTGATATTCTTTTATGTTGATGCATTTTTTTGCATGTAAAGATCGACGAGGCAGTATTGTAGATTAGGAATCCAATTTATTGAATGTCTTGAATCCTTAAGGCATTTTAATTATGATGAACATGGACGACACAACACAGACAAAGAAGCTACAACACAAAGCAGCTGGCTACATATTTACAGAGAAACAAACGAAGAAGAGAGCGAGATTACACAAGGTTTCGGCTTTTATAGTACAAGTACTTATGACGTAATAACAGTTCTGATTGGATAGAATGGGTTGGATTGGGATGTCTTATGCAATAAGAGTATTCGATTAAGATTAAAATCAGGGAGTTAGTGTAGAACCAAATAATTAAAAGATTATTGCAGTACTATTAAAAGAATTAATTAAAAAGATGCTAGGGGAATTATTACATATATATATTCAAACTATTGTGTGCTTTAACACTACAGAATTCTTTTGGTGAAGTTGGAGGTTTAAAACACAACTTATCTTTCCGAATTTACTTTCAGCGCCAATCAGTAGTTTCAACATTCAATTCTCTATAGTAGATAGCAGCACATGGCAACCACTGAAGAATTTCCACGGGTCTTTCCTCATTTAAACTCGCCTCTCCCGCTTTCCGACAATGGAATTGAGCACAGAAGCTTGACGCGCCATGATTTTTTACAATTTTCGAAAATGTTTGACTGCTGCGGAGTGTTTCCAAAGCCTTTCTTCCACCTTTCCGGACATATCTCTTTCACGTGGCACATTGTTCAGCTAATTCAACGAGTTTAAGCATGGGAAAAGATCCTTATAGGACGACCCCAGAAGCGGACGTCCGAGCACTTCGACAACGGAGGAAAATGAAAAGTGTTGGTCCCTAGTAATAGAAGACCCAAGAATTACACATCAGGATATAGCTGGTATCCTAAAGATCAGTTCCTGGAGCGTCAATGCCATATTGCACGATCACCTTTTGCTGCGAAAGCGTTGCTCAAAATGAGTCCCTCACACTTTGAGTGACGCCCCAAAAAATGTTCGTGTGGAATGGTGCCACAAGATGAAAATGAAATTCAGTAATGGCAAAGACAAAGGTGTCTGGGATATAGTAACAGGCGACGAAACGTAGATTAATAAGTTTGAGCCAGAAACAAAGCGCCAGTCCGTGACCTGGTGCTTTCCACATGAACCGCCACCAACCAAGGTCAGACGCACAAGAAGTGTCGGAAAGCGAATGGTGAAAACTTTTTTTCGTACTCAGGGCATATTGCCACCATAGTATTGGAGGATAGAAAAACAGTTACAGCAGTATGGTATGTGGCCAAGTGTTTGCCAGAAATGTTGGAACAATGGCGTCAAAAAAGGCCCAAACGCGGAACGCGTGAGATGATCCTGCACCACGACAATGCGTAGGCGCATTCTGCACAGAGAACGAAGAATTATCTCGAGGCAGAAAATATTAAAACCCTACCACACCCTCCCTACTCACCAGATCTTGCACCCTGTGATTTTTTTCTGTTCTTCAAGATTAAAAATAAAATGCGGGAAAGCAGATTTGGCAGTTCAGAAGAAGCCGTCACAGAATATCGAAAGCAGCTGGACCAGTTAAGAAAAATGAGTGGTCATCATTTAAAGACTGGTTTTCCCGAATGGACAAGTGCATTGCAACCAAAGGGTTGTATTTCGAAAAATTGAGAGCAAATTTTGTAAATAAATTTTTTTTTAGGTAAATCTAAAAACTTTTTGAGCTACCCTCGTATCTGCACATAAAAGCTGTTCTATCAGCTGCGAGACGGGGAAACGTTAAAGTATAAATATAAGGAAAATATTTTACCAAGAAAACTGAACCACCATAAACGTATTCAAATACCGGAGACATTTAGATTTTATGCCAAAGTAGGCAGATTCGTAACTCCTTCTCAGTCATAGAAAACATTGTATCAAAAGTGATTTGTTTTTGCTACTAATGAGAAAATATGATTTAAAGGGGAGAAAATCATTCTTTTAGGCATTGCGTGAGGTATAAAAAAGAAATTAATGCGTTGATTTTTTTTTATTATACCCAGTTTCAAGCCTCATTAATAGTTTTTTCATTATGTGTTTTCTCTTTCCTTTCTTTCTTTTTTTTGTATAGTACATTTTGGCAAAACAAAAGGGCTTGAACAAAAATTTGATTGACTTTTTTAACTAAACTATTATTATTAAAAATCAATTGTTATATTTTTAATGCTTTTAACTCTGACTTAGTTGTTGCATTTTCTAATGCTTCAGATAAAATTGTAAGTCAATTTATGATGCAAATAATTAAATATTCTCAAAAAAGAGAATAGCTTCGATAATTAGAAACATATGTTGTATTTTAATATCTGAAAAATGTTACAGTTTAGTGCAGTTAAAGCTATGTAATAGAACTCATAATAAGTAGTTAAAATGTCAAATTATTTTATCAAACTTAGTTTGAAACTGAATTTTGAATAAATTTCGAAGAAATGACGAGGTTTTTATATCAGTATTTGCATTGTAGTTTTGATGGAAATAATTCCAAAATAATTTTGCAATGTTTCAAATGTAAGAAGTTTGATTTTGTATCATTTACGTTAAATCATTAAATATTAAAAAGTCATAAATAATACGAGTTTTACTTAAAAAGCATGCTACACTCGAGCACTGTCAGTCAATAGAAATATATTCGTACAAACATAGCAATGCACACACACAAAATTATTTTTTAACTTAAATAGCATATCGCAATAAACATTTTTCGGAACCCACCACTAATCATTGAATGCTTTAACAATAAAAATTGATTATTTGTCAGTCATACATCATTGATATTCCATGGGGGTAGTTACAATAGTCTCCTTTTGCTTACAAAAATCGTACTTCACGTAACTCAACGTCGGAATTAAATTCTGTTGCACGTTTTAATTTCTGAAGCAGCATTTTGTTCGAATACCACAAAGGAAACTTCCCTAATCGAACGAAAATGACAGTAAAACCATCTCTTCTAAGTTAAAGTCGAACTTGTTGAGAATTCAGGATGTTGAAGAACATGTAACGTGTCTCTTGTTTCCTCTAGATTCTGTTAAAATCAGTGGTTGAATTGAATCATGGCTCATCCGAGAGTTACAGTCAAGCAGCTCTGTGTTTCTATCAGTAACGCTTCTTGAACGGGCATACTTCTCATCGTTCGATTTTGCTCCTGTGCTTAGAATGTTTCATGGAATTTATTTTATTTGTGATAAATACCAAATACGAACAGGAATCTATGAAGCTGGCAAACAATGTATGAGGACAGTGTTCTAAATACTGTTGAATGTAAAGGGTGTTTTCTTTAGAGGTATAGAACTTTCAATTGCAATAAAACAACGATGTATAATTCGATTGACATGAATTTTTTTATTCGAAAGATAATCTTGTGGCATTACATTTTAAATATGATTTCTGGCATACGACTGCCACGGCTGGCTCGGATGTAGTCCAATCTGGACGTCCAATTTTCGATGAATTTTCCAACATTTGTGGCCGTATATCGGCAATAACACGGCGAATGTTGTCTTCCAAATGGTCAAGCGTTTGTGGCTTATCCGCATAGACCAATGACTTTACATAGCCCCACAGAAAATAGTCTAGCGGTGTTAAATCACAAGATCTTGAAAGCCAATTCACAGGTCCAAAACGTGAAATTAGGCGGTCACCAAACGTGTCTTTCAATAAATCGATTGTGGCACGAGCTGTGTGACATGTTGCGCCGTCTTGTTGGAACCACAGCTCCTGGACATCGTCATTGTTCAATTCAGGAATGAAAAAGTTAGTAATCATGGCTCTATACGGATCCCCATTGACTGTAACGTTGTGGCCTTCATCGTTTTTGAAGAAGTACGGACCAATGATTCCACCAGCCCATAAAGCGCACCAAACAGTCAGTTTTTCTGGATGTAACGGTGTTTCGACATACACTTGTGGATTAGCTTCACTCCAAATGCGGCAGTTTTGTTTGTTGACGTAGCCATTCAACCAGAAGTGCGCTTCATCGCTAAACAAAATTCGCTTATGAAAATCGGGAACAACGGCAATCTCATTTTGGGCCCATTCGACAAATCTACGCCTTGCTTGATGATCGTTTTGATGCATTGCCAAACCAAACTGAGAATAAATCACTTGACAGCTGTTAAATCGGTCGCCATCTTGGAAAGTAATGCCAACTTAAACTTCTATACCTGGAAAAAAACACTCTTTACAAGTACTCAAGTGACACCGCAAGAAATTGGGTATTTCCCAACATACCTTACACCTGTCAGCGAACCAAATGAGTTCATACCGTTCATAGCACGTGAAGTCATTGACACTTTTTGCTTCTTTTGACTTTTGCTCGTTAAAACACTTTACCGATTCTTTGTCCTATGCTGTTCTATGTGATTCCAAAACATTTTGGAGACCCCAATTTCTCCTGCAAGTTTCACGTACCCGTAGTGAATCTTTTTACATATGTAAATCTAACATTTTCTTATATTACCACTCATTAAAAACATTATTTTAGATTAATTTATGCCAAAAATGCTGTAGTATTTATTTAATCTTTTTTTATTTGTAAATATAATTCATTTTATGGATGAAGAATAATTTTTTTATTGCTAAAAAAAGAACAAGATTCTACTCATATTTTACATACTTCATATTTTCTTTCTAATTTCAATTCACCTTTTATTTGCAGCTCGCATAACCATATGTTGTAAATAAAAGATATAAGAAGCACAAAAAAGTAGACAAGCAGCTTTAAACAATTTAGAAACTATTTCTTTTTCCTACAGTATGATAAGACAAAATAAAGGTATGTAAATGCATAAAAAGTTGAGTTATGTGCATCATACTACAACTAAAAAAGTCATGAAAAAACTTAATTTTTCCTGTATATAATCAGATCTTTTTTTTCTTTTCTTTTTTATTCTTTCCAAAAATTACGGCCTCCTTTTTTTGTGTTTGTTTCTAAACACCAAGCTTTAACAAAAGAGGAGGCATAAAAAATGACTCTTTGCATATTTACATAATGTCGTTTTGTTAATGATTTGGGATGCTTTTTACGTAATTCTCAGCTCTTCTTTTATCCCAAAGCGAGGGGAAAAATAAAGCGCAAAAAAACCAAAAAAAAGCATAAATAAAACCGTCTCCAAACAAGAAAAGTTATTAATCTGCTGTACTGAGATTTTTTTTCTCTTTACGCCTTTCGGAAAAAAACTATAAAAAGGAATGACATCATTGTGTTTATAATGAATGACAAAGGAAATGGTAAGAAATGATTTCCATAATACATGCCGGTTATAAGAACTTTGTTCCAAAAGAGCAAGAAATTAAGCTAATAAGTTTATCAATGAAATGAAAAATCGAATTAGACGTGACTTATTATTTGCTAAGTCATAACTACATTTCTTAAGAGAAAAGATATCTGCATTAACATGGAGAAATTCTCAAAAGAATCATTAGTCTCGAAACTTTATGAATGTGGAATGTTGCTAAAGAGCTATTCCCATTAGTATTCTAAATTATGATCTTGGCTGAATTTATTTTTCCTGTTAGATTGCTTTACATTATATTTCGTTTAATGATGATATATCTCATCAAGAAAATAAGTAGGGCCCTTAAAAAATAAATTTTTGATAGGTTTTCAGTGAAAGTTAAGAATATAGAATTATATATATTGAGTAAAATTAGGATAATCAAACACAGAGTGTACGTTCTAAAAAAATGCTTTTTATTAAAGAAAAATAAGAAACTGTACGAAATGTTAAACTATATTTCAGAGGTTCTAATCCTTGGTCTCTCTCTCTGTATTTCAATAGAAACTACATCTTAGCAGATATTCATTTGAAACTACGCAGATAATTTCCAAAATGAGGAATACCATTCATTGGAATGAGTTTAAGTTCATAAAATGTTAAATGTGTTTTTTAATTACAATTTCGAATACACAGTGCGGCAAATATGTTTTAAGACTCGTCCCAGAGCGCAGGCTGTAATGGTCCCATGATTGTAAATGCGCATGCGTCATAATGTCCATGGTCTGCTGACACACTGTGAACAAGCTGATGGCATTTGGTTAAGTAGCTGAGAGATGACGAGCGTTCTTTTCAGAAGTGAATTGTTTGCATGTGGATTTTTTAAGATGGATAAAAGAGCTGTAATCAAATTTTACGCAAAACTTGGTAAAAATGCTTCAGAAACATACCAACTCATGAAACAAGTTTACGGTGACTGTTGTTTAAGTAGATCAAACGTTTTTGTGTGGCAGAAACGTTTTTTGGATGGAAGTGATACGGTAGAAGATGACCAGCGTAGTGGAAGACCCATTTCATCTAGAACACCTGAAATTATTGAGAAAGTACAAAATTTTGTAGCAAATGATCACTGTGCTCCATTAAGAATGATGGTAGATTCTGTAAACATCAATAACGAAACAATTCGAACCATCATGCATGAAAATTTGGAGAAAACAAAAGTGTGTGCTAAATTTGTTCCACACACTTTATCTTCTGAACAAAAGGCAATGAGAATTACACATGCAAAAACATCATTTCAGCCACGGGAAACGACCCAAACTTCTTGAAGTCCATTGTTACAGGTGTTGAAACCTGGTGTTTTCAATATGAACCTGAAACAAAGTGTAAAAGTGCGGAATGGAAGTCAGAAAATTCACCGTAAGCCAAAAAACAAGGAAAATTCCACCAAAACCCAAAACAATGCTTATTACATTTTTCGATGCTAGGGGTATTGTCCACAAAGAATTTGTTCAAATTGGATAAGAAATTACAGGCCAGTACTATAAAGCTGTTTTAAAGTGTTAGAAAAAGAACTCAGGGGGCTCTAAGAACTCTAGGTTACTCAATTTCTAATCATAAGCATTCCTTATAAAAACTTTGCTTTCCAAGACAAGCTCATCGACGTCATTAATACTTATTAAACTTGTTCTTAATTTAGTATTAATTAATTAGTTATAAAATATTCTGTGCAGCACTGATAAATTAAAAGTATACCTACTGAAGTGCCCGCTCTTTGCACGAGTTCATTTATAAGAAAATAAAACATTATTGATATAATAGCTGAATTGTAAGGAAAGCAAAGCCAAGTGCTCGACAATGTTTACAAAAACGTAAAATGATTTTTTTAAAATGGTTGCTCAAATTATAATTAGTTTTAAGCGAATTGTAATTTTAAGCCTCACAGGCATAGCATTTTAATTGATGTTAAACAGTAGCGCACACAGGAATTTTTCAAGGGGGGGTCTGGGGTCGAAAGTTCACCAATCTTATATCAGGTTCTTTTTGATTTTGTCGATTTTCGGGAACAAAACACAGTAAAAAACTAATTCTTGAATAAATAATTAGCATTAATTAATAAAATTAATCATTAATAACAAATACTTAATTAAATTTTGCGTTTTATAAACTTAGAATTATAATCAATCGGAAAAAAATCAAGGGCTTTGGGGGTCCGGACCCCCTTGTGTGTGAAACTGATGTTAAATAATGATCAATAATATAAAATATCGATGAAGAATAATTGAATTATTTTTAATATTTAAAGCGAAAAGACTTCAACATGTTTTCACCCGGGAGCAGGCGCGCACTCGATACGGTCGGGGTTATTGAGTCACCCCAATCCTTTTTTTTAATAATTATTTTATTGTACACGATACAAATCATGATTCCAGTGAATAATTTAATTAAGAGAAAGTTAACTTACCTACTTTCAAGGACTTTTCAATTTTTCTTTGGTAATAAATAAACAGCTTTACCAGAATTAACGATTTCGTAATCTGTGTGTCCCGCGCGACCACTTGCGGGTAAAAAGTATATTCATTATGATAATAGGTATGTTACTGCTAAAAACATTGTGTGAAACGTTTTTCGTTATGCTTTATATGTTGAGAATATTTATAAAAATAAATCTTGGCCAAGTAATCCTTCATGTGCTTGTGTGTTTGTGTGTGTGCTCTCCGTGGTTTTTCAAATATCATAAAACTCTTTTGCATGGAAAAAAGCACAACAGAGAACACATAAGAGAGGGGTCATAACTAACTGTACCAATAACTTAGAAGGTCAAACAGATTACAGCTATAACGTGCAGTATTTCAAAAATAATGACAGTGATGAATTTTTTATATTCCTAAATTTTTTCGATTCTGGGATCTGTTTTTTCTCTGAAAGAGTAGTATGTTAGGTACAAAAAAAGCGTAATAAAAAAATCTCTCATCATGGGATTACAGCAAATAAAATAAAAGTTTTTTTATTTGGTTATAGGATCAAAGATAGCTAATTAGGTTTTGAAGAAGTTTTTATTTTTTCTGACTTAATATCTCGCGCGCGAGCCTATAAATTATATCAGAGTAAAAGTGCATTTCTTATTGTGTCTGAAAGTATTTTGTTTTAATTCATTCCAGTAAACTAATTATTTTTTAAATCTTTTATTTTCGATATGCTCGCGCCCCCTCATAAGGTTATCGCGCCCCCCCGGGGGCGCGCCCCACAGTTTGAGAAACACTGACATAGAGGCTTGTCCCTGTCAAGCAGCTCCTGGATTCGGCATATCATATATGGGAAGCAGTGCATTTTTTTTTTTATGTTCTATGAGTACTTTTCGAAAGATACTGTAAGAACAGCCTGTCTGTCTGGAAACTGCACGCACGTTACAGCCCCAAAACTCTGATGCCTGTAAATATGCTTCAACAACTGTCTTGGCGCCATCAACAAGTACTGGGGTGCAATGTGTACAACCTCTTCTAGATTGAACTCCTAATTTCCTCGTCTCTTCGAATCTCTTAATCATAGGCCGGATAACTTTAGTAGACATTGGTTCGCGCAGTAGGTTCCTCCTACGACGAATTTCATGAACCGCAGCAGAAGCATTCCCCTTGTTTTCGTAAAACAGCTTCACCAGTAACGCACGTTCAACTAAATAGGCCGTCATTAGTATAGTCGGAAACATCGACTTAAACATGACAACATCTACAAACGTTTTCAAACAACGCTTTATGCAAAACTCAACTATTTTCTATAAAGTTACCTCTTTATTCCAAGCATGCAAAGCTCGACATTTTTCTCCTAAAACTGACAGCTTTTCCCTGTTTTGCATTTTACTACTCACCATTCTTGTTTTGGATTGTTAATATTGTTTCTGTATTCTGTTTTGGTCGTTTATTTAGTTAAATTTCAGGCTTTTCCCTAAAAGGGACCCTCTGGTGGACATTTTGGAACTATTTTTTTTTTCGAAATTACGTGAGCGCATTCCGTGTATAGCCCATGTACAAAATTTCATTGCATTCTGTTCTCCCATTTGCGCTGCAGGAAGCCATTTATTGGGGAAGTTTAAGTTTAATTATAACCAACTGGTATTTCGAAAAGAATGATGAAGAGGGAATTCCAGAGTAAAAGCAACGCGCTTCAGTCTGGACCAATCGGATAATTTTTGTCTCGAATACGACTTATAAAATACAGGAAAAAAGTCTTTATTAAAATTAAATTAAGTGCCGATATTGAAAATCATTAAAAAGTAATATTTCTTAGTGGAGATGTGACTTTAAATCTTTTAACTGTCAAAAAAGAACAAACTAATGTATGGGATACATTAAGCCAAAAATTGTCACAACAATACAAAAATAGAACCGATCTCCAGATGTACCGGCTGAACATGATTCTCTATAATTTATTTTTAATATTTCTTGTAATACAATGACACGATGTATTCGGATTTAAATTTTACAGTAATTTAACATTCTGCGGATGCCCTTCCTTCCAGAAAACGCATGCATTGCTATAACATAGGGAACAAAATATTTTCATCTGTAGGATAAATTAATTACCCATATTTTTTTTTTTTTTTTTTTTTTTTACTTTTCCCATTTTTGTCATTCAATTTCGTGTTAGTTTTTCAAAATTAGTATCAAGTATCTTCATTATATTCATTCGGGACGCACTCTGGTAGAATTTGAACCCAATGCGAATAAGAAATCATTGGCCTCAGGAGGATCATACTGAACACCATTTACGAATTTAATGGTCTTCCGCATTGTAAAATATAATCGTATTAAAATATTCTGTGAAATTTCAAATTCTAAAATCTATCTTATTTATAAATATTGTTCACTATTAAAATAAAAGCTTAACGTTTATGTCTAACAAAAAATACGTGCTGTGTATCATGTTACATAAATAATCATCTTCTTTTGATTGTGTGTGGGTCTGGGAGAATTTTATTTTGAAAAATTCTTACTTAAGATGACAAAAATTAAATGTATTAAATATACTGTAAAATAAATTCGTATGGACTCAAAAATTTACAAAAAAGGGCAGTTAGTTCTTAGCGTATATATATATTCAACACCTTAACTATATATTTCAAATCTAATATTTTTTTGTTAAAAAATTTAAGAAATCCCCTCTTTTTTCAGTAAACTGTCTGGCTTTAAGTTCTGAATATCAATTGCAAAAACTATGCGTGTATTGTTCTTATCTTTAAAATTTTTTAGTTCTTCTTTTAAACTTTTTCCATGTCATTAATCATTATTTTTTAAGCCTGGATGTCAAGAAGAAACAATGTCAAATTTGTTTTCCGGCAAAGAGCCAAGAGGTTTTCACTTGGCATGCGCATTTTTTATCTATTAAACTACATCCCTCTTAGAGTTTCATATACTTATTCACAAGATGTTGCATGTAAAATTCATTTTCAAATGTAAAAGCTATGAATAGCAATGAGTTTTGAGACATTTAGAATATTTTGGTAAAAATAAAGTGGCATAATAAAGTATCCTTAATTTTTTTCCCAAAACAATGTTATATAATTCATTTAAAACATTAGTTATGATCTACTTTCTTTCTTTTCTGCCTTTTTTAAAAAATTATTTTAAAAAACTCAAAAGCTAGATGATGTTTCATATATCTTTCTTGAAATGAAAAAATTTTACCCTGTTTCTGTTTTCTGAATTATATTTTTAAATTACACGATACGAAATTTGTTCTACATCATACAAATAAACCAAAAGGTAGTTTTTTAATAAATCCCTTAAGGTATCTGACTACGTTCGGAACCGTGATTTTAAAAAAAGGCGCATAAATGGATAACTTTCATGATATTTAGTGTCACTTAGATTAGAATACATGTATAAAAATTTTTTAAGGACATTTTGATAAAAAAAAATTATATAAATACAATATTTCGGCAAAAAAATTTAAAAAATACAATATTTCGGAAAAAATTAACTTAGAATAACCTTTTTTCAAAATGTTCCCCTTTTGTGAAAAATGCGTCTTTTATAATAATATTTTGCCTATATATAGCTCATACCTCTGTACAGAGGCTCAACTATGATTTTTTGAAAAATTCACATTATTTTCAGAGTTACAACCATGTGAAATAATTATCGCCATTTTTTTCTTAAAATTTCTCCCCTCTGTTGTCGTAAAACATGGATAAACCCACTTCTAAGTTATATATTTTAAAAATTCTAGTTGAGCCTCTGTACAGAGGTCTGAGCTATATACAGGCAAAATATTATTATAATAGAATCATTTTTCACAAACGAAGACTATTTTGAAAATGGGTCATTCTATGTTCATTTTTTGTCAAAATATTATATTTATTGTAATACTATTCTTAAAACAATTTTACATACATTTTCTATTCAAAGTGACTCGGAATATCATAAATATTATCCATTTATACGCTTCTGAAAAATCAGAGTTCCGAACGCTGTCGGATACCTTAAACATTGTTTAAAATGTTTGCATCTTTTGAGAAAGTTTGAAAGTCTAAGTTTATCATACTTAATGAATTGAATCTACAGCTTTACAAGTTACTTAAATTAGCTTAAACATGTTCTGGGATACTGATCACTGTCAAAAAGTCCGAAAACTATTGTAATTTTGAATTAATATAAAAACTGATACATACAGGCAAAATTGATTAATGTTGTATTTTAAAATCATTTGTTTTGAAAATAGAATTGATCTTGAACTCTTTCATTCTTCCTTAATTCATTTCGTGAGGGATTACCCCCTCTCTCTCGCCCACCTAGATGTGTGGGAAGAAGGGAATGAATACCAAATGTGTTCAAAATCAGCTTATTTATTGATCAACCAAATTAACAACACTAGTGCACTTAAATTGAAGAAGAAAATATCTCAATATGAACTATACAATTGGAACAATAGCGAGATGCACGAATTATACGAAAACTAAGAATATCGACCAATTTAGGATCAATTCAACTATCTCAATTAGCTTAACGTTACTCTAAGTTTAGTGACCAATCGTCACTTTAAATATTCGTCTATTTAATATTTGAAATGTTCAGTAACTTGTAGTGATAGAATCAGTACAGTAGAAATCTCACCTGACTCTTGGCTTTCTTTCTCCCCTTCTCCTCATGCTTGCTAGAAAACCCTGACTATATATAGTAGATTTAATTCGAATAACACGGTTTCTTCTTTAGAAGGGTTGGTTGTGAATAAACGCAAATGATAGCCCAAAGATTTCCCAAGAGGTTTGTTGGAAGGATCTCGAATAAATCCGTCACAGTTTGATTGTGATTATAAATCATCCAATCAATTGTTCAATACTATTAAAATGTATTGTGTAAATTTCAGCAATTTTTATAATTTCATTTTGTTATGTATTGGAGTTTAAGCTAAAATTCAATACTTGTGTGTTTTAATAAGAAATCGGAACTCATTAGTATCTTTTTAAATTAAAAAAAAATGCAAATTCTAACAAATACCTAAATTTCTTAACATATTTAAATTGCTTTTGATGTGTTGCAAAGAATATCAGAAAGCAAGAACTTAAGGGAAAATAAAAATAAACGTCTTTAAAAATTATTTGCATTTTATTAGATACCAATTTCCTTATAATCCATGCTCACGTGCAAAGGGGCTGGTGTATGTTACCACATCAAGTGGTGTGCTGTGGAAAGTTTGAGTGTAAAGTACCTGCTCAGATGTCGTCCTCATTACTTGAATGTCGCTCAATATTAAAAACATCTGTCCCAGTAGTCTTCCAGTAGCTTCATAGTGAATTGTTAAGCAACCAAATTAAATCAGAACATTTGATAGTCATAAGTTTTACTTGTCATAACTCGTGTAGTATTAAGGAATAATAACAATAATATTTTTTAACATATATATATTAGTATCATATTGTTTTAGAGCAACATTTTTTGAAAATTTATGATCAGGAGAATTTCTCATTACTCTTAATTGCTTCCAAAATTTTAATATCATAATATTAAATACAATCAAGCTAAATTTATAAAAAATTGGCATAAGAGCTCCATGTATTTCTTTTTTTTTTAAAAAAAATCATTCAATAGTTTTAAAAAATGTTAAATAATTTAATTGTTTATATTTTTTGCTTGTATAAATGATTTTGGGGAAAATTATTAAAATATTATTGTTACATCATTTCCTGGGATAACATTAAGTTGAAGTGAAGCAACAATAGTAGATGCAAAATTCAAACTGAATTTTATAAATGTTTTCCTTATAAGAAGTTTTTTTCGTACTTTGATGAATTTTTCTCATTAAATTGTTTTTAATAAGCTGTCATATTCTGTTTAATTAAATGTTTGGCGAAATTTAGGTATAAGAGCAAGAATTTTTTTTTCCGATTAATATGACTTTTGATCTCAGATCTAGCTTTACTAAAAGAATTAGTTATAATATTTTGTGAATTTGTGATTATTTTACTAATAAATCTACGTTCAAAATAACGCAAATTTTTTTAATTATCAAGTGTATTATTATTTATTAAATAAGTTTATTTACCAACCGTTTAAAATTGCATGACCCTTTGAGATGTCATATATAATCAGATGTTTATGCATTTTTTTACACATACACACACAATCACATCAATTATTCTTAATAAAATTCTAAAATATTTATTGCTCACATTTTTTAAAAAATCTATGCAAATTAAAAGAAAATTATTTATTCAATAAAATTTTCAATGAAATAGATTTGTAAGATACATTTTTTTAATTAACTACAATTTGAGGTTTCATTCTCCTTTCGCTATAGGAGTATATAGTACATTGTCTGAAAACATTTCCCAGCTGTATCCCTCAGAAATTATTGCACTTAACATTCATTATTCCTGACGAATAACTGAAAATATAATTTATCGTAGAAAATATTCCTTCACTAACTATACGAGAGGCATTGATTTTCAACGCTTACCAAACCTCCAATCGAAGTCCGTAAGTTTAATTATGTTACATGGCAATTTATAAACATATAATATAGTAATTTCAATAGTTTGTTAAATTAACTATTATAATTATATTCTAAGGCCAGAACTTCACTTTTAAGTGAATTATAAACTACAAAGTTTACAAGTAGTTGAAATATACTCTTTATTTCTTATATTAGGTAAATTCCATTCATATAACTAAATGGTCTAGAAGACATAATATACTTGAAATATAAACCCAAAACTGTATTACTGGATGTCACTTGTTGAATCGTATTATACATTGGACACAGCGTTTCTCAAACTGTGAGGCGCCCCTCCCCAAGGGGGCGTGGTAACTGTACGAGGGAGGCACGAGCGTATTGAAAAGTCGAAAACAAAAGATTATTTGAAAAAATAATTAACTTACTAGGAGTAAGCAAACAAAATACATTCTGATATAATAAAAAATAAAATACACATTTACACCAATATAATAATACACACTTATATATATATATATAAATGTATCAGTACTGCACAATGTATTTTATAATTAACTAGCTGGTATAACCGTTCTTCACACAGGTGAATTGAAAAACTAAACAGAACAAACAAGCATAAAGAAGTTTTTAATGAGTTAATTTTACGTGAATTGCAAATTAAACAAAAAAAACCTTTTTGCATATCTCAGCTAAGAGTCTGTCTTTTAAGTATGTAGATCTAATAGCTGATAAAAAGGATTTTATTTTTATTTTTAACTCCGCATAACTCTCTTGTGGGTCGATTTTTCAAAATACCTTTCTAAGCTTATCTCTGTTTAGCAAAAGTAACACATAAATACAAATTTTGTGTAACGAACGCTTAAAATAGTGTAAACAATTTATATCTTAATGTGTAATACGTTGATATTACTTTTTGTTGTACTTATTTTATGTTAAAATTGTAATATTCATAAGCAACGCTGTTCCTTATATTATACTAGGGATTCAATGGAAACATAGCGAAATGTGTTGGCTATTGTAAAGAACAATTTCAATTCTAAAATTCTGCGAGCTGCATCTACCTGATGCTCGGCGTTGGAGGAAGAAATTCAGTCTCGAGCCAGTCAATTAAAGTAACTTAGTTTATTCAGAACTACCGAGTGAGAGTGAGCACGTGATTGCTTCACCCTTTTTATAAACAGAACATAATGACGTCACACAGCCTCTTCACAGTTACAAAAACGTGGCGCCATGCAGCCACTCATTCACACAAATCATTTTTATTCACAACATACTCCCCCCCTTTAAGAGTTGGGGAGAGTCTCAAACCTATAACAGTTATAATTCAAAAGATCAAGTCTCTTCGGTTCTTTAACCAATCTTCCAGAAGAAGTATATTTTTTTTACAATTGCATCATTAGTATTCAAGACCTTTTCAGGTTTAGTACTTTTAACAGAAATTGATTCCTCTTTCAACTCCTTATCGCTATTAGCAATCGCTTGTACTTCCAAAGGGAAGATATGTTGCACAGGGCGTATTACTGTTCCATGTTGAGTTTTTAGCCGAACTGTTCGAATTCCCCCATCTCGACCAGGGATTAATTCTGTAATCTTAGCTATAGGCCAAGACAAACGTTTCTTATTGTCGTTTCCAATTAAGACCATTTCCCCAATTCGGGGTTCCCGCACCCGATTATCATTCTGTTTTTGTATTAGCTCACTTAGATATTCTTTCCTGAAACGTTGTCTTAAATCACTTAAAAGTTTAATTCTATATTTCATTCTTTTTCTTAAGTCTCTCGAATTCAATTCGTCAATATCGGTAGTATCGGAACAGCGATTCTCTATTGAAAACATTGCTGGAGTAAGAGGGATCAATTCCTGTGGATTTTCAGATATATAAGTTAAAGGTCTACTATTGATTAAAAATTCGCATTCACAAATCACTGTAGACAATTCTTCATAGGACAATATTGATTTTCCAAGAGAACGTCTCAATAGTTCCTTGATAATGCGAACCAACCTTCCCCACCAGCCTCCCCACCATGCGGCTGTGGATGGTATAAATTTCCAAACTATTTTTTGAGTTGATGTTTCTCTCGATATTTTATGCCAATCCAATTTCGCAAGGTCATTGAAAGCACCTCGGAAATTAGTACCGTTATCACAGTAAATTATCCGGGGCCTCCCGGGCCTGGCAATGAAACGCCTAAGGGCTAGCAAAAAGGCATCAGAAGATAAAGCGTTTACTAATTCAAGATGTAGTGCGCGATAGACTGCGCAAGTAAACAATGTAATCCATACCTTTTCGCCAGTTTTTAAAAACAGAGGTCCAGCTAAGTCTCTTTCTCAATTCCTACAACTTCAAATATCGAGCAATCATTCACACGGTCTGGTGGTAATGGTGATGGTCCGCTTGACAATGATTTCACTTTAAAACGAGCACAAATAAAACATTCATACAAAATACTCTTAATAGTTTTTCTAGCTCTGATAATCCAGAACCTTTCTCTAATTAATGATCGCATTATTTGGATTCCTGCATGACAGTTCTTTTTGTGTATAGATCTAATCAAAAGTTTTGTAAATTCACATTTATCAGGTAACAATATAGGATACAAAAAAGAACTTTCATCATTTCGTTCAGTTATTTTAGATTTTACTCTTAAAATATTATCATTATCAATAAAAGTAACACAAATTTTAAAGATTCAACATCAGGTAAATAATATGTCTGAGTTAAACGAATAAATTGTTTCTCAGAATTTTCAATTTCAGCAACAGAAAGTTCATTTTCCTTACATTTGTTATAGTCTTTGCGACAATTGTTTACAAATCTTAAAATCCATGCAAATATTCTTATCATTTTATCATAATCAGACACATTACATATAAGCAAGGGGGGTGCATCGTTTGCTAGATCAACATTCTTATTTTTAGTTTTCTTTCTCTCTACGTTAACTTCTTGAGGCTCGCAACTGATTTCACCATCTGGCCAATATTCCGAATTTTGTTTGAACCAGGAAGGCCCCTCCCACCATCTAGAATTAAGCATTTGTCGTGGAGAACAACCACGAGATAGTAAATCCGCGATATTCATGTTTCCTGGAACATACTTCCATTACTGAATTTGAGTTAGTTGTCTAATTTCCTTTACCCTATTAGCTACAAAAACTGACCAATTTCCATATTCTTTAATCCACCAAAGTGCTGTTGTGGAATCGGACCAAAGAGTAACTTTCAAGTCTGGCATATTAAGCGCTTTCAAAATAGAATTTACAAGTCGAGCACCTACACAACAAGCCATTAGTTCTAGACGCGGTATACTCAAAAGTTTGAGAGGAGCTACTCTAAACTTCGCTCTAACGAGAATTACGCTAACTCTAGAATAAACTATTGATCGAGCAAAGACGCATCCCGCATATGACCCCTTGCTTGCATCAACAAATACATGTGGGATTATTGTACGGTTCTAGGGGTATTCAATAATCACACTCTTGTTTGTTTCTAATCTAACGTTTAATTACACAGTTCTACTCACTAAGACAGATGTTTACACATATAATACAGTATTTACAATTCGATTAAGCCCTCGCGCTGAGAGTGACCTGCGCGTCTCTCTCCTGGACAACGGGTTGGTGGGTCCCTACTCGGACACCGTTCTCGTCACTTCCTTCAGCCCCGGATCATCGACCTGCGCGTCTAGAGTCCGCTGGCTGAATCCTCCCCTCCTTCGTTAACCCCGGTGGCTGCCTCGACAGCGCCCCCCTATTCAATGTTCATGTGGAAATTTCCCACAACTCTCGGCCATCCACACAAGCAGTGTCCTCACTGCTCACGCACTAAGGATCGGAAATAAACAAACTAAAAAAAACAAAAAAGAACAAAGGTTAATATACAGTCACACAAACATTTTAAACAAGTTCATTCCTCCTTTCTCATCAATGCCAAGTCCATGGCTTCATCTGGTCTGCTGATGCTGACGGAACATTGGGCCCCTCATGGTCTCCAATCTTAGCCACATCATATCGGTCATGGGGTTTCACTTTGGTCACCTGGTATGGTCCAAAATATTTTATTCGCAGTTTCAATTTGTTTCCAAACTGAGTCCTCATGATTGCCACCAAGTCACCTTTCTTATACAGATGCGCTTCCTTCCGTTTTCGGTTGTAAGTTCTTCGGTTTTCTTCTTGAATCTTCAAAATGTTCTGCTTTGCCTCTCTTCTCAGGTTATCTCGATGTTGGAAGAGTTGCTCTTGACTCTCTTCTTCAAGCAGATTTCTTATCATGACATCTTCAGGATTCTTCATTTTAACTCCTATGAGCAATTCAAATGGTGAATACTTTGTACTGCGTGAAGGCACACTGTTCAGTACACGTTGTAGTGAATCTACATGCTTAAACCACTTAGTCGGGTCTTCGATGGACATCTTGGTCAATACTGGAATTAGTACTCCATGGATTCGCTCAACCTGTCCATTCCCTCTTGGTACTCCCGTTGTTATTTGCACATTGCTAATTTGCTCATCAGCACAGTAGTCTTCGAATTCTTTAGATCTGAACGCTCCTCCTTTGTCACTAATCACTCGTGAAGGATTCCCAAAAGGTTTCTGTTGCAACTTCAGTCTTTCAATGGCTTCTTGAGCTGTAGTGCTTTTGGTTGGATACAACCACGTAAACTTTGTAAATGCATCAATAACAGTGAATATGTGATTATAATTTTTATCGGTCGTTGGTAATGGTCCAATAAAGTCCACGTGATATGTCGACAGCGGTAGATCTTCTTTAGGAATAGGGTCTAAAAAGCCTTCTCCCTTTCCCCTCTTCTTATTGACTAATATGCACTCAACACAGTTCTTAATAACGTTTTCGATACACCTTCTCATGTTCGGAAAATAATAATCTCTTTTCACCAACTCCTCAGTTTTTGTCGCTGCAAAATGTCCAAATGAGTGAGCTTTCTTAATCACATCCACTTGCATCATCTCTGGAACGACTAGCAACTCCTGATCCTCACTTATCTTGTACAGGATTTTATTACTAACGATGAATTAAGAAGTTTTACCTTCTTGTAACAGCTTCTTAATAGCCCTAATATATTCATCAGATTCTTGAGCGTTCACGATCTTGTATGTTAGTTCATCACTAGTCACTAGCATAACAGGATGTCTGCTCAACGCATCTACATGTTGCATTTGTTTTGCAGGACGATGGACTACCTCGTAATCAAAATCCGTTAGAAAAATCGACCACCTAGCCATCTTTGGTGTTAATTCCTTCTTGTCGAGGGTTTTCGCAAATGCTGCACAATCCGTCTGAATTCGGAATCTCCTTCCCAGTAGGTAATTTCGAAATTTTTTCAGAGCCTCTATAACCGCCAGTACTTCTAGTTCATAACTACACAGTTTCTCTTCTTGAATGGAAGTCTTTTTGCTCATGTAATGGATAGGATAGAAACGTCCATCTTCACTTTGTTGTAAAAGTACAGCACCTAACCCTAGTTTGCATGCATCCGTATGCAATTCTAACTTAGCACCTTCCTTAAAAGATGTAATACGGGTTCACGGGATAAAGCGTTCTTTAGATTTTGAAAAGCTACTTTTGCGCATGCCCAAATTCAAAAGGATTTGTTCCTCTTAACATGTCACTAAGGGGCCTAGCTATCATGGCGTATGAAGGGATATACTTTCTAAAATACCCTGTTAGCCCAAGGAAACTTTGCACATCTTTCACGTTTTTAGGCTCCGAAAGTTACAAACTGACACTGTCTTTTCCGCCGAAGGTTGAATTATACCGTTCTGGATCACATGCCCTAAAAAATTAATCTTCCCCTGCAAAACTGACATTTTTTTAGATTTAGTTCAATGCCGTATCTGGACGCGGTTTCTAACACACGAGCTAATTTTTTACAAGCCTCTTTTTTCATCAGTAGCCGGAATTATTATATCATCTAAATAAATAATTAATGTACCGTCTCTTAGCAACTCTCTAAACACGTAATTAATGTATCTTTGGAAATAGTTACTGTTAATAGACAACCCAAATGGCACTTTTAAAAATTCATATTGGCCAGTTTCCGTTACAAACGCGGTATATTTTCTACTGGCTTCATCAACATCTACATGAAAAATGCATTCTTTAAGTCAAGCGTTGTGAATATTTTGCCATTCCCTAACTTATCTAAAACCTCTTCAATTATAGGAAGTGGATATCTATCCTTAACTATTTTCTTGTTTAATTTTCTGTAATCTATACACAATCGCATTGTTCCATCTTTCTTTTTTACACACCACAACCGGAGATGAAAAATCGGAACAACTCTCTCTAATTATTCCCTGCTCTAACCACTCATCTATTTGCTTTTCGACCTCTCTCTTTTCAGGCAAAGATAGCCTACGTGACCTCTGAGCAATGGGTTTCTCATCCGATAGAATTATTTTCATTTTCAGAGCAGTTGTCTCTGTTTTATTCGGACAGTAATTTTCTATCAACGTCTGGACTTTATCCCTTATTCCACTGTTCGAAATGTGAGATACATCATATAAACATTCATCAAACGTCTCCGATACCTTAAGTAAAAACAAATTAGACCCATCAGTGATCTTCCCCGAGTTAGTTACACCCCCGTCAGGTCCACGTCATTTTCTCCCCCTGTTTCATTTTGTAAACACACCGGCGTGCACGACGCGTTCGTTGACCCCGCTTCTTCTGAGCCACTCTTTAAGAATTCAAAAACCTTCGAGGGTAACAATATTGCTGCCTCGATCCTGCACACTGCCGCTAGTATTTTTTCTTTTTCCCCACCCTTCAATGAGATCGTAAATTCTGAAACATTCGCACTTCTCTTTTCTCCAAAACAACTCGTCAACACGATTTGAGAATGAATTCTTTTTCCTTCCGAAACGTACTTTGAATTGATAATTACTGAATTCGCACCTGAATCCAATGTTGCCCTTAGTGGGATTTCATCAACAATTACATCTATGTACTGCAATTCATTAAATAAAAAGTCATTTTGATTAGAAATAGAAGTTTCAATTTGATTTACGGCATGAGACCTGTATCCGTATTTCTCTTTTCTGAGTTCATCGTTTTCTTCGTGCAATTCCTTGCGAAATGCGGGCCTCCACAAATATAACACGATACTGTTTTGTCTGATCTAACACTTTGGTTATGTTTTGAAACTGTCTTTGGAATTGATTTGTATAACCCATGTTCGCGCGGTTCTTACTACAAGCATCCTCGTTTTTACTCTTAAAAGTATTTGGGTTCCGAGAGTCATGCAGAGATCTGTTTTTCGAAATGAAAAATATATCGCACGCTTTTCCTAATTCATCTGGCGTCATCCACTGATCCGCCTGCATAATTTTAATATGTGAAGCAGTTTCTGGCTCTAAAGTATCTAAAAATTTATCACTTATCATTAAATCAACTAAGGATTTAAAATCAACAACGTTCCTAATTTTCAAGTAGTATTTAAACATCGTACTTAAACGTGTGGCGAATTGCACATGGGTTTCATCTGCTTGCCTTTTGGCTTTTCTAAAATTAAGTAAACACTCCTGCGCAGTGGGCTGGAACTCTTTTAAAATTAATGATTTAACTAAATCGTACTCTTTTATTTCGTCATCTTTTATGTACAGCAAAACATTGTGTGCTCTCTCACCAAGAATATTAATAAGGATTTCCGCTTTCAAGTTTTCGGGGACATTTTTTATTCTAAATGACCGTCCTAGGGATTGGAAAAAAAGACCAAAATTTTCAGTTTTCGTTGGGATTTGTATAGTCAGCGTTTTTACACTCTTAATTAAATTTTCTAAATTAATTGTATCTCCTTTTGAACTTTGTTGTGTTGCTTGCCCTTCTGCCAAAGCTTTCTGAAGTTCAATTTCTCGTTCAATTTGCTGTAGTTTAATTTTTTCTAACTCTAGTTGTGAGTTGGTCTCTTGCAGCTGCCGTTCGGCTTTCGCCTGCCTGTCCTCGACGGACAAATTTAGCAGATTTATCACAAAATCGGGATCGTCTTTAAAGGCTGCGGATTTTTCCAATTTGGTTTTCAATTCAATTATTGTTTCTTTAGACGTCGCTTGTTCTCCAATTTCCTTGAGAACATTTATTAAGTCCTCCTTTCTTGTATTTTTGTGGAACGACATATTATATACAATTATACTTATTAAAATAGAAGGATATTAAAAGGTATCTTACCTTTTTTTTTTTCGTGGAACTCCCTTCTACATGCACAGGTAAATAGGTATCCAATGAAATGCACACACAAATGTTCACAGTCCAGATCGCGTTAGTTGCAGTATTAACAACAGTCCTCACAGTTCATATCGCGGCCGTGCCCCCATATTTTGTGGGATTATTGTACGGTTCTAGGGGTATTCAATAATCACACTCTTGTTTGTTTCTAATCTAACGTTTAATTACACAGTTCTACTCACTAAGACAGATGTTTACACATATAATACAGTATTTACAATTCGATTAAGCCCTCGCGCTGAGAGTGACCTGCGCGTCTCTCTCCTGGACAACGGGTTGGTGGGTCCCTACTCGGACACCGTTCTCGTCACTTCCTTCAGCCCCGGATCATCGACCTGCGCGTCTAGAGTCCGCTGGCTGAATCCTCCCTCCTTCGTTAACTCCCGGTGGCTGCCTCGACAGCGCCCTCTATTCAATGTTCATGTGGAAATTTCCCACATACATGTAATTCAGTAAAAATATCAATTTTCATACAACGTGGTACAGTTACATCTTTCAAAACTTGAATTTCATTAAACCATTTCATAAATTTGTTTACAATATTCTGAGGTAGTTCCTGATCCCATGCCTTTTTCATTTTCCATATTTCCTGCAATAGAAATTTTGGGAGCAATGTAGACGGCGCCAACATTCCAATGGGATAGAAAACTTTTTGCACCGTAGACAAAACTAATCGTTTCGTTATTTTCACTTCGCACGTTAATGAGTCGAAATTCGTGCAACATTTCAAAACATCATTATCCAAGTCCCAGATGATACCCAAAATAAAAGTTTCGCCTGAGTGTTTATCAACACTTTTACTCGCCACATTGCTCTCAAAAATACGTAAATTAAAACATCCTTCCGACATAATTAATTTAGTCTTCTCAATAAATATCTCTATTTCATCAGCACTGAAAACACCAGTTACACAATTATCAACATAAAAGGAAGATTTTAACTTTAGTGCAACTTCCTTACATTCGGAATTACAGTTTTCCAAAAGATGCATAATAGATGCATTCAATAAGTAAGGGCTTGAAGACTCCCCAAACACAACTCGACAATGCCTGTACACTAATTGTTTTTCATTGCATGGGAAAAAATATCTGAGATAATCTCTATCTTTCGGTGCAACAGATAGCATCAAAAACGCCTTTTCAATATCGGCTACAATTCCGACTGGATAAATTCTAAAACGATCTAAAATGTCAGGTATCAGTTCGATAAGGTTTACGCCTTTATATAAACAGTCGTTCAAAGATCGTTTCCCTTTTTCACGGGCCGAAACATCTAATACGGGTCGGATTTTTGTAGTCGCACTATCTAATTTAATCACGGGTCTATGCGGTAAATAATGGCATTCATTGTTCAATTCTACTTCCGGCACACGTTCAATGATATTTAAATCTTCCCATTGCCTAAACACACTTTTATAATCCTCAAAAAATTTACCGTTTCTTAATTTATTCATCATCCGTAGATGTCTTTTCCATGTTAGTTCTTTGTTACTTGGCAAATTTTCAGAGTTACATTTCCATGGGAGTTTAACTTCATATCTTCCATCGGGAAGAATTTTCATTTTATTCTTAAAAAATCGGTTAATTCAAAATTTTCTTTCGTATTCTCAATAAGTAAGGGATCCGTTATTCCTAAAACATCAAGTTCCCATAATTCTTTAACGCTAACATTCCGAACATGCAAAGACGATGTCGTTAACATAACGTTTTTATCGTTCGAACATACTTTTCCAATTACCGTCCATCCTAGTTTAGTTTCAATAGCTGTTAAACCCGAATCAAATTCAATTAAATTCCCAGTCAATAATTTTCCTATATTATCAGCCCCAATCAAAAGCCCAATTTCCGTTTCTTTACAATTTAAATCCGATAAAATAATTTCTTTATTTTTTAACTCATTTAAAATACGCTTATCCTCAATCTTAGAAATAAATCCACATATTTTCTTTTCGGATAGCTCTTCAAAACAACATGTATAAGAGTATTTCATATCACTGACCTCAATAGAATACACGCTGTGATGTTTCGGTTTAGTTTCGTTGCCCCCGAATAGAGAATGAAAATTATAGTTTCCTCTCTAAGTGGAGTGGCCTTCAAAATACTAGTAACACACTTTCACTAATGTAGCTATTTTCACAAGCGGTATCAATCAGAACTCGTAACTTTCCTTTCCTGATCTTTAATGCGAATGAAAACGCAGAGTTTGAAAGTAAATACTTTGGTTTCTGTTGCAGTTACTTGATAGAGAGTTCTCAGTTTTTATGGAACACAATTTTTGATCATAATTCTTATTTAATTTTGGACACATAATTTCAAAATGAGAATAATTACATTTAGAACAATTAATATCATTTTTAATATCACAATTGTTACTCAAATGTCCAGATCTATTTAAACAAATAAAACAAGAACCTTTTCTTAATAACAATTGTCTCTTAGCATTTAAAGACATTTTTCTAGCATTAAAGCAATTTTCACTGGGATGATACTTCTCACAAAATACACAGTTATTGATTTTCTTACCTGAGGACTTTTCGGAACTTGCCAGAGCTGATGCAGTCGTTAATTCAGTCGACTTAACCCTTTCAGTTGGAGAATCTCTTTTTCGGATAGGAGTTCCAAAACCGGATTTTGCCAGCTGCACCATCTCTTCCCCTTGGACTTCCAGGCGAAGGAAAGTCATTAAGTGTTCTAGAGTTCGCGATCCTTTAGCGTCTGTTTCAGTATTCCGTTTTCTTTCCCAGGCCATCAGGATTTCTTTGGGTAAGCAGGACTCGACCAATGGTGTAAGGAAATCTCCATATTTTTTTTGTGTTCGTCCAAGGCTCTCCAACGACCGTAATTTCCCTTCAAGTTCATCGTACAAGGCCGACAAATCAGTTTTCGTTCTTCCAGAAACAGCGTTCTTCATTACTAAATTTAAAGTTCACGTACGTAAATTTGTACTAACAAATCTTCACGACCGAATCTCTCTTTTAATTGATCGATGGCTTTAGGATAATTTTCCGCCGTTGCCGGGAAACTCAACACTAATCGTTCTGGTTTCGATTTCGGTTTCACGGATTGCAATAAATATTGCATTTTGTCTTCCTCCGCAATGCCTTTATCATTGTGAATTTTCTGAAACTGACTCCAGAAGGCCAAAAAGTCTTTAGCTTCACCGCTGAACTTCTTCAGTTCGATTTTCGGCAATTTAAAGCTTCTCTTTTCAGTTTCGGTAGGAACAACGGTTTCTCGTATTTTCAAATCTACTCGAGTACACATTTCGATGTAGCGGTCACGGTAGTTTTCTGCATCTTCCATATCATCTAAATATTCTTGCACGGCATCTTCTGTATCCAATAGTTGTTCAGAAATTTGATTCTGACAAGTTTCGAGTCTCTGAAATTTATCGATAAATTGAGTTTTCAGAATCGAAAGTTGATTCATATCGATGTTTTCTTTTATGAGTTCGGTTTCAATCTTTTTCAGACTGAGAGAAAATGCTGTTCTCAGGCCTTTTCTTACCGCTTTCAAAGCATTCACTTCAATTTTATAGTTCAAAAAGTTAAGTTCAATAGTTCGAAGTTCAATAATTTAAATTCGGTTTCAGTTTCGCTTCCAACCAACAACCAATCCCGCCGAGGGTACCAAAAACTTATGTAAAGAACAATTTCAATTCTAAAATTCTGCGAGCTGCATCTACCCGATGCTCGGCGTTGGAGGAAGAAATTCAGTCTCGAGCCAGTCAATTAAAGTAACTTAGTTTATTCAGAACTACCGAGTCAGAGTGAGCACGTGATTGCTTCACCCTTTTTATAAACAGAACATAATGACGTCACACAGCCTCTTCACAGTTACAAAAACGTGGCGCCATGCAGCCACTCATTCACACAAATCATTTTTATTCTCAACAGCTATAGAGCCAAGTTGGCATCGTTGTTGGCAACCATGTTGGCAACTTGGCGATTAATTGAACGAGGCATAAGTTGATATGTTGTAGCGCCACCTGGTAGGGCACTGTAACAAAGAGGATTGCACAAAAACCTTCTCCACAAAAAGATACATATGCATACCAATTTTCATAGTGATCGGAAAAACTGTGTAGGAGTGAAGCAAGGTCATATATAAAAACAACCATTTTTATAAATATAGATTTAATGACAATACTAAGTTAAGATCAAGTTTAATAATTACCAATGACCTCAGGGGCCTGCCATATATAAAATTATATACCAAAATTAAAACTTGTCTTGATAACTCTTGTACGGTTTATAATTAATTTCTTAACTGTCGATTAAAATTACGCGATTCGCTCCCTAATGTCCACCGTTTTCTACATAGGCACGTGTATGTGATGTATTTGGGGGTAGGGGAGAGGAAGGAATAAATAAGTAAATCCTCTGAAATAAATAAATCCTTCACAGACACTGTCAATGTCTTTTTACTGCATTCCAAATCCTTCGGAATAATTGTATAGATAGCATTACACAGAGAAGATCGTACTTCGGAAAGACGTATATGTACGCCAGGGGCAATTAACGCTACGACTGAGAAAGAAGTTTATATACACCGGTGGCACTTAAGAGGTTAAATTCGTTTTGTACCTTTAGCGTCAAAGTATAGTTATTGAACTCAACACATTGTTATTGTATGGAGGGGGAGCGATGAAAATTATGATTGAATATTGGGTCGCAAATATTGAAAGTTTGAGAAGCACTGGTTTAACATTAAGAGCGTTGGGATTCAATTGGATTTAGAACTGTTTTTAAATGTATCACAAATTTCCATTGTAGTGTGAATGTCAAAAACAATATTATTTTGCCTTTTTGATTGTTTTATGTAAGAATATGAATTTAAAAAAACAGTACTAAAAACGATGGTAATAGAAATTATATACAACTTTATAAGAAAAATTTCGTATTTGGTACAGAAGACTGAGTTTAAAATTTTTTTATTTGTTTTTATTAATTATAGTATTCTAGAATATCTTGACACTTATATTCTAATTAATATGGCAAAAAATAATTGAAATACAAGCTTTGCTCTATTATTTCATTTATTCATCATCATCAAGTTCATGTACATTATAAAAGATTAATGAAGAATTATTTGAGAAAGCTTTTTTGAAAAGTTTTAATTATAATTTTAATTATTATTATTATTATTATTATTATTATTATTATTATTATTATTATGAAAAAGATCTACTTTTCAATTATTTTTAAAGTAATGAACAGTCGTTTATTATGATATATGTGCGCACTAATCTAATTAACTGTCAATATTCTAAGTCATATTTTGATCCATTTTTAATATGTCCCATTAATTAATTATTAAATAACAAACTTATATAATAAAATTATTTTGGTTAGCAGCCTTTCACTTTGAAAGAAAACTAATATGAGCTAAATTCAATTTCCCAAACAACTCTGGAAATTTTCGAAATTCATATGCGAAAAATCTCGTTTTCTCTATTAGGTATATGAAGTCCATCTAATATTTTTAAATTGTTTCTTTATTCTTTTTTTTTTTTTGCAAGTATTCAAACTTAGCTCTGTGTGGACTTTTCCAAACACTTTAAATCAGGCAAGTATTCTGATGTTCTGTCAATAAATACACTCATGTCTTTCAATTACGGATAATGCAAGTTATGGCAAAGAAAGAGTCAGAAGCAAATCAATGTGACTTATTTGTAAAGCCTTTTTATTAAACAAAAGGTAAAGAGCAAAAACAGATGCTATATGTTTGATGTCATTATTAAAAATTGCGGTTTTTGCTCCCTGGAGCAAATTACAAGAAAAAGCCTAATTAAAAAAACCAATATAACATTATTGATATGATAGTTAATACATATTATATCTCCCAGATTATGCTATACAGTCCATACAACGCCTTGGCATGCTGAGTATAAAATTATCGGTTTAATCTTGGTGAATATTATACCACTCATCACAAGCAATGTTCTCCAAAGTTGTGGTAGATATGTAGGAGGTAGTTGACGGGCTACAACTCGTCGACCAAGCATGTCCCACACATGTTCTACTGGATTCAAGTCCGGTGAGAATCCTGGCCAATCCATACGGGTGATATCCTCCGATCTAAATCATTCGATTACGATGTTTGCACGGTGAGGACGGGCGTTGTCATCCACAAATTCTGCTCCCATGGCGCGCCAAAACAAGCGTACATCTTGTTCCGGAATGACCTCACAACAGATTTTTATGTCTTGGATCTAATTTAAACATGCAGGTCAGTTCTAGAACCCAGAATACCCCCCCAAAAAAACCGAGCAATCCTGCTTCACTGAAACGGTGTCATTCAAGGATTTTCTCTTGATGGTAACGGGCACATGGCGCTCTCCATATGAAAGTTCGGGGAGAATCAGACTGCAAGCTAAACCTGGACTCGTCGGAAAACCTCACACAAGCTCACTGTTGTGGTGTCCACAATGCATGCTCTCTACTCCAGCATAAGTGGAATAAATCTGAAAAATCTACGAGCATATAGACCAATCTGCCCTAAGCGTCTGGCGTCTGTACACGGTCTGCCTTGAAACTGTCGTACCAGTGGCTGAAGAGATGTGCGAGACAGGTCTCATGCTGTGCTCTGTCTGTTTCTTTTTTGGCAGTAACTGCCAAATACAGGACCTCATTCGGCGTTGTAAGCTCTGGGGTGGCCTGTGCTGTAACGTCTACTCGCATTACCATCATCTGGGAATCGTTGCCAAAGCCTGGAGATGACATTCTGGGAGATTCCCAGTTCCTCGGATAATTGCAGCTGAGTAGGCTCACATTCCAGACGGCCGATAATTCTATCACATAAAAAAATAATCTAATTGTGCCTTTTGTGTCATAACCATGTGGTTATTGCACTGAAAGACTCATAAAGCGCTTGCGAAGAATTTTATTTCATTGCCTGTATTCCTTATATACCCCCCCTCTTACACTTTCGTCATTGTGACGTTCTACCTATGTCTGCAATTTGCATATGATTATTGAAGATGTGTAGTCGTTTTACGAGTAATATATTTATTTTAGAGTTCGATTTCCGCGTGACTCTGATTTATCCTTAATTTATGGACATGAGTTTATATTTATTTATTTATATGAAATATATAAATTTTTCCTCAAAAGTATATAGTTTACATATTTTTTGAAGTACTATGCTAATCCACTTTTATTGCACTTTGTATTCTTTATAAGAAAATAATTTATTTAAAATTTCTGATCGTTTTTATTTTATTTTTATTGATGTCAGTTTTAAAGGCGATTAAATTTTTAATTATTCAACGATATATCGTTAACTTATTAATTTTTTATCCTGTACAGACGCATAATTAAACGGTTCGTCCCTCATTGGAATTCTAGAATTGCATCCGTGTTTTCAATCTAATTAAACCTTCATTTAACATTTGCTAAGCGTTTTCACAGGAGAAACATTGAGATTAGTTACTAAGTACTGTTTTCCATCCTTTTAAACCACTTTAATAGCTGATAAATTTTCAAAAAGCTTTCATTTTGGAAAATTTAAAAGCGAATACCATCATTTATTCAGAATTCAAGACGATTACTCGATTATAATTCTGTGTTTTCAAGGAATTTGAATACCTAATTACTTTTCGGAAGATTTTTGAATGAGATGTCGAAGCATCCCATTAATGTTAATAATTATATCCATTACTTTAAAATTCTTTCCATGTTATTTAGGAGAAATATTAGAAATATGCATTAATAGATTTTGGGAACTTCTGTATTTCTAGCATATTTATTATAATTTATTTTTGACTTTCATTTAGAAGAGTGGTGTTTAAAATTTTAAGCATTGCACTTTATGTGTGGAATGTATTATGGATAACTGTTTACTTAACCAATATTAATTTCTTTTAGAGAAATATTCCATCGTTTTAAATCAGTTATTTAAAAGTAAACTCAAATTCAAATGAATACTTATTTGCTTTATTACTGATGCGACGCTATTTTAAACTTATTTAATTTCTAAAACTTTGAACCCAGATTCCTAATTTCACATCGCATCATGACAATTAATTAAGTTAACTAATTCTAAAATTAAAACACTCATCTCACACTAAATCATACACTGATCGTATAGTTTTTAAACATTATTAAATTTATTTTAAGCACAAGTATATGGAAATTTACTTCACTACAAGAAGATCAAAATTTAATTTAGCTTGAGAGAGGGAAAGTGCAAGGGAATGGACGTGGTTGATGCCTGGAGTCTCCGGAGTATTTTCGTGATTGTCTGCAGCTCTGGAATCGGCTCTCTCTCTCTCTCTCTATGTAAAATCGGGGTGCGTCCCGTTTTATTTTACGACTTTTCACACAAAAATCCTAGAGAGGACTCTTTGTCTTGTCCACTTTAATTGTCTCTGATTGGTCCAGAGGCCAGCGCAGTGTTACACCACCTCACAATTTATGGGTTTAGTGAACTTTCTTATAACGCGGGAATCTTTCTTGACGCACCCCACCAAAAAGGAATTTAACCACATCCGGTCCGGGGACTCGTAAACAAATTCTAAGCCATCTCAGGGGCTAATTCTAAATTAGGAAGTTCTGGCCTCCCATCACTACTCACCGTAAAATCAAGCGTATAACGCGCACCTTTATTTTCAAGCTGCATTTTTTTAAATTTTGAGTTGTATTCGCCGTATAACGCGCACTCCCTTTTTTACGAAGAAACTTAAATGTTCGAGTACATATGTAGCTATTATGTTAAGTCATTTATTCAAGCTATTATCCCAGGCTTTTGAAAAAATAGTATACTTCTAAAATTACAACTCTCTTGAAGTTCATAAAGTGATATCTTTTAAACAAAGAGTATTTCTATATATATAAGTCTAATTTTCTCTCTCTTTATGCTCATCTCTTTTTCTTTATTTTAAAGCTATCATTTTGATTCCCGTCGTATAACATGCACCCGTAAATTTTGATCTTATTTTTAGTGTTAAAAGTGCGCGTTATACGTTGAATTGTACGGTATTTTATGTGCACATACACAAAGAACTAAGTTATTATGCATTTTTTTAAAATGTAACTTAACTCAATGGCGCAACAGCCCATGAGGCCCAAGGGCTACTGTGCCCAACTCAGTATACGCGACCTAGGGCACTGAGATGCATGAGCAGATGTTCCAGTCAGGTGATCAGTCTGACTCGAAACCCCAGTGTTAAGTTTCCAAGCAAGCTTGGTGCTCATTTTATCAACCCGCTGGTGGGATGAAAGGCTGAGTCAACTTTCCCCAGCCCGGGGTTTGAACCTCAGACCTGTGGTGTGGAAGCGCGATACACTAACCACTCAGCAACTGTTAAATTAGGAAGAATGTAATAATTGTGAGAGAGAAAACAGATAAAGTATCATCCTATTTGATGTCTTCCAAAATGCTTTTAAAATTAGTTACCTCTTTACTTTTTTAACAAAATATCTTTTTTGGAAACTATATTATTTATGTTACCGAATATTTTGTTTTATTTAGTCAATGCATTTTTGAATTAGTAAGTATGTTACATTCCCTTAATACATGTTAATTAAATTGAAATAAATACAGGTATGTATATAGAGCAAATTGTTAAACTATACAAATTTTACATTTGCTTAAAATGATGAAGGAAAAGTTTACACTGAAGAATTCATTGTTCATAGTAAAATTCATGTAGATAAAAAATAATGTAAGCTAATTTTTGTTGTTGTTGCATTTCAATTTATTTTTTGACTTATTCTGTTTGCTAATCAATATTTACGAAGTCTCAATGATAAAACCTAATCGTTTATTATGTAAATAACTTCTTAACTATCAAATATCGATAAAAATTCAACTCTGCCTCTCTCTTTTCCAAATAATGACTATTCTCAAAAATTACAAGCTGCGGACAATTTATAAAAATTATTTTTGCATAAGAAAATTTTTCAATTTATTGACTTACTTAAGAAGTATACCTAAAAATGTCAAAATGTATGTTTCTAATAATAATTTATAGGAAAACATTTTTCCTGTTGTTTTTGATTTTTAAGATACTTTACAAAAAAAGGATCTCAATGGATTCTTTATATTTATTAAATAATGTATGTAGTTAACTGTAAATGCAATTAAAAATCTATATTTTTTTTAAACTAAACTATTTTTTATAAAGATATTTGAATGAGAGAGACTTGTTTACAAATAATTACATCCATAAACTTAAAAATGCTAACATAGAGAGCGAAATATATATATATATATATATATATATATATATATATATATATATATATATATATATATATATATATATATATATATATATATATATATATATATATATATATATATATATATATATATATATATATATATATATATATATGTTTGAATTTTATATTTATTTACTGACTAAAGCTTAAGCATTAATGTCTAATATGTAAGAAGCCGCAAACACAAAACAGATATATATCCACTACTTGAACTCATGCTCTCAAGAACAATCAATTTTCATTAGAGCCATCTTGAAGAGTTAAGTGCAATGACCTCCTTTCGATGACAGTCAAAATTTCTGAGAAAATTAGCATTTAGTTTAAACAAAGCTTTTAACAAATTAGCTTATTCTCAAAGTATTCTACCATGAAAAAAAAAAATCTAAGAAAACTTTTTTTTTCCAAATTATTATTTTTCAACTGTAATATTTGTCCAATGATACAAAATAATTTAGTAGAAAGGAAATTAATTTGTTTAAATTTTAAAAAAGCTTTCACATATGAGGTATACCTTTAAAAGAAAAAATAAACAGAATTTTTTTGTTAATAAAAGGAACCAAAATTATAAAAATGTCAAAACTTTGCAATAGCAATTTATCTATTATTCTTTGAATTGTAATAAACGAATTGTCTAAATTTTGATCCTTGATGTACTTAGTTACCCTTTAGATTGTAAAGGAAAATGTCGTGAAGTTAATTTCCTAGGAATTATGTTGAAAACGGTTTGATAAACGATTTATCAAAATGCTTCCATTGATATTAATACTTTTTAGTTTTACTTAAAAAAAGACACGCGTATATTAACAATATCTAAATTCAAAATTCAATATTTCTTTTTGATCAAAAATATGAAATAAATAAAATTGAATATTATTTCCTGATCGAGTTGTTTATTTACCAAAAAAAATCATAACATTAAAATAATTTTATTCCTCTAAATTACTGCAAATTCAAGTTACACTAAATTAAACTTTCAAGCAATCGGTCTGACTCTTTTTAAATGATATAACTGAAGAACAAAGCTTCTAAAATAAAATATTCAATAATAACTAAACGAAATTTTTTTTTAGTTGTTAATCTCAGAGTATGCAAAGAAAAAAGTATTACAATATCCTAGCTAATTTATGTTTTCAGTTGGATGTATTTTTACTTTTAATCTCTGTTTTTTCTATTTACTGTTAATGTTTTAGAAACAGTAAACGTCTGGGCCGAAATGAAACTGTGTAGCTCTAGGGTTAGAAGAACACTCTAGAATTGCTGACAACGGGTCTTGTATTCAAAGTCCCGATTAGATGACGAGGACAGTAACTGAACTTATAGTATGTTAGTTTTTAACTTGAACACCAAGTACTATGAAGATTTTAAGGCATGTTAAAATCTATCTGCCTCATTATTCCCAAACAGATTTTCATGAATTTAGGACTGAAACTTGTTCATTTACTGTCAATCATTATAAGATATCAACTCACGATCATGCCCTGTCAGGTTTCTTCTCCTCATGTTGTATATATGAGGTGAAAATCTCGCTCATTATTAAAATTCCGGGGGGAGGGGTATCCGGACAGATCATGGGTGAAGAAGACATTGAATCAAATTCAAAATTATTACCAATAAGAGGAACAATAAAAATAACTACGTGATATGCAGACAAGGTAAGCTGAAGGGTTTAGTACTTGTGTAAACGAGATGCAAACCCTCGTACTTGATAACACAAAAATCTCTGGTATCGATTTTTTTCCCACTGGGGCTGCATTTCAGCAACTTAACTTTTGCAGGCATGGCAAGTCTCCAAATGTGAGAAGCATTTCATGGTGGCACCATCTAGTGGCGGCCTCCTTACCAAATTTGAACGCTTGGATGAATTTTTAATTCAAGCTCTCGTCGGATACTAAATATATTGCCGGAATTTGAGGATTACTATTAGTATTAGTTTTGTCGTAAGTACCAGAACCAATTTGATACTCAATGGATCTTTTACTTACCGCATAATCATATGACATGCGTGCCTAAGATTTTGGCATCCAGAAAATCTATCGACTCCATCCGGGGTTGAACCCGCAACCTTAGGCTTACAAAGGGGGCACGCTACCTCTGAGACACCGGAGCCGACGTAATCTTGAATTATGAAAACTGGATACGAGAATATGGCTTTGGAACAAAAAAAAGCAATGTTGCAATATCGTACACAAGCATCTATAATCTTCCCTATCCCTCTATCTCGTTGACTACTTATATACAGAGTGTTTTTTTCCAGGTAAAGAAGTTTAAATTGGCATTACTTTCCAAGATGGCGACCGATTTAACAGCTGTCAAGTGATTTATTCTCAGTTTGGTTTGGCAATTCATCATGAATAGACTCACGCCTGAATAACGCTTTCAAATTGTGCAATTTTATTTCGAAAATAATGGTCGATTTTCATAAGCGAATTTTGTTTAGCGATGAAGCGCACTTCTGGTTGAATGGCTACGTCAACAAGCAAAACTGCCGCATTTGGAGTAAAGCTAATCCACAAGTGTATGTCGAAACACCGTTACATCCAGAAAAACTGACTGTTTGGTGCGCTTTATGGGCTGGTGGAATCCTTCTTCAAAAACGATGAAGGCCACAACGTTACAGTCAATGGGGATCGGTATAGAGCCATGATTACTAACTTTTTCATTCCTGAATTGAACAATCATGATGTCCAGGAGCTGTGGTTCCAACAAGACGGCGCAACATGTCACACAGCTCGTGCCACAATCGATTTATTGAAAGACACGTTTGGTGACCGCCTAATTTCACATTTTGGACCTGTGAATTGGCCTCCAAGATCTTGTGATTTAACACCGCTAGACTATTTTCTGTGGGGCTATGTAAAGTCATTGGTTTATGCGGCTGAGCCACAAACGCCTGACTATTTGGAAGACAACATTCGCCGTGTTATTGCCGATATACGGCCACAAATGTTGGAAAAAGTCATCGAAAATTGGACGTCCAGATTGGACTACATCCGAGTCAGCCGTGGCAGTCCTATGCCAGTAATCATATTTAAAATGCAATGCCACAAGATTATCTTTCGAATAAAAAAAATTCATGTCAATCGAATAATACATCGTTGTTTTATTGCAATTTAAAGTTCTATACCTCTAAAAAACACCCTTTATAAGAACACTGTTAATGAGACTGTTGTTAAATACGTTGGAGCCCCTGTAGTTTGCGGACCACGTATCATTGATACGGCGGTAGCTACGTCGCTACTTTAAGTGTCAATTTAGCTGCACAAAAAAAACACCGACTTAGAAAAGATAGACTTCGCAGATATCCCATTTCTACAGCCTACAAGGCTATCTTAAACAAACAAAAAGTTAGTGAAAAAATGCGCTGTAATAGAAACTAATATTAACACATTATTAATTTCCACACACACTAAGTTATAATATTTCTCACACTAAATTTGGTTGAATGATATATAGTTCTTTTAAAGGATGGTTACTATTTGTAATGATTTTTAATTATTCATATCATTGGTGTTTAAAAGCCCTTTCTGTACCCATTTAATTATTGTTTTCTTCTTATTCCTTTTTCTGAAACCAAATTGTGTTTAAACAAATGAAAGAAAAAAAGGTGCTAAAACCACATCAGTTTCACAATTCGATAAAATTATATAATTACACTATTTTTAATTGTATTTTATGTTTTCGTGATTACTCATAATGTATTCTAAATTTAATTCTTTTAATTCAGCATTGATTAGGTATGATAAATAAACATATTAAGAATTTGAAAATTACTTAAAAATCGCACTCATTTTATTTTTATCTGCCATTTTTCTCTTTCAAAGGGTATTAATAAAAACATAAAATCATACTGTTACTAACTCAACAGGTTTTCAAAACTTTCTTAAAAACTCGTTCAATATTAAATACTCAAAATATTCTTAAAATATTTATACAAGAATTAATTATGTTTAAATTGATTATTCGAATTCTTTGTTTATTATAAAGGTATTCCCCCATTTTTTTTATGAAAATGTTTATTTAATACTAATGGATTTGATTGATTGATTGAATATTAACTTTGCATTGTTCAGCTACACGAGGGCTTTTGGCGACGGACCACGTAATTTTGAACCATGGTCAAGTGACGTGGAAGACATCTGAGCTGGCACCCCCCTCTCCTAACTACCACACCACACCAACGAGAGGACGTTTCAGCTCTCGACAGATTTAACGTGCATCGCTGCCCTACACGGTGGGTCTTTAGTGGTACTGCGCTCGAACTCGTGACAAGGCAAGCCACGATCCGTTTCCTGTACCACTCGGCTACCACGGCCTTAATACGAATGGAAATTTAGTCGAAAAAAATTCGTAAATATCCTTTTTCTTTTTAATAAAGAATCTAAAATATTTTTAAATTAAAACTATATCAGATATATATACTGACACAAGAGAATATAATTGTTAGATTGTTAGTAAAATTGAAATATTGTACATCAATAATTAAAAAGATGCAAAAAATAAACTGACACTTAAAATAAATAAATTGCAAAAAATATTCCATGTTTAATTTCAAATTGTATAAGTTTTAAATTATTAACTAAAACTAATGGTGAGAAAACTTAATTTTGCTTGTTATATTTTTATGATTTCTCTACATGAACATCATTTAGAATTATACCACTATTCCAGCGTTTCTTGTTCTTTTGATAGTTTTCGTTATAGAACTTAGCAGTGTTTCTTAAACTGTTGGGCGCGCCCGCCTAGGGGGGGCGTGGTAACTCTACAAGGGGGGGGGGCGTGAGCATATTGAAAAGTGGAAAACAAAAGATTATTTAACACAAATTATTAACTTACTGAAAGTAAATAAACAAATAATTTTAACATAATAAAAAATAAAATACTCATTTACTCTATAATACACTTATAAATGTATCAGTACTGCACAATATATTTAATAATTAACTTAACAACACTGTGTTCATGTGCAAGGCCTAAATTGGCCTTCTTGCTTTCTAGAATGGACTTTTGGTCCGAATCGAGATTTCAGCACTTGAAATTATACAATGAAGTACGTTTATTATGAAAACACTTAAGACGAGGTATCGAATAACACGAAATAATACAACAGTCCCGATAAACTTTTTGTATTTTCATGCATTTTTTTTCTTAACGCGGAACGAGAACAAAAAAACACGAAAAGATTTCCTTTCTGATATGAACAAAATACTGAAGACAGCCGCCGTGCAGGCGAGGTTTAAGAGGGGTGTAAAATAAAAATAAGTGGTTTCACATGTTTGATATAAATGATGCTAATGTGGCTTTGAAATATTTAATAATAACCTGCGACACTAGCCATTTTTTTTTTTATCTAAGTTACTTTCACGCTCCACCCATACAAACGCCACACTAAAACACCTTACCTTTCATCAGATGACTTTGAATTCGGTGACTAGTACATCCTGTGTGAGTAAAAATCAATGGGTTTTTTTTCGCTCTTTATTTTCTTTTTTAAAAGAATTTTCTTACCAGCACAATGGCAAAGATCTCAAGGGGAAAATGAACTGCTTTTTCGTTTAAAATTAAGATGGAGCTTCTTAAGGCTGTTGATCGAAAACAGAAGACCAGAATGGAAATCTGTGAGACTCGTCTCATAATATAATATTAATCAAGAACATGTACTCTATGGGCGGTGAAGTACAAGTTAACTCCTGGGGTTGTCCTGATTCCAACAAATTTCCTCATGCAGTATGACGGAGGCTGTTTCTGATTATTGCAACTGGGCATCGGAATCTCCATGTGGTTAGAATTAGTTTGGTTGGAATATCTCTCACTATGACTGTAGGTCTTTTATTTCAGAACTATTGATGAATAAATCATAGACAATAATGCGAAAGACCCTTGGGCGAATACATCACTCTTCAAATTTCCATGTCCCACCATGAGAGAACTTTGATGTCTAATTATGTCAAATATGCAGTGTCTCTCATTGCATCCTAAATTGATCTTTTAAAGAAACATATTTTTATTTACCATACAATCCAGTGCACAACGAACATCTATACTTTCAAGATGCATTTTTAAATTTTTAGGAATATTCACCGTCTAACATTCTCTCTCTCTCTTTTGAAGAAACCAGAAATGTGCGTGTGCAATGCACGTATGCAGTGCTAGTTTAAGATCTTTTCGGGCCTTGGGGGGCTGAAGATCTACAGGCCCCCTTGGTACTAGATGATCGAAATTTATAACCAGAAAATCTGGTAAGTCCAGCCTATTCGGACCCCTAGATGCCTGCCCCAAGCGCCCAATGGATTAACCTTCACTGCAGGTATAGGTTTTGATGTAATTTATTACACGTATTATACCAAGCTTTTGCACAAAAATAGTATACTTCTAGAATTACAACCTTTTAAGTTCATAAGGAGAATATCATTTCTTTTAAAAAAAAATATATCTATGTACGTAGAAGTGTAATTTTTTAATGCTCATCTCTTTTTCGATTCCTACTATTAGCTCACACTCTCCCTATATATATATATATTTATTTTTTTCTTTATCTTGGTGGAATTTTTCAATCGTTAATTAAAATACATTTGAAAGCGCTCAATTGAGTTGAAATTTTATATGCATGATTATTTTGGATGACAAAAAAAATGTAATTATATTTAATAAAAATTAATTGATTAAAACTAATTATTTAAATAATTATAAATACAGCCACGTTGGCATCATTTTTGGCGACTTAGCGACCCTTTTGCTGACTTGTGTCAAAACTTGACAAGGTTTTTTTCTCATGTTTTAAAGCACTCATTTGAGCTGGAATTTTATATACACGATTGTTTTAGATGACAATACGATAATGTAATGGTAATTAAAAAAAATTAATTATCACTTAATGTTGTGATTCCTTCATATGTATGTACATATTTATATCGATTGTAACTATTTAATAAAAAGTAGCTAAAATAAAATTTTTCTTTGTTGATCTAAGTAGGAATTGACTTAAATCTGTTTTTATATTACTTGTTTTTTTTAAGCTATCATTTTTATACTCGGCGTATAACGCGCACCCAAAAATTTTGATCTTATTTTTTGTGTTAAATGCCTGTTATACGCCGGATTTTAAGGTAAGTTTCTCCAGCAATGAAACAGGGCTGCAATAGCCCAGTGGTCAAGGTATCGGATCATGACAGGCATGTCATGTGTTCGAGCCCAGTACCACTAAAGATCCAGTACCTAAAAACAACTATGAGTCTTGTTGCCTTTGTTAACAAATAATTAATTCGGGCAAAAACAAACAATCAAATTATATATTTTTTTCCTTAAAATTTTGGTAACAAGAAATTCACATTTCACCTGAATATTCTGTTAAGCCAAAACTATTTTATAACGTTTCCTCTAACGTCTCTTTTTAACTTCAGTGTTTCAATGCGAGTATTACTTAAGTATACTTTTTGAATTTTTTCTCTCTGCAACATTTTTCAAAATTTACCTATTTTTTGTGTTCTTACTTGAGCAAATTTATAGTGTTTTTATATTTAGATAATTCATAAAAGATATGTAAAGCATGGTGGACTCTTATTTTTTTCTTTTTGTATAATACAATGCTCTTTCTGAAAAGAAAATCATAAAATATTAATCGGGAATTCACCATATCTTACGTATAGTTAAATATAGAAATTGATACACATCATGTTTAAATATATTTTCTCCCTAACAAATGGGGTTGTAGATTGCTAATTACCATTGCAGACCAAGAACATTCCCCGAGAGCTGGTATCATTTTTAGAGTGGCACCATATACTTGGATACTAATTGCCACAATTTTATTTTGACACCCTGTTTCCTATTCCCCCAGTTTAAATTAGTCAGTGTTGAAGTTTGCAAAGTGAGTTCAAATATTGGAAAGAGACCCATCTTCAAGAACTTCTTAAATGCTTAAAATGAAACTTTAATTTTCATTTGAACGACATTTATCTAAACCCTTTTAATAGCTTTAATATTTTACTTATAAACAATGATAAATGCTTATAAAGAATGACAATTAAATTATGGTGTCGGACGCCGTTTTCTTCACTCAAATGATCCAATGGATCCCCAGATGAGTGATATATGTTCATAAAATATAATCTTTTTAAATACAAATACTCAGCATGATTTTATATCACAGATCTCTTTATTAACGGTAAAGAAAAATAAAAAATAAACTCAAATCTATTTACACAATGTTTCCATACAGCACAAGCTAAATTAAAACAAAACAATAATTTCTTGGATATAGTTGGACGCGCGCGCGTGGTTTGAAAATAATTTACAGCACGTTACACAATGCTATTTTGATTTTCCATTTTAATCTGTTTTAACTTTTAACAATACAAACGCTTCATGTAACGTGATTAAGAAGTTAAATCATTAGAAAATACATTTATTTGAATCCTCATTTAAAAGTTACTCCTACTATGCACTTTTTTTTAAATAAATTAATTTGTATTTTTCTGTTCGATTATTGCAAAGGAGTTTCTAGTGTGTTTTTATAAGAACAGATAATTATAAATTTAAAAATAAAATGAAAGCACATTGTATTAATAGTAGCTATCTTTTTAACAGCTATGATGATAGCTTTGAAACAGCTATCTTTTAGTTTGTACTAGAAGAAAAAATATCGGTCGTATAGCCTACAATAAAACAATGCCTATCCATTACAAATGCGTAACTAATCGATGCTGTAATCAATGAATATCGTTTAATTTTTCGTTAATTGATGAATATTTTAAACATTCTGCAAACACCATGGTTTGCAGTAATCTAGGAAAGATGAATTGTATCAGTCGCTCTGAAGTATGAGTTACTCATCAGTTGATAGAAATCAACCCCGTTTTGTGAATTTTGACGTAGTTTACATTTCAACAGATTGGTTGTTGAGAGTGTGATTATATAGCATAATAGAGGTAAGTTTCATGCGTCTTTAAATATCAAGAACATGTTATTTTATGATAGGATTGTTTTACCTTGTCCTACATACTCTCTGGTTCTCGTGAGATTGGTGCTTAATTTGTTCATTAAAAAATTGAGTATTTACGTATTATTCCGTCAACTATTTTCGTCAAATTAAAAAAAATCGCCAAATGATACGATATGCAGCCAGTACTGGAAAGCCGTTCTCGCGCATAATAATAATTATGAAAACATTTGGCTATATATTTTTTGAATTTACGACAATTTTGGATTTGGTGAAATTGAGGACCATAAATAACGTAAGTATCAGATATTCTTTGTAATAAAATTGATATGAATATTTTGCTAGTAAACTTAAGTTGTGTCTTGAAAAGTTTATACAGCATCCATGAGAGATAGGAAAATTAATAGAACATAATGGATCTTAGTACACATAAGACAACATAAAACAAGAAATAGTGGAACTAGTTTGATATCGGGGGTAATGGCGCCAAGCAGCGCTTCTTGTTGCTGGAATGGAATCCAATATAGCGGCCTAGCGGTAATTTAATGTTACACAATAATTTTAAAGAATTGTTTTGAAATACATGGAAATGTATTTCAAATGAAGGATATAGAAACAGATTGAGAATAACCTAGAACAAACAATAAATAATGAATATCAATATTATGTAGTAAAAAGTAGCATGTACTAATAATAGTATTATAAGCAGCATATAATCATCATTTTTATTGTTTTATCGTAATTATCATCATATAGTACGATGTAGTAACAGTTATTAGAAATAATAATCATATAATATAATTTAATAGTAATTATAAAAAAGAATAATCGTCGTATTGTGAAAAAATAAAAGTAATGCATAAGATTACTTGTATTACATACTTATAAATAACAGCACAGTCATTAATAAATAAAAGGATGGCTGTAAATAAACAACAAAAATAGTTATAAATAAATAACAATAATAACTATATAAATAAATAATATTAATTATAAATAAATAACAAAATCTGTAATAATATTTATAAATAAATATTAAAAGAAACAATTTTCAATAACAAATATTATATGATTATTACACATCGTAATTGCATTTTTGTATTTCATTATGAATAAAATAATTACATAATATATGTTAAAATTAATTATGAATATCAATTACAAAGTACTGAAAGCTTGCAATATAAAACTTGCACTGCAAGTTCCTTCAACGAATTTCATGAAACAAAGAACGTAAAAAAAAAAGAAGCATTTTTAAAACGTAAAATAAAACGGAAATAAACGATTTATAGTGATAATTAAAAGCACACACAACACTTATTCTTTTAAGAAAAAAATATTCTGGTACTCTCAATCATTTTAGAAATATCCATATTCGAAAATCGCACAAAATAAAACAGAAGACGCAAACAATAGAACAATTACAGTGAAAATGGTTCAATTTTTAAAGGAATGAATTAAAATCGTCTGAAATTAATTGAGTTACCGCGGGAAAAAACCAGTAAAAGATATTTTTCTAATATACGCTATCCCCATGGCAACCACATCGACAAACGATAAAAATATTAAGGTAACCATACTGTAATGTTATCGGCCATCTTGGCGAATATAAACAACAACTTGGCGCTGTTACCCCCGATATCAAACTAGCACCGAAATAGTGATGCATCTATTACATTTCCCTGTGATACGAAACATACTTTTCTGACTTTTATGCTAGTATCTCAACCAATGTGTGTGTTCGGCTGCGTCACTGAGTTTTAGTTATATCAAGCGATAGTAGAAAAATAAATTTTACGTCAGGTTTATTTTAATCCTATGAAAATTTTCAGACTCGTCTTATTTTATTACATTTTTAAACTAAAGTTATCTCTAGAGAATGTCGATGAGAATATATAGTTCACACAATAAAAAAACCCTTCTTCATAAACATATGGATATGTTTAGTGCAGGTTTATCCATTGGATGCTTGAGGCGGGCATCCATGGCCCCAGAAGGGCCCATATAAGCTAGACTTAACCAGATTTTCTGGTTATAAATTTTGATCCACCAGTGTCAAGGGGGCCCGCAAATCTTCTGCGCCCAGGGCCCAAAAGGAGATTAAACGGGTAATGGATATGGTAGTATTTATAGTAGACTAGTATTTATCATGTTTCGAAGAGTAGTCTTAAAAACAATCAGCCAATATAACTACTGTCGTATGTTAATAAATTTAAAACTAAACTACTGAATGCAAGAGTGTATTCTTTTTTGGGTCGGCTCAGTTGAAAAAAAAAATGATTTCAACTGCTGTGTATTAAGAGGTTATGAAAGTACACTTAAATAATCTGATTAAATTTAGAACTCTTTTCAAAATTTTTGACTGCAAAGATGTATTTTCAAAACTATTGAGTACTTTAAACTATTTTAAGTATTTTTTAAGGTATCCGACTACCCAAACATTTGCAATTTTTTATGATTTATTCTACAGACCATCTTATAAGCTTTATAAAAATACCAAGGTTTTTTTTATTTTCCATTCACTAAAATACTGCAAATGTTTTAGTAAAAGCAGGTGCCAAAACTTTAAATAAGATGTCAAACTTTAAAATACATTTTATACTCAAAATGTGTTTTTTTTTCCTTTTCTTTTTTTTTGAAAAACTCAAAACGTAGGACAGCGATTGCACAAAAAGTGTCAAGTATAATTAACTGATATTTTTGTGTATGTTCTGTGTAACCGAAGTTTTATAACCATTAGATTTATCAATCACTGTTGTATTAAAAAATTTACCGACCCTTATGTGGATATATAATCACTGTTTTTCTTTTATCTTAAGTTATTAATGAAATTGGTTAAAGTGCTCTTCTTTTTGTAAAAATTAAAGTATCTCTTATCCTGAAGGCCCTTTAAAAAGTAATAGCAAAGTAACACATCATCATTGAAAATTGAGGATTTGTTCATAAACATGAACAGAGTGAGCCCCGTTTATGAAAATTTTTGTAAATTTCTCCCATCTTTTTCCCATTTTAGTAGTAATAATTTCTTTTTCACTTCTTAATTTTAGCATTTTTTTTCTTAAAATGTACTTAATAAACCTAAAAACCACAAAAAAAATCTCCATATCTCCATTTTTTAAAAAAAAGTTGTCGCAAGTAGTCGCGAATACTTTAAGTGTTCTTTAAAGCTTGTAAAACACATATTACTAATGATTGGATTAATGATATTTTGAATCAATTATAATTAGTTCAAAGTATCGTTCATCTTTGATATTTATTTATTGTGGTAAAACTGAAACATTTTGTGTGAAAAAAAAAGGCAACTTAGATTTAGACTTAGAGCTGGATCATTGAGATAAACACTTTGTTCCCAAATCTTAATCGATGCATTTCCTTAGAACATCCTTTCCCATTTCCTTCCTGATTTTTTTTATTATACTCGAGTCCATGTTGCTTTTAGATGTTTTAATTATTTCTCAAAATTTTTGTTCGTGAAAGAAAATTATTATTTTCAGAGCTCTAAGGAAAGACCTTTCCTAAGGAAAAGTCTAATTGGTATGAATTTTATGGTATAAAAATAGTTTATCTATTGATATTGTAAACAAGATCATGAAATGCATTAAAAATGTCATACTAATGTAGATTTTCAAGTAAATGACAATGTAATGAATTTAAAAAATTCTTGGAGATTATAAGGATGAATTTTGGATCGTAAATGAAGTAAAAAATGGACCATGCTTTGTTTATGTTTAGCATTTAACTGCGAAATCTTATAAATAATTAGGATTTTTTAAAATTTTATTTGTGTTTTTTTTATTTATGTTTGCATTTGTGTACCCCCTCCTCTCTTTCTATATGTCTGGAAAATTTATTAATATAATATTTTAAAAATTAGCTATTCTCTCTCATTCTTCTTAAAAAGTAATTTCCCGAAAAGCTTCTTGTATTATTAATGTAACAAATATATTTTAAAATCTTAATAAAACGATATTACAAAAAAAATGCTGTAAACAATTAGAATAGAGAAAATTTACATAAAAAATAAAGTTAACTTTTGGGGGAAATGTAAATGTATGTATAATTGAAAATAAAATAATATCACAGTAATAACGTAATTTAACATTTTTTATGAGTTTTCAAGGTAAAATGATAAAATAAAAATGTTACTTCTTAGACTTCGCTTCATATAATATTTTAAGAGCAAAAAAATATTTTTTCGCATTGTACATAATCATATAAGAAAAAATTAGCATAACTGCTGATTGTAATAAATGCAAAGAAACAAATTCAATTTTTTTTACTTTAATATACAATATAGGCATTATCCAGTTTTTTTAAAAAAGTTTACAGATTTCTTTAATATTTTATTAATATTTAAAGATAATAAATATTGATTTATGTTTTATATGAGATGAAACAAAAATTGTTAAAAACAAGCATTTGATTTTGAATCAAATATTTACTTAGAAAAAAAATTTTAATACAGATATTTTTGCATTAAGAGACGAATGAAAAATATATTTAAATGAGTTTTGTACCATGATAGTTGAAAATTATTTACTGCTAGCTAAAGTTTTTTTTAAATGAATATTACGATATTTGTAAGAAATTTACATCTGTAAATGCAACATATATTATCCTTCATATAATTGCATGGAAAACAATTCCTTTGTCATTTTTAACTCAAAATACTTTTTGGTTTTAGATGATAATATCCATTTTCTTTATCTCTGAATGGATAAAATTGTTTAAATAACTCAGATAATTAAATTGAGTATCTTTATTTATTTTTGTTGTTACTTATTTACAAGCTTCTCAATGAACATTTTTAAAACACAAGCTTTTATATGTTTATTTAAATTCTAAAAACCATTTGTGTAAATTGGGGAGGAGGGGGAAATTTTTGTTTTATTTTTCACAATGGTTTATTTTTGTATTTAACACGTAGAAATCAATTTTATCTTTTCTATTTAAAAATAGAATGTATAGACTATGCGTTTGCTGATTCTGTATTACCCTTTACATTCTTCGCTAAAATTACAGAATAATTACTCCTCTTTGATCTTTGTTATAATGATCTGAACATCCGCTAGTGGTTTTCCTTCCTATGCTAATTTCAATATTTTAACAATTTCAGCTTTATGACTTCCACTGTTATCGGCTGTTTTAATTAACTGAAATTAATTCTTATTTAAATATGTGACAATACATCGTTGATATTTTAATGAAAAATGAATCAAATAAAAAAGAATCTAATTGTTGATTTTGAATGCAAATTCAATTCGGTGTTTTTAGTAAGCATGTCACTTTAAGCAACGCATGTTGCATTTGTTGAGTAATTTATTATATTTTTGGAGAAATTGCATATGATTAAGATCGTTTGTTATGTTTCATTTTCACATTATCGAAATTGCTCTGACTTTGTTTATATAATTTATTGTACACATACTTAACATTTTAAATCATTTTTGTTATTGTTGAAACATCACTCTAAAATGATGCATAGAATATTTAATTTTCAGAAATTATTAAAGTTTTAGTCTAGTCATAATTTATATAAATTAAATAATCAAATTGTTTCATTTGTATTTTCGTTTTCGAAAAAATTCAATTTAAAGTATTTTATATTTTCAAAAAAACTTTTATGTCATTTTTATCGTAAAAGTACTCGTATTTAATTTGCATAGAAAGATAAAATACAAATATTTACAAGTGTTTTTTAGCCTATTTTCCCATTTTATAGAATAAGCCTTTTATTTCTTCCAACAATGATTCTGATTTTAATGTAGTCAGACTGTGTGCTTTTCTCTTCTACCCAAAGTTAAAATTCGTGATCATATGGTGAGATGACAGGACTTTCCAATTTATTTAGGACAATTATTGGTTTAAACCTATTTTACCAAATCAAGTATATGTCCTGGAATCCTTTAAGTATCCCTGCGAGTCCTATGTTTGATGTTACGAAATATTACCTACCAAACTCACAGTACCTATTGAGAGCAATCGACAATATCAATGGCGACAAAGCCAAATTTTTCAGAAATTAAAAAACAGTTTAGAGGTATTCAATTAATAAGAAAGCGGCTTTTTAATTTTGGTTTTCGAGTTCAGGTGTTTCTTTCGCTTAGAACATGGGTGAGACTCAATAATTGCAGAAGGGCATTGGTAAAGATTCCGAACTTCAGAGCTGTAATGCCTTCACACAGCTCTGGGATAAACTATTTATTTCAATACGTAAATCGGAAAATATTTGAGCACAATTGATTAGCAAAAGTGTCCACAAATTTCGAGTCTCTTTTGCTGCAATATATCATGTATCTCTCGCATAAATTAATGATGTAATTCACTCTCGGTAGCTCCACACCGGGACGGGTGAATTCGCTGGCTCCAAATCCGCCTTACTTCGCGGACTAAGGTATAACTCCTATCACTGATCGGGACTCAGACCATTTCCGGATCTCCTCAGTTCGGATTCCGCCTTCCTTCGTGGTCTCCTTATCGTTTCACTCTATCGCTGAAGGGACTTCACAAGGGCTCCCTCAAAAATCCAGTCCTTCGCTGGAGGAGTTTCACAACAGCTCTCTAAAATCCCATATCTTTTCTCTCGGTTGATTTGTTGTTGATTTTGACTAGAGGTACCTAGGCTGCGCCAGCAGCCTTCTACCCTCTATCTGGTACTCTGATGTTCGTGGTGTTAGAAACTTGAGCTTGAAGAGGAGGGCGTGACTTCGGAAGAGGAGGTCCAATGGGAGTGCAGGAGACATCGACGATGGAGGTGATCATTGATTGGAGGATGGCAGTGAGATTTTAAGAGTGAAATCATGTACTTTGTGATATAAAATTACTTTAAAAAATTTGGAATAGAAGAGAAATTGATAAGTATTATTGAGAGAATTTTAAAATATTTAGGAGAGAAAATTAAGGTTACAATAAATAAGAGTAGGGAAGTTTAAATTTTGTTCATTATAGCTTCTGCCAGTAGGCAGGTTTTTTCTTCGTCGGAGTTTGCAGATTTAAATTTTGAGAGAAGGTCGAGAATTTTGGGATTTTTCTTTACAAGACTTGAGATTATGTTAAAAAGTTCCAAAACTTCAGTTAAATCTGAACTATTGTTATCTTGGCTAAGGAATCCACGGGGGGAGTCTTCCTTTTTATTTTCAGTTTCGGGAGGGGTCTGACTGGGGATTTCTTCACTCTCGGGCCCTCTCACTTCCCTTATATCCGCTCTCTCATACCATCCCTCGCCTAACCCTCCTCATGGGATCTCTTGTTCTTTTGCCGCCCATGTCGGTCTCGGCTTCCTTGATCTTTTGTTCTTCTGCGACCTCTGTCGGTCTCAACTCATTTCATCTCTAGTCCCATGGGCGTCGATGTCTAGGTGCACATTGTAAGTTTCCAGACGCGATGTCATCACCGAATCATGGGAAAACAAAAGCACAATGTTAATGCGTCTCTTTTTGTCTCCGAGGACAGTCTGGGAAAAAAGGGTCAAAATCTTTGACCACCCAGTTCCGAAATTCTTTCCCAGCAAATAGGGAAATGTCTGGAATTTTCCCAACGTCTGTCGGCAAGGGTCAAGGGGTCCGTAGTAATTAGGGGAAAGAGACCGGCTTCAGCACAGAGCCAATAACTTTTTAATCGGGTTCGAGATAAACAGATAAGTGTCATAAGAATAATTGGAGGGGGTTGCAATACGTTCAATTCAATTGAGCCACACAGTGGCCAAGGTAGTCTTTAACTCTTGATTGTTGTTTATAATTTGGATTCATCAGTATACCCCTCATGTAGATAAATCAGAATAACATGAGCCAAATAACCAATCAAATTCTGAAATGTTATATATATATTTGAATCGAACAATTAGAAGATTTCGCGTGGTGTTAAAATGAGAAACACTTGTTTGTTCAAGAGCGATTTATGCTGGATCTAAATTTTTAAATTACTAAATACATAGCCATTTATTATCTATTTAAATAGCTTTACATTGATGTTAATTTTAATTGCTCGCTCAAAAATAAATTACCTGACATGCAATTGCTATTATTAACTACAATAGCATTATTACCTCTAAAGCATACAATTGAATGAGGGAGGAAGCTATTAAATATTTTAAGTAATTTAGTGCCGTGAGAAACTGCAATGTTTAATTTTTTCCACATGGATAGTAAATATAAATTATCATCATAAAATTTTAAATGCAATTAATTGCTAAAAAGACTTCCAAAAGTAAATATATTCCTAAGCCTTAGTATAACCATTTACTCTGCTAATAATGTTGACGGTATACCATTTGGAAAAGTGTGCTATTCTAACAATATTATTACTACGATAGATTAAATATGAAATTGTTTCAGTGATGCCATATTTTGTTGTGTTTTTCAGAGTTGCTTTCAAGTATCACGAATCTCTTCAAGTATGTGGCGAACAAGAATGTGCATCGTTCTGCTCATGATAATTTCATTCATTCTTATCACAGGTCAGTTTAATATAACGCATCACATTTGTAAAAACTAAATATTGATATTTGTGAATATTCCATATTTTGAATGGTATACATTTCTTCTGGAACATAATTTGTACTGATATTCTTTTTTCTTTTCACAGAACAAGCAAATTATGACTCTTCCAGATCGCATGCTATTCATAAGTAAGTAATCATTTGGATTCATTAAAATTCGTCTAAAATGGAAAGCAAATGTATTTCACATATTCCATTTAAAATAATTTTTAAGAATATTATAAATACGTCTCTGTATGAAGATAACAATAAAGCTATATAATAATTTTTGGATGGACGTGAGGGATAGGAGTGACCGTTGTAGCCAAATTATAATCGGAAATTTAGGTTTACAAGCACAATTAAGGAATTAGGTTTACAAGCACAATTAAGGAATTAGGTTTACAAGCACAATTAAGGAATTAAGTTTTACAAAAAAATATCAATAAAAAAGTAATTTAGCTTGAGAGAAAGGGAGTGAAGATGGCGGGGACATGGAAGCTCCCGGTAGTTTGGTGGAGTCCCAGCGTTTTATCTCTGCAAATCTGGGAGAGCCTCTGTCCTCCAAAATTCGGTGTGTTCCTCTTTTTATTCCGCACCTCATCACCCAAAAATTCTGGAGCTGAACTATTTGCTCTCTCCTGTATTTTGCCTCTGATTGGCCAAAACAGCCAGCGCAATGATACACCACCTTAAAATTAATGCGTTCACTGAACTCAGAAAGCGCGGGAATATTTTGACACTCACCGAAGGAATGTCATCACATCCGGTCAAGGGGGACTCGTATAAAAATCTTTAGTAAGCCAGGGATGATTTCTAAAACAATGGACAACTCCCGGCCTCCCATCATAACCTTACCCTTACCGATGCTGATGCAATAGCCAGACATAAACTCACCTCCTATCCAATTAAGAAGCACTTCATTCCAGAACTTATTTGTAACCGCGTAATTTCAACCATCATAGCCAGACTACATACAAAATACTTTAAAGGAATGAAAAATATCATTTGATGGACAAAGAAGTTACAGTACTTGCGCTCACTGCCCTGACATTCAACTTTCTTGTAATCAGTTTTAATTGTCCTTCAATATTGGCTAAACTCCACAACATAAACCTAAATCCCACGGATCATCAACTGTTTTATTCGACGAAGGTCTTCGATATTGCAAGGACCGTTTTGGACGCCTTCAGTGTCATTTGATTTATCTATACTATTTGGACAAGAAAGCAACCATCTCCAAATTTATTTTTTTATCTCAAGCAAATTTCTCACATTTCTCTATAATATAAAATTTCTGGCTATTTTAATCCTTAAAAGTTCCAAAAACTGCTTTATTTGCATTTATTATATCTTTTATACGCTTTGGAAATTAAAATTGGAAGTCTAAATGATATAGAGAAAAAAATAAATAACAAAATTCTAAAATAAATAATTATAACAGCCTAATAATAAAAACAGTGTAGAAAAAACATGATCAGATGACGAGATTATCTATTGAGCAAACATTCCAATTTACGATTTTAAACCACAGCATATTTAATCGTCCAATACTAAGTTTTATAAAGAACAAATTTACCCGCCCATCCGGTATAGTGGTTAGTGATGCTGACTGTGGTACCTTTGGACCTGGGTTGGAATCCCGAAGGAGGCATGTATGTTTTTAAGTGTATAGTACATTTGCGGCAAGGGGCTCTCTAAACAGCCTACAAGCCTCATATTCTCTCGTGAGTTTGGTGGAAGGGGAAGTGAAGTGGGAGTTCCCTGACCTCACCCCTAAAGAACTGTCCCTCAGAATTGGGGTGGAACTGAGCCCTAATTGGACTGTCACCTGTATGGTGCTCAAAGCTACGGCTAACGACAGGCGCACATCTAGGCCTTTGTCGCAATGAATTGCGTGAGCCTCGCGATCTGATACCGTCAGACAGGTGACATTAAAAACAAAAACAAATTGAGCCACCATGAGATTATATTTCTTAAAAATTTATTTAATTGTACAAGTCTTTAGAAAGAGGTTCTTTACTATATGGGGTATAATGTGCTTATAAAATTTAGTTCACTGTTGTTGAAAGTGATAATTTGACCAATTTAACGGTAGTTAAATCAATTTAACGCTTGGGGGTTAATTAAAATATCAAGGTCTGACACAAAAATTCTGTTCCTCTATTAATAGCGTTAAGAAATAAAAGGCGTGTTTTTTTTTACTTCCACTTTTCGCTATGGAACATTGCCACCTCCTTTCTCTACATACATACTAAATTTCTTCATCTATTAGTTTGTCCATATATGGGAGCAGCCCACCAAGACAATAAAAAAACCCCGAATAGACTGAAAATGTTCTGTGTGTTTGGATCAACATATATTTGTGAGCAAAGTTTTTCTGCACGAAGATCCTTCCAGACTAAATATAAATGCAAGTTGGCTAACATTATCTTGCAGAATGTGATGAGAATTTGAAAACAAGCAGTCCCATTCCTGATTTCGGAAAAATTGTACAGAAGTATGAAAGGGTATATTTGTCTCATTGCACTAATTCTAAAGTTACATGTGTTTGCAATTATAGATTATATGAAATTAACGCAATAAGTAAATCTAATAAACTGCCACTATTCAATTTAACTTATTTTTATTGATTTTTCATGGTACAATTTATACATTTTATGAGATGCAAAGCTAACTGACCAAAGCAACTATTAGTTAAATGTATTGACCTCCGGTATCCTCTGTTTCCACAATGTGGTCCTCGAGCCAAAACAATTTTCCTCTCCTGGGCTAGACACATGCTTATTATGTAACCATTCGGTTGAGTTGATGTTTGTTTGTTCTCTTTTAAAAAGTTTCAGACATTGAAAACCCCATCGTTTTTTAAACATACGCTGCCATTAGTTTCTTAAATAGGAGAGACATGAAAAAGTCCTAAAAAAATTTCAAAAAGATTAGAGAAGTGCATAGGATCAGTTCTATAAGTACATGAATTGTATGAATACGCGAGCTAGAAGTTTTAAATTTGAATGTAAAAGCGTGCGCGATCAGAAAAAACGGGGGTGACTGCCCGTTGCTAAGGATGACGCAATACCGAAAGTTAAAATTTCGAAAAGCAGCCGCTATAAAATTTCAGCTTTACCTAAAAAATTTGTCTGCATTCGAAAGGCCGGAATTTTACCAGAGCCTTCACATTATCAAAAGCAGTGCTCAAGATAAAATCAAATATTAACTGATTTGCGCATAACTACGCCTAAGCATTGTTTTGACTTCTCAAATCAAAGGAGATAGGCTTTTAAGCCTAATCCAGTGCTTCTCAAACTTTCAATATTTGCGACCCAATATTCAATCATTATTTTCATATTGCGCCCCCCTCCATACAACAACAATGTATTGAATTCAATAATACTAAACTTTGAAGCTAAACCCACATTAGAACTTTAACTTCTTAAGTGCCGCCGGCGCATATAAGCGTCTCGCTCAGCCAGAGTGTTAATTGTCCTGGACGTATATATACGTCTTTCCTAAGTACGATCTTTTCTGTGCATTGCTATCCATAAAACTATTTCGAAGGCTTCGGAACGCAATAAAAGACCTTGACAGTGTTTGGAATGATTTACTTATTTCAGGGGATTTGCTTATTTATTCCCCCCCCCCAATACACCAGATACGCGCACTTACATGTTAAACGTAAGTGAGCGTATTAACTTCATTGGGGAGCGAATCGCGTAATTTTTAATCGGCTTTTAAGGAATTAATTTTAAACCGTTTACATTATTAAGGTTAAGTGTTAATTTTTGCTTTTAATTTTGTATATGGCAAGCCTATGGGGACACTGGTAATAATTAAACTTTTTTTAACTTAGTATTGTTAAATTAATAATAAAATTCCTTGCGCAGTACTGATATAATTATAAGTGTATTATATCAGTGCAAATGTGTTTTTCATTTTTTATTTTTTGATTTCAGAAAATTAATATTTTTTAATAGTTTTTGTTTTCGACTTTTCAATATGCTCGTGTTCCCCCTGTGAACCCAACAGTTTGAGAAACACTGGCCTAATTGTTTTGCGATAAGCTGTTTAATTTTCTGTCGAGATGATAAAAAGAAATGCAGACGCATGGCACTTTTTATTACAGCTAATTTCACTTTAAATAGGAACTTTGTCTGGGAGTGCTATTACGACAATGGCAAACGTCAAAACGGACGTATTGGTATAGTTAACAAATCGGGTCATGGAATATTACGAGCAGGAAGTTCAGAAACTGGTACGTTTAAGTGTCTTAATATTAGTGGATGCTACGTCAAGAATAAACTAAGGCCAAAGGTTCTTATGTAAAATTAAAATCGCTGAGACAATTGATATTATTTCATTATTGTACATCAAAACATTATTTAAAAAAAACACACATCGTATAAGAATATAATTTAATTATGGCATAAGTTTATCTTATAAGATTGCATTATCTCATGAAAAATAAGTATTGCAAACTTATGTGCCTTAACATAATTTTGATAAGAATTTTATTTAATTTCATCTCATTTTCGGATAAAATCTATTTGGTAAAAACTCATTGAATGTTAAAAAATCAGTTTAAGCATTGAGCAGGGATTCACTTACACATTTTTAGATCTGATTAAGAGAACAGGGACATCATATATTTTCTAATAATCGATTTTTCAAATTTTGTTCTAAAAAATAATGCTTATTTTTCTGAATCTAAAAATGTATAATACTTATATGTTTGTTGATAAAATAGCCCTAAAATATGAAAAATAAAAATGTAAATAAATGACCACGCCCCTTTGAACTTTAAATATGTAGTTTCCCCTGTGTTTTATCTATATTAACTTTTGATTGTTTTTTTTTTTTCGTTTGAATGTTAACCCCGCTACTTTTTAGCCACGCTTGTGCGTGAGCTATTGTTCCAAGCTGTGTGACAAAATTTCTTACTTTAAATTTCGGTTTATGGCAATGTTTTGAACCGAGTTCGTCTATTCCGAAGTTTCTTGTGGCATACAACTACTTAATTTTACATTAATTTTCGTAAGAAATATTTATTTTTTACTTATAAATATTAATATTCATAAGATTTTAAAAGTATCTTAATCTTTTTTAAACGAGTAATTATGCCAAGAATAAAAAAATTTGGCAGAAGGAAGTATAGTAGCAATCAACATAAAAAGTCTAAATCGACTGAAGAATTGCTTTTGAATTCCGTGGAAAGTGCTTCTAGGAGAAAAATTAAAATACCGGACTTACTAAAAGAACAAGATTCTCAAAATGTAAACATAATCGTTGAACTGGATTTATTATCTTCCCTTATGAAAAATCTCTTATGTTGTAAATATTGCTGTTCTTCAGAGAAAATTGAGCTGAGAGAAGATTTAAAAAGTCGTAGAGGTTTAGCTGTGAGTTTGGAAATAATTTGTCACAACTGTGGAGAATCGAGACGAGCACAATGTCATCAAAAATATCAAATAAATGTTATGATGTTAACCTAAGATTGACATATGGAATGAGAGCTATTGGAAAAGGTGGAGCTGCTGCTCGAATATTCTGTGGGCTCATGAATTTGCCTCCACCACCTGCAAAGTTTGAACGCCATAATTCTTTGTTTTTAAATGTTTTAAAAACAATTAGTGAAGACTCCATGAATGCAGCTGTTCACGAAGCAGTCATAGCGAATGATAATAATTCAAATATAGCTGTGGCTGTGGATGGCACATGGCATAAAAGAGGCTATTCTTCATTGAATGGAGTTGTATGTGCTACGTCTGCTGAGAACGGAAAGGTTATCGACTTTGAAGCTCTCACAAAATATTGTTCTTCATGTAAGGGTAAAAAAAAACCATGTGAAAATTGTGCTAAAAATTACTAAGGATTCAGTGGGGGAATGGAATGTCGGGGGTATTTAGTATATTTCAGCGATCTGAAACATCACGAAAAGCATGTTATACGCAGTATCTTGGTGATGGGGACTCAAAAGGATTTCTTACTATAAAAGAAGCAAAAGTATATGGCGACACAGAAGTTGAAAAATTAGAGTGTGTTGGCCATGTGCAAAAGCGTATGGGCACAAGGCTGAGAAACATTCTAAAAATGAGCAAAGGCATTAAGCTATCAGATGGGGAAAATATTTCGGGACGTGGACGGCTAACGCTTAAAGAAGTGGACTCAATCCAACATTATTATGGGCTAGCAATCCGTAAAAATTTGTCATCTGTGGAGGACATGAAAAGAGCCATATGGGCTATTTATTTTTATAAACTAAGTACTGAGGATAATCCTCAACACGCTTTGTGTCCTCTTGGTGAGGATAGCTGGTGCGGTTATAACCGTAGCATTGTTACGGGGGAATTTTATATTCACAAGCATTCTTTACCTGAGTCAATTTTATTGAAAGTGAAAAAAGTGTTTCGGGATCTCACAGAGAAGTAAGTACTTATTGAAAAAGTGCCTTCATGGAAGAACACAAAATCCCAATGAAAGTTTTAACAAATGTATTTGGGAGCGAATTCCTAAAACAGTTTTTGTTGGCATTGAAACTTTGAAATTTGGAGTTATGGATGATGTAATTTGTTTTAACGATGGATATGTAAGTAGGATAAAAGTCTTTGAAGCTCTGGGCATTAAACCAGGATACAACACGGAACGTGCCTTACTTATAATTGATAACAAACGAATTTTTGAGGCTGAACGTATAGTAAATAAAGTGTCATTGGAAGCCAGAAATAAAAGGTCTTTAAAAAGGAAAATGGATAAACAGAATTTAGATGAAGAAAACGAATACCAAGCAGGAAAATATTAATCAAATCTATAATGTAAGGAGAAATTTTTTTGTTAAGTTTTATTATATTTTTTCTCGAATGTTTAATATTTTTAAATTTAGGTACACTTTAAAAAACTATTGTAGCATATTGTTTGAAACCTTTTATGTATCTAAACAAGATACATGTGCATACAGTGAACAAAATATCTTTTAGTATGTGTCTAATTTTTTGAAAATTGATTTTATATGTAAAAAAAGAAAATTAAGATTTTCATAATTTTAAGGTTTTATGAATATTTTTAAGAAATTATGCAATTATATATATAAAATTAGTTAAAAAACAGATTCATTATGTTTAATATGTTACTTTATATATATTTGTAAATTTTTGTGTATATTCAAAGAATATTTTTGTAAGAAATGGTACCTATACATGAAAATATGTATTACAAGATCTCGAAAATTATGTTCATGTTAACTAAAACAAAGGGGAAAAAAACATATGAATTTAAAATTACTTTTGTAACTCTAGAAAATGGTAAAGGATTATTATTAGTCATATAAAAATAGGCAAGGAAATACTAATTAAGTGTATAATATGTGAAAATATTGTTTTTTTTTTAGTTTTTTCACTTTTTCTCACAAGCATATTTTTTTGCATTTAGGTACATTTTTAAAAAAACTATTGCACTATATGATTCCTGATTTTTTATACTTCTAAACAAGATGCCTATGCATATAGTGAACCTAATTTTTTTTCTATTAAAATAGTGCCTAATTTTTAAAAAATTGTTTTATGCATAAAAAAAGCAGAAAAATAAAAAAATTTCAAATTTCAAAGTTTCATAATTTTTTAAAGAAACTATACTAAAATTTTACTAAAAAAAAAAAGTTTCACTGTATTTTATGTATTGTTTTATATATGTGTTAAAAATATTTTGCATAAAAAAAAGATACTTTTTTAAAAAATGGTACCTAAACATAAGTATATATTACGAGTTCTCAAAAATTATGTATTACTTAAATTAAGTAGTAAAAAAAAACTTTTGGAGTAAAAAGTTATTTTTGTAGTTCTACAGAATATAATTAAATTATCTTTATTATAGACATAAAAAAATCTAAGCTCTATTGGAAATTTTAAATGATATATGTCTCATAAACAAAGAGTCTTAATTTTGGCATTTTACTCTTTCGAGCATGTCCTGGTTCCCTTAAATTGTTTGGGTTTTTTTTATCAAAACTATTGAGTAGTTTTGTTCGAAATCAAAAAGACTTCACTTAACAAAAAAAAAAAAACGAAATAAGAGAAAAGTAAAAAAAATCGATCAGTTTTTACCGATAAGACTAGATTTATATATATGTATGTATATATATATATATATATATATATATATATATATATATATATATATATATATATATATATATATATATATATAATGCTTCTAAAAAATATTTTTTTAGTTCCACTTTTCGGTATGGAACATTGACACCTCCTTTCTCTCTACATACATACTAAATTTTTTCATCTATTTGTTTGTCCATACATGGGAGCAGCCCACCAAGACAATAAAAAAAACCAAATAGACTGAAAATGTTCTGTTTGTTTGGATCAACATATATTTGTGAACAAAGTTTTTTTGCACGAAGATCCTTCCAGACTAAATATAAATGCAAGTTGGCTAACATTATCTTGCAGACTGTGATGAGAGTTTGAACAAGCAGTCTCATTCCTGATTTCGGAAAAATTGTACAGAAGTATGAAAGGGTATATTTGTCTCATTAAACTAATTCTAAAGTTACATGTGTTTGCAATTATAGATAATATGAAATTAACACAATAAATAAATCTAATAAACTGCCACTATTCTATTTAACTTATTTGTATTGATTTTTTATGGTACAATTTATACATTTTCTGAGATGCAAAACTAACTGACCAAAGCAACTATTTGTTAAATGTATTGACCTCCGGTATCCTCTGTTTCCACAATGTGGTCCTCGAGCCAAAACAATTTTCCTCCCCTGGGCTAGACACATGCTTATTATGTAACCATTCGGTTGAGTTGAGGTTTGTTTGTTCTCTTTTAAAAAGTTTCAGACATTGAAAACCCCAGGGTTTTTTAAACATACGCTGCCATTAGTTTCTTAAATAGGAGAGACATGAAAAAGTCCTAAAAAAATTTCAAAAAGATTAGAGATGTGCATAGGATCAGTTCTATAAGTACATGAATTGTATGAATACGAGCTAGAAGTTTTAAATTTGAGTGTACAAGCGTGCGCGATCAGAAAAAACGGGGGTGACTGCCTGTTGTTAAGGATGACGCAATACCGAAAGTTAAAATTTCGAAAAGCAGCCGCTATAAAATTTCAGCATTACCTAAAAAATTTGTCTGCCTTCGATATAAGTCGGGATTTTACCAGAACCTTCACATTATCAAAAGCAGTGCTCAAGATAGAATCAAATATTAACCGATTAGCGCATAACTACGCCTAAGCATTGTTTTGACTTCTCAAATCAAAGGAGATAGGCTTTTAAGCCTAATCCAGTGCTTCTCAAACTTTCAATATTTGCGACCCAATATTCAATCATTATTTTCATATTGCGCCCCCCTCCATACAATAACAATGTATTGAATTCAATAATACTATACTTTGGAGCTAAACCTACAGTAGAACTTTAACTTCTTAAGTACCGCCGGCGCATTTAAGCGTCTCGCTCAGCCAGAGTGTTAATTGTCCTGGACGTATATATACGTCTTTCCTAAGTACGATTTTTCTGTGCATTGCTATCCATAAAACTATTTCGAAGGCTTCGGAACGCAATAAAAGACCTTGACAGTGTTTGGAATGATTTACTTATTTCAGAGGATTTGCTTATTTATCCCCCCAATACACCAGATACGCGCACTTACATGTTAAACGTAAGTGAGCGTATTAACTTCATTGGGGAGCGAATCGCGTAATTTTTAATCGGCTTTTAAGGAATTAATTTTAAACCGTTTACATTATTAAGGTTAAGTGTTAATTTTTGCTCTTAATTTTGTATATGGCAAGCCTATGGGGACACTGGTAATAATTAAACTTTTTTTAACTTAGTATTGTTAAATTAATAATAAAATTCCTTGCGCAGTACTGATATAATTATAAGTGTATTATATCAGTGCAAATGTGTTTTTCATTTTTTATTTTTTTGATTTCAGAAAATTAATATTTTTTTAATAGTTTTTGTTTTCGACTTTTCAATATGCTCGTGTTCCCCCTGTGCACCCAACAGTTTGAGAAACACTGGCCTAATTGTTTTGGGATAAGCTGTTTAATTTTCTGTCGTGATGATAAAAAGAAATGCAGACGCATGGCACTTTTTATTATTGCTAATTTCACTTTAAATAGGAACCTTGTCTGGGAGTGCTATTACGACAATGGCAAACGTCAAAACGGACGTATTGGTATAGTTAACAAATCGGGTCATGAAATATTACGAGCAGGAAATTCAGTAACTGGTACGTTTAAGTGTCTTAATATTAGTGGATGCTACATCAAGAATAAACTACGGCCAAAGGTTCTTATGTAAAATTAAAATCGCTGTGAGACAATTGATATTATTTCATTATTGTATATCAAAACATTACTTAAAAAAACACACATCGTATAAGAATATAATTTAATTATGGCATAAGTTTATCTCATAAGATTGCACTATCTCATGAAAAATAAGCATTGCAAACTTATGTGCCTTAACATAATTTTGATAAGAATTTTATTTAATTTCATCTCATTTTCGGATAAAATCTTTTTGGTAAAAACTCATTGAATGTTAAAAAATCAGTTTAAGCATTGAGCAGGGATTCACTTACAAATTTTTAGATCTGATTAAATTGTTTGGGTTTTTTTTATCAAAACTATTGGGTAGTTTTGCTCGAAATCAAAATGACTTCACTTAACAAAACAAAAAAATAAACGAAATAAGAGAAAAGTAAAAAGTCGATCAGTTTTTACCGATAAGACTAGATTTATCAAATGCTTTTAAAAAAAATATTTTTTTAGTTCCACTTTTCGGTATGGAACATTAACACCTTCTTTCTCTACATACATACTAAATTTCTTCATCTATTAGTTTGTCCATATATGGGAGCAGCCCACCAAGACAATAAAAAAAACCCGAATAGACTGAAAATGTTCTGTGTGTTTGGATCAACATATATTTGTGAGCAAAGTTTTTTTGCACGAAGATCCTTCCAGACTAAATATAAATGCAAGTTTGTGAAGGTCCCTTAGGACCTCACTTTGAGAACGAGAATAATTTTTAGTCACAGAAGAACCAGTAGCCATTTTTATAAATAACTTTCTTTATTTGGTTATCTTTCCCAAATAGAATCAAAGACTTATTAACAAATACTTCTACTAATATTATGCGGTTTTAAAGGTAATATCCTTTAAATTAACTTAATTAATTAATGATCTAATTAATTAATTTATTAAATAACGATCACGCAGAAATTACCACGATAAGAGATCCCAGAATTATATTTAATAATGTTCTTATTGAACATTTAACTTTAATCTCACTCCTAAAACTTTAATGAGACTTTAAACACAAATCTATATTTACCGTTCGGAATCTCAATTCTTGAGATTAAATATCTCTAACAAGAAATCTTCAATTTAAATCCACTATTACTTTCTGCTTCAGTCTCTATCTCCTACTGCTCTAACTTTACTATTTCGTTTGACTTAAATACTGAATCTAATCTGCATAACAAGGAATCCTGTCCGCTTTTTGGAGTTGATTGGAAATAGGTAGGGAATTAAATTTCCCTAAAAAGGTCGACTCAGAAGGTTAGTGATAAAGTTCCGTATAGATTCGTCACAATCCCCTCCAAAAAGAAAACGGGATTTATTCGAAGGACTCATACGTCCTGAAAATAAATTACGTAATTCCTATCTTTGTCTTACAGTTCCGACGATATTAATTTCTAACTGTATATTACTGAAACATCTTTCTTAATGAAAAAGGACAAAATTACGATTTATACTTAATTGTCAAACCTCATAATACTTTACAAGTTTAAATTAATCCTTGCACTCTATCCATTTGGCGAAGGAGGCGTGGGAAAAACCACCCTAGTGGTGGCAAAAAACCAGCCCCATAGAGTATTACTTAGTTATTATACAAAAAAGAAATACAATCTTCTGTGGCACTGGAACATCGAAGACTTCAGGGTCAGCTACCCTGAAAAATTGATATCCATTTGAGAAGTAGGTAAAAGCAGACATGAATTTATACATTTGTTACATGAATGTCATATACAATAAATATCTGGTTCCTTTGCCTTCCCATTCGAAAAACTTTATGCGCTAGTTAGTGTTAATGGTTAATCCTATCTAACTTCGCCGCGCTCCAAGTCACCAGATGTGAAACAAAACATACATAGAAACACACACAGCATACAATAATAATCATTTTGCAATAAACAAATAACACAAACAACCAAATGAATTGTCGCATCTTAGCGAAGTCATACATCGAAGTAAACAAATGCAAAATTTACAGATGTTTTCTCCAAAATACAAAAAGTAACACAAAAGCCGTTTTTTTTCTGGTATAGAAAAAAACACACACAATGCAGTGTCCACTTTTGTCAGTCTCCTTAATTTTAGAGTCCGCCCGTGACTTGCTTTAATTGCAAAAATTCTTCACTTGTTCGCATCGCGAAGATAAAGAAACAATACAACCTGGATTTTGTCTGTTAAATCCTATGCACTGGATCTCCATCCAACGCTTCCATACTGAGGCTTCTTCTGCGGAATGTGCTGCCAGGTATGCCGTTGATTTCGATGTTGTTGAGGTCCTCAGGAATTCCGTCTTTTTCTTGTATACGGCTCCGTAGATAGTATGGGCAAGGTCTCCTTGTATTAGTTTGATTCGACCGGACTGGTTTCTCCGCTTGTTTGTTGCGTCCTCTCGTTGTCGCTCTGGTCTGACGGGTCTGTTTATCACGTCCACTAACTTCCATTCGGGATCCGCCTGTAGTCGTAGCAGTCCTGCGATCAGGCAACCTTGATGGACCTGCAATGGACTCTACTCCTGGTGAAGAAGTATTATGTTTTTGAAACCTATAATTCCTGGACGAGATCGAGGAAGGGATCGACCTCTTGACTCCCTGCCCTTGCTCAGGAGCGCGTCTTTTCCGGTCCTGATGTTCAGATCCTTGTCGTGATCTCTTCCTACATATCTTGGATCGTTTTAAAGCTTGGTCCTTCGACGCAGTACTATTAATTTTACGTTTATTTCTGGGGATCTCCCGTGTGGTGTTACCCTGCCGTGATCTACACCCCTCACTTTCCTGACTAGAGGTTTTCCTATGCTCTTTAAACTGTCCTTGATTCGATCTATTAGACCCATGACTAACTTCTTGTTCGTCATACAGAGTTTCTACCGGACTATCTGAACTAATCGTGTCTGACTGACGAGGCCGATACACTCGAACCTGATCAATATTAACAGTTATATTTCTTCCGTTTTTCCAAATAACTAAATTATTTCCTTTTATTTCCAAAACTTTATAGGGACCTTCAAACCTAGGCATAAATTTTCCAACCTGTTTCCTACCCGCAGCACTTAAGAAATGTGTTTGAAGTAAAACCAAATCGTTCACTTTGATGTGAACATCCCTCCTTCTGAGATTGTAATGTTTTTCCCAAGACTTATGCTTTTTGCATATTTCGTCTTGCCTCATCGAATAATCTTTCGATGTTCCTACCAACATATTTCGCATCCTCCGTAACATTTATGAGCTTGCTAAACGGAGTTATGATTTTCCTTCCCAAAAACAACTTAGCCGGAGTTTTATTTGTCGTCTCATTTACCGCCGTGCGCAATGCGAAAGCGAATTCGTGTAGAAATTGGTCCCAGTTTTCATGATTTTCTTCAACAAAAGAAGCTATCATTTGAACTAAATTTCTATTCACTCTCTCCGTGAGATTAGACTGTGGTCGGTACGTTACCGTTTTCATATGTTTGATGTCCAACCTGTGACTGAGATGTTCAAACACGTCAGAAATAAATTGGGGGCCGTTATCACTTATCAAAGAAATCGGAGCTCCGTAACGCGCTATATAGTTATCAAAAAAAGCATTAGCTATTGCCTGGGATGAAGCTTTACGAAGAGGAATCAGCTCACACCACTTAGTGAAGTGGTCAGATATAACTAATATGAATTTATATCTCTCGGGTCGGGATGCGGGGTAGGGGCCTAATAAGTCTAGCGTTACAATTTCATTTGGATATTTCGAAACTATAGGCATAAACGACCAGCTGGTAGCGCGTTTTTATAATTAAACTTTTGACACCGGTCACAGGTTGAAACATATTCAAATATATATTTTCTCATAAATGGAAAATAGCACGTGTCACGAAGTTTAAGATATGTCTTCCTCTTTCCGAGATGTCCTGCCAGTGGTAGATCATGAAATTCTTTCATTATATCTTTTCGAAGAGAACCAGGAATATAAACTCTTAGTTCTCCCAGATTAGAAAAATACTTCGCGTAAAAGAGGAGACCATTTATTAACTTGAAGTCCTGGGACCAACTCTCGCATACCGTCGCATTAACAGAACCGTCATCAGGGTTTTCTAAGTATCGATAAATATGTCCTAATTCAGGATCTTCCCTCTGTTCCTTAATGAATTGTTCACGGGAATTTATTGCGAGGGCTCTAAGAGCTGCGCCCGAAATTTGTGACCCCTCGACACTGTCTACTGGATTTCTCGATAAAAGATCTGCGACCACGTTTTGAACACCAGGTCTGTTCTATGTTAAACTCTGACAATTTCAATGCCCATCGGATCATCCTACTTGATAAATTCTTACCATTGGTTAACTTCGTTAACGCTGCGTGATCTGTGATCACTTTCACAGGTAGGGGTCCAAAATAAGTTTTAAACTTATTTAGAGCCCATATTACTGCCAAACATTCTCTTTCGGTAACCGTATAATTACGTTCTGCTTTATTAAGAGTTCGAGACGCGAAAGCAATAGGTTTTTGATTTTGCTGAAGCACAGCACCAATTCCGACCCCACTAGCATCAGTGAATAAATTGAACTGTTCAGAAAAATTTGGTAATTGCAAAATCGGTGCCTCCGTTAGTGTGCGTTTGATCTGATCAAAAGAATCTTGTGCTTCTCCTGACCAGTTAAACTTCGCCCCCTTTTTTTTTAATTGGTACAATGGTTCGCATATATCTGCGTATCGCGGAATACATTTTTGGTACCAACCCGTCATCCCTAAAAATTTTGACACTTCTTGATTATTTTTGGGAGGTTTCATTTCCGTAATTGCCCGAATTTTCTTATTGTCAGTTTCGATTCCTTCTTTACTAATAATCAGGCCTAAATATTTGAGTTTGTCACGGGCGAAGTGACATTTTTCCTTATTTAACGTTAGCCCTGCGTCTCGTAATAAGGTAAAAACCTGAGTTAAATGATCGAGATGGTCTTTGAACGATGGAGATGTTATAATAACATCGTCCATGTACACTAACACGAAACGCCCAGTAACAGGTTGGAGAATTATATCAATAGCCCTTTGGAAATTAGGCGCCGCCCCAGAAAGACCAAAAAACATGCGTAGGAATGCAAAAGTGCCATTGCGAGTGATAAACGCTGTGACCCCTCGACACTGTCTACTGGATTTCTCGATAAAAGATCTGCGACCACGTTTTGAACACCAGGTCTGTGCTCCCATTCTATGTTAAACTCTGACAATTTCATGACAATTTATGTCCCTTGGACTAATCGCCAACTGAAAATAGCCACTTCAGATATCTAGAGTGGACATAACGTTGGTGTGAGGAATATTGGTGAGTAAGTCATCAATCACCGGTAATGGATATCGAGGATATTTGGTAATTCCATTTAGTTTCCGATAATCGATCGCGAAACGATACGCCTCGGGAGAATCTGGAGGAAGGTCATTTTTCTTTCGTGTTAGAACGACTGGAGATGCATAGGGCGAATTAATAGGACAAATTGTACCATCCCGTAACATCTTATCTATGTGATAATCAATAATGCCTTGTTTGACCCGGTCATACTTGTATGGTCTCGACACTACCGGTCCCTTGTCTCCAGTATCTATCTCATGATATACAACATGCGTTAATCCCGGTTGATCGGAAAATAACCCTTTAAATTTATTAAATAAGGCTTTTAATTGACTCTGTTGCTCGTCATCAAGTTTTGATTCTGTGAGATCAATATCAACGGGTTTCTCCTCTTTAGGCACTTGTTTGATCAGATGAGCGGGAATGATCAAGGATTTCTGATCAAAATCTAATGTTAATCGCGACGCCTTCATAAAATCGATCCCCAAAATGCACTGATACTGCATGTTATCAAGTATATGGAATTCCCAGGGTTTCTGAAATTCCCTGATTCTAATTTGTAACTCGACTCTACCCAAATGACTGCACGGGGCTCCCTGTGCTGTCACGACTCTTTCTTTCGTCTTTTGACGAGGTCGGTATGAAAAATAATTGCGGTATACCTCCTCCGAAATAAAAGATTTCTCCGCTCCCGTGTCCCATAGTGCTGTAATAAAGGTTTCATTTAATAGAATAGGGACATACGGTAATTCGACTGGGGTCATTCTTATAGAGGATACTCTGATAGGCCGATGATCCCAAACTGGAGGATTTTCCGTACCCCCGCGATCGATTACCCCCATATTCACATCGATCGCTTAAAAGTTTAAATTTCTACTTCGTTCATTTTGACCTCGAAATGAACTATTTCTCGACCCACTTTGTCGACCGCCTTGACTGTGGAATGGTTGATCCGATTGTCCACCTTGGCGTCTACCCTCTAATCTGCGATTATTTGCGAAACCTTGGTTTTCGAATCGATTAAATTCCCTTTGTGGTCGGCTATTATTGGCGTATCTCTCATTATTTCTGTTTTCCCTCCAATTTTCCTGTCTATGCCGGGTATTAAAACGATTGCCTTCATTAGGGCCTGAACTTCTAAATCCCTCACTCGAACCTCTGATTTGTCTATGCATAAAACGTTCTTCGTATTTATCAACGATTTGTAGGAGATTGGCACTATTTCGTGGATGTCTAACTTCGACATAATCCAAAATTTGAGGTTCTAATCGACTAACGACGTGATCTATTAATTTTTCCTCCGACATTTCTAGTTTAAGGACTTTATGAATTTTCAACAATTCATAAATAAAGTCCGAAGGCTGTTGATCTCGTCTTTGTGATGAGGAATAAAATCGCGTTTCTAGTTCTGACCTGACCACAGGAAATTGTTCCGACAATGCCTGTTTTAAGTGCGCGTAGTCTGTTGTCTTATCTTCAATGACTCTATAACCAAGAACTTCGAACCAGTCGAGTGCCCGTCCTTTGAGATGACCCTTCAAGTAAGCACATGCCAGTTGTGCAGGTATCTCATAATACGCGAGATTATGATCAATATTCTCCAAAAAATCATCTATGTTCTCAATCCCCGAAAAATATTGTTCCGGAATGATTCTAAAACTGGATCCGACTCTATTCTCGGGATTTATACGTTGGGCGCCATTGTGAAGGTCCCTTAGGATCTCACTTTGAGAACGAGAATAATTTTGGGTCACAGAAGAACCAGTAGCCATTTTTATAAATAACTTTCTTTATTTGGTTATCTTTCCCAAATAGAATCAAAGACTTATTAACAAATACTTCTACTAATATTATGAGGTTTTAAAGGTAATATCCTTTAACTTAACTTAATTAATTAATGATCTAATTAATTAATTTATTAAATAACGATCACGCAGAAATTACCACGATAAGAGATCCCAGAATTATATTTAATAATGTTCTTATTGAACATTTAACTTTAATCTTACTCTTAAAACTTTAATGAGACTTTAAACACAAATCTATATTTACCGTTCGGAATCTCAATTCTTGAGATTAAATATCTCTAACAAGAAATCTTCAATTTAAATCCACTATAACTTTCTGCTTCAATCTCTACCTCCTACTGCTCTAACTTTACTATTTCGTTTGACTTAAATACTGAATCTAATCTGCATAACAAGGAATCCTGTCCGCTTTTTGGAGTTGATTGGAAATAGGTAGGGAATTAAATTTCCCTAAAAAGGTCGACTCAGAAGGTTAGTGATAAAGTTCCGTATAGATTCGTCACAAGTTGGCTAACATTATCTTGCAGACTGTGATGAGAATTTGAAAACAAGCAGTCCCATTCCTGATTTCGGAAAAATTGTACAGAAGTATGAAAGGGTATATTTGTATCATTGCACTAATTCTAAAGTTACATGTGCTTGCAACTATAGATGATACGAAATTAGCACAGTAAATAAATATAATAAACTGCCACTATACTATTTAACTTATTTTTATTGATTTTTTATGGTACAATTTATACATTTTCTGAGATGCAAAGCTAACTGACCAATGCAACTATTTGTTAAATGTATTGACCTCCGGTATCCTCTGTTTCCACAATGTGGTCCTCGAGCCAAAACAATTTTCCTCTCCTGGGCTAGACACATGCTTATTATGTAACCATTCGGTTGAGTTGATGTTTGTTTGTTCTCTTTTAAAAAGTTTCAGACATTGAAAACCCCAGGGTTTTTTAAACATACGCTGCCATTAGTTTCTTAAATAGGAGAGACATGAAAAAGTCCTAAAAAAATTTCAAAAAGATTAGAGAAGTGCATAGGATCAGTTCTATAAGTACATGAATTGTATGAATCCGAGCTAGAAGTTTTAAATTTGAGTGTACAAGCGTGCGCGATCAGAAAAAACGGGGGTGACTGCCCGTTGTTAAGGATGACGCAATACCGAAAGTTAAAATTTCGAAAACAGCCGCTATAAAATTTCAGCATTACCTAAAAAATTTGTCTGCCTTCGATAAGTCGGGATTTTACCAGAACCTTCACATTATCAATTGATTGATTGATTGATTTAATATTAACGTCGCACTGTTCAGCTACACGAGGGCTTTTGGCGACGGACCACGTAATTTTGAACCATGGTCAAGTGACGTGGACGACACCTGAGCTGGCACCCCCCTCTCCTAACTACCACACCACACCAACGGGAGGACGTTTCAGCTCTCGACAGATTTAACGTGCATCGCTGCCCTACACGGCGGGTCTTTAGTGGTACTGGGATCGAACTCGTGACCAGGCAAGCCACGATCCGATACCTATACCACTCGGCTACCGCGGCCACAAAAAAACGAAGCCGCGGGCCTTTCACATTATCAAAAGCAGTGCTCAAGATAGAATAAAATATTAACTGATTTGCGCATAACTACGCCTAAGCATTGTTTTGACTTCTCAAATCAAAGGAGATAGGCTTTTAAGCCTAATCCAGTGCTTCTCAAACTTTCAATATTTGCGACCCAATATTCAATCATTATTTTCATATTGCGCCCCCCTCCATACAACAACAATGTATTGAATTCAATAATACTATACTTTGAAGCTAAACCTACAGTAGAACTTAAACTTCTTAAGTGCCGCCGGCGCATATAAGCGTCTCGCTCAGCCAGAGTGTTAATTGTCCTGGACGTATATATACGTCTTTCCTAAGTACGATCTTTTCTGTGCATTGCTATCCATAAAACTATTTCGAAGGCTTCGGAACGCAATAAAAGACCTTGACAGTGTTTGGAATGATTTACTTATTTCAGGGGATTTGCTTATTTATTCCTCCCCCCCCCCAATACACCAGATACGCGCACTTACATGTTAAACGTAAGTGAGCGTATTAACTTCATTGGGGAGCGAATCGCGTAATTTTTAATCGGCTTTTAAGGAATTAATTTTAAACCGTTTACATTATTAAGGTTAAGTGTTAATTTTTGCTTTTAATTTTGTATATGGCAAGCCTATGGGGACACTGGTAATAATTAAACTTTTTTTAACTTAGTATTGTTAAATTAATAATAAAATTCCTTGCGCAGTACTGATATAATTATAAGTGTATTATATCAGTGCAAATGTGTTTTTCATTTTTTATTTTTTTGATTTCAGAAAATTAATATTTTTTTAATAGTTTTTGTTTTCGACTTTTCAATATGCTCGTGTTCCCCCTGTGAACCCAACAGTTTGAGAAACACTGGCCTAATTGTTTTGCGATAAGCTGTTTAATTTTCTGTCGAGATGATAAAAAGAAATGCAGACGCATGGCACTTATGTATTACTTAAATTAAGTAGTAAAAAAAAACTTTTGGAGTAAAAAGTTATTTTTGTAGTTCTACAGAATATAATTAAATTATCTTTATTATAGACATAAAAAATCTAAGCTCTATTGGAAATTTTAAATGATATATGTCTCATAAACAAAGAGTCTTAATTTTGGCATTTTACTCTTTCGAGCATGTCCTGGTTCCCTTAAATTGTTTGGGTTTTTTTTATCAAAACTATTGAGTAGTTTTGTTCGAAATCAAAAAGACTTCACTTAACAAAAAAAAAAAAAAAAAACGAAATAAGAGAAAAGTAAAAAATCGATTAGTTTTTACCGATAAGACTAGATTTATATATATATACCAAATGCTTCTAAAAAATATTTGGTAAAATAACACTTAACAGCCGGAAGCTTTTATCTCGCCATTATGAGCTACCATTTGCTCTCAGTTATAGAAAAAAATTGAACCCCCTCCTGCCCCATTAAATTGTTCGTCTGTTTTTAAATAGGGGAAAAAATGATAGGGGAAAAGAAAAACCTTTTTGAGTGATAAATGATTCTAAAAATCCAATAATAAGAAACTTTTAAATAAAAAAAATTGACTGGTGTGAAATGAAATTTCATCTTCAGATGTCAGATGCTACTTGAATAAAAAAAAATTAATATTAGAGCTTCGACTGATTTTTTTTCAATGTCAAAAAAAACTTATCCAAATTTTAAACTTTTGATATTTTTAATTTATTTATTTTCAAAAGAATTTTTCTATCATATGATTACTTAACTTTCTAGGGGTTGGGTTTACCCTATTCACAAGAGAAAAAGTATATAGAATTCGCATTCGAAATGCTTTTTATATAAAAATACTTAAACATTAATATTATATTAAATTTATTAATCCATATTAGGGCTTAACTTTCTTTACGATATAGAATCTCTTACTTCAAAGAGTGCTCAAATAGTCTTTCTTTTCGCTCATAAGGTTTGAGCGAGTTAATTTTTCATTATTACATTCCATTTTAAAGCAACACGAGGGTTAGTGGCAGAATTCCCAGGGGAACCAAACTCACCCGAAAGAGGTTCTGAGCAACAAACCTGTTCCCCGGTAAACTACCTTCCGCGTTTAGTCTTTATTGAAAAAAATCTTATTTTACCTTTTTTCACAGAAGTACACAGCAAACCTACGCAACACAAACCAAAGGTAAATTCACAATACGCAATGCATAACCTCATAATACAAATTAAAGGTAAATTCACAAACTTATGAATAGAAGGTAAAATCACAACATACATATGCATAGTTACACAACACAAATAATATAAAAACAAATTCACTAGACACTCACACACAATGCTAATGTGTAAAGTCAAAATAATAATTACAATAATAAAGCATAATAACACAAAAAGGGGGCGGGAGAGTTAGGATATTATTCCATCAATCTTGCGAGTTCGATAAGTTAATGAGAGAGAGAATATTACCGTCGCACTGTTCAGCTACACGAGGGCTTTTGGCGACGGACCACGTAATTTTGAACCATGATCAAGTGACGTGGACGACACCTGAGCTGGCACCCCCTCTCCTAACTACCACACCACACCAATGGGAGGACGATTCAGCTCTCGACAAATTTAACGTGCATCACTGCCCTACACGGCGGGCCTTTAGTAGTACTAGGCTCGAACTCATGACATGCCTGCCATGATCCGAGACCTTGACCACTGGGCTAATGCAGCCCTAAGAGAGAGATTCGTACTTGAAACATATATTTAACTTCATAATAATAATGCGCATTGTTAACTATATATATATATATATATATATATATATATATATATATATATATATATATATATATAAAGAGCTAAATTATCATTTACGGGATATAATACACTCAGGAACATTGAAAATAGCGACCCAAGAAAAAAGCATAAGATTGAAATGAAATTTAATACACATAATGACACAGATGAGTGATTCACTTGATCTCAAAACAAGACAATTAAACGAATACAGGGTGTGCAACGACACAAATACTGGGCAACTTCAATAGCGCGTTGGACCACCTCCAGCTGCAATACATGCCGCCACGCGGTCCTGCATTGAGTTGATTAGACACCTTATGTTGTCCTGAGGCAGATGGCCCACAAATTTTGAACAGCCAACTCTAAATCAGGTACAGAGTGACACGATGGCATCTGCCGTTTTAGCTGATCCCACACATGCTCTACAGGGGACAAATTGGGGGAGCTGGCCGGCCATGGAAGAGTCTGAAAATGACGTAGGAAGTCTTGAGCAACTCTTGCTGTATGCGGACGAGCATTGTCTTGCTGCAAAATTGCCCCTGGGAGACCATTTAGGAAAGGTCCTACATGGGGTCGAAGAATACCATCAACGTAACGTTAGCCCGTTAAGGTTCCACGCATAACAATTAAAGTGGACCGGCTATCATAGGCTATGACCCCCCAGACCATTACAGCAGCTGTGCGGACAGTGTGACGTAGAACAGTGTAGGGGGAATTGTACCACTCACCAGGGCGCCTCCACACCCGTACACGGTTATCATCTGTCCCCAAAACAAACCGGGATTCATCACTAAACACAAAATTTTGCCAATCTGTGACATTCCACATTGATCTGGCTTGGCGCCAATGTAGACGCAGTTGCCGATGTTCCGGTGTTAAAGAGAGTGCACGGAAAGGGCGCTTGGATTTAAGATTTGCTTCTGCAATGTGTCTGGAAATTCTTTGTGGAACAATTGCTACACCTACGTCTGCTCGTATCGTTGAACGAGTCACTGCGGGGTCCACGAGTGCTTGCCGCTCGATCCTTCGATCCTCTCTCCTGGTGGTCTTCCTGGTCGCTCCAGACCCGGTCTTCCGCGCGTGGGTACCTTCTCGTGTCCACTGCTCCCAACAATTTCTAACGACACACTCCGAACGATCCACCTGGCCAGCAACACGGTGCGTCGACCAGCCTGCAGTTTTCATCCCGATGATCAGGCCTCTCTCAAACTCGCTTAACTGTGAGAAATGTCTTCTAGCACGTTTACCTGGCATGTTTCGCTTTCCAAAGTCTTCCTACAATCGGCGGGTAATCGTCACGTTTATGAATCTTCGAATTTGCACTGGCTTATATAGCATCCTCTTCCTGATTGTAGCGCCACCTCGGCGTGTATGAGCATGCGTATTGGTACAAACTTGGATCATTTGCATATCACATTACGCTGTACTTATTTGCAAAGTTTCGCGAGTGTACTTAGCTTCCTTTTTGGGTCGCTATTTTCAATGTTCCTGAGTGTATATAGGTGAGCTTAGTAAAGGGATCATTTTTTGTAAAAGTGCCTTGGATGTCATAGAGAACCGCATCAACTACTGACACAATTGGAGTTTTTAATTTAAATGTTTGTTAATATTATGGGAATTGTCTATGGTTAGTTAAAAGCTGGGCAATGTACCAAGGATAATATAAGGCATCGGTAAGTATTTCTTAACCAGCAAAGCTGCATTAGAATTAGTCCAAAAATTGTCCCAGTCTTCAGTAGGGATATTTTAAAAGCCTTTTACGACATAGGAACGAGGGGCAGTCACATATACCTCCTCGCCATCTGAAGTGGCAAGTTTAGCAGAATAATCCACTATTCAGTTGTAATAATTTTCATTATGGGCCTTAACCCAAAAATGTTGTAAAAATAAATGTTGCAATGTTGCATACGGAAAATTTGTTTTTAATTAAATTTAAATAGGAGGATTTTTTTGTTTGTTGAATTCATGAGGAGAGAAACTGAAGATAGACTTTCGGTCTAAATATGAATTCGAACATTATGAGCTACTTCACAACCGACAGAGAAACTAATTCTGAAAAGACAGTGTTGTATTTTTTTAGTTTAAAATGTTAAGTCTTATGAAAAGGATTCCCCTGAAAAAAGACGCACAGACAGCGAAACCAGTCTCAGAATTGATCCTGGATACGTCCGTGTACACCTCCCATTCCGAGGGCCCTTCCAAAATGTTATAAGAAGTTAAGTTATCCGACTATGTTCGGAACCGTGATTTTGCAAAAGCGTATAAATGGATATTTATTATATTTAGTGTCACTTAGATTAGAAAACGTATATAAAATTGTTTTAAGAATAGTATATTACAGTAAAAAAATTATTTAAGTACAATATTTTGACAAGAAAAATGAACATAGAATGACCCCTTTTCAAAATATCCTCCTTTTGTGAAAAATGCTTCTATTGTAATAATATTTTGCCTGTGTATAGCTCAGACCTCTGTACAGAGGCTCAACTCGAATTTTTGAAATATATAACTTAGAAGTGGGTATATATCCATATTTTACTTCAACAGAGAAGAGAAATTTTAAGAAAAAAAACGCCGATAATTATTTCAATTGGTGGAAATAATATGATTTTTTTCAAAAATCCTATTTCAGACTCTCTGGAGAAAAAAAAGTCTTTACTTTATATAAGCAAAATGTCATTCTTACAGAAGCATTTTTTTATAAAGCGAGAACGTTTTGAAAAAACTTTATTCTAAGCTAATTTTTTTGCCAAAATATTGTATTTAAATATTTTTATTGTCATAATGTCCTTAAAACAATTGTATACATGTATTCTAATCTAAGTGACACTAAATATCATGAAAATTATCCATTCTTGCGCTTTTTTTAAAATCACGTTTCCGAGCGTAGTCGGATACCTGAATCTGTGAATGGGACTATATTATGAAGCAAAATATTACAAACGATATTTTGCAAATGGATGATTTCTGGCGACGGACCACGTAATTTTGAACCACAGCTTAGTGAAGAAGACAACACTTTAGTAAGCACCCTACACTCTTAACTGCCACACTAACGTGATGACTTTCAGCCACGACAGATTTGACATCAGCAGCTCCTCTACAAGGTTTGTGTTCGATGAGATGTGATCTAGAAACCGTGACTCGTCAATGCTAGTCGAGTTTGTGACCATGACCACTTAAGCTACTGTGGCCACCCCATAAAATCTGAAATTTTAGGTAAATACGCGTGAAATCTCTAGAGGCAAAAAGTTCTCACGTTGACGTAGTGTGGAAATTCAGAGAGAGTAATACCTGCTCAGATGTCGTCCTCGTCCATTGGCCGTAGCTGAAAATTACAAGGTCCTTCGCCAATGGCATCTGTGATGCTTAATAGAGAGACGTTAACAAACATTCACTCCAATATAAAAGGTCAATGTACGCTACTGATTTGCATGAACATTTTGTAGGTGTGATATATATATATATATATATATATATATATATATATATATATATATATATATATATATTTTAATTTGGTGAATAATTGACTTTCATTATTGGCAAGATGCTTGTTTCTCTTCGTAAAAGCTTTGTGAGTAAAGTAATTTTGTTAAATTATTTTTTGAAAGATACTTTTCTTATGTAATTGTTCTTGTATTTTTCTACTTTTCTTACATAATTATTTTGTGATTTTGTGATTTTTCTGCATTAAGAGTTTTGGAGAGTTTGCTACATAATAGTAGTGATTGGTTTTATCATGCTCTCTGAGTTATACTTTCTATGAAGTTTTGTTTATTTTATTTGGTTTTCCTACCGAGTTGCAAAGGGGGAAGGTTGGCGCCTTCAAACTAGTTTAACCCCACTTATTCGGTCCTAAGTCCGAAATTGCTTTCTGACTCGCTAGGTTCTTCTTTTTTGTTGTTCTTTTATTTCTCTATAATTTTGTTCTTCATGTTCAGCTTTCATATTTTTATTTCGCTATTTCTTGTTATGTTTATCTATTATTTCTTGTTTTTGATAAATAATACACATTTCTTTATATATATATATATATATATATATATATATATATATATATATATATATATATATATGAATTGTTTTTTGTGTGAACGTTATATTCCAATTAAGCATTCAAAAGTCATTGAATTGAAATGATTACTTTTCCTGCACGGGACATATAATTGAGTTTATTTTTATTTGCTTACCTCAAACACAATTTTAAAAAAAAATAAAATTTTCATAAATTAAATAGAAAATAGCAGAAATCCTTGTGTGGGATGAAAAAAGATTTAGAGGAGAATGACTGGGGGGAGGGGGATTCCGCCCAAAAGGCTGCATGCTTTTATCCATTGTTATTTCTGACGATCTGATTTGGAATTATTTGTTGTTTTAGTTGTAAAGGTTTAAAAAAAATCTTTTTTATATGAACTGCTAAAAATCTTCCTTTCATTTACAACAGTTAAAACTTTTTAAATAAATGCGGTTTTTTTTCAGAAGAAAAAGAAAAACTACAAAGGAAACTTTTTCTAATCTCCTATTTTTAAGAGAAAATGAATTTGTTTCCATTTCCTCTTAAAAGGGTTGAAAAAATTTTTATTTGAAATAATCTATTCACAAACAATTATGAAATTTCATAAATAAAACTTAACAATAAAACTTGTTATGAGATCAGAGATTAACACACACGCATATACATGCAGAGATGATAAAAATAATCGCAACAAGAAGCGCTAAGCTATGACGTCAAGAAAATGGCTCTTTTGTGACGTGTAGTTGCTTAATTTATCATGAAGAATCCACGGGTGTATAGCTCAGTGGTAGAGCATTCGACTACAGATTGAGAGGGCCCTGGTTCAAACCCGGGTGTCCCCTTTCTAATTACTTCAACTTTAAAAATGATAGGCATTCTTTTTAAAAAGTTACGTTTAAGATTTTCTTATATTTCTGATGCATGTTATCAGGATTGTAAATCTCACAGACTTGCAGTTAATTCAAGGTTTACATGTAACAATGTGTATGTCTTCAAAAATCCCACACAATTTTTATATTATTAAAAGAGTTAAATAACTACGAAGTTGAATGTCGTATATAAAATTTGTTAATTGTGCAGTTTCGTTGAATGTCTTACAAGGAGAGGGCACGACTAAGGAAATTCATTTGGGATCGAGACTTTGAGAAAAATAGTACTCCTTTTGGGTGTTCACCCCTCAAGGTCAGGGTTCGATTCACGCGATCAACTTTTTTTATCTCCTCAATTCATTTAACTATTTTTTTTAATATTAAATAAATTTATTTATGAAAGGTTTATTAAATATTAAATATTTTATGATAGAATTTTGCATTTTATAAAGTAAAAAAATTACTGTAATTATATAAATAATTATATTAAATTTTATATAAATATATTTTATATTAATAAATGATATTTAGAATAAAATATATAAAATAAATATTAAAGGATATTTTACATAAAAATTAGTTACAAATATTTTTTTTAAATAAATTTATAACTTAAATTATTTATTAGTAAAATTATTTAAAATTATTATTAATTAAAAATATTTAAAATGATTATTAATGAAAATTATTAATAATTAAAATTAGTAAATTAATTATTCTTTATTAAAATTAATTTATTAATTATTATTTATTATAATTAATTATTATCAGGCATTAGTATTAATAAGCAATATTATTAATTTATTATTATTAATTTATTATTAAAATTAATGTTAGTTTATTATTAAAATTATTATTAAATTATTATTAAAATTATTAATAATTTACTATTAAAAGTATTATTAATTTATTATTAAATTTATTATTAATTTATTATTAAAATTATTATTAATTTATTATTAAAATTATTATTAAAATTATTATTAAATTATTATTAATTTATTATTAAATTATTATTAATTTATTATTAAAATGTTTATTATAAAAATTATTATTTATCATTGAAATTATTATTAATTTATTATTGAAATTATTATTAGTTTATTATTAAAATTATTTTTAAAAAATTATTAAAATTATTTAAATACACTTTTTGAAATTAAAAAAATTGATTTGAAAAGAACTTATTAAATATTTTATAAAATTATAAAATAATTAGATTAATAATATATAAAAAGACATAGTTTTATTATATTAATTATAAAATAATTAGTTTAAAAATAGTATATTTTATAAATTATTTTATATAATATTTTGATTATAGTATATTGTATTTGACATTATAAAACTATTTGTAACTAATTTTTATGGAAAATATCCTTTAATATTTTTATTTATTTTATTATAAATATTATTTATTAATATAAAATATATTTATAATGTTTAATAGAATTATTTATATAATTACAGTAATTTTTTTACTATATAAAATGCGAAATAATTACATAAAATATTTAATAAACCTTTCATAAATAAATTTATTCAATTTAAAAAAATAATTAAATGAATTGAAGAAAGAAAGTTCATCGTGTGGAATCGAACCCTGACCCCGCGCATAGAAAGCAGACGATTTGCCAACCAAGCTACAGAATCGCTGGACGAAATTAAAATTTAATTGTATAAAAGCTAAGCATGAATTTTGAAGCCTAATTTCTCCGAATTGACTGGCCATTCGGCGGAATTACATTGAGGGATGAACACCCTAAAGGAGCACTACTATTACACCAAGTCTCGATCCCAAATGAATTTCATTAGTCGTGACCTCTCCTATTTAGTTCAATTTCATTTGACCCTCCGCTTGTAAAATTTATTTAATGTCAACACCTTAATTCTTCTTTAAAAGCTCAACAGCCCCTTGGCTGCCTCAAACACAGGCTCTCTCCAGCGTCTTCTATTTGCAGCAATTCTCTCCAATTCTTAAATTTCGAAGTATTTAGGTCTTCCTCAATGCGATCCAGCCATCTAGTTGGTGGTGGCCTTACTTTAGCTCAGGGTCCTCTCAGGTTTTTAAGAAGTTAAGATCTTAATGGGATTAGCTTAAGAGCTTCTCCACAAATACGGCCAAACCATTTTTATCTATTAGTACGGATGACTTGCGTTATTTGTGGTTGCCGATACAGCCTGTGCAGTTCAAAGTTATACATAAAAAAACATTTGTTTAATACTAAACATACAATAACCGGTCAAAAGACTGGCTTTGCTATGGTAGGAATTGGTATGTATTGTGTGGGTATGTTTAGTGTTAAAACTACGACAAAAAGAAGTAGCTGTGATAGCCTATCGGATCGTGGCAGCCATGTACGCTAGTACCACTAAAGACCCGCTGTGTAGGGCAGCTATGAGCGAGAGCTCAAAAACATACTTCCGTTGGTGTGGTGTCATAGTTAGGAGAGGGGATGCCAGCTCACAGATGTCGTCCTCATCACTTGACCATGGTTCAAAATTACGTGGTCCGTCGCCAAAAGCCCTCGTGTAGCTGAACAGTGCGACGTTAATATTTATTCACTCACGCGACGAAAAGAAGTTAAGTTTCTCTGTAATTTAGCTGAAGTATTTTAAATATAATTTAAAAATTTATAACGTTGGAAATTTCAGGCGGTCTAAAGTGGCCCTATGGTAGCTTACTGGTTACAGTCACGAATTGGAGGCCGGCGTATCAGAGCTTCGAATCCTCGTTCCCCTGAAGGCCCACCGTGTATAAGGGGCTGATGCACGTTAAATCTGCAGAGCTCAAAGCCCTCCTGTTGGCGTGCAGGAGGAGGCTTTCAGCTCAGATTTCGTCCTATCACTTATTCGAGACTACAGAAATTACGAGGTTTGTTGCCAATAGCCCTTATTTTGCTTTTTTTGTACAACGTTAATGGTGCTCTCGCTCACTTAAGCAATCTAAAACCTTTATTCAATCAATTCATGTCAGTATCTCTGTTTTTCTAACAGAAAAATTATTTTTGCTAAAATGAATGCAATAATCTGCTCTACTTTCCGGTTATTCAATTCCTAATATTAGCTCACAATCTCTATATATTTATTTATTTGTTTTTTTATTTATTCATTTATTTATCTTGGTGGAATATTCAATCGTCAATAAAATACATTTTAAAGCGCTCAATTGAGCTGAAATTTTATGTACATGATTTTATTTTGGATGACAATACAATAATTTAATTATAATTATAAAAATTAATTGATTGAAACTAGTTATTTAAAGAATTAAAAATACAGCCTCGTTGTCATCATTTTTGGCGACCATTTTGGCGATTTGTGTCAAAACTTGAAAAGGTTTTTTCCTCACGTTTTAAAGCATTCAGTTGAACTGAAATTTTATATACACGATTGTTTTGGATGACAATACGATACTTTAATGATAATTAATAAAAATTAATTACCACTGAATGTTGTGATTCTGTCACATGAATATACATATTTATTTTAATTGTAAATATTTAATGAAAAGTAGCTAAAATAAAATTTTTCTTTGTTGATCTAAGAAGAAATTGACTTAAATTTTTGTTTATATTACTTGTTTTTTTATTATAATTTATCTTAATGAATAGAATAATGAATATATGTTGTATTTTAACAAAAAAATGTATTGTGTTTCTACTTGTACAAAAAAAAAAAATTCACACATTTAAATATTTTTTGTTTTTTTTTTCAGAATAATTTCAAAATTCTTCTGTTCAAAATTTTTGCAAACGTAAATACATCAAATTCTTAATCGCTTCGTACATGCACGGTTTTGTTAATTTCTTTTAATCAAAAGCATTATATTATAACTTTATTTACTTATTTTTGAAGGAGCGCTTAGGACATTAAATTCACCTTACTGAAATTTAACCCTTAAAGTTTAAATATTCCTGTTGCTTACTAAAAATTCCAGATATGCTGCAGCATTATTTCTGAACCCCACACTCGGTTACTTTAAATGATAATTTAAAACTTTTATTATCAAGTTGAATGCTGAAACCGAAATATTTATGAAGCAATATGCATTCAATTACTTCCCACAGAATCCAATTTCGAATTTCCCCGAGTAAACTAGATTTTTAATACGATAACTATTTTGAAGTATATACAACTTAAACACACCTTTGGGATTAAAAGAGATAGTATGGTATAATAAATTTAATTATCGACATTATCGTGTTAAGTATTTGTTATTCATTCTGAAAATGTGGTACATATATATTTTTCCTTTATCGCATAAAAATAAATCCTTCAGCTCGGTTAGAAGTATCGTAGTAAACTAAATTACTGTTTAGAAGCATTTCTTTTTTAGAATGTCGACGAAATAAGGCAAACCTTTAATTTATAGTCGATATCGGTGCATTAAGTACGCTTAGCACTGACCGATAAAATAAGAACTTCTCCCACTCGAAAGCCAAACTTAATTAAATTACTTTCCGCAGTAATTTATGTAAACACAGAACTAGCGTGAACGATAAGCTAAATACCATCCTGTATTTTAAATGTTCGGTTTCGGAAAGAGAAGAAAAAAAATTATATCCACACACACACCGCTTCTACTGCTTATCTCAAAAGGTGCGAAAACTTTCGAAAACTTTTCCCCAAATACAGCTTAAAACAATTTTTTTTTCTTCCTCTCCTTTTTCGCCATCTTCTGAAACGTTTGTTTGTCCTGCAGTTATCGGAAAATTAAGTTTGCCTCTGAATCGTTTGCTATTGATTTTTTGGTTGATAATGGAATATTTTTCATCATTAAATGAACTGTGTTGGTTTAAGATTTTTTTTATTATTATTTTCTTGGTTTTTATTGAAGATTAGTAAAATAAAAAAAAAAAGGTTTTTACTGTTTTTCTTTTAAATTTTTGAAAAAGGGAATTGAGATTAAGCTTTTTCTCTTAAGAAAATATTCGATTTTTTTTTTTTTTTTCGAATTTCGAAGAATTGATAAAATGAAAGAAATAAAAAGATTTAAGTTGGCTCTTTTTATATGTTTTTAACGATTGCTATCCCGCCTTTCTTTAATTGAACTAATAAATAAGAATTTAATGTATCCCATGTTACATACTGGTAAAAATAGCAAACTAAAACTAAACTATTCAATCGAAATAAAGCAAACATAGCGTTTTTGCAAAAAAAGTCTCATTATCTAAATTATCGTATTTAATTTAAAGAATTTCAGCTGTTTTCAAAGTTAATGATTTATATTAGTTAGGTTTTGAATCGAAACATTAGTTTTGCAGTATTTTGCATTGGTAATTATCTAAACCGTAAGTAAAATAGATTTTTTCTAATTCTTCAGTAATTATTTCAAGCTTTAAGAATTAAATTAAAAGTAATGAACCAACATTCTTAGCATTTTTTACCTAAAAGAAATTACATTATATTTACAACTAAATGCTTTTATTCACACTTTTCAACAAAAAATCCTTAATTTTCACTTCCATTTTTCTCTATTATAATTAACACCACTTTATATCAACCGAAAATTAGCATTTATTTGCATGCAAACGTTCAAATATTTTTGGTGATAGCCGTTTACTTACTTTTAACATTGATGTACAATTTTTGAATTTTTAAAAATTATGGAAATATAATTTCTATGAGGGTAGATCTATAAGTTTTAAAATTGTAAAATAAATATTTTTAGCTTGCATATTCTTTTTCCGACTGAGTTTTAGTAGCTCGGTAATTAAGATCATAAGTTTCCCTTCCAGATTTAGCAGCACTTAAATCACGTTGTAGTTCGAAAATCCTGATTTCGCGAAAGATTCACCAAGTGAAATATTAATAGGTAGGGATCGGGACTGATGCGTTTTAAATGGTACTGGGGTTTCAAAGTATTCCAGAAGCGTGTTTCGAACAGCGAGATATTTTTCTTTGAGCATTACCCTTACCTCATTAAGTTCTTCAAAATTACAAGAACTATCGCCAATAGAGCTCGTACTAGTGGCTAAAATCATATGATTTTTTATCATGTGTTTAACAAACTATATAAAATATTCGGACATTTTATTTAATTCACGCAAATGATATTTCTCTTCCAGTTTCATATAAAATATTCGGATTTTTTTTTATTTAACGTAAATAATATTTCTCTATCAGTTTTAACAACTCATTTGAAGTAAATACAAATGTTTTCAACGTTCTTCAAAATGCAATTCAATGGTGTGTGTGTTTTTTCACTTTCTCCTTCACGCCGCTCCACTCCAGTCGAATATATCCTATCACAAGTTTAGACACATTTTTTAGGAAATGTTGGTACTTGCGTATTATCGCAAAAATCGCCAACTCTATTAATAACTGGTCAAGTTGGCAACCCCGATTTCGCATTTGTTATACGTGCTGAATTGGCATCCATGTGTTGCGTTTCCTATAATGTCACCAATTGGTTATGATAATACGCGAGTACCGAAATGCCCTATCGCAATAGATCAGGATATATATTATAAACGAGAAAGTTTGTGATGATGTTTGGTAGTCTTTCACGCAAAAACAACTGAATGAATTTTAATGAAACTTTACAATACTATAGCTAATACATCAGAATAACACATAGGCTATAATTTATAAAGATATTATGTGAAGTGTCAAAAATATAACAATAATTGTCAAGTAAGATCTATCTTTTATGTCCGGATGTGTGAAGCAAACCTTTGCATTTTGTTTTGTCTACGCCAGGTGCCAGGAGCTGCGAAAGCTTGAACAGGCGGAGTGTGAGGCTGATTACAATTTTAACATAAAATAAATACAATAAAAAGTAATATTAACGTATTACACTTCCAGATATAAATTATTTATACTATTTTTATCGAAAATGAACATTGTTTATTTGCTTATGATTTTAGAAAAGTTCGAGTATGTTACGTTCGCCAAATTTTAAATCTTAATATTTACGGACTGCGCAACATTAATTAAAGTAAAAATTGGCTGAAATTCTAAAAACAAAACACAGACAATTATGCCTTGCAAAAACGAATACGGCTCGAATCAGTCGACCTGAAAAAGAATGCATTTTGAACCTAGATAGATTTACGCAGTTTTTCAGAAAAAGCTTTTCACTGTTTTTTAAATAGTGCTATGTAGTTTTCAGTTATAGTAATTTAAGGTCGCTTACACAGAATTCGAAGATTTCGTGTACTTTTCAATTTACACAACGTGAGAAAAAACGATATTTGAATAGTTTGAATGACGTTAGTGAAATTGTTTAGTAAGTTAAATATTAACAGGTCCTCACACTCAATAAATGTCTTTTAAATTCAACGTAAGTTCGATTCTCCCATTTGAATGCAAAGTTGTAATAATAGTTTCCATTAAGCAAGGCGATAATTTAAAATTTGAATACTATTTATAGTGGCTCAAAAAATATTGAAATAAATTTACGGTTCAAAAGATAATATCGAAATACAAAACAAATTTAGTTGAAAAAAGGCAAGTGTAGGACTCCCATTTCACTAAACTTGAAGAACGGTGGATAGTTAGCAATATTATAAAACCATAACAAAACTACAGTAAAATTGATACTGGGTGGTATATCGAAGATTTTACAATTCCATCTATGCATAATTCTAAGCCTTTCAAAAAAGTGTAATAATAAGTATTATAATAATTAGTAAAAAAGGTAGTTTTAATATTTTTAAAACATAGAAGACAAAGTAACATTTTTATTCAACTGCGGAATTACTTAAATAACTTTTAATTCTTTATAATATTTTATTTTTTAAATATGTTTCATCATTTAAAATGTACTAAAAAAATTATAAATATTTAATAACTACTTATCAACTTCATAGTTTTTATAACTTCTTCATTTATAAAAATAATTGCATGAAATTTTTTTTCTGTGTACCGAACATTCCAAAAAATGCTCTCAATTTTAATTCAACATTTAATACAGTTGTGAAATTTTGTAATTATAATAGTTTCTACTTTTCTCAGCACACAACTATTTTTAAAAAGTACATTTTCGTTTCCGGGGCCTAAAAAGTTGCAAAGTGAGTGAGTGAATATTAAAGTCCCACTGTGTTCACTTACTCTAGAGATATCATAGCGAGAGGGGAAGGGGAATTTCCATGACCATGTGTTATGCTTTTAAAAATGTTCATGCAACACCGGGGGGATAAACCTGTCTGACAGAAAAGAAGCGAAAAAAGTTTGGAAACATTGAATTTTTAGTTATACACTCGGTAAAAGCCCGAGCAACGCCGGGCTAAGTGGAGGAAGGGTGGGGGGGAGGGGAAGTCATTTTGAAAAAGAGTATTAGAAGTGCTGATTTTGTGAAGGAAAGGGAAAATTTATAAAAGTGGAGAAAGCCCGAGGAACGCCTGGCCATGCAACTAGTACTGTATACAGTATATGCAATGAATGAGAACTGAAAGCAAAACGTTTTAAGGCACAGACCAACTGGGCTCGGGCCCAGGGTCTCGACATTGGTAGGGGAGGGGTTGTCTCGTTCACAACTTAGCCTGAAAAAGATTTTTATTCGATTAATTTTAATCGTTAAATGTTATGTATGGATATATTCTCTGAACACCTGAGAATTTTGAACTATATACCGACTGACAACAGCGGCAAGGCTATATTATTATATCATGCAGTGGCGTAACGAACATCCCCGCACCCGGGGATGTTCGCCTAGTACGCATTTAACTAATTTATTAAATTTTAAAGGCAAAACCTGACTTTGCAGGGAGGCCCCTATTATTCCCTGTTACACTACTGATGTTATGTCTCTTATCCGTATCTAGACCTATGCCTACCACTATATATCATCATTTAGTCGAAAAGTGTTGAATGTTTTTTATAAGGTTTGTGAGAACGTGAGTCACGCACATTTATTTCTTTCTGGCTACCGTTTGTACGAGTATTTGAGAACGTATGCTAATATGCTATTTGCTTAAAAAGTCGTAGGTAAGACCTATTTTTCTAAAGAATCTTAAGACATCTCTGAAATTTTAACCAATGAGTGTGTTAAATTGTGTTATATTTCATGTCTTACTAATTATCTTTGAAGAATTTCACAGTTGTTTACTTATGTCATAATTAAAAAAAGGAAGACTAACATACTATAGAGGACATATAACATATTGTACAATTTATCAAGAAAGTGGATATTCATCTGGCAAAATAAAAAAATAAAAACTACTGATTTAAATCTGTCAATTAGAGGAATTTAGAAAATCAAAATCAAAGAAAATATCACCATTCATTGAAAATTTCAATAATAATCAATTAAAAAAAAATCCAGTTTATTTTGGGATTTTGTTTCAAAATTTATGACATAATGAAGAAAACATTGTACTGGTAAAATAAATGAACAAATAGGGTACGGAGACTTCCATTAAAATGGATAAAAAATTTTAAATATTAAGACCAATTAAACGTTGCAGTTAAATTTATTATTATTAATATTAAAATTATTAATGTTTTATTTTTTTCCACAGACGCAGTTGCAACGTTCGAGGAGAGGAATGTTTAAAAGACATCGATTGTTGCTCAGCAGAATGCGTTTGTTCAACGAATGTGTGCAAATGTGGAACTCGACCCAAAGTGAAGACACCTAAACTGAAACCTCAAAGCTTAGCACAGCGTTTGATCTGTCGTTACCGATAAAGATGTACTTGTTCCTTGTATTTAGATTGTATTTTGTGTGTGTGTATAATATATTACGCAGATGTTTTTATTTTTATTGCAAAAGTAAGAAATTATATTGGAAATAAAGATTTATTTTTAATTTCTTATACTTTATTTCAATATTTTATTGCCCTCCAAAGCAATATAAATTCAAAAAATGAAATTTAGTTATTTGCATGCTTACTAAGTGTTTTTGCCTTATCGAAAAAAACACGAGAAAACTCCATTCACTCCAGTATTTTGAAATATATATATTTAAATAAAAATTATTCATAAATATATATATATATATATATCATGTTTCACCTTTCGAACTTTTGATAATAAAATAAAGACCATGCAAATATCTTCATTTCAACAATTATGATTTCGCTTCTTTATATATACATTTATATCTGTAAGCCAACTATTCGATTCATCACTACATCCGCTCTTTTGGATAGAATAAACAAAAATGTTACTCGGTATCCAATGTATAAAGCTATTCTTCTGCATAATTAATGCAAGGTTATTAGAAAATTATCCGTTTTGACTCCTTGGCATTCCAACATTAAAATATTTTTGCATTCTTATTATTTTCATTTTCATTCATGCAAATTTAAAAATTAAATTACAAACGATGATTTATACTTTTTTAAATGCTTCTAAATAATTGTATGTTACATTCTTATGTGATAAAAATTTAACTTAATCTAGTAGCTTACATACTCTGGTATCAAATTTTTGACGTAGGTTTTAATCTTGATTCCGTGGGAGGTTTGCGACCACAGTTCCAAGTAGTCATGATCACGCACATGAGATCGTAGATACTGCATTTTCAGTGGAATCTCGCGTTCAAGTATGTCTCCCTAAATAATTATCGTGTAAATGAGTTCATGTTTGGTATGTTGGGTATCCAGAAAAACCAGGTCTGAGAAGATGATTTCGTTATTTGACCGTTGTTAAAATTGCAATGCATCTTGTGTCTATGGTTATAGTACACATTGTATGGTATAACGTTGGATACACACAGGTAAATAGAAAACGTTCAAAAGACAAAATAAACAAATGGTGAATAATCTAGAGGAAAGTAAGTAGGGTCAATTTCGTTGTTTGACGGAGGCTCAAAGTTACAAGATCCAACACCTTTAATTTTTTATCTAGAACGTAGATAATTCAAATCATCCAATCTATCTAAAGTATTAGTAACTTGACTGTTTGCATATTAACTTCACACTTTTAATCAATGTAAAAGCTATTGAAGACATAATCTTGAGCCACAGTCGAGGATGATGCCTGAACTAGCCTCACACTTTCCAACTTCCACACTATGTCAACTTAAGGACTTTGAGCATCAATAAATTTCACATACATCAAAGTCCACTTTGATTAAGACCCAAAACCACAACTCGACTGCAACACCTGCGACCACGAGTTCGCAACTAACGCCCATATTCACCGCTAACCTGACCGCTGGTTAGAGGAAGGAAACCGGGGTTTCGCCGAAAACGTTATTCACCATCGCAAGTTAATAACTTAACTCCGGTTCAAGTTAAAAAAAATCCTTACCCAGGGTCACAGCCGGGTTAGTTTTAACTGCGCATGCGCAGTAAGGGATTTTTCGAGTGTTTACGTTTTTGTGCAAGTTTCGAAGTAGTTTCGAGTTTGGATAGATTTTTAGTTTACGATGAATACCATTCAGAAAGTTTCCACTGTAACTCAATTAGATTTTTTAGAAAAACTGGAAACCAGAAAAGTCAGAAAATTCTATTATATGTAAGTGCGGCTTCATCAAACCCAACACCAACTCTTTTTCGTACTGTGTAAAATAAATTCTGTTGGCATTCATTTTAAACAAATAGCGATACACGAGGTTAAAAACAAGCTGGCTCGAGGCGAAGATAGAAATTGTAGCTCCAGCCGGAAGTCACAGGGTTTATTTTGACCAATGGGAATCGACCAGTAAATCCAAGTTAAGAAACTCAGAGTCAAGTAACTGGAGGTCGAAAAAAAGCTGTGAATTGGAGCTCTAACCTGGGGTTGACTGCCGGTTACTTAACTCCAGGTTTCATTGCTGGGTCAGGTTAGCAGGGAATACGAGCGTAAGTCCATTCGATTATCATAGATTTTTAAACCCTTAATAAATGTGTTTAAACTATATTCAATTACTCTTAAAGTTATTGTACAGGTGCATCAGAGACCTAAAGTAGCAGGCCCATTTTCTTGATAAATTAGTACGTTTCATTGTAAAAGGAAATGAATTTTTTTTACGGTTACCAACTACTAGATAGGCTAAATATATCATTGAATATATGTTGTGAAGAATATATAAAGATAAGAGAATAAGTATTTTGGTAAAAAATGAAATGCCTTCATAATAGTATATAGTAACTAACCAGAAAGATATCCCATGCTTATATATACACTGGTGTGCAAAAATTAAGGACGAAGTCGAAAAATTAGCATATCAGCTGAACGAAGAGGCAGAGCGGACAGAAAGACCAACCAGGAGATTAAGTAAGGTGATGTACGGTAGCACATGCGCAGATATGCAGGTAGACGTAATGGGGGAGTGTCTGAGTAGTATAAAGCATGTTGTCGGTGTAAGATCAGTATTTCTGGCAAAGAGATTGCACGCCGTATAGCAGTTAAAATCACACAGAGTTGCTGTCTCAGCGAGAAATGGTGAATAATCAATCTGTTAGACGACATCTGGATGCTTTTACCCGAGGTCGAATCATAGGGAAGTGGGAGGAAGGCCGCAGTGTGACAAGTGTGGGTGCAGAGTTCGGAATTGCTCACAGCATCGTTTCACGACTTTGGAGACAATTTCAAACTACAGGAACAGCTATCCGGGGGTTCAGTAGTGGTCGTCCGCGAGGAACCACACCCGCAGATGACCGGTACAGTGTCTTACAGGCCAGAAGAAACAGGCGGCAGACAGCGGGAGAAATCGCTAGACACACGACACAGGCGACTGGACGACCGATATCGCGTTTTATCGTGGCCAGAAGACTGCACGGTGGTGGTCTGTTTGCACGACGCCCTGTACGGTGTGTACCTTTAACGCCTGCCCATCGGAGAAGGCGTTCTCTGTGGTGCCTGGAACACCGGAATTGGAGAGACAATGAATAGGGACGAGTATTCTTTACAGATGAGAGCAGATTCAGTTTGAGTAGCGATTCTCATCGCATACTCATCTGGAGAGAGCGGGGAAGCCGCAATCATCCCTCGAACATCATTGAAAGGAATAGGTATGGAGGTCGCGGTGTTCTCGTTTGGGGAGGCATCATGCTTGGTAGTCGTACAGACCTTCACATCTTCGACGCAGGTTCAGTCAACGGGACCCGTTATTGTAACGAGATTCTTCTTCCATATGTGCGTCTTTTTAGAGGCGCTATGGGTCTGCAGTTCCTTTTCATGGACGACAATGCACCATGTCATGGCACAGTAGCTGCCGAACAGCTCTTAAAGAGTGAGGATATTGAACGTATGGATTGGCCGGCACGATCTCCGCATCTCAATCCCATCGAGCATGTATGGGATTTTCTAGGCAGACGCTTGGCAGCTCGTACCTTACCACCAGTAACGATTCGGGAGCTTCGATTGGCGCTGCAAGACGAATGGGCAGCAATGCCTCAACAACTCATTGACACCCTCATTCTCAGCATGGGCAGACGCTGTGAAACCTGCCTAGCAGTCAGGGGAGATCATATCCCCTACTAAAGACCGGATGTTTCTTGCTGGACACCCATCACAGGGATGTTTCGGCCTTCAGTCGCATTGCGCTCCATGCTACTTTTTCAATCAAGCTTCTTTTTATCCCTCTGATTTCTCTTTTAGTAAGTGTTGCTTACATTACACATGTCCTTACGTATTGGGGATCTTACGGTATTAAATGTGTTGATTTGGAAAGCTTTTGTACAAAGTTATATTGAAAAACCGTCTCGTCCTTAATTTTTGCACACCAGTGTGTGTATATATATATATATATATATATATATATATATATATATATATATATATATATATATATATATATATTGAAAATTAGATGGTAAAAAAGTAAAATGCCTAGTGGTCCGAACAAAACTAGAGAGCTGTACCCGTGGTGGTATATGTATACTTTAGACATTCTATTATTATAAATGATTGATTATTCAGGAAAAAGTTATTATACAGGCTTTTTAAAATCTTTGGAATTATCATTGCAGCTGTACAAAATTGGCATTACTCTTAGTAGCTCAGAAGAAATAATAATCCTAATTAATTAACAAATGTAAATAAATTCTAAGGATATTTTCCTACCTTATAAAGTTCACACTTTTTGTGGTATTAGATGGCAAAGGATCCCTAAATATACATAGCCTTTATTTTAAAAATTCTGTATTCAAATACAAGCATTAATTTCAAAAGGATCAAAATCAACATTAGGAGACTATTTGTTGCATTAATTTGTATAAACAATTCATAAACCTACAACACCATGTAGTTAGTGGATCGATAATTAAAATTGGTTTCCTAAATTTAATTTGATGATAATTTTTTTCAATCTCTGACTTAATATTTCCTGAACTATTGGCATTTTTGAAGAGAATGGTCAAAATTCATGGTGGTCACATGATAAATGCAATCGCTTGTTCTCCGTTTAATCGAAAACTGACATTACACCTGTACTTAAGGCAAAATTTCAAATTTGATAACTGGATACAGATGCTTAAATATTTTCTTCTAAAAGTTTTTAAAATTTAAAATTTAAAAAAAATTAAGTTATGATTGTATTTTGAAATATCAAGTACATTTTGTTTACTTTTGTGCGTTATTATTGATAACTATGTACTTTCTAAGCGAAAGTTTCTGCTAAAAGTGACAGTTAACAACAGTGATTCTCTGGAAACAGGTGGTTGAAGTTATCATGTGATAATGACGTCATAAGAATGTAGCCCATTGGAAGAATTTGTGTGGCATATGTACTTGTGCTTTGCTTTTTCCTTGTTGTAGCTGATTTTTTATTATTACTATTTCGATCCTTCTACACGTTTAGAATTGAAAAATAATAATCGTCTGGTAAAATAAGCTTTGAAAAGAGCTTAAAAATAGTGTATTGTACTCGTAATAGGCTTTGAGAGAATGGAAAATAACTTATTCTGCATTTTTAAAATTATTTAAAACAATTTTTAGAGAATTGATATTTATTTCCTTTTTTAACAATATACTTACCTGAAAAAGTATGAAAACTATGACTTTCTTCAATTAAGAACACTCATGTAGATTTATAAATTACAATATAAATAATACAGAAAACAATTTTAAAAGAATGGATTTTAAATTTGTATTAAATAGGTATTAAAATTATCTAAAAAGAAAAAAAAAGATTGAATGCATTAATTTACTACTAATTTAGAGAATAATTATTTTAGCATTTAGGATTTATAGTTTTTTTGTGATTCTATATATTCTAAACAAATATTCTGATTTTATTTTTAAGATCATTTACTAATCAGAAAGTTATCAAAATTATTCAGCCTCTCCAATTCAGAGAATTTTTAACACTGGTTATGTGTGTGCATGAAGATAAAATAACTGTATTCAACAACGACAATATTATTTCATATAAAAAATGAAAAAAAAAACCATTTATAGATTTTGAACACGTGACTTTGATCCACATAACTTTTGTGGAAAAAACACAACAAATTTTAGATCATAGATTAAAAATGACTGAAGAGTATTGCACATTCAGCAATAACTCGTTTATAACAAACCAGTATTCAAATATGCGTCTTACTGTTACTATAGTCGTCCGTCTGGTAGAGTAGTTAGCGACGCTGACTGCTCAGGCGTAGGGCCTGGGTTCGAATCCTGGATAAGACGTGGATATTTGTACAAGTATTGTGCCTTTGTGGCATGGGAGAACTTGGAATAGCCGTCGAGCCGTAAGTCATCTTGTGAGGTAGGTGGGAGGAACCTGCTCCCCTCTAGGGAGTTCTTCCTCTAAATTAATTGGGGTGGAACCGATCTAAGAAAAATCGTACCGTCATCTGTATGTTGCTCAAGCCAACGACAGGCGTACATCAAGAAGTCCAACCTGTCTAAGGCTCTGGCAACTTCCGTTCGGAAGTTTTGAATTTATATTTAAAATTAAAAAAATATATTGTTAAAAATATATACGTTTTTTGTCATTATAATGCTATTTATATTTAGAATTTTTATGTATATTATTATTATGATTAATGATGTCAGTATGCAAGTAATCTTTGGATCGAGTTGTGTGTTCGAGTCTTGCTTCTCTTGATGTCTCGTCATGAAGAGAGCGTTAAATCAGTCGACTTTCAAAATCCTAGGAACAGGTTACAACTCTGGTGTTAACTTCATCATTTGACCTAAAACTGTCAATGGTTAACGAGCTTTTGAGTCGAGTAGATACATAGTCGAGTAGCTCTCATTAAAAAAATATGAAATTATTATTAAAGTTTTTATAATATTTTAGATAACACGCCATTCGTATGGCACTTAGAATGACATAGCTCAGTGCTGTAGTATACCTCGAATTTGCATCACCTGCATAAAACACAATGATCTAATTTTAAATTCACTAACAAATAAGTACAATCTGTTTTTTTCTGTAAACAGCGTGTTCCAAAATTCATTGCCTACGACTTGATATTAAAAGCATGTTTATAAAATGATTAATTTGAATGAAAAATTACGTTTATTAATTTCAAAGACAGATGCGACAAGTGAGCATACATATTTTCAAATCATTCAGATTATTATCTTATAAAAATAGTTTTGTTTCGCGTCGGTACTTTAACATTAAGATGAAGATAAACTATTTTAATACCAACGCATTATATTTTTTGGACTGCATTTTTTTTAAGTGTTACTCATCTCATAAAAAGAGGAGCAAATAAGTAATGCAGAGAGTGACAAATAGGTAAAACATTTACCGTTAGATGGCACCACGTGCTTTGTCTATATCAAATTGCTAATTTGGGACGGAAAAGAAGGTAAAATTATTTTACTCAAAGTGTTTCTTCTTTACCTGTTTATATGTATATATTTATATATATATATATTTAAAGCACAATGTTTTACCCTATTCTGTTCATTTGTTCTTCTGAAAATCGTACATTCATATTGACACAGTGGACCATTGATTGACCCAGTTGGATGTGAATAATTAATTTCTTATAGATATAGGCGCAGTACATGTATAAATAAGATTACCTTCAAAAAGATTTATTAACGTGACAGTTTTTAACAGTTTTATTCGTAAATAAAGAAATCAAATTGATTATATAGCAATTTTTTTTTTATTTGGAGAACATGTTAATACACTCAGGACCATTGAAAATAGCGACCCAAGAAGGAAGCTAAGTACAATCGCGAAACTTTGCAAATAAGTACAGCGTAATGTGATATGCAAATGATCCAAGTTTTGTGCCAATACGCATGCTCATACAAGTCGAGGTGGCGCTACAATCAGGAGGAGGGTGCTATATAAGCCAGAGCAAATTCAAAGATTCATAAACGTGACGATTACCCGCCGATTTGTAGGAAGACTTTGGTAAGCGAAACATGCCAGGTAAACGTGCTAGAAGACATTTCTCACAGTTAAGCGAGTTTGAGAGAGGCCTGATCATCGGGATGAAAACTGCAGGCTGGTCGACGCACCGTGTTGCTGGCCAGGTGGATCGTTCGGAGTGTGTCGTTAGAAATTGTTGGGAACAGTGGACACAAGAAGGTACCCACGCGCGGAAAACCAGGTCTGGAGCAACCAGGAAGACCACGAGGAGAGAGGATCGAAGGATCGAGCGGCAAGTACTTGTGGACCCCACAGTGACTCGTTCAACGATACAAGCAGACGTAGGCGTAGCAATTGTTCCACAAACACTTTCCAGACACCTTGCAGAAGCAAATCTTAAATCCAAGCGCCCTTTCCGTGCACTCTCTTTAACACCGGAACATCGGCAACTGCGTCTACATTGGCGCCAAGCCAGATCAATGTGGAATGTCACAGATTGGCAAAATGTTGTGTTTAGTGACGAATCCCGGTTTGTTTAGGGGACAGATGATAACCGTGTACGGGTGTGGAGGCGCCCTGGTGAGTGGTAGAATTCCCCCCACACTGTTCTACGTCACACTGCCCGCACAGCTGGTGTAATGGTCTGGGAGGCCACAGCCTATGATAGCCTGTCCACTTTAATTGTTATGCGTGGAACCTTAACGGGCTAACGTTACGTTGATGATATTCTTCGACCCCATGTAGGACCTTTCCTAAATGGTCTCCCAGGATCAATTTTCCAGCAAGATAATGCTCGTCCGCATACAGCAAGAGTTGCTCAAGACTTTCTACGTCATTTTCTGACTCTTCCATGGCTGGCCCGCTCCCCCGATTTGTCTCCTGTAGAGCATGTGTGGGATCAGCTAAAACGGCAGATGCCATCGTGTCACTCTGTACATGATTTAGAGTTGGCTGTTCAAAATTTGTGGGCCATCTGCCTCAGGACAACATAAGGTGTCTAATCAACTCAATGTCGGACCGTGTGGCGGCATGTATTGCAGCTGGAGGTGGTCCAACGCGCTATTGAAGTTGCCCAGTATTTGTGTCGTTACACACACAATTGTCTAATCGTTTAATTGTCTTGTTTTTGAGATCAAGTGAATATCTCATCTGTGTCATTATGTGTATTAAATTTCATTTCTATCCGATGCTTTCTTCATGGGTCGCTATTTTCAATGTTCCTGAGTGTATATTGACCAATATTTCTGTTATTTTAACGCATTTAAAAAAAGTAGGGCTCAATTGGTTGTGCTGAAATGTGTCATTCAGGGAAAGACTTTTCTTTCGGAATCTTTTCATAATTGTATAAATAAGCCTCTCAGATTGTGTAAGCTTGCACACAATTTAAAACTAACATCGCATCCTTTCCATACACATATTTTATTTGTGGCATGTAATAATTACATGAACGATACTCTTAATCAGTGGCGAAGTATGAGCGTGCAGAGTGGGTAATGGCCCCGGGCGGCGTACGAAAAGGGGTGGCGGCAAGCACCGCGATATTTAAATTAAAAAAAAATATTTCAAACTCCAAATTGTGCCCGCGTGACGAAACTGACGGAAACGAGTGAAAGCTTTAATACACACACAGATGCGGGAAGTTTATTAGTCGCTACGCAATCGCATTTGTTTTTATGTTACTTAGGCTTCTGGCAACCGGTACTGTATGAAGTCAATGATACTTATAAAATTATTTGCAAATAGAGAGAGTAAATATCCATTAATGTGCTCACAAAAAAATACGTGCTTTACAGACCGTATTAGAAGCAAAACGAAAGGAATTCGTGGATTACACTTTAATACATTCTAAAAGTTTATGCGAAGAGCTTGAAATTTCTTTTGAACCCCTAAGATAAATCAGGAGGAAGCATTTATTTGGCGACGGAAGTAAAGATTTCCAGTTATCGTACGAAGATGACTTGAGGCGAACAATGTTTTCTTCAATAGACAGAGTAACTGCTGAAATTCGTGAAAAATTACAACACTTGCAGAATCTAGCTCAAAAGTATGCTTTTTTAAGCATTTTTAAGCAATGGCGTAGCTAGTCCTGAGTAGGCCCTGCATTTAAATTCCTTTGGGGCCCTCATTTCGGTCTCCTTAACATTTTAATATCATTCGTTTGGACAGTTTGAGGCCCCTGAAATTTGGGGGGCCCGTATCATTGATACGGCGGTAGCTACGCCCCTGGCCTGTAGTGATATTGAAAATGGGCGAACTTAACTAAGGTCAAGCTTCTCAAGACGTTAATAAAAAATTCCAACTTCAGCGCGTACGTCTACAAGCTTTCGTATCTACAACAGACCCAGGATGTAAAAAAAGAACTCATTAGGTCTGTCTCTCTGGGTATATTAAAATATATTATTAAGTCCAAACTCTTGAAGATGGCTTAACAAACATTGTCATAAAGCTGAGAATTTTTTTGACATCTTCTATCAGTAATGTCTGTTGCTAGAGAAGCGTTTCTAAGGTAAAATTAATCAAAAATTATCTAAGATCGATTATGTCCACGTTAAGGTTAACAAATTTAGCTATTCTAGCAATTGAACATGACATGCATATTGATATTGACAGTTGTATAAAAGATTTTGCTATGAAAAAAACACGAAAATGGCATTTTTAATCAATAAAAAAAATTTTAAGCTGCTTTTTTTTACTTTTACAAATTTTCTTGTCCCATAATTAAAATAGAGAGGTGACAAATTTCCGGTCAATCTAGGCGGCGAAAGCTCATGCTACAGCATTGCTCTCAATAAAATTTGATTTCAATTTAGAATATTCTAAAATGATCTAACACCCACAAAGGGAAAAAAATTGTATTTAAAAAAGGCAAAACCTCATACTAACCTCTTCCAGGCTCATTTTATTTCGGGATTATGGATAAAAAATGTCAATTTTTTTATTTAGACCAAAAAAGTAAGAAAAAGCGTTCGAAACATAAACAGCACATGCGAAATAATTCAGGAAAAACCAATTGTGCATTGTAAATTTTCACAGTCCCCGAGCTACATCCATAAGCGGATTAAGACAGTTGGAGGCCCCTGGCGGAAAAAAGTTTGTGGCCCATAGGCTTAAGAGTCAAAAAACTAAAATAGTGAAAAGATTCACTGAACTTAAATTTTCAAAATAAAATGTATCGTTAATAATAAAAATCAACTGCTCAAGAAAAATCTTAACTGTTTTTGAAAAAATTAAAAACTTTACTTAAGAGCTTACAATTTTATTATGCAACTCTACTTCTTGATATCTCTTTGGCTGATTCATCAATTATTTTTGCCGTTTTTACTTTGTCTAAAATATCCTGCTCTATGTATAATATGGCCATGTTGTTCAATTTGTCTTCTCTCCCATAGTACTTCTTAAACGCCTTTTAACGCGCTTTAAAACTGAAAAAGATCTCTCACTTGATGCATTCGATAACAGTAAAATATTCTCAAAAGTGTCTCTACATTAGGGACAGTATATCTGTATTATTATTTATCTTGCAGCTCAATTTCTAGTTTGATTTTCATTGTACCTTTTTTTTAAAAAAAGAATAGAAAAAATTAATCCACAATTTATATCGTCAAAATTATAAGATTCTGTATCATCTTTGTAAGTTTCCTTTAGTTTTTGTGTTGCTTTCTTCTTAATTTCAGTTAATAATATCTGTTAAATAATACAGTTAAGTGTTTTATAACACAGCTTCATAAATCTCAGCTCTTCGAGATAGCTCTGTTCTTGCCCTATCGCATATGACATTAAAAGAATCCCCAATGAAATTTTCCTTTCTTTCAAAAATCCATAACCGACTTCTTTACTTTCCCCGAAAATAACTTTTCTCTTTTGCTGCCAGAGAACTTGTCCAGCTTCCTCTTCAAACAAGAGTCCTTATAAATTAGTTGTTCCTTGTTCCATTTTTCCAAATTCATTTGAAAAATTCAAAAATTCAAATCGAAATTCATTCAAATTTTGAATATAATTCTCTAGAGATTTTTTTTGTAGATTAGATACTTTTAATAATTCACACTCAAATTATTACAATGATTGGCTAATAGCATTTATTCTCTGGTGTATGGTATTCCCAATCATGGTTATTAGGGACGTTTCATATTTGTCAATCCGCAAAGGAGATGTTGCTACCAATAATATGGTCTTTTTTCCCTCATTCATATCACGGATTTCAGCCAGGGCTGCTTTTATTAATCTATCTTTCTATTAAGGCATAAATTCAACTACATTTTGAAATACACTCATGTCCATAAATTAAGCATAATGAAGTTCAGGCAAAGAAAGAGACAGAAGCAAAACAAATTTGACTTATTTGAAAAGTCTATTTATTAAACAAAAGGTAAAGAGCAAAAAAAGATGCTATATGTTTGACATAATTAATAAAAATTGCGATTTTTATTCCCTGGAGCAAATTACAAAAAAGAACCTATTTACAAAAAACAGTATAACATGGTTAGTATGATGGTTAATACGGATGATGCAATACAGGCCTTACAACGCCTAGGCATGTTGAGTATCAAATTATCAATCTGATCTTGCGGAATATTACACCACTCATCAAGCAATGCCCTCTGAAGTTCCAGTAGACAAGTGGGAGGGGGTTGACGGGCTGCAATTCGTCGGTCAAACATATCCCACACATGCTCTATTGGATTCAAGTCCGGTGTGTAGGCTGGCCAATCCATACGGGTGATATCCTCCGATTGAAGGCATTCGTCAATGTTTCATTCGTCATTGAAGGCAATGTTTGCACAGTGAGGACGGGCTTTGTCATCCATAAACAGAAATTCAGCAGCCATGGCGCCTCGAAACTAAGGTACATGTTGTTCCAGAATAACGTACCGATAGATGTGGCCTGTCATCGTAACACTCTGAACATGCAGGTCAGTTCTGGAACCAAGAATAATTCCTCCCCAAACAAGTCATCCTGCACCACCGTAACGGTGTCGTTCAATGGTATTCTTGGTGGTAACGGGTACCTGGTGGTCTCCATATTAAAGTCCGGCGAGAATCAGACTGCAAACAAAACCTGGACTCGTCGGAAAACATCACACAAGACCACTGTTGTGGTGTCCACAACGCATGCTCTCTACTCCATTTTAATGGCAGGCGACAGTGAGTTGCGGTAAGTGGAACACATCTGGCAGGCCTACGAGCATATAGACCAATGTGCCCTAAGCGTCTGTACACGGTCTGCCTTGAAACTATCGTACCGGTAGCTGAAGAGAGCTGACGAGACAGGTATGATACTGTGCTATATATATATATATATATATATATATATATATATATATATATATATATATATATATATATACCGGTTCTCATTCAGCGTTGTAACTCGGGGGCGACCTGTGCTGTTACATCTACTCACATTACCATCATCTTGGAATCGTTACCAAAGCCTGGAGATGACACTCTGGGCGATTCCAAGTTCCTCGGATACTTCCAGCTGGGTACGTCCACATTCCTGTCGTCCAATAATTCTACCACGTAAAAAAATTTTCAAATGCTTCCTTTGTTCCATAGCTATGCGGTTATTGCACTGAAAGGCTTTAAAAGCTCTTGTGAACAATTTGACTTCTTTGCCATCATTCCTTATATACCCCTCTCTTACACTGTCGTCATTGTGACGTACTATATGCGCCATCTGGTGGGTTCCTGTAATTTGCATATTCTTCTTCAAGATGTGTCTACACAGGTGAAATTTTTATTTTAGAGTTCAATTTTTGTGTGATTCTGAATTATCTTTAATTTATGGACATGAGTGTAGTTTGCTTAGAACTAGACACTGGACATATCTTTTATCACATTACTACTCCATTTTGTTTCATTTATCTCCATTAGTAAAATATCACTGATGAAAATAAAAATCCCATCACCAAGAAAGGTTTTGTGATATTTCAATTAAATTCGGTAGGCGCGTTTATACATCTGAAAGATGACTGATTCAAATTCGGCGTTAGGCGCATAAGTACTGCGTTAGTTGCTTCATTATGAGGATACGAATTAAGTGTACTTGAAGTGTAAATGTGAAGCTCATGAGCATTATCTATTTTTGAGATTTGATGTTGCGAGTTACGTTAACTAAGAATGCCTTTAAGACGAAGTCTTATAATAGGGGTAAGAAAAATTCTTTTGGCCATATTGCTAAAAGACTTGGTAGGAATGCATCCAATGTGCATGATTGTTGGAAGCATTGGTCCGGGAAGGCACTATCACAAAAAAACTGGGATTCAGCCATATACTTGTCACAACTGACTGAGAAGACAGTGCAATTCACCATATTGCTGGGGAACACTGTAGTGCAGGGCTTCTCAAACTTTCAATACTAGTGACCCAATTTTCAATCGTAATCTTCATCGCACCCCCCTCCGTTCAATAACAATATACTGAATTCCCTAATAATACACTTTGACGCTAAAGCTACAATACCATTTTAATTATAAACTGTACAAATTATCAACGTAAGTATTAAATTTGGAAAATAATTTTATATATGACATTCATGGGTTCACACTGGTAATTATAAACTTGTTTTTAACTTAGTTTTGTTAAATTAATTATCAGATACATTGTACAGTACTGATACATTTATAAATGTACTAGCTGCATGGCCCGGCGTTGCTCGGGCTTTCTCTACTTTTATAAATTTTCCCTTTCCTTCACAAAATCAGCACTTCTAATACTCTTTTTCAAAATGACTTTCACCCCACCCTTCCTCGGACTTTTACCGAGTGTATAACTTAAAATTCCCTGTTTCGAAATTTTTTTGCTACTTTTCTGTCAGTCAGGTTTATTTCCCTCCGGCGTTGCTTGAACATTTTTAAATACATAACACATTGTCATGGAAATTCCACTTCCCCTCTCGCTATGATATTCCTCGAGTAAGTGAACAGTGGGACTTTAATATTCACTCCCTCACTTTGCAACTTTTTAGGACCCGGAAACGAAAATGTACCTTTTTAAAAATAGTTGCATGTTGAGAAAAGTAGAAATTTTTATAATTACCAAATTTCACAACTGTATTAAATGTTGAATTAAAATTGTGAGCATTTTTTGAAATGTTCGATACACGGAAAAAAGTTTCATGGAATTATTTTTATAAATGAAGAAGTTATAAAAACTTTGAATTTGATAAGTAGTTATTAAATATTTAAAATTTGAGTATATTTTAACTGTGATGCAATATATTTAAAAAATAAAATACTATAAAGATTTAAAATTTATTTAAGTAATTCTCAGTTGAATAAAAATGTTACTTTGTGAGTGTGAGGACCTGTTAATATTTAACTTACTAAACAATTTCACTAACGTCATTCAAACTATTCAAATATCGTTTTTTCTCACGTTGTGTAAATTGAAAAGTACACCAAATCTTCGAATTCTGTGTAAAAAAGCGACCTTAAATTACTCTAAAAAAACTGAAAACTACATAGCACTATTTAAAAAACAGTGAAAAGCTTTTTCTGAAAAACGGCGTAAATCTATCTTGGTTCAAAATTCATTCTTTTTCAGGTCAACTGATTCGAGACGCATTCGTTTTTGCAAGAATTTTTTATAGAATAATCGTCTGCGTTTTGTCTTTAGAATTACAGCAAATTTTTACTTTAATTAATATTGTGCAGTCCGTAAATATTAAGATTTAAAATTTGGCAAACGTAACATACTCGAATTTTTCTAAAATCATAAGCAAATAAACAATGTTCTTTTTTCGATTAAAATAGTATAAATAATTTATATCTGGAAATGTAATACGTTATTACTTTTGTTGTATTTATTTTATGTTAAAATTGTAACCAGCCTCACACTCTGCCTGTTCAAATTTTCGCAGTTCCTGGCGCCTGGTGTAGACAAAAGAAAATGCAAAGGCTTGCTTCACACATAAAAGATAGGTATTTGCTGTTGCGGGCTTTTTTGCAAGTGTCAGAATTTTTTCCTACTTACTTGACAATTATTGTTATATTTTGGACACTTCACACAATATCTTTATAAATTATAGCCTATGTATTATTCTGATGTATAAGCTATACTATTGTAAAGTTTCATTAAAATCCATTCTCTCTCAGTTACTCTTGCGTGAAAGACTGCCAAGCATCCTCACAAACTTTCACGTTTATAATATATATCCTGATTATATCAGTGTAAATGTGAATTTTATTTCTTATTATGTCCAAATGTATGTTGTTTTCCTTCTTTTCAGTAAATTTAAAACATTTAAAATACTTTGTTTTCGACTTTTTGATTTGCTCGCGCCTTCCACGTAGGGTTATCACGCCTCTCTTGGGGGAGCGCCCCACAGTTTGAGAAACCCTGCTGCAGTGCATGATTTTTTCGGCACCAAAGTGACACAGTTAATTGAAAAAAGTGAATCGTACGAGAAATAACTCTGAGCCAGATGTTCGGTTGCATTCTTGCCAATAGCTATAAATCACTGACATCTGCTACATCAGTCATGTCCCGCTAGAGATCATAAGAGATCTAATTTTGGGGGTGTATTCTTCAATCAAAGCTGATTGTGTTTTGGTGTCAGTGATGCAGATACATAACGAGTAATATTAGGGCCCCTCCTACAAAGTCAAGCTTTCGTCAAGCAAAGTCAAGCCTAAGCCGTACTTTGCGTCAAGTAGGCTATGGGCCCTGTAGAATCCTGCCCTCTGGCGATGCAGGGGTGTAAGTTACGTTATTGCAGAGATGGGTGTTTATTGATTAAAAGAAAGCCAATTTAGAGCCTGCAAACAACCTTTCAGGGCTTAGACACACAGAGCCTGCACTTGAAGTTACGGTCTGGTGCGAACAATCTTCTTTGATTGTTGGAGCATTCTCGAGGTGAACTTACACACCCCGACTACAAACTTATACGTCAGAGTGGTGATTCAAATTGTTGCACTGTCATTTATAAACATCATTTAAGGGGTGTTTTCCAACAGGATAACACGCTACTTCATATCCTGTTGCAACTCAACATGCTCTTTGTGTATCAACATGTTGCGCTGCCTTCTAGATCGCCAAATATTTCTCCAATCGAGCACGGATACGATATAATTGTACAGCAATGACAGCGTCACCCACAACCAGAATTAAACAACCCTTTGACCAACCAAGAGAAACAGACATGCAACTCCATTCCACAAACTGATATCCGGTACTTTGCGACACATTGTATGCTTTCATTTAAAATTCTGGTGGTTACTCTTTTTTTTTAATGCACCATCATTTCACATTTGAAATGACACTTCTCACTCTTATAGTAAACTGTGATCTTGACACTTTAATCAATTAAATATGCTACGTAGACAAATGTGGTGTCGGAGTTCCGTCAGACTGCAATAATTTTTTCTTGGTGTTGAGACTTTTTTCCATCAGTGTCAGATGTATCTGAGAGTAACTAAGCATGGCTGTGAACTAAAAATAAACTTGTTTGACTTGAATAGTATTCGTTTGTTCTAAATAAAACGAATTTCATGAAAACAAAGCATTCGAAAATTTTGTACAGATTGCAGCAATACAGATATACGGAAGAAAGATGGCTATTGATGCTACACAATTAAAATCTGAGGAACTAATTAGGGTTAAAATATCTGTTTAACACTTTCATAGTGACAATGAAGAGCCTTTGTCCCACTCTCTGCGCTAAGAGTCTGTGTCGTTCTCCACAGCTCTAAAATTGAAATAGAATACAAATTCCTTTAAAAGTTTTTTTTTATTTTAAAAATAATAATCAATTGCACTTAATAATAGTTCTTACTATAATGATTTATTTGCGAATCCGGGAAGATAAGTTATCTCGTCCTTTGTGATGAAAGTGTGAAAATCTTTTTGTTGCACGCTGAATTTATAACTTGAATCTATCAAGCTTGAGGCCCTTACTGGGGGCACATTAAGAGTAAATTATATTTATCACTTTTCTGCTGTTCAACAGATAACCTTTCTATAAATACAAGTTCTATAGAAAAGTTTTGAATAATTAAGATTTATTTACAATTAAAGTCGTACGTTAAATACTAAGAAATTCTTTACTGTCTGATTTCGTGAGAGAGTGAAGATGATGACAAGGAAAGAGTATTGGGGCCTTCTTTTCCCCATTCACAGTTGGGTATAAAGAAGGGAATTTTGGTCAATTCCAAATGTACACTTCGGTGGTTTACCACGCACCCGTTATTCCAATGGTCTCGTTGTCTTTTACCATTGGATAAAAAGAAAGGGCACGCTTTAGCACAGAATTCATACACATGTTAAATAACCCGAATGTTCGATAGTGGCTTGTCTCCAGAAAATGTAGACTCCAGAAAATGTACACAAATTACAATCGTGAATGGCGCAGCCTCTAAAGTGACAAGTTCTGAAAGGACTTAAATTCCTTGAAGATTCATTGTAATTAGGTTGTGAGATCAAAGAAACAAGCATTGGATTTCAAAGTTTCGTTACAAAATTTTTATTTTGAAATTTAAGAGGAGAATTTAATTCGTTGTTATCTTGAGATAGGCACGAAAAATAAACTAATATTGAAAATAAAATCATTAGGGAACTACAACGAGTAAGCGTTAATATTCTTATTAATTAGGACAATTTTATAAAAAAAATGTAATAAGAAATAGAGTAAATGATGCAAAATGTCAAAAAGAAGAGAAAACTAAATGAAAGGCCACAAATAGTATTTAATGCTAAAAGAAGTGAACTGAACTAAGTTCCACATCTATTCGGCACGATTTTATGTTTACTTTTTAAGAGTTTCGATATTGTTGAGTAGTAATCTATAATTTTTTTTTTATCTCTAGTGATAAACAATCTGTATTTTTTGATAAGTTGTCATCAGAAGGTATTTTTGCATCACAAAACCTATTTTATTTTTTTCCTTCACTATTATTTTTAAAAAATCAAAATCTTGGTTTCTTTGGAATTGTAATTTTACTGATCCACACAAAGATTTCTAAATAATTTTAAGGAAAAAAGTTTAGAGGTTTCTATTGCTCTTCAGACATTTTTACTGTGTTAATATGTTGATTTATGAGCAATATTTAGCGTATAACATTTCTTTTATTTATGTTTTCTTAGATAGTCGGAAATGGGGGTTCGTACTTACAATGAAGAACTCCATTATTTGGAGAAAATTTCTCCAGTTTCTTGGAAAATCAAGAAAGGCTTCGTGTCTAATATGAAAGTAAGTTGATGCATTATGTATATATTATCCATTTTTGGCTTTACATTTTGGTCAATCGCCTTTTCTTTTGATATCGTTTCTTTATTCTTAATTTTCTCTTTCGAGATATAAGCTTTCTCTGCTTTGTAGGATATTTAATCCTAATTGGTCTATCATTTCGTTTATAAATCATTATTTTTTAAATTAAAAACTGGAGAAACAATTTACCTTTTTCTGTTAGTGCTAATAATCATCATGTGCTAATTTGATGCAACCTAAGACATTGTTGCGATGCCTGTCCAATTGTGACTGTATATTAGTATTTTTTTTTATTAAAATACTCATAAAAGTAAAAAAAAACATCAATAATTTTAAAATTAATATTTATTACCTTTACATCCAACTAATTTTGTCTTCTGCGAAAAGTAAAGCAATAAAATAGTTATATTTGAAGTAGATTTTTGTAATTTTGTTTTCTGTTTTTAGTTCAACTGAAATAATTGGTGAATTAATATTTTTGTGTTACTTAAGAATAACATCATTTATACAAATTAAACAAATTAAAAGATATCACCAAATGCCCTGTTATGCAGCCAATAGTGGAAAATCATTCATTCTTTTAAACATAATAAAAAAAAATTATAACATTTTGATGACATATTTTAAATTGGCAGCCTCTTTTGATTTAACGAAATTGGTTGTCTGTATAATATGTAAGTACCTTATTTTTAAATATAAAATGTTAATTTTTTTTATACATATTGTGGGTTTAGTGAGGATATTTTTAAACATTCTTTTTCTTTTGAACTGTTATTAAACAAATAAAACGATTTTTTTCCTTTCTACTAAAACAAACAATATGTAAAATTACACTGTTGTCAAAAACTTAAGTCATAAAAACGTTTTTCCCTATAATTCAAAATTGTGACCAGTGAAGTTGATAAAATCCGTAATTTATATATTTTGAAGAATGTGTGACACAATTTTAGCCTTCACTGTTTAGAATAAATAGTGTTTTGCATTAGTTTTGCAGCACAATGTGGAGTTTCATCTCTTGGAGTTTTTTCTGCATTGTTGCAAATATTGCATGTTTGACTGTTTGCAAATCGTCAATAAGTTATAATCATTTCTCGTTATATAATGAGATGGAGAGTAATTAACAGGCTTGAAGTTTGACAGTCTCAAACAGAAGTTACAAGAAGCATCTAAAGTGTGGTGCAAAGAAATAAAAATTAGTTGCAAGTTGTAGAATGAATTTCAAACATGTGGTTCTATCACCAAGAAACTTGACCAAGGGTGATACCATCTGCATAGGATCGCTACTGGGCATTAAGTGCATGACAACATAAGCACAAAATGACTACAAAGCTTTCCCATGTCCTTACTGGTGTGCTTGAAGAAAGAGTTCTTTCATTATATGGACAATTAGCTAACAGGTATACAACTGTCGTCTAATTTTGTATATCTAGATGAGCACATCTGTCTGGAAACTTCATCCATCGAAAAGTCAAATGCACCATTCTTAGACATACCACAAACAGAGACTTGTTATTTTTTACTGATAAGTCAAGATTCATTATGCAGAGTGTTTTTTATCGATTTATCATCTGGAAAGAAATTGGGGTTCTAGTTTGATATCGGGGGTAATAGCGTCGAGTTGTTGTTTATGTTCGCCAAAATGGGCGATAACATTACAATATGGTTACCTTAATATTTTTATTGTCTGTCAATGTGGTTGCCATGGGGATAACGTATATTAGAAGTAACTTATATTGGTTTTTTCCCGCTGTAACTGTATTAATTTCAGACGATTTAAAAAAAAAATTCTGATTTCTGTAAAAATTTAATCATTTTCAATGTAATTTTTCTACTGTTTGCGTCTTGTGTTTAATTATGTGCTAATTTCGAATATGGATATTTCTAAAATGATTGAGTACTAGAATATTTTTTTCTCAGAAGAATAAGTGTTGTGTTTTTAATCATCGCTGTTAATTGTTTATTTTCATTTTATTTTAAGTTTTAAAAATGCCTTTTTTTTTATGTTCTTTGTTCGATACAATTCATTGAAGGAACTTGCAGTGCAAGTTTCATATTGCAAGCTTTCACTGCTTTGTACTTACAATTCTTAATTTTAACATACATTATGTAATTATTTTATTCAATGTAATACAAATTTTGCTTTTTTAATAATCATCTAATATTCGTTACTTATAATTGTTTCATTTAACATTTATTTATAAATATTATTACATATTTTCTTTATTTATAACTAGCTGGTATACCCGTTCTTCGCACGGGTGAACTAAAAATTAAACAACACAGATTGAAGGATAAAGAAGTTTTTAATGAGTTAATTTTACGTGAATTGCAAATTAAACAAAAAAAGCTTTTTGCATATCTCAGCTAAACAAAAAAAAGAAAGGAAAAAAAAAACACCTTTGTTAAATTTTAAGTATGTAGATCTAATAGCTGATAAAAAAGATTTTTTTTATTTATAATTCTCCGTAACACTCTTGAGGGTCAATTTTTGAAAATACCTCCCTAAGCTGATCTCTGCTCAGCAAAAGTAACACATTCTTAAAAGTTTTGCGTAATGAACGCTTAAAATAGTGTAAATAATTTATATCTGAAAATGTAATATATTAATATTACTTTCTGTTGTATTAATTTTATGTTGAAATTGTAATATTCGCAACGTTTCTTAAATTATAATGGCGATTTAATGAAAAACACAGCAAAAAGATAATGAAAGAGTCAAGTTGGCACATATCTAGCTACTTTCATAGGTCGAGCCTTATTAGAGCTTTGTAAGACCCGCTGTGAAGGGGAGCAATGCACGTCAATGCTTTATCTACCACATTATGATTTACTGCAGTTTTTTTCATGCAATATTTTTTTTGGATCACTACATTGAAAATTAAGGGATATACATAAACAAAATACTCCACTTTGGGAAATTTAATCCGTTAGAGATAATAAATTAATTAAAGATATTCCACTGTAAAATTAATTATATACACCGTTCACTTAAAATAAATAGTCAAATCGTTTTCTAAAGTCTTCATTAACATACAAAAACATAAGACACTTAATTTTTGACAAACTATTTTTCGGGACGAAAGTAATAATCTTTGCAATCCGCTGAAAACTGTTCGCCTTCCCCGCTAAAATACTCATCATAAGACCCGTGCTGCCATATATCTTGGAAGATTGGATTTCAAAGAATATTCCTGCTAAGTATTGGTAGAATATTCCTTCTAAGTTGGCGTGGTGTGGTAATTAGGAGAAAGGGGTGCCAGCTCAGGTGTCGTCCACGTCACTTGACCATGGTTCAAAATTACGTGGTCCGTTGCCAAAAGCCCTCGTGTAGCTGAAGAGTGCAACGTTAATATTCACTCACTCCAAAAAATACAGTATAGTAGTTATAATTATTTTTATACTTAAAAATGCAATATCCGCCTATTCAATTAAAATTATAGCGTTATAATTAACTACTAACCACAAGCAAACTATGTAAATATGTCCAAATGATGTAGTGTGAAAGACAAAGTTTATCTGCTGTAAGTACCAGAAGCCATAAAAGTATTTTGAAAAAATATCAATTTCTTACTACCAAATGTGCATAGTAAAATCATTAAAAAACATTCAAATAAAGAGAGATTTATAACAATCTCTCCCTTCAAAACATAGTTTTATTCTGAAATAAAATAAATTAGGGTTTATGCTGTTTACAGGAATTAATTAGAAGCGAGCGCCTTCCGTAGCCAAAACAAAAAGAGTTCTTTCACAAGCAAAAGATAGATATATGCTGACTTGGGCTTTTTTGAAGCGCACGCCAGAATTGCTTGCAGATGGCAGAATTTTTTCCTACTTGACAAATATCTTTATATTTTGGACACTTGTCACAATATCTTTATAAATTATAGCCTATGTGTTATTCTCTCTCTCTGATGTATAAGCTATATTACTGTAAAGTTTCATTAAAACCCATTCAGTTTTTTTTGTGTGAAAGACGCCCAAACATCCTCACAAACTTTCGCATTTATAATATATATCTAGATTAATATTATTAATTATTATTATTTATTTATAATTATGTAATATGAGTAATCTTATGCATTATTATTTTTTTACGATTCGACGCTTATTAATTTTTATAATTACTATTAAATTATATTATATGATCATTATTTCTAATAACTGGTATTTAATCATACTATATGAATATTATACATAATTACGATAAAATAATATTATAAGATTATTATATGCTGCTTTTAATACTATTATTACTACATGTTACTTTTTATTATACATTATTGATTTTCATTATTTATTGATTGATCTAGGCTGTTCTCAATCTCTTATATCTTTTATTTGAAATACATTTCAATGTATTTCAAAACAATTCGTTAAAATTATTGCGTATCATTAAATTATATCGTTAGGCCGCCATATTGGATTCCATTCCAGCTACAGCAAACGCTGCTAGGCGTGATCTTATCGCGCCAAGCACTGCTTGGAATAATTACCCCTGATATCAAATTAGTTCCAAAATTGGTGCTTTCTACAATCTTTCTAACACAAGAGAAATATTTGACTGGGACAATATACCAATGCATTTTTTAGCTGCAAGTATTTTTTGACTATCTCATGCATATTATAACTGACTGTGTGACATGTAAAGCCAGTGGCGTAATGGAGAATATTAGGGCCTCCCTACAAAGTCAGGTTTTTGAGTACAAAGGCTTATAAAGGATTGCAACTTCGTGTCAGTCAGGCCTCCCCCCTACAATGCAGGAGTCACGGGAATGTACGTTATGCCACAGTGTATAGCAATTGACATTTCCTGCAGTATAATGCATCATGATTTCACTTTTTTTTTAATAAAATCTGTATCTTTCACAATTCACCTCTTCAGCATATTGTTATTGTACTATATGCTTTCTCCTACATTAATATTGTACTTTATGCTTTTTTCATCCATATACTGTGCACAATTGAAATATAACTTCATTGCAATTAACTGAATATTTCCCTAGTTATCACTGTGTTTGGGACTTTAATTTTGGATGCTAGTGTATTTACAGTTATAATTAAATTTAAAATATTCACTTTTTTATTTTGATTCAATAAATAAATAAATCAGAATAATATTTAAAATTCTGTTATCTAAAACTTTTAATCTTGCTCAAGATAAATACATACAAGTGTTTATTCTTCATATTAATATATGTTTATTTACTTATTGAAAGGAAACCTTATTTACTTTTCAAAAATATTTCTATTAATGTACTTATTTGAAAAATTTAATTGAATGTGTATTTCTAAATAAAGTGACTGAGATTAAATTTTTTAAAAATATTTTAGGTGGAGGGAATATTTTATGTAAATGCACACTTAGAAAAGTTAATGTTTGATGAACTTAGAAATTTCTGCAGACCTGGTACGGTGGGTGGTTTTCTTCCAGGAATGAAACAAATTGGAAATGTTGCAGCTCTTCCTGGAATAGTCAGTGTAAGTATATTAATCATTAATTTCTGTTAAAATGTTGTATATTTATAAACAGTTTTTCTATTTGATATTAATTTTTGAAAAATAGATGATAACCAATTAAAATAACAAATATTGATATCTTTCTTCATACTCTTTTAAATGATGTTTTAAATTTGCATTAATTAACAAAATTTAATGTGTCCTATATTTTTCTTTTAAAATTAAATGTTTAGTTTTGTTTCATTCGTCAACTTTTAAAAAATATATCTAAAACCTTCATGCTGTAATAAAACTAATAATTTTAAAAATGATAGTTATATATTTTTATTCTACATTTTGACATAAATTTGGTATTACTTGTGTTTAATGTGCAGCAATTTCATATTTTTAAATTCATCAACCTTTAATAGGAATCTATATTGATATAAACAATAAAAACAGTTCAATTTATTAACAAATGTACAAGCAGATTTTTGTTCTTGTTAAAATTAGTTTAAAATGTACTGTTAAGTGAACCTGAGAGTTTTAAATGAAGTTTCAATATTAAATGTAAAAACAAAACGGAGGGAAACATAAAAAAACAAATATTATCCTGAAATTTTTAACAGGCCTGCAATGTATATTAGTATTACATTCATTTAACTCAATTAATACTACAATCATTTCAATTAGTATTACATTCATTTAACATTGATTTGAAACATGTTTAATTCCATTTTTTTGAAGTTAAATGTTTAGTATTGAAACAACATTATGAAATAAGTTTTTTTTTAAAAAAAATGTTTATTTCACACCTTTTGTTTTGAACTTCAGCGGTCTCCATTTTATTATGAATTTAATTCCAAAATGTAACAACATAATTTAAAACTATGCTTAAAATTTATTAAACTAAACTCAGTAGTGCAACAGCCCATGAGGGCCAAGGCTTACTATGCCCATCTCAGTATACGTGACCATGGGCACTGAGGTGCATGAGCAGATGTTCCGGTCAGTCTGATGTGAAACACCCAGTGTTTAGTTCCCAAGCAAGCCCGGTACTCATTTGTCAACCCACTGAAGAGATGACAGGTTGAGTCAACCTTGCCCAGCCCAGGATTTGAACCCTAGACCTTTTGCATGGAAATGCGAAAGGCTACCATTCAGCCACTGGGCTTCATCATTATGTATTTGTTTCAACATTTATTTTATTCAAGTTTTGCTTGAATTCTGTACTCTTTAATATGTAAAATGTCTTAAGTATAATAATTTTAACATTTTTTTCCCCAATAAATTATTAGTTTTCTTCGGTTTCTTCACTTCCATGCCTAGTGGAGAAACTAGCTGCCACTTCCATTTTTCTTTTTGTTTCTAGCACTTAAAATATTTGAAATTGATATAAAAAAGGCAAGATATTTGTATTTAAATATCAGATATCCATTCACACTTGACTTTTAATTAAATTACAATTTAAAAGAACTTTATTACAATTATGATTTTTTCTGTAAAGTTAACTCTTTAGAGCAAAGGTGTCAAACTCAAAGGCTAATTTGGGCCAAACAAACAAGGTTTAACTTAAGGTGGCCACATAAAAGTCAATATTCATAGAAACATAAGTTTTTTCTTGAATAATATATTATAATAAACATAAAAAAAGAACAAGAAAAATTTAATGCTTACATCCTGACACTTCACATCTCTTCTCTGCTACTAGCTTTCCATTTTTAGGAAAAAATTTGATATTTTAGTGTAAATTATTGTGTGCTGATATATTGGCCGGGCTGTAAAAATGTTTGTTGTGGGCAGCAAGTTTGACACCCATGCATTAAAGGCTTACCTTCTTTATGTAAATATAGGACTTATGAACTTATGCCTGTATGATTATTTCCTTGAAAGGAATTTTTTGTTTTGGTATTCACAGGTGAAATGTTTGTAGGGAGCTGTTGTGGTATTTCTCTTTCTTTTTTTCCTTTATCTTTATAATTATTTTCTCTTTTTTTCAAACAGTGGGAGGCTGTATGGTTTGAGAAATTCCCAACCCAACCACAAATATTCCATGTCTTACGTGACATTGATTTTTTCCCACATACAATTTTTATAAAAGAAGTAGCATTTTGCTTTATATTTTATCTAAAGTTAGAACTTTCAAATTCATTTGTTAATAAAGTGAAAAAACTTTTTACTTTAAATTTGACTGAGTATGTCCCAATATAACTGAAATGAATCAATCTTTTTTTCTTTCTCTCTTACATTTGTGGCATTTAGTTCAGATAACAAATGTACATTTTTGTATAAATTAATTGATATACAGTGGTGGCAAAAAGTCCTGAACACACTCATTTTTTAGCGTAATTTTTATGTTTGACTTCATTTTTCGTTGGGAAATTATTGCACTATCTTAAGTATTGTTATTGATTTTAATGTATTTTTTTATGCTGATTTCAAATCTACTAATTTCTTTATGACTAAAATATTTTTTGTAGTAAAGCTGCCTGAACACAATAATGTAAAATATGTGCAGAATAAAACAATATAGAATAACATAATATGCAAAGAAAAATAACACGAAAATTGGCAAATACGGTATATTTAATATAAGAATTTTAAAAATTACATTGTTGTCACATGTTAGAAAATCAATATTTTATGGGCCAGCTGTTTGCTTTAATTACGGCTCTACATCTTTTTGGCATGGAATGCACCAATTTCAAAAGAAGATCTTTCGTGACAATATGGTTGAAAGAAAATATTAACACTTCAATTAATTCATGTTTGTTTGAAGGTTTTTTCTTTGAAATTTCATAACCAATTTTAAACCATAAACTCTCTATTGGATTAAGGTTGGGAGACTGTCCTGGCCAGTTCATTCTATTCACAGTATGGTCTTCCAACCATTTCTGGACTACCTTTGCACGATGGCATGGGCGTTATCGTCCTGAAATATCCATGACTGATTCCCCAAAAGGTCTCTCGCAGTTGGTAGCAATTTATTTTGTAGTATTTCAATGTAATCCATGGCTTTCACTGTTCCGCTAACGATGTGAAATCTTCCAACACCATGAGAAGACATGCAACCCCATACCATCACTTTTGTCAGGTACTTTACTGTGGGCTTCAGACACTAAGGGTTGAATTCCTCATGAGTGCGTTGTCTTACATAGGCACTACTTTGGTTGCTAGAAATGCAAAACTGACTCTCGTCACTAAATATTACCTTATTCCAGTATTTAATAGTCCATAATGAATGTTCCCTTGCCCACACGTCAATCGCCTCTTGCGTTGAAATTTGGTCAGTAATGACTTTGGGCGCGCTTTACAGCCATGTAACCCAATTTCCAGCAGTCTTCCTCTAACAGTTGTTGGGCACACACTCACATTTGATGTCAAAGTCCTTTGTTTCAAAATTTGCGAGTAATTAAGCTTTCTGTTTGAAAGCAATAACCTGTCTTCACATAAAGATGTTTTTCTTGGTTGTCCTGATCGCCCCCTGTCCGCAATAAAATTTGTTTCAGAAAATCTTTTCAAAGTTCTCACAACAGTACATTGTACTTTAGCAGCAATTTGGCGCATAGAATAACCTTCTTCCTTCAAATGTATTATTTTGTACCTTTTATTCTCAGACAGATATGAAAATTTAGCCATAATTCCAATATTTTCCACAAACGCTCTTCAAATTGCTTTCAATACACTATTTTCAACAAGCACACAACTGCATTCAATACAATGAACCACGTTTTACCTTTTTCTTTCAACCCTTTTTCACTACTGCTCTCTGATTGGTTGAAATAATGGAGCATTTCATTGGTGGAAAACACACTCACTCATTCTTACAGTGACCTTGTGCTTTCTTGTAAAGGTTTTTTCAACATATCAATGAAACTATTTACTTTAGAAGAAATCTACAAACAGATTTGAAATCAGCATGAAAAAATACATTAAAATCAATAACAATATTTAAGATAGTGCGATAATTTCATAACGAAAAATGAAGTCAAACACAAAAATTATGCAAAAAAATGAGTGTGTTCAGGACTTTTTGCCACCACTGTAAATTGGTCTAATATAGCCCATGTGCCTATAGAATCACTCAATGAAGCTTGTGAATTATTGTACTTTTTTATTTGTTGTCTAGTTTTTTTATTAAGGAAATATACCGTAAAATCCAGCATATAATGCACACCTATACTTCAGGGCTGAATTTTTTAGCTTTAAGCTATAATCACGCTACATAACGTGCACCCTCTTTTTCATGAAGAAACCTGAAATGTACAGATGCAATGAATGCTCTTATGTTTTGAAGTCATTTATTCGATGTATTATCCCAGGCTGTTGAAAAAATAACATACTTCTAGAAACACAACTCATTAAATTCATAAGAACTGTCATTTTTTTTAAGTAAATAGTATTTCAATATATGTAAAAGAGTCTTAATTTTTTTTGAATGCTCATCTTTTTTCATTTTTGAAGCTCTCATTTTTATACCTGGCGTAATATGTGTACCCATAAATTTCAATCTTACTTTTTATGTATACTTTATATGCCGGGTTTTATGGTTATTGCAAATTTCTAAATATTCCCCCTTCTGTACAAATAGATTAATAAGTTGTAAATATAATACTTGATTATTTATACTTAAATAATATAAAAATACTTAAGCAGAAAATTTGCAATATTTAAACTAGTGTTTGCTGTTCGTAAAGTTCTTATCAATTGTCAAACATATAGAAAAAGTACATTTATCCCTTGCTAATCATATTTTATAATCTATGTATTTTTACCTTTTAAAGCGATCAATTGGTCTTCCTGATGTGCATTCAGGATACGGCTTTGCTATTGGAAATACGGCTGCTTTTGATATGGATGATCCAAAATCTATTGTATCTCCAGGTGAGTTATTTATGAAAGTAATCAATAAGCATGCATTCATATTGTCTTTTATTCAAGTATATTATGTATATAATAATTAATAGAATTATGAAAAACATCAAGACATAAGATTTATAATTAAACAAAATTTGAGATTTATAATTAGATTTGTTTGAATATAAAAGAAGTACACATCTCAAATTTGGTTATTTAAAAGTATGAAGATTTTTCAGGTTTAAAATATAATTTAGTGTCACTTTAAAGTAGACATATATGAAATTCAATTATTATAAATTGTTGTAAGTGGATATTAAAATTTGTGGTATATATGTAGCGTGGAGGGGGTTGGCAACCTTTAGCTCTGATGTGCCAAATCAGTTTACCAATATGATTCAGCATGCCATACAGTAAAATATATTTGAAACATTTCAATTACCACAATAATGCATCCAGAGTTAGAGAATAGAGGTCCATAATATAAATATTTACAGTTTTATTATGTATTAATTTTGCATCATTTAAAGGTATTTCTCTGCATAAAAATAGACAGCATAAAATATATTTATTTCTTCAACAAAAATAAAAAAATTTTTAATTGTACATATATTAAATAATTTTAAGATTTATTATATATGTAAAATAAGAAATAGAAAAAATAAAAGATAAGTATCTCCCTTCATTATAGTTGAATCAATAGATAAATAAAAATTTTAATGAAATGCTAGTGGCACCCCTCTAATTTCATATCGCAAAATCAAAGGCATATTTTGTAACTCTCAATTTAACACCATTCTGAGCATTCAGTTGTTAAATACTATCTTTGAGAACTCGAAATATTTTTCATACGAGGAAAGATTTTTTCCTTAGATATGTAAAGTGAAAAGCAGAGCATATGCATTTTTTCTATCTTAAACAATTAAATCTCTCCAGCAATGACACTCAATAATTTACAAAATAGTTCTAAATTTATTTTTGGAGTTATCTTTTAGATTTTTTTCGTAATTCTGTAAATGTCTGTAATTCTGAAGACGACTATCAAGAAGGTCCATTACAAATTTATCAACTTCCAACCACTCAAAAATTGACAAATTTGTACAATAGGGCAGAGTGTCACTGAGAATTGTTCCGTGTGCCAAGGTTGCTGACCCCTGGTGTTGAAAATGTATTATTTATTTTTATTTTAATTACATATTATAAACTTTATATTTCAAATAGCAACATTAGTAATAAAATTGTATTATTCTTTTTCATTTACTCTTTGTATTTTTGCGAATGACAACACCAGTGTTCTGTTCGATTGTTTATGTTCAGAATAAAGTTCGTTTTTGATCGGAGATCTTCAAAATTATTTATTGCTTTTATTTCAAGTTGCTAGCCACTGTTGCTCGAGTTTTAATTAAAACTACTTTGATTTAGAGTGTGGAAAAGGTGATTTGGTGTTCTCATAATATTTTTTGAAAGCAAAGAAAATTAATTTAGATTTTCTTTTGGAAGCCTTAACACCTGGTATATAGTAAGTTTTTGTCTTGTTTAAGGGGCAAAGAAAACCTTTTATTTGATTAATTTTTTTTTTTATGTTTTCAATCTTGGTTTTATATGAGAAATAGTATTATATATCTGAAGAGGATAATACATTGAATCTTTTATTTATTTTAAATTAAAATTTATCTTTATTTATAAATTATATAGTTTAAACTATCCTTTAGGTGGTGTGGGTTTTGACATAAATTGTGGAGTCCGCTTATTGAGGACTAATTTGATGGAAAAAGATGTACAACCTATTAAGGAGCAACTTGCTCAAAGTATGTTTGATCATATACCTGTTGGTGTTGGCTCAAAGGGTATTATTCCAATGAATGCAAGGTAGTATATATTTTTATTACTATAAAATGAATAATTGAATCTTTTAATTGTTGATCTTAATATACAAATGATTTAATTCCTAAAAACTGTCTTATGAAATAAATTTTTCATTGCATCTGAAACCTGATTCTGCTTTAAGGCTGTTTTTGCCAAATTTATGACAATGTAAACTTAACACAGAGCATATTTTTAAACAGAAAAAATGCCTAAATTTTCATAAAAAATTGTGACAGTGTAATTCACGCATTTGTTTATAATATAGTGTTTTTAAAATTTCAAAATATTTCATAAGTGATCAGTTTTTCCTTTTAACATGTAAAGGGATATCTCATTTAGTATTACGGTATAGGAAAAAAAAATGCAAAACACATTTTATGAAAGAAAAAAAAAATGTGTCAACTTGGATAAAAATGAGTAGTATGAGAAAATGTTTTGTAAGTGCTGAAATTTAGATTGATCATTTTTTATAAGTATATTATTTTAGTTGTGATTTTTTTTACAATAAAAATTTTGCTGTGCGATTGTAAAATATATGTATTTTATTCCACAGAGATCTGGAAGAAGCTTTGGAAATGGGAGTTGATTGGTCCCTTCGAGAAGGTACTTAAAATTATACAAAATTATATTATAGTTTTTTGAAGTAAATAGATTACAGAATTGGATTTTATGAGATTTATTAATATAATCAAGAAAAGTATTGTTAAGAATAATCCAATATGAATATAGATTTCAATACTATAGATAATACATAAATAATTGAAATTAATTTCTCAAGTCATAATAGCTTATCGTATATACCATTGTACTCTATATATCCTAAAAGAGGAATTATGAGGTATTTAAGTTTTTGTATGCATAATAATTGTATTATTTCATGATGTAGGATATGCATGGGCAGAAGATAAAGAACACTGTGAAGAATATGGTAGGATGTTAAATGCTGATCCTGCCAAAGTATCTATGAAAGCTAAGAAACGTGGTTTACCACAAGTAAGAATTATCTTATGTAATTAATGTGAGATAGTTGTGCTAAATTATTTGTTATTAAAAAATACGAATAAAAGTACTCATAAACCTATTCTTATGCAAATTTGATTTTGAATAGTAATTTATTTATTTGTACGATTTTTATTCAATTTAATATGTGAAAAACTTGAGTTTAAATTAAAAAGTATGATTAAAATCAAAAGAAATTGTGTTCAGTTGAGTTATGCTGTATATTATTACTTTGTTTTAATTTTTTTAGTATTTATAGAATTTTTTTATTTCTAAGTATCTATATTCTCAAATTTTCATTAGTATGCTATATTTGCTCTTTAAGCCACATATTTTTCTGTTGGAGAAAGTTGTTTAACTTTTTAACACGTTTCTATAAGTTTCACTTGTATGTAATGGAATCTTTGAACTCGATCTTTACCCATTTCAAAAGATCCTATTAATTCAAAATTTTGCACACTTGTCAAGGACCCATAACAATACAATAATTTCATAATTTTGTTTCATTGTCCTGATCAGGATTTTAATAATTAGGGATGTACGAGATTTGGTGATTAATTCATTATATTGTTTCTCGATTTGGTGACTAATTCATTACATTGTTTCTAGATTTGGTGACTAATTCCATATGTCATTTCTAGATTTGGTGACTAATTCCAGATTCTAGCAACTAAAAGATAAAGTGCATCCCTAAAACTGCAAAATAGGCTTCTGGTCAATAAAAAATAAAACAAAAAAAGTGTTCTTTATGTGAAAAAAAGTAGGGGGAGGGGAGCGGCATAGTTTTTCTAAAAATGAAAATAATAAAAAAGACTCATGCATGTGAATAAAAATAATTTATGTTTTAACTGTTAAATTTTTATTTTTTATTTTTATAAAGCAATACATTTAAAAGATGATAAATTTGTGTTCTAACTGCTATATATTCTTTTATTTTGATAAAGCAATATGTTTAGAAGTGATGATACAAATAACATTATAACAATATTTTTAAGGTGATAATACGATTGACATTTAATATTTCTTCTTACACACTTTTATTAGTTAGATAACTAAAAAACAGGCTTTTTTTTTTATTGTGTATCGAACTAAAAAATGAAAAATAAATTATAGTTTAAAAAACACGCTTTTATAGTGAATTGAACTAAAAAGTAAAAATTCTTAATGTAAGAACAAAATGATTAACGTGAAAATTAATGTCATTGGCTACATTTATACACTAACTCAGCATTTTGGAATAGAACTAGTAAGAAATTATAACAATTAATATATAGCACCCCATGCTTTTACCCCAATGACATTAATTTTCTTGTTAATCATTTTATTCTTATATTAATTTTTTTTTTTTACTTTTTAGTTCTATTCAATATAAAAGCATGTTTTTTAGTTTTCTTAAACTATAATTCATTGTGCTTTCTTTCTCGTGTATCGCCTTTGAGTTAAAGTAAAAATTTAGATAGAGAATCGATTCAATTTCAAATAATACTTTACCGCATTAAGTTTTTAATGTGATAAGGAATTAATAAATGAACAACCTAGATTTAAAATTTTGTTTTGCATAATAGTTTTGATAGGTAGTGGAGTTTTAAGAAATTGAATTATGTTATCCAAGATATAGAAGTATTTCTTACTTTTTGAGCTTGAAAGGTTGATTTTACATGTTTAAAAGTGATGTTTTGCATTTGTTATATGTGTTATTTTTGCACCTTATTTTTTTTAATTACATTGTATTCTATTATTAAACAAAAATTCTATGTATAATATTGCAGTTGGGTAGCCATATGATTTAAGCCTTACCAATTTTAAGGGCCAAGGTCTAGAATTTTGATCTAAGGCTGGTGTTACTTCCGCAATAATTTTCAATAATTAAGTTAATTTTATAATGAGGTTGTAGCAGGTTTATGTAATAAAACATTTGATGGTTATCATTTGCTGTACAAGTGCTGATTATAATGATAGTACCCAATTTATGTCATTTGATGTGCTATATATATTAATACTTAAATTATTACTATCTATATTTTTAATTACTTATTTTTTCTTTTATTAATAATAATTAAACAAACATTATTTGATTAAATAAATTTAATTTCTCAGTTTAAACAGTCAATTGTGTAGGATCATTTTTACAGTGTCAGGGAAAAAATTATGATTAATCTAGTTTAATTTATATATATAAAAAAAAACTGGTGAAAAAAAGCAAGAAATATGAAATAAAATAGTTTTTCCTCCACAATCTTAAACTATAAGACTTCAATGTGGAGAACAGATTTTAAAACTATGTTTAAAAGAATAATTTTCATTTGAAAATAGATTATTCTTTGGAAGAGACATAATTTTTTTCTGCAACTTTTCATGTTAGAGTTTGTTAAAATAGTGGCAATTATATTTTGAATTCATTATAGTTGCATTTTCAATTCCAGTGATACTTAAAATGTAATTTATATTTGGAAAAAAAATATATGTTGCTGTGTTGGATTACAAATATATTCTTAACATAAAAAAATGTATATTGTGTATGCCAAATTATGGGAGATATTATATAATGATGCATATTTGATGCTTTAATTCTTTAGTTAGGTACTCTTGGGGCTGGAAATCATTACGCAGAAATTCAAGTAGTGGATGAAATTTTCGATAAACCTAATGCTAGTAAAATGGGCATTGATTGTAGAGGCCAAGTATGTGTCATGATTCATAGTGGCAGCAGAGGATTTGGTCATCAAGTTGCTACAGGTGATTTTAGTAATTTCTTTACAAATTCCATTATGAAATATTTAACACCTTTATTTTAATGAAATTATTAAAAAATTTTTGTTTTAGAGTGTTATACATTATGGCATTACATTTTTAAAACTAAAAGTACAGTAATTGAAATCTTTCACTTGATATTTTTAAAAATTTTGCACTAATTTTAACTCTTAAATTTTGTTATGTTTTTTTTATTTCTGATAATGAATATGATGTGATTATTTTGTATGTTGAATTAACAAATGCTTAATTTAACTTATGAATTCTAATATTAAAATTTAATTTAAATAGAATTGAAAATTGGTGGGGTCTGTTGAATATTTATTTGCTGCATATGTCACAGTTTCTACTCATTTTGATTTTTGAAACAAGAAAAAATCATTGTGATACATAATTAGGGAAATATGTATATATATAATAATTTACTATATTTAATCGGGGGAAGTATTTTAAAGTTAGTTATTCAAGCTCCTCACTTTTCATGAAAGCAGTTAGATATTCTAAACAAAGATTGTTTCAGAGATCTATATTGTTAGTTATAACTCTAAAGTTACAGTTTTAAGTAAAAATATTTGGTTTCATTTACTGTTAGCTGATGTTTTCCTACTTATTATAACAACATTTAAAAAAAAATTTAAAAGTACTTTTGATTAATCTAATAAAGTTATATTAAAGTGGATACTAAAAATGCTGAAGATATGTATGCATGTTGATTGCAGTAAATAGGTATCTTTGGAATTTATATAAGTAACCATATTTCAATTGGTATGCTGTTCTGCATGGTATGCTTATATGTTCATTATGTAACTTTATGATGTAATATATTATAAATAATGTAAGACTTCCCTTCTTTCTATAGATGCTTTAGTTGCTATGGAAAAGGCCATGAAGAGAGACCAAATTGAAGTCAATGATAGACAGCTAGCTTGTGCTCACATTAAGTCTCAAGAGGGCCAAGATTATTTAAAATCAATGGCTGCTGCTGCAAACTTTGCTTGGGTCAATCGTTCAAGCATGACTTTCCTAAGTAGACAAGTGTGTTGAAATCCTTTATATATATATTTTGGTTAAATAAAATGCCAAAATGATTAAGTTTATCTCTCATAAGTATGGATAGTCTTTGATTTTCAAAATGTTTTCTAACAGTAATATTGCTAAACTACGTCGAATTTTATGTTATTTAATTTCAGAATTCTTAAGAAGTTTCTCAGTTAAATAAAGCTATGTTTTCAGTGTTTCTAAAAAAGAATTATAAAATATACTCTATCATTTTGGCTACATTTATCATAATTAACATTCCCCCAGCAAATAGTTTGTATTGAATTTTTCTATACTTCAATTTTCACTCTTCATTAATAGTTTTAACTGTATGTATATGTAGATATAGATTATAAATTAAGTATGTTCTTTTCTTAGGCATTTGCCAAAGCATATAATACTACACCTGATGATTTAGATATGCATCTTATTTATGATGTATCTCATAATATTGCTAAAATTGAGAAGCATTTTGTGGATGGAAAAGAAAAAATGCTATTAGTCCATAGAAAAGGTTCAACAAGAGCTTTTCCTCCTCATCATCCATTGATTCCTGTGGATTACCAGGTAAATTTAATATGCTACCTACATTAAATCCAAATGTAGAAACACATTTTAATATTTATTTTAATATAGATTTTAATATATTTTTCCTTAAAAACTAATGGTCTCTTTATTATTTAGAAAGAATAGTCTTATTAAAAGAATTAATAATTATATTAATTTTTAGAAATAATTCATTTTGAGTTAACTAAGTGAGATGGAAAATGTTATTACCCCTCTATAGAAGTGATATTACTATTTATATTTTGCTTATACATTTGTATAGCTTTTATTTTCTCTGCTCCCCTGTTATACTTGTAGAAATTACATTCAAAATTGGAAAAGTTTAAAGTAATTTTTAACCAAATATATATTTTTTAGGCTTTAGAGGCTACTGTTTTATTCACCATTAAATTGTACTTAAGATCTTTTCAAATACATACTTCCAACAATAGTAATTTAATTTTCAAGAATAGGCTACAACAGTTTTGATGAACATGTTATTTCTCTCATAATTCACATTAGGTTAAAGTCAAACTTATACACAGCATAAGCAATTTTTTTATCCACCCATTGTTGTACTATAGTAATTTAAACACAATTGGAAGTTCAAGAAAGATCTGAAATATATAATCAACTTATTAAATATTTTAAGAATTATTAAGAATTCTATCACTTGATGCACAGAATATACTGCCTGAAGAATCTATTAAAATTAGAATTCACAAAATTTTATTCTTAAAAACATAAAGATATGCTTAAATATTTATTTAACATATCCATTTGGTGGCTAACATTTTTCTTTGCAAAACTTTGCTTATAACTTTTTTACTTCAACTGCTGTATTTTTTAAAATAAAAATTTATTTTAAAAATGTAAAGAGCTTGTTAAAAAGTTATTCTTTTTTCCTTTAGATACAACCAACAGATCAGTTTTTAAACTTGGAAGTTTTCAGTGTTATGTTTAAGATTTATACTTTTGTTTAAACTTTTCTTTTTAATTTCTACTATTTCTATATTTGTTTAAAATTAGATATTTGTTTAGAAACAACTATATATCCAAATAATGATCTAGTTAGTCGACTACTTAAAAAACGATTTATTAAGTTATTTATTTTCAAAAATTAAAAAAGTTGTCCGAAATTCTTTTTATAGCTTACTGGCCAGCCAGTTCTTATTGGTGGTACTATGGGAACATGCAGTTATGTACTAACTGGAACTGAAAAAGGAATGATTGAAACATTTGGTACTACATGTCATGGTGCTGGCCGAGCATTATCCAGAGCAAAATCTCGTAGAAACTTGGACTATCAGGATGTTCTGAATAATTTAGCTGACATGGGTATTTCTATTAGAGTAGCATCTCCTAAATTAGTCATGGAAGAGGCTCCAGATTCTTATAAAAATGTAACAGATGTTGTTGATACTTGCCATGAAGCTGGTATTAGTAAAAAATGTATTAAATTACGACCTATTGCTGTGATCAAGGGATAAGGTAAATAAAAATTTGTATCTGATGTTCTACTTTTCTTTCATTTTTCTTTCTTTTGGAAAACTTTATAAGAAATCCAGAGAGCTTTTTAAAGAGAAAATTTATAAATTTCATTCTCAAAAATATTATTATTAAGGAATCTTTATATTTCAGGAAAAAAAAGAAAAAAATCTATGTATTATTAACAAACTTTGAATTTTTCTTTTTTTCGAGGCGGAGGGGGATGGGACTTAATAATAAGTGAATTATGTAAGAAAAGATAGGTACTTTGTGTGTTTATATATTCTAACAATGCATTTATTTTAACCAAAGATAAAAATAAGATGTATTTTATTGTCTCTAAATCTGGATTAAGCTTTCGCTTAGTGAGTTAATGTTATTAACGGAACCAGTTTATTTTATTTTGTCTTTCTACAATGAAAGCTTAAAAATGTAATGCGACTACAGTAGCTAGATGGTCATCTTCAGAAACTTGTGGAAAGTATTACTAAATCGTGTCGCTGATTCAAAAGTCTTGGTGCCACTGAGTTCCCACCATGTCCAGGAAAACATTAGGGCAAACATTGAGGCTCACTCCTCTTAGCTAGTATAGAAGATTGGAGAGTGAGGTGCCAACTTGGGTGTTGTTCTGGTCACTTGACAAGGGTTCAAAATTTTGAAATTTGTGGCCAATATCTCTTGCATTGCTTTAGAGTGCAACATTAATAAAACTAAAGTAAAAATTTTAAAAATGTTTGTATAATTTTTGGATTTTCTGTTTTTATCTCAAAGTTTCCTGTGAACCTTAAAGAATTTTTAAATAATTGTACACTTATTAAAAATTGATTTTTAAATTCAAAACCAATTTCCTCAAGAAATATTCCTGAGAAAAAAAAATCTTAGATATTTCGTGAATAGTCTTTTTATGTATAAGTCTTAAAAAAATTGTAATTTTATTCCTTTTGAAACAAAGATGTTTTATGAAATTAAATTTTTTTTAAAAGAAGTTTGTGTATGTGTGGTACATCACTTGCTATTTCATATTAATATTGATAGAATGCTGCAATTGGATAAATTATTTAATTGAGTTATAGTAACAGAGTTATAAATATAAAACATTAATGCAACATTTTAAAGCAAATGTTGGATTCCTGCCTTGTCTATTTATCTTTTTTATAGCCATTACAGACAAATTGTATGCATTATAAAAGGCAAATGGTACAAATCTAGTTGATTCATCAATAAGCATTTAATTACTAAAATAAGATGCAATTTTTTTTTCACTTTTGCATATAGCTTTCATCTTATAAATCTGATTTGGTGACTAGCTGTTTGACATTTTGTTATGTGCTATCAAATAGTGAACTAAATTAAAGATATATTTTGTTTTCATTTTGTTGAAATCAAGTAAAATTTTTTTAAAAAGTTCTATCTATTTATATTATATATCTTTTTTTTTGTGGAAGACCTCTTTACTGTTTTCATTTACTTAAAATTTTTACTGACATTTCTTTAATGGTACATTAATTTCAATTCACACTTCTATCATTTTATACAGTTTTATGCAATTATCAAACAGTTGTAAATATTCAATTCATTTTTTTATGTTTAATGTTTTGTAAAATATGGTTTCCACATGAAATGCACATGACTATGTAAATGGTGCTAAGTCAGAAATTTTTGAAGGAGATGTATGAAGAAGTTAATGTTTTTAGTGAAAAGAAATAAACACTTTGTAAGAAGTATATATGACTTTATTACACATCATCAAGAATTTATGCAAAAGGTGATATTTATATGTATATTATACAAATCTTTTGTACAATAGTATTTTTCATAAAATTCGTAATAAACACTTTTAAGTACTCAAATACTTTGTGTTCCTGTTAGTTGTAGACACAAAGGGAAATATTTATATCTGCACATCTTACATAAACTCATGGAGGCAGCCTGAATACTGAGTAGAACACAAATAACACTCAATGCAAAAATAAATCACACCACAAATATAGGATGCTTATTTTTACCATATCATTCACAAAAAATCATTAAAATTTTGTTATAATTCAGGTAACAAATACATGCTCATGGATACTTAGACTACTGGGGTAATGAAAAGGGATAGCTATCATATTTATTTTAACTGTATTTTTCATTTCTATTCATAAATAAAATGTTGAAAACATACGTACTTTGCAAATTAATATATATATATTTTTTAAATTACTGTTATCTTTGTGTCTTTTCTGTGAGTCATGTTACATGATTAAATCTGTCAGTACATACATATTGATGCTAATTGAGCAGTTTTAATATTTAATTGAACTATTTTTCATATTTTTCGAGATATTAATTAAAATGAAGTAGAGTTTTGTGATAAAATAATGTGCAAAATTGTGAAAACATGTTAATTTTATTATTGATGCATATGTAAAATTTAAGTTATTTCTATTCTCTTTCATTATGCATATTTAAGTTTTTTTTCTCTAAAATAAACTTTAATTTGTGTTAGAGATATAAACTGTTGGCTAATTTTTAAGTTTTAAATTGTGCATAAATTTATTTTTTAGTACAGAAACTGCAGTAATTTTCGAAAATGATTATTCAAAAAAGTTATCAGTTACTTACTCGGTACAATTTCTTGGGTTTCATAATTATATTTCTAACTGTAATCATATTAGTGCCAGAAAATATTAAAATAATTATTAGTTACTTACATATACACAAATACATGTATGACCACTGACATCAAATAAGTTTTAAGGCAGTTTTGTTGTACAGTCCAATGTACATTTTAAGAGTTTTAGTGCAAAGATTTTTAAGAGTTAAATACTGCTGTCAAAAAGTTCCATGTATAAGAAAGCTGTAGGAAATATACTGGAAGTAAAGTGCTAGAAATATAGTAATTATGAATATTACATTTCAAAACAGTATTTAATTTACCTACCTCTATATTCTGAACTTCATTCTATATACCTGCAAGAAACTAATTTAGATCACTCTGATTGATTTAAGTAATAAGTTAATAAACTTTATATTCTTAACATTTTTCTGGGCTATTTGTTTTTATTTATATCCAATGTGCAGAAGGGGGAATGTGCGACAGTAACAGCCAAATGTACTGAAACTTTTAACAATTTACATTTTAAGAATTAATAATTTTGATCATTTACAGAGCTACAGTTCAAAGTTGCAGAAATCTCAACTTTTTAAAAAGTATTTGCAATATCAACATGTTTTTGTTTGATTTTTTGTTTTATTATTTTTTTATTGCTTATATATAAAATCTTGACTATGGTTTTATGCAATTTTTACTGTAATGAACAGTAAATTAATGTTTGTCGACATATCACCCAAATAAATTAAATAATTTTTAAGCAATTTTTTTTACAGAATTTTTTTTAAAATTATGTATTTATATAGGATTATTATATTAGTGGACACATATATAAAGCTTATTTTTCTTGCCAGTATAGTTCTGTTCCATTTACATTCTGTATATAATTTTAAATAGTTTTTTATTTCAAAATTAATCTTATTTTTAAGTCAAATAAATCTGTGTTTTTATGGAATTTTTCTAAAATAAAATTTCAAAATTTTGCACCATTTACAAATTTTTTATTCAAATCTTGTAAATTAAAAATAGCAAACCATCAAAATAAAATACAAAATTGTAACAAATAACTCGAATTTTTTTCTTTTACATTTACACATCATAATAAAAAATGGTTGTAAAATTTTACTGTGCCTAAATATAATTAAATATTAATTTTATAGTTAGAAATTTATAAATATTTAAAAAGGTAAAAAAATCTTAATTAAATTTTTGAAATAAATAATTAATAAAAGTATAAAAATTGATTTTGCAAAAGATTTTTGTATTTTGTTGGGGGTTTTTAAATATCCTTTGCAGTAATAAGCTTATTTTTGATTATTATAATATAATTTTTTTTCTGGAATTGTGTTAAGTTAATTAAAAATATTTTATAAAGTATTTATTGTTTTTCCTTAATATTCATAATTACTGAGAGTGTAATGTTCTTTTTAATATCCTTGCTTGTGTTTAAACTTAATATGAATTGAACATAATGTCAAATGCATCTACAAATTATGATTTAAATATTTTTTTAAACTTGTAAAATTCTCAAAATTTTTAGTTATTTTTAAAAATTATGCAAATTTATACATTTCTTTTACAGATATAAGCTCCATATCAAGGTTTCAATCTGACCTGTAGCTCTTTAAAGTGTTCAAAACTATTTTTGACCCTCTATAAATAGGATAAAACTTTCTTAATTATGTAATTAAATAAGGGTGAGAAACAACATTCCTGAATACCCTGAGAGAGAAGTGTTTAACTTTTTTTGTTTCCATTTTCTTACATCTATTAGTCTTGAATTAGAGATAAAGGGGTAGGTGCAAATCGCTGGCCCTCTTTTCTGAAGGCACTGAGACAAGAGAATACATTTTTATTTTTGTTTACAAACTGCGGATCACAGATCCAATGAAAATAAATACTTTTAAAGTTCAATAAAATTCCAGCTCAACATGTTTTCTTTGTCTTTTGTTTGTATTCTTCCTGTATGCAGCAGGCAGCAAAACTTTCAAAAGCTCAAGATAATAATGGATTTAATGCAATTAAAGAAAACCTGAAAAATCAATGATGTATAAACTTTACATCAGAATACATATATCTTTCATATTAGATTATAAGCGGTTTTGCACTTTATACATAGTTAAATACCGTCTGTAATTTATATGGTATCCATGTTAGATATTAATGAGCTTAAATTTTTTTTTGAAAGTATTGAATCAATTGTGTTTTATTTTCCCATGCCATTTTGGTCAGTATGTGTTTTTGCAAAATTGTTATATATGTTTTAGACTTCAACACATTTTTGAAAAATATTTTTAGTTGGAAATATCACTTAATGGGTATACATGGAGTACTTATTCTAAAAATGGCAATTTAACAGGGTTAGATTTGCTTAATCAGTATGACATAAGAAATTAAATTCTTAAAACTCAATTGAGCTTGCTTTTTTCAATTTTTTAATTACAAAGCCATCCTATTCCTATTACAGTTTACTTAGTTGATGTGTTAAAAGTCTAAATTAAATAACTAATTGTTACTCAAAATACTATACTTGTTAACTTATATGAATGCTGGAGATACTAACAAGAATTTTCTGCAGAACAAAAAGAAATTTAGGAATGGGCTAAATTCATGTGATATCATAATCGCATGATAACTACAATTATGCGTTTCCAGTCAATCATTTCTTAAATTTGTGTGACATTATAGTCACATGATGAATGCAGTCATGTGTTTTCAGCCAATCAATTCAAGTACTTTGTCATTGCAACTTTTGCTTCTTGCAGAAATATTATTTTTAAAAATTTTATATTAGTCAACCATAATAATGCACATAAGCAAGCAAAATTCATTTGATTTAAAGGTACATGTTAATATAGGATTTTTTTTAATCTTAAAAATATTTTGATGAAATTTTTTTTCTTAGTACTTGAACATTTTAACTCAATTACAAAGTTGGAAATTTTAGTTAAATTTTACAAATAAAACATCAAGTACAAGTTTAACGTCAGTTTTGAATTCAGTGGAGAACAAGTGATTGCATTTATCATGTGACCATCATGAAGTTATCCCATTGGATAATAAAAGAGGTTAAATGCACATATTTGTAATTTTTTTAGATTGATTTAACTTTAAAATGATTCAGTCCCCTGAATGAAATAATTTTTTTAAAATTTTATTATTATGTGTACTTTTTAACAAGCTCATAATTAATCTGTACAGGGTATTTTTTATTTACTATTGCTTTTGACTTCAAAATATAGCATAATGAAATATAATATATATATATATAAATATATGTACACATACATAATAGTTTTACTATTATTTGAAAAAAAAGTTGCTGCTAAAATAAAACTGCCATTTTTTAAATGAATACTCCATATATGTTTTTTAAATGGATCAGATTTTTTATGGACCAGCATTTACTTTGTCCTGTATAATCAACATATTTTGAGCACCAATACATTTTGTATTCTAATTTTTTACCTCTAACTAGTTAGAACAACACTTTTTTTATTCTAGTATTTTTTATTAAAAATATAATTAACAATATAATTATATACTAAAACATTTTGCATTATTCTCTTTAACATTCTATGAAGCACTAATGGGGAGGGAATTGACAGCATTTTACGTCTAATCAACAAACAAGTTATAACTGGAGTATCGATTAAATGAAATGCACTATGCAAGCAAAAGGATACTCTTAAATGTTAATAACTTTCCTTATACTTATGTCAATATCATAAGGACACTTGTTAGATGCCTATAAATGAATGCTCTGATATCAACCAAAACATATTCTCACTCAGTATGATTGTTTCAATAAATTTGTTACTAATTTGTGAATCTAAAGTATTTAACAATGTTATCTATCCCCTTAAGATGCAACGTATTTATAATAAATGGTAAAATATATTTTCCACACATTTAAAATGAAAAAGTAAAACAAATCACAGACTCTGAAAGTTTTACTATACCTGTCCAATTATCATTTAGCTTCTTATTTATCAAACTTTCTTCAAGAGCCTAATTCAGTTCCATATTATGAGATAAGCCATGGTATTTTAATACCCTTCTTGTTTTGTTAGTGTAGTAATGTTAACACAGAATATAAATATTTTTGACTTCCTTTGTACATAATACTATAAATCTGTGTCTTCTGTACTATGAAGTCCTGTAGCATCCGGAGTCGTTTCTGTTTGTTCTAGATTTATAGTTACATTCCTGGGGGGCGATACACTATTGCTGTTCTGAGATATTGTATTATCTGCTGTAGTTTCAACCGTCCGTATTGTCAGTTGATCGCTTTCGATATCTGTAGTTATTAAACTTTCACGTGAGTCAGGTTCTGGGGTTGATTCGAGGCACATATGAGGCATACTTTGTCGTCGTTCCAATTGTAAAATCTGATGAGCTGCCATGTCCATTTCTTCTTGCGTTAAATTAATTGCTTCAGCTAGTTCTCGCTGTGTTGTACGAACGAAATCAGGATCACAGTATTTACCAAGTCCTTGTTCTAACAGCACCTGAAATAATGAATCGAATCGGCATTAGGTTTATTAATAAATTATTGAAGTGAAAAGAATTCGACAATCAACATTAAGTTAGGAATTTTAAATCTTAGGGATGTGGATTAAATCGCGAGTGAATTAATAAAGTACAAGCTTTTGCAGTGACCTTCTTTCACTGCACTTTTTGCAGTGACCTTCTTTTACGAATGGTTGGGAGAGTGGAATTCCCTCCTTCAAGCAAAATGAGTAATTCAAACCTTAGAATTACTCATTATTATTATTTTAGAGTGCAATCGCATTTATTTGATTAAAATAGTATTTGTATGGTTTCTCTTGGTTTAACAGTGGGAATAATTTTTAATGGTTTCAAATTAAATATTAAAAGGAGTAAAAAAGAAGTTATAAGAACTATATAAACATTATAGAACAGGGGCATTCAACCTTTTTTAAAATAACTTCGGGGGACCTTTTAAGCTTACAGTTTAACCTATTTATCAAAGAGCAGAAAAATAACATATCAAAGTTTTATCCTACTCATATTTATTTTATTTTATCCATGAAATATATATCTTTACAAGCAAACTGCCTTTAAGAATTCAATCTTTTATAAAAATTAAAATTTTACTAAAATGTTTGCTCTTTGAATTTTCAAATAGCGGTACCTCTGTCAAAGTTCCAGGGACACTTAGAACGCAGCGGAAAACAGATTGAAGATGTATGTAATAGAATATTGAAAATATAGAGATAATACATAAACAATATTAGAATGATTCGATACTGAAAATTTTACAGTTTGTGTAAAGTTTTGTAAGAAGTTTTAAAATAGTTGATGAAATGATTTTTATATATATAAACTTCCCTTGATATGAAGGGGTTTTGTTTATCAAAGTGTTTTTCCCTAACTGTACTAAGTGTTTTTATTTTATTTTTCGTGAGAATATATATATGGAACATTGCTATGAAACAAAATCCTTATGATAGATAAAATGGCTAATCCTAATATAACAGTATTTGTAAGCCATGTTAATTGTTTTGCATTATTGAAATTAAATGGATTTTCTTATTCTCTGAAATTTTCTGAGAATAAGAAATTTCTTTCGAATTCTGAATTTTTTTCTCTCAATGTATGTATTAAATGTTAAATATTACAATCAATTGTAGAATTCTATTTTATTACTACATGAGGGATCATTTTCTAAAGCAGAAAAATAACTTAATCGTAAATAACTAGTATTTGTCCAAATTCAGATCAGGGCGATTAGATGTCGCAACAGTGAAATTTTTTTTTTTAATTTTGTGAATTTATTTGAAAATTATGAAAGGCACTCTTAAAATGAAAAAAATTCGGTTAATAAGTAATGGTTAGAGTTTTAATAAATTTTAGTATATCATATGGAATGTGTGTGCGTTTTTTTGAGTAATCTATCTTTAAAGTTTTAACGTAATAATATAGCAAACTATAAATCGAAAGAATATTTATTTGTTTGTAAAAGAGAATTTGATTTACAAAAGGACAGTTTGAATTGCAAAAGCTGGGTGATGAAGAAAAACAATTGTTTCCTACTGACCCTTCCTATAAGACTCTCTGCACTCCCTAGGATATCTGCATTTGTTATGTCTCCAGACTTTGATTTCAGTGGAGAATCACTGTTCCATCCTAATGATGTATCACGGGAACCTAAATTAATATAAAAAAGATTGGTTATTTCATTTCAAAACAAGTTTATATTTTTTACTTTGAGGTGACTGCTGTTTAGTTGAGTTATGCTGAATATTTTCTTTAGGCAAGAGTCTTATCTGTAAAACTCAGCGTCAGAATTTGTGGCCGCGGTAGCCGAGTGGTATAGGTATCGGACCGTGGCTTGCTTTGTCACGAGTTCGAGCCCAGTACCACTAAAGACCCGCCGTGTAGGGCAGCGATGCACGTTAAATCTGTCGAGAGCTGAAACGTCCTCCCGTTGGTGTGGTAGTTAGGAGAGGGGGGTGCCAGCTCAGGTGTCGTCCACGTCACTTGACCATGGTTCAAAATTACGTGGTCCGTCGCCAAAAGCCCTCGTGTAGCTGAACATTGCGACGTTAATATTAAATCAATCAGCGTCAGAATTTTGTTCAATTAACTTGCTGTTGAAATGAAGAATATTGTGTGTGTTAGATGTCATTGTTTGGGGAATGTTGCATTGCACTCTTTTATTAACAAATATTGCTATATTAGTTTTTTACATAATTTTGATAAGAGGATACAAAAATTATAAACTTTGAATTTCCAGAATCGTATTTTAAATACATTGTCATGAATTATGCATATTTTATTTAGTGTTTGTATCCTGTGGTTTCTTATTTTAATTGTTTATTTCATATAGTTCTTGCATTTTTATTCGATACTTTTTGTTCCCAATTTAAATCTGCTTTATATTTAACAAGATTAAACTTACACAGTTTAAGTTTATTTAAATACCTATTTTATGTATTCTACTCTCTCAAATTTAGATTTTTTTTAAAAAATCAGAAAGAAGACCATTCTCTCGAGTTTTACATCAGCAATTTTCTAAAGTAAATCTTTAATATAAACCCCTAAATTATTTTAAGGAGTTTTTTTTTTTTCTAGTTTCAGATGGAGAGATGATAATTTCAGGATTTCATAACTTTTGACACTTTAATGTATGTGATTGTAGATTTTTTTTGTTTGTATTTTAGAGAATTATTGGTAAAATAGAAAATGAAATCTTTTGTATTCACACTGCTTCTAAATGAAAAATTACATCCTGGCATACGAGGGTTCAAGGGTTCACTCTATTTTATTTTCAATAATGTGGGCAATTCATTGTTTTACTTTTTAGTTTAATTATTTCATTTCATAAAGATTTCCAATTTTTGGTGGTTCTATCAATAATTGGTGCATTTCTTGAATGTTATACTTCTTTAAACATTGTTAAGTGCAATTTAAATAATAGTCTTAATTTCTAATTGCAGAATTAAACCACTATAATTATACATTTTGAATTATAAAGTTTGATCACAAGTTAGATTCTAATTCTTTAGTGATATTCTTTTAAAAAAGACTGTTAAAGTTGTGCATTTTAAGTAATAAATATCCTTTTATAATATTCAGTTATTTTTGAACTTGTATTGTTTCCTGGTTAATAATTTCAAATGCAAATCTGGGGCAAGTATCTTGTTAATTATGTACTTTCTGTCTTGTGCATGCGTTATCACCGCCTAATGTTTTTTCTATGTAAATTGAATTTAAAAAAAAAATTAAATGGAATATTTACCATGATATGAAGCTCTGTGAGTAGGTATGTGTGAAGATCCATCACCTAACCTTCTGCGTTTCTTCCACTGATCTGTTGATGGTTGAACGCCCGCAACAGCCATCGCAGGCAGATGAGCAAAGCATAGTGAAGCGGCTATGTGTCTCATGTGTCCACTTTTAGACTGAGAAGATTCGTCTGGAGGATCCTCCGTGGACGAACCGCGGAGGTCACCACAACTGTGAGTACTGGAAGACTGTCGTACAAGAATGGGTCGTTCGTGACTGTCCCTCTTGCCAATGCACGGGAGGCGAAAGGAAGCTGTAGTTCCTCTGTTTGGAAATTTCCTTGGTGGTGGAGTTGGAGGTCGCAAGCTAACCATTTCCTCGTCTTCTCTCACGCATAAACTGCCACACATTAATGAATTGAAAAAATTAGTTTGATGTGACATTAGTGATACATTTTTGTAACATAACATCTAAATCAGGGGTGTCAAACTCGCGGCCCGCAACGAAAACATTTTTGTGACCCGGTCATTATATCAACACACAATAATATATTATCTTTGGGAAAAGTAACTGAAAACCGAACTGGGGGGGAGAGAGAGAGAGAGACGTGCAGCATGACTAAATCAAGTTTAGATGATAGTGCATCGTGTCGAAAATACGTAGAAAAAATATCAAATTTTAGAACTGAATTTGAAACTCGATTTAAAGATTTTTATTCTTTGGCAGACAAAATTTGTTTGTTTCCTTCTATTTTCTCAATATATATAGACCCAGTACCTAGTCATATGCAAATGGAGATGATCGAGATTCAGTGCGGCTCAAATTTGAAGGGAAAATTCATTGAAGTTGAGATTTCGAAATATTTATCAGTAACGTTTGAAAGTATTCGGAAAATTCGCATATGAAATTATTTCCATCTTCGAGTATACTTATCGGTGCAAGCAGCTATTTTCAGTTATGAAAGGAACTAAATCTCTTAGAAATAGTATTAATGACGCTCGCCTTGGGTCAGTTTTGAAAGTAATCACTGCAAACAAAATTTCTCCTAAAATAGGAAAGATAGTAGCAGAGAAGTGAAGTCAAATATGAGTACATAATCATAAACATTTTCTTGTTCTTTTATATATGTTTATTTTAATGTATCATTCGAAATAAACTTACGTTTCTATAAATATTGATTGTTTTACGGCCCCTTCTAAAGTTAAACCTAGTTTGTTTGGCCCACGTTAACCTTTGAGTTTGACACCCTTAATCTAAATCAACAATTATCAACCAGTAGTCAGGATATTTTAGAAGTCTGTTGAGAAATTCAGACAAATTTTGAAATTTTTATATACTTATTATATTTGTTAATGTGTTCTGATTTATCTTTGTATAGACACATCAATACACATATATAATTGGTAACAATTTCACTGACAATAAATATATTTTTATTTTCAACGTAGATGCATTATAGTGGTAATAAAATTGCGCTATCGGGACTTGCTGTTTAAAGAGTTACTGATAGGTATACTGACAAGAATATATCTTACAGAAGGAAGCATTCACAATTCAAGTTATCTGTACAAATCGCATTTCCACCTTATTATTTATTTTTTTTCCCCTGAACTTTTAAATGTTAAGCTGATTTTATGTTCATCCCCTGTCAAAGCTTGCTCTTCAAAATATCCGGGAGTCATATTTTTAATCCCAGTGGCTGAGTGGTAGTGTATCGCGCTTCCACTCCACAGGTCCGGGGTTCAAATGGGGGCTGGGCAAGGTTGACTCAGCCTTTCATCCCTTCAATGGGTCGTTACCAAGCTTTCTTGGGAACTGAGAACTGTGGGTTTTCGCGTCAAATTGACCACTTGGCCGAAGCATCTGCACATGCATTCCAGTGCGTAAGGTCACGTAAACGGAGATAGGCACAGTAGGCCTTGGCTCTCATGGGCTAATGCGCCACTGAGTTCAGTTCATATTTTTACTTCATTTTCGATCTTTTTTCATATTAAACACATTAAAGTTCATGGTAATCTTAATAATGAATCTACAATTTCACTAAGAATTTGAGATGTCTTGTTAAAAAAACAAAACAAAAAATATTTTAAAGATAGTTGTTGAAATTGAGTTTAATTCACATATGGCTCCTTTTATTTTTATAATATTTTAAGATAAATTTGCAAGATCTTATCATGAATAGAAACAAACAAAAAACGTTGTTCAATAAAACTAAAAATGAAAAGTAATTGACTGAAATCAATGTGCAGTGGAATTCCCCCCTCCCCCATTATTAAGCCTTAAAAAATACTTAATACAACTCTGTTTCATCGAGAAGTATTAATGAGGGATACCTTAAAAAGCTCGTGCCCGTCGCTTCATTTTTTCCTGGAGATGTCCGGCTTTGTGAACTGGAAGTATTACTTTCGAAACTTTCCAATTTAGCCAGGGGACTCGGACTCGGCTGGTTTGATCGCAATGAACGCAGCGGAATGTTCTCTTTTCCTGGAGAGTGCTCTTCTGTTTCGAGTGTGAAGCTACCTTCATAGCTACTGGTGCTGCCCATGACTGAATAGTTGATTTGAGGAGCTGTTGGTGGATTTGTGGGAGATGCTTGTGTTGAATGGCTTGGAGATTGGTATAAGTAGACATTGTCAACCGATAGGGAGCTGAAAGAGAATTGATATTTTTATTATTTAACGCACACACATATAAGCTTAACCCTACTTCGATGCCCTAAGTCAGTGACAGCTTCAGATAAATAATAGTTGTCCATTAATTGACTTTTCTTCATATTATGGTTTTTTATTTTCGGTTCCAGAATTTGGGCTTTCTCTATTTCGTAGGATATTTAATTTGCCCATAATTTATTTTATATTATTATTCAATTCCTTCTATTAGCTCACACTCTCTATTAAATTATCTTGGTGGAATTTTCAATCGTTAATAAAATACATTTTAAAGCGCTCAATTGAACAGAAATTTTATATACATGATTATTTTGGATGACAATATAATAATTTAATAATAATTAATACAAATTAATTGATTGAAACTAATTATTTAAAGAATTACAAATACAGCCACGTTGGCATCATTTTTGGCGACTTAGCGACCATTTTGGGGACTTGTGTCAAAACATGAAAAGGTGTTTTCTCACGTTCTAAAACATTCAGTTGAACTGAAATTTTATATACACGATTGTTTTGGAAGACAATATGATACTTAAATTATAATTAATAAAAATTTGTTACCACTTAACGTTGTGATTCTGTAATATGTATATACATATTTATATTAATTGTAACTATTTAATAAGAAGTAGCTAAAATTTTTTTTTCTTGGTTGATCTAACAAGGAGAGGGCACGACTAAGGAAATTCATTTGGGTTCGAGACTTGGTGTATTGGTAGTACTCCTTTAGGGTGTTCAAGCCTCAATGTAATTTCGCAGAATGCCCAGTGAATTCGGAGAAAAATGCCTTCAAAATTCATGCTTAGCTTTTATACAATTAAATTTCAATTTCCTCCAACGATTTCGTAGCTTGGGTTGATATATCGTCTGCATACTATGCGTGAGGTCTGGGTTCGATTCATCGGTCAATTTTTTTTTCATTTTTTAAATTATTTTTAAAATTAAAAAAACTTATTTATGAAAGGTTTATTAAATATTAAATGATATTTTATGTAATTATTTGTATTTTATAAAATAAAAACAAATAAACTTAATATTAAAATTATTACTAATGAAATTTTTTAAAATAATTATTAATTACAATTATTTAAAATATTTATTGATTAAAATTATTATTAATAAAAATATTTAAAATAATTATTAATTAAAATTATTTAGAATAATTATTATTTAAAATAATTTTTAATTAAAATAATTATTTAAAATAACTTTTAATTAAAATAAATATTAATTAAATTAATTACTAAGAATTATTAATAAAAAATATTATTAAAATTATTAATTTATTATTAAAATTATTATTTATTTTATTAATTATTATTGAAATAAATAATTTTTTAGAAATTATTTAAATAAACTTTTTAAAATTATTTAATTTTATTTAAAAAGGACTTATTAAATGTTTTATAAAATAATTAAATTAATAATATATAAAAAGACATATTTTTATTATATTAATTATAAAATAATTTAATAATATGATATACTTTATAAATTATTTTATATTATATATAATATTTTATTTATAGTATATTTTATTTCACATTATAAAACTATTTGTAACTAATTTTTATGAATAATATTATTTAATATTTATTATATATTTTATATATATTGTTTATTAATATAAAAATATATTTATAAAATTTTTAATATAAATATTTATGTAGTTACAGCATTTATTTTACTTTATAAAATACAAAATAACTACATAAAATATCATTTAATATTTAATAAACCTTTCATAAATAAGTTTATTTAATTTTGAAAGTAATTAAATAAAATGAAAAAAAATTGACCGATGAATCGAACCCAGACCTCGCGCATAGTATGCAGACGATATATCAACCAAGCTATGAAATCTTTGGGGGAAATTTAATTGTATAAAAGCTTAGCATGAATTTTCTCCGAATTGACTGGCCATTCGGTGGAATTGCATTGAGTGTTGAACACCCTAAGGGAGTACTACTATTACACCAAGTCTCGACCCCAAACGAATTTCCTTAGTCGTTCCCTCTCCTTGTAAGAGGGAATTGACTTAAAAAAAAATTTTTTTTTTTACTTGTTATTATTATATCCGCCAAAAATATATGATACGCTTTTTTTCAGTAACTGGAAAAACTAAAATTAGGGCCGTAGAGTCAAAACTAGAAGCAAATTTATTTCTCTCATAAAATTTTCAAAACTAAGAGTACACGGATTGTGTCTGGCAAAAGAAAACATAAAACACTCTACTGAATATGTAAGTAGAAAATGTAAGTACGGCTGTATTCTTGCTTGAAATAGGAAGAAGGCTTATATCCGAAATAGAATATTATTGAAGGACTGTCTTACGATAACCTGATTTAGAAAATTTGATCATTGTAGTAAACGCAAGGGCGATAAAACGAGAGTACGTCATTTATCGGTCAACTTTTCTGGTCTTCTGAGAAGAGGGAAATTCATTTCTCTTAACTTTTTATTTGAAAAGATGTAAAATATTGACAAAGCTCTCTCGTCTCAAAAGATGGGAAAAGTTTGATTGACAGGATACCACGCCCCTTCACAGCTATCGCTTTCACAGCTTTCTCTAAGAAAACGGAAGAAAAAAAAAGGAATTACCCGCTTGGTTCATAAGACGAGAAAAGATTCGTTTACAAGCGGCACACCCTCTTCAATTATACTTGTTATAGACTTAATATTTCATCCGACCATTACAGATAATATGGAACTGTACGGAATTGTGAAGTAGGAGGGTTTAAGTCGGAAGATTTCGGGATTTTTTTGTTCGGTTTGTTTTCGTTTCATTGAATCAAATATAAACAATAATTATAAGGAGCAAATTAATTTGTATGAAAAGCCCAATAAAATACATTATCTTTCATCAATGCTGAGTTCATTTTTCACTGCACTCGTCTGTAAATAATGCATCAGATCTCAAGTCCCTACCAGTAATATGTGTATCAGAAACCTCAATATTCTTAAATTATTTTTGAGCAGTGCATATAAATATTCACTGTATTCATAATTATATTTAATTATATTTTTTCCATAATATTAAAAAAAAGGTTTTTAACATTTTTAAAATTGGAAGTAAAAAATATATGTATCGTTCGTTGGGAAACGTTTTGAAACAGCTAACATTTTTATTCGCAGAAATTTGAGAGCTATGTATTTTAAGCCCTAATATCTCTGAAATTTACCTGCAGAATTTTACAAAATTTCAAATTTAAACTAATTTAAAAATAAGAAATCTCAGTTGTTTTTTTAGAAGTTCTTTTTAAGCACTACACCCTGTTACAGGCCAAGGCTGTCTCGCATCTGGCCCTATCCGGCTCAATAGCCCTCCATCGGATAATTCCAAGTAACATTAAGGGTACCGAGACAATGCTCGAAAGAGTAAAATGCCAAAAATAAGACTCTTTGTTTATGGGACATATGTCTTTCAAAGTTTCCAATAGAGCTTAGGTTTTTTTTTTTTTTTGTGGTGTTAAAAAAGATATTATAATCATTCTGTAAAAATACAAAGATAATTTTCATTAAAAAAAATTTTTTTTTTCCTGATTAATTTAAGTGGGAAATAGTTTTTGAGATCTCATAATACATGCTTATGTTTTGGTACCATTTTTTTAAAAAAAAATCTTTTAAATATGTGAAATATTTGTTGCACATATATAAAACAATACACAAACTATAGTGATCCTATTTTTTTAGTAAAATATTAAGATAGTTTCTTTTAAAAAATTATAAAATGTTGTAGTTTTGAATATTTTTATTCCCCCCCCCTTTTCATACATAAAACTACTTTTTTTTAAAAAAAAATATGTACTACTTATACTAAAAAAAATTAGGTTCGTTATATGCACAGGTATCTTGTATAGAAATATAAAAGGTTTGGAACCCCATATAATGCAATAGTTTTTTTTTAAAGTGTACCTCAGAGCAAAAACTATGCTTTGGAGAAAAAGTGAAAAAACTAAACATTTGTATTCATTCCTGTCAATTACTTTTTTTTCATATTTTAAGCTTACTTTATCAACGAACAAATAAATGTCAGAAAAATATGCACGATTTTTTAGAATTAAAATTGAAAAAAACTGTTTTTTGAATGTGTACGATGCCCTGGTTCCCTTAAGTCATTCTCAACGTTATCTAGTCACCTTATTGGCGGCCTTCCTTCCTTTCGTTTTTCATCGATTCTTTGAAAATATTACCTAAGAAGTTTATAAACTATATTAAATTAATCAATCGATTAAAATCATAATTAACTTCTTTGGAGCGATTAATATTGAAAAGAATTTTGTTGATCAGTAACGAAAATTATAGAAATTATTGAGAACAATCCAATTTTGATGATTATGCATAACTTGCTCTATTTTTCTAATAATTTCTACATGTTTCTGATTGCTTTGTTACCTGGATTTGCTTCCTCTATGTACAGCAAGAGGCGATGTATTAGTAGCACCACTGGAGTCTCGCGTAAAGCGAATATGATTTCCAGGCAAATGAACTTTTTGTGAAGATGACTTGACATCCAGAGAGTTCGTGGGAGAGACCTTTGCGTGGGACCTGGCACTGTTCGATTTGAGAGAACGGGTGCGCTTGAGGGGTGCACCGCGCACTGAATGCCACATACTACCAAACAAAGAATGATTCCTCTAAATAAATAGAAAATGTCAAAATAAGAATGTTTGTAGCTCATACATAATTGAAGAATACATTTTCAAAATGAATTGGCAATTGATTTTAACGTGGAACATGTTTATGAGGAAATCATCGAAAAATAAGTAAAAAAATCGCATCATGCTTTTATATAAAGAATATTAATTAAAAAAAGACATAAGATTTCTCCTAAAGTTATATTTCTACAATTAGAATAATTTCTTGGAAAAACCATCCTAAAAAATGTATAAAAATGATTTTTTAGAACATAATTTATTTTTTAGAATATGTTATTTTGATTTCCCTAACAGAATTACATTAATTTAAAATACACTCATGGACAAAAAAATTAGCGCGCTGAGTCGTGAAAATGAAACGAAATTTTGCATACGTAATGACTACTTTGATATAAGTTAAGGATTAGAAAAAAAGGATCATTCATTTTTTTCAGAGAAAAACACAAACGAACGGAGGATTTAATACCCTGTTGAACTCCATCTAGCGCGAATGCACGATGCGGTATGATCGGGCATTGAGGCATACAAATTTTGTATGATGTCTTGAGACATTTCAATCCATATTTGCTGTAACCTTGCCTCTACTTCGTTCAAACTCGTGGGATGTTCAACTCGCCGTCGCAAATGATCCCAGATATGCTCGATTGGAGACAAATCTGGGGATCGGACAGGCCAAGGAATTATATTAACAGTGCAGTGACAGTCTTGTGAAATCCTTACCGTGTGAGGCCGATGATTGTCTTGTTGAAAATTGGCTTCTGAGAGCCGTTGCATAAGTGGCAACACATGTGGCTGCAGGATGCCATGGACATACCGCTGCGCTGTCATGGTGCCACGAATCAATACAATCACACCAGCTATGAGAGCGGTTTGTCGCTGTAAAGCAAAGGCAGGATTGAGGCGTTCACCACGGATTCTCCATACACGAACACGGTTGTCGTCACTGCTAAGATTGAATCTGTATTCGTCGCTAAAGACGAACTGGTTCCCTTCCGCTACAGTCCTGTTTTCTCGTACGCAGCACCACTCCAAACGGAGGCGTCGATGGGTGGGCGTCAACGGCAGCACACGTAATAAGCGCCGCGATCCCAAATGTCCTTCAGCCAGGTGCCTTCGCATGGTTCGAGAAGACACAGGGGCCCCTAATGAAGGTGCTACCTGTGCCTGGATGGCGGCCGATGAAGCAGTTGGCTGTGCGCGTGCATTTCTTACGATGTGGCGGTTTTCTCTACGATTGGTCTGTCGAGGGTGTCCTGAGCCTGGTCTTCGTGTAAATGACATCACTCGGATCCACTGGTCCCAACATCTCACAACACAATCAGAGTGGCCTAATTGACGAGCTACTCACCTAGCTGACCACCCAGCTTCCATGATGCCGATGATCCCCCCTCTAAGTGCGACAACTGTTCATACTGTCTTCGAAAGCGGCGTAATGGCATGTCTACCTCAGCTCTTCCCTTGTAAACGATTGAGCACATTCAAACAAGCTTTGGTTACCTTTTTTATATTCCACGGAGGACGACGTTAAACGTTCTCTACCGGCTGTACGTAATACGCAATCACGCTGCATTTCTAATCATTTGCATATCTCCCCGATATGTACCTTCATGCCAAGTTTCGTTACTATCCCGCAATTATTTCTTGGTGCGTTGATTTTTTTGCTTAATCCTTCAATCAAAGTTCAAAAATTCCCATGTTTCTTTAATTTTATTTTTTAGTGAATTTAATACTTAAAAGGCGAATTGTTGTCTGACTCTTTTATATCCATTTGTGAAATAGCAATGTCACAAGTAAATGGAAACCCAAAGATCAATAGAGGTTGTATAGGCAAGTTAGATATATTTTTCACAAATTCATAACAGTTTATCAGTGATAATTAGAATTTTTCATTGTGAATTTTTAAAAATATTTGTTTGAACAATGGTAAAAAAAATTATGTAATTTGAAAATTTGCAGCGAATAACTAGCTCTGCATGGTTAGAGACGTCGAGTCTTATAAAGCTCATCAGTTTATGGCATATGTCAATATATTCAGATACCCACATGTTGTATGTTCCTCAAATCTGTATTAAAATTGAAAATAACTTGCTCATATATTATTTCTAGAGTGAATACCTTGTAATTTAATCTAGGTATTTATGTAAATAAATCTAATTAGTACAAAATACTTTAAAAATAGTGAGAAGTTTTTTAATAATAACCTTATGGGAGAGATAAAAAGTCAGAAGTTTAAACTAACTTATAGTGAAACTCAAAATGACTTCATTTGAAGCAAATGAACTCAGGCTCAAGGAATAAGTGATCTTAATTCTATACTACCTTATCAAGGATATTATTGTTAGATATGAAATGATTAAAATGAGTTAATATTATGCACACATTACATATTAATACATTTTCTCAAATAATTTATTGTTTGGTTTTCTGTGCTTTATTCATTTAACTATTAGGTATAAAAACAGTACCTTACTTTTAAACTACTTAATTTAAACTGAATTGCAGAACATGTGGCGTTTAAAAACCTAAATACCCGAATGCTTTGATTTAAAAAGGGATCTTAGGATATATGCTGGGTGTGTGTGTTGCCGAATTCGAACGACAAATTCAGAGGGGTAATTGTAGGCAGCATAGAAACGACAAATCGCCATAGAACATGGGGACACAAACCACGTTAAGTCGGAGTAAATCGGAAAAACATAAAGGGTGTGATTCCAAGTGAAATCAAGAAGGGTAGTAAGGATCCTCGGGAAGTCGTAAGATTTTCATTCTTTTTTTATTCTAGGAAATTATTCTTGGTTTCCGAGAATGACACGTGGTTGAAATAATTAGTGAGTTAACCATTTTTGTTTGATCTCTGGATTTTCGACCTTCAATACAAATTTTAGCTGACCACATTGTCACAACTAGAGATTGTTGACCCCGAATTTGGAAGGATAAATGTTTGTTGCCAAGGGTAAAAGTGTACCGCCTACGTGAGGAGTTGGGGAGAATTTTTTCAGTTTGCCGAAGTAAAGAGTAAATGTATGGAACTATTTGTGTCCTGGTCGGTTCCAGTCTGTTTGTCGAATATCTCTTCGTTAACGAAAATAGCGAATTGTTCATAGTCTACCAGCACGACTAATTTGATAAAAGTTCTGATTTCTTGATTTATGTGGATAACTTAATAATACTCATAATAATGTTATTTAATAGTGTTATGTAATGTAATAATGTTATTTAATTTCTTAATTTTATATTTTTCTTTGACATTTAGTAAGATATTTTATTCAATCAGCACTTTGAAGCAGGGAATGGGCCCCGAAACTACATGGAAAGAAATTTTTTTAAAAAACCTTGCCAATTTCCTTGTTTATTATATATTATTCTGAACCAAACTTTTGCGTGAGATTCTTAATTAATGTGTAGTTACATTTATACGTAATAAAAAGATAGTAATTCTATAAACAAAAAATAAGTTATACAAATAAAAATTTCCTAAATACTACAACTAATGTAAAACCTCTGACAGTATAAAGTTCGGTGAATAGTCCTGTAACATTAACGTAGATTAAATATTAACGAAAGTTACCTTTCTGTCCTTCGAAATAGCCACCTCCTAAAACTATGCTCTGCTAGACATGTCATGGGCACTTTGCAAGAAGTCTTCTTTTCAGATGGAGCTCAAAAGACTCGTCACGTTCGTTGGATGACAGAAATATCGTCAAATCTCTTTCCTTTCAAAGAGAGTTTGATTCGTGGGAATAGGAATAAGTTTGGAAGATTGAGGTCTGGCGAGACTGGTGGATGTTCAATTTGCACCACTCCCTTTTTTGCCCGGAACTGTTTGACGATATTGGCTGTGTGAAGGCGAGCATTGCAGTGAACAAAAAACCATGAACCGTGTTGTGCGTACTGAGGCCACACCATGCATAGACGTTTCATGAAACGGGTCAAAATTTCAATGTACCTTGCAGTATTCATCGTCCAGCTACCATGCGCCCAATTTATTGACTATCTTTCGTGATTAATTTACTTACTTTCTCTCTCTCTCTCTCTCTCTCTCTATGTTTTCGTCACTAACGGAGGTCGCTGGTCTTTCGCTACGGGGGTGATCAGAAACACTTTCCCGGTCTTCTCGAAAAACGGGTGAACCACTCGCGCACACACTTCATGGACAGTGCTTGATCTTCTTAAACACGTACCAGCATCGAATAAGTTTCTGTCAGTGCCTTGCCAAGCTTAAAACAAAACTTTAGATAGATAATTTATTCGTCCATTTTCTTTTGTTCTCACGCACTGAACAAGCATTTTGTAAAACCAGTCTTACACGGAACACAAACGACACTCAACTGAACAACGATGGGGCCAGATGATCAACACCTGCCACTACGCATGTCCAGTGTTTTGTTTGGCGAGTGTTGCCGGATCGGCGTTCTGACTTCATTCACCGGACTTTATTGCCAGAGGTTGTATTTAACGCACGTGATTGTTACTCCAGCAGCGAATAAATTTTCAAATAGTTGTGTATTTGTGTGATTATCAATATTTATCTCTTATTATCTATATCAGAAAAATTAGTAACGCATGTCGGTAAAAAAAATCATTCATTTTAATAATTTCTTTACGTGAATTTTTTGATTTTTTTTGTTAGAGATTTTAAATTTGCAAAATCTATAATTATATATAATATTTATTTCCATATCCTTAACAATCAACTAGGTTGAGTCATAAGAGCATAGACTCTGCTCATGTTTTCTTTTTAAACCATACCTTAAAAATGAAGAATTAACATATTTTATGTTTATTTTTAGTTCAATATAAAAAATGAGTATCAATTTTAGAATTTATGTGTATTCTTTACACGATTATTATTGATACCAATTAAAAATAGGTTTTTTTAGATTTCCCAAAATTTTGGTGCATTCCCGAGAATGACTGATACTTTCCCGGAAATTCTCGGGAAAAGAAAAAGACCGGGTAATCAGAAACCCTAATCACAGCTCGACGTCAGCAGTGTCATGACAAGTGATAGTCACAGGAATTGTTCAAAGTTGCGGCCGCGTAAGTCATAGTAGCACAGCCGACACCGAAGGATTGTTGGACACGTTCACACAAATCTGGTATGCTGGCGACGTCAGGTGAAGCGAAGACGATCCGTGCCGTGAAATCCTCCAATGTAGTCACCGGAGCGTCTCATACTCAAGCGATTTCAGGTGATCTCGGAAGAAGAAATCCACAGGATTGAGGTTCGGGTACCATGACCATGACGAAGCAACCTATCTGCCGCGTCCTATCCACCTTCCGAGAAATGTAGCATGGAGATGGCTACGCACCGCAATAAAAACAGTGAGCTGGTATAGCATCATGCATGAACCACCCGTTTTGGTGCGTAGTGGTCGATACTAGGGATTGCGATTCTTTTTTCGAAAAAAAAAACGATTTTTAAATCGATTCACAAAAAAAATTGAGGTCTAAAAGTTCGATTTCTAAATAACCGATTTTTTTTCAAGTCTTCATTTACAATGTAAATATAAATCAATTTTATGAAAAACAAGAAAGATACCATAATAAACGATCTCTTATCAGTAAAATTAGGGGATTTTTTAGTTCAGGGAATTCGACAATTACAATTATTTTTATTACATATCAAAGTATCAGGTATAATAGAAGACATTTATATATATTTTCTAAATGCATTTGTTACATTAAAAAGTTTAGAAAATAGATAACACATAGCTTCCAGTTCCCAATGCTTAATATCTAAACCTTTTTAAAAACAACTGTCTCTCAAGTCTACTGGGATCTATGTGGTTCCGCTCATCACTTGTGATGTTGCCGGCAATAGAAAAAAGGCGCTCACAAGAAACAGATGATTCCACGATGCTCATATACATCATGGCTATTGAGTGAACGTGATGATAGAGTTTTTTTTGTTCTTGCCAGTAAAATATAGAATCATACTTCAGGTGCACAACTGCCTGCGATAAATAGTGTTTAAATTCTTCGTTTTTTATGGTTTTTACCAACTTTATCGTGTTTACCAAAACGGAAAAAATTTAATGTCGTTTTTCTACGAGGAAATATCGATTCACTGAATCGATTCAATGCTACACATATTGATATTAAAAAATCGATTTTTTTGTCCCAGAAATTGAATTTTCGATTAATCCATCTCAGATCGCCATCCCTAGTCGATACTCCGAGCAGCAACTCCGGGAGAAGTGGGAAATTTGCATACGCGCAGGTTTCTTCAACTCTATCATAGCACTCAATGTCTCCGCATTCATTTGGCTACTCCCCTCATCTGGTACATCGTCCTCCCCATAGATACTATTATCTCGATTTTCACCGACTGAAGTCTGGTACCACTGAAGACTCACCGTCCGGAGGGGGCCAAGAGATATAGAGAGAATATTAACGTCGCGGTTAAAGTATAGTGTAGGGTGGGGGGCTCTTGGCACAGTCTTTTTTTGGCGACTATAAGTGGCCGCCAAAGTATTTTATTTGGAATTATTTATTTTAAAATGAATTCGCTATCTTACCATGACATTTAGATAAAAATCGCCGAATCCGAAGTGACCCTCCTATTTTACACTTGATCCTAACGTCGCACTGTTTAGCTACACGAGGGCTTTAGGCGACGGACACGTAATTTTGAACCATGGTCAAGTGACGATTACGACATCTGAACTGGCACTTCCCTCTCCTAACTACCACACCACATCAACGGAAGGATGTTTAAGCTCTTGATGGATTTAACGTGCATCGTCAAGGCGGATCTTCAGTGGCACTAGACTCGAACTCATGACATGCCTGTCAAGAGTTTGTTACTTTGTCCACTAGACTACCGCGGGCATCCAGAGGGGGCCGATGCACGTTAAATATGCAGAGGCTCAAATGTTCTCCAGTTAGTGTAGTGTGGACGTTTGGAGAGGGGAAGTGCCAGCATAGGTGTAGTCCTCGTTGCTTGATCGTGGTTCAAAATTACGAGGTTTGTCGCCAAAAGCCCTCGAGTAGCTGAATAATGTGACGCTAATCTTCCCCCACTCACTGTTTAACGACTACACGTGGTTTGCGACCCCATTTCTATGATTTTTCATCCCCATGCTGTCTACTATCTTCCCTCTTAATTTGTCGGTCGAATTTGGTAACACACTGTATATATTTATTTAAAATTGTAAATATATGTATATGAATATATAAAATGTATATTTTTATTTCATTTTTTAAATTTGATGATCTAGAGGTTCCAAAATGCCCGTGTTGATTTTTGTAAACCTAGCTAAATTTTAATTTTCGTGAAGTGTAATATGAAATTTAAAGCTTTACTAAAACTTTGAAATAATGATTGCTTTGTGCTTTGTACATTTTGCAAACTATCAGTATATTTCACTTGATACCGTTGCAAGCTATGTTCTTACAGCAAAACGCTTGTAATTGGTGAGAATACTTCATTGAATAAATCTGGCCGTGTAAAAATTAAGATTAAATTTGTTTTTAACAAATTAAGACTATGTATTGAAGCATATATATTTTTAAAATTTAAATTTCTGAAAATTCAGATAAAATAAAGAAGTGATATATATCTTTTACATGATTAGATTTTATTTTTAAAAAATGCAGGTATAATTTGGAAAAAAAATACATAAACCTATTTTTTTTTTGCATGGCAGTTATATTTTTTGAAAAATTATGTAAAAAATGTACAATTTGTGTAGGGAAAAAGAGAACGTTGACGGTCTGAAAAGCCGTGAAAATAAAATAAAGACATAGTTTTAAAAAGCGCGTAAAAAACGAAATGAGGAAGAACAAAATATGTAGGCGTTTAGATATGTGCATTTACATTTATATATACACATAATATTCATTGAATATTATAAACATTTTTACAATTAACATTAATATTAATTTCCCACGTTTCATGTAATAAATAAAATTAGGAACTTATTTCCATTGTTTCAAGAAAAAAAGATAAAAATTTGAAATTAAAAACACAAATATTAGCTAATAACTCGTCGCTACTTGAAGGTAATCAGTAGATTAATTTAAAAACATGTGAATCAAAATCGCTGTCCTCACTAAGATCCAACCACATCCGCAATAATTTTTTTGTCTGGTAATAACGTTTTTGTAATAAATTAATTTTCCGAAACATTTTTCAGCAATTTTTTTAGACGTATAATAGACTGATTAACTTTAGAATTTTTTTTCTGTTTTGTATGTAGTTTGTACAAATACTGATGATATATCGGGCATTACAATTCTCCCTATTCAATTTTAGAGTACGGTTTACATTCGGATCAAAGTTCTAAGAAAATTTAATGCTCGCTGTAATATGATATAACTATTAATGGATTAATTTCATCCTCATTTCTTAGTATAACAATCAGCTGTCCGAAATCTTATTAGAATAAATAAGCCCGAGTGAAAAAAGAAAGGCGATTTCCCTTGATCCCATGTTATTAAAAATCCATGTAACAAAATATGATAAAAGAGTTAAGTGTATAAAATTTTTATATTGCTGCAAAGGAAATAAATATTTATGTACTGATAATTTTCAAAATCTTACTTTGCATGTAAAATAGAACCAATGAAAATGGAAGTCTAGAGTTATTTTTCAGCTTCAGTTACTTTAGTGAATCAAATTAGTATTTGATATGATCAAATATTTTAGCAAAATAAAAGGGTTTCTATCCTATATATCTATAATGATATTGTTTACACATAGCAATTCTAAAAAAATATTAAATATTTTTTTACGGGTACTACATTAAAATTGAGATTTTTTAAATAAATAATATAGGTATTTTTTTTACTATATTGCTATTTTGTTGGTGAATTTAAAATATATATACGCAATTATATGCATCGATGAAATGATTTGTGTTGTAAAATTTAAATTCTTTGTAAAGCATTGTTTAGTGTTTCATTTCGTATGATATACAAACACATGCGAGATATAACCACAATATTCTTATCAACATGCAAATAATCTAAACTGGGGAACACAAATAATATATATCTGGAATAACAAATATAACATGAATTAATATTATTCGGCTTTCCATGTTTTACTTTAAAATAATAATAATCATAAGCCATTATTAAAAGTATATTAATTCTAGTTTATTCACACCAAAATAATGCACATACATGTATGGAAGGAAAAGGAAAAATGGACCGGGTAACTTTTTATTAGTTTTAAAACATATTAAAGTTTTCGATCTCATTACAATCCCAATTATTTTCAAAATGCAAAATTGGATTTCTGCATCAAAATGATTTTTTATCGCTATTTTAAATTTTAAAAAACTTAAAAAGGCAGCATTTAAGGATAAACTTTAAAGAACTAAACCGATAGTTATATAATCAATGTTATAGAATAATCCAGTGAAGAATAATTAATTCTTTAGTTTTTAAGAGAAAAGATATATTGAATATTTAAAATAAGGCATACAAAAATAAGTAATGCCATTGGAAATCTATACTAATGGTATTGTGAACTCTGAAAACGATATTATTGGTTAAAATTACATTTTTAATGATGTACATGTAAAAACGTATCCTAAATAATGAATGAAATTATATTCATATTTTAATTCTTCATAATTTAAATTATTTTTTGTTAAAACATATTGTGTGTGAGTTAGCAGAAATACATGTCAATGAAAATAAGAAAAACGCTTTACCATGAAATAAGTTTCTAAAAAGCTACAACTTTTAGTTTCGTTATGCCACGTAAACTAATTGATAAAGAATAGTTTATACCGATTACTTTTTAGACATGAAGTGATAACTGTTGGTATGTTTAGTTTACAGCGCTGACGTGACAACATATTTAATGTATTTGTGATACAGTGACGGTATTAAACTGTTGTGTGAGTGTGTGTAATAGTGGATATAAAGCTGAAAATCAGGAAGAAAAGAACAAATTAGCAAGTATATTGACTTCGCAGATCGCAATTTAAACTCAAATTTGCAGTTTGAAGGATTTTTAAGGAGAAATTAGATGGTGGTAATGTATAAAAAATTCTTTGGAATTTTTAACTAAGATATTTGAAAACATGAAATAAAAGTTAATCTCTAAAACGATTTATTTTGTCAATCATTTTTGATCTCATGAAGGTTCACAAAATTCTTATCATAATTTTATTAGCTGTGCCTTGATTTTTATTATTTTGTAATTTGTGATCCGGTCTAATCTGTTGATGACAAATTTAATCCAAGATTGATTTCATGTCTTTAATAACTTGTAGACTTTGTATAATTATATATATTGGGTTGAATTTCCAATTTTATTATAGGAATAAAAAATATAGTATTTTTTTTAATATATTGTCCGTGGATTTTTTATAAGAACTTAGAATGCATTCCATTACTGTGTCTATTAAAGAAGAAACAGTTACTCTTTATATATTTTATGAATACTAGACTAATAAAAATTAGTTCTTAAAAATAGTATTCTTTATTTTGAAAACGTGAATAATTTCTAGCTTTGGAATTTTGGAAAACTTGAATCTGGCTGATCATATCGGACAATAATCCTCTTAAAGTAGGTTGTTCCTATACAACTGTACAATAATGTCGGTAGCAATGGTCCGACACGGTAAACATTAGCGAAACGAAGGGTTTGGAAAGAGGATAACATCCTTTTATCCAAAACGAAGTGCACATGTTATGGATAAAAAGATGAATGATTTACGACCTTAAGAGCTCTACAGCAGCATTGTCCATTTACAATTCGTTGCTCCTCCTTTTTTCACAATCCCACTCTTTGATACTTTCCATTTTTTTAGCGCTAGCTTAAAGTATAGTTACGCTTTCGTCTTTCAAAACTAGCACCCGAACATCGACAAAACTGTACGGGTTAGAGTCAAGTTAGATCATCAGGATTTTAAGAAAATGGTTTCGTACAGTGTTCAGCGATGCATTCCACTACTGTCTTGAAACAGATAAACACCCTATCCGTAAGTAGTAGTGGTCAATTCCGTTCTCTTAAATTTATTTTGAGGAAATACACTGTACTGCGAATTTATTGTAGATGCGAATGGGGGGTATGGAAAGTTTTCTCTTACAATAGCAAGTCTTCAATAGTAGTTTTGAGCTTTTTTTAAGCAGCTTAATGATATGTAAAGAAATTCCTGCAATGTTTTTTTATTTATGACTGTGAACACTATCCTCGGACCATCATGGACCATATCGAAGAATTATGGTGGTGCAAATCGGAAGGATAGAACCTGCGACTAATGGATCCGAAGCCAAGTAACATAACCACTAGTCTTTTACTGGCTTACGTAGATACCATTACAGAGTTCCCCTACCAGTGAGTCAGTGGATAGGCGAACGATTTTTCGTTAAAGTGAGCGTGTGAACTGTTGCTGTTTCTTGGTGATGTTGCGACAAGCGAGTCTGACGACTTTGGTTGCTGCGTCAAGTGGGACTATGAGGACTTTTTAATTATTTTTTATTGCTCTTGCTGCGGGTAAATGGCGTCATGACAGTTTTTTGCGTTTTATCTTAATTCAGTCAAGAGCACCAATGTGGTGGTGCAAATTCGAAGGACAGAATCCGCATCCGCGACGTATGGATCCGAAGCCGAGTAACATAGCCACTATACAAAAGTGATCACCTCTGTCCAGAGTCTATTACTGGCTTATGTAGATACCGCTACAGATTATATTCCATGTAGTTTGCATATTTCTGGATCACTTATGAGTTATTCAAATTCTTCCTCGGCTAGCAATCGAGCCTCAAATCCTTATCTAGTTGGGTCAGTAAATGGTACGGCAAACCATCAGATTAAGAGACCACAAAATATCGAATACTCAAAACAATTGAAGAGAACATTGTGTGCGAATATAATCTAAATGATTTACCTTTACTTACAGAAAATATTCTTCAGTTTTGATAACGTACAATTTTGAAGTGATAATTTTATTATCTATGATATCATTCATTTAAAAATACATTCTGTTCATAGTGCTTTCATCTCCCCCCTAGAATGAGGGAGTGAGTGAATATTAATGTCACACTATTCAGCTACACAAGAGCTTTTGGCAATGGACCTCATAATTTTAAACCATGGTGAAGTGACAAGGATGACACATGGCACCCCTTCTCATAACTTGCACACCATATAAACAGGTGGACGTTTGAGCCTCGGCATATTCAACGTGTATCAGCCCTTTCCTCTTCAGTGGTACTAGGCTCGATTATTAAAATAAATAAATACCACTAATTTTCTATTATTATCATTTTAGTGATAATTTCTTAATACTTCCGTACCAAATTTCTCTTGAATTAATTCAGTAATCCCTCCCCCCGTCTTTTTTTGAAAATTTCTCAAAATTGTGCTTATTTTGTAACTTTTGTAAACCACTGTATTTTAGAAAGCATTATTTTGTGTTCCACTTTTAACTCAAATTAAAAATTTAGTCAACATTGTTGCCCACGTCGGCACAGAAATACTAAAAAATAAATCCGAACCAGAAATGAAACGATTTGTAAGATTTCTGAGATCCGATTATTCGGGTGATTTTAGCAAATGATCAGGAATTAGAATTCCATCATTAGTAATGCAAACCTCTACTGTGTTCTTGAAAATCAATAAATATAGCGTTAAATTAATCTGAAGAAGCAATTTTTTAAGTATTTTTATGTACATTATTAGACTAATCTCGGAATAGTTGATTTATAATCCATTTATTTTTCCTTATCACGTAGTTTTTTGATATTGAAATACCAAAGCAATGACCTGGGGTGAAGGGAATCTTTAATAGGAATTTTGAATCTGATTGACAATTGCTAAGAAAAAAATACGATCTTTATAAAATTTAACACGAGATACTGCTATAAAATAAATCAAACTTAAAATATATTTAATAAAGATATTGTGTCTATATTAAGAAAGATGAAAAACGTGACAGAATTTGTTCCATGAAAAAATAAGATTAAAAAAGAAGAAATCTAATCTTTGAACGATTGCCATAGTCAGGAATTTTTTTCCTAAACAGAATAATGACAGATAAGTCACTCAGCAAAAAAAGGGGACCTCTTCCCACACTAGTGCACATTTGATATCTTTTATGCATGTTCTACACTAAATTGTCGAGGAGAGCTTAGAAGATATTTTTTGTGTCATTATTCTTTCAAAACGATTTTGATTTTTTTTGTACAGTTATATTCGGGCCGAGTGATTCCTTTGTAGAAAGTGTGTTACAAAACTATATAATGCATTCTTAGTGTTATTTTAAACCCGGTAAGTAAGCAGGCCAATCCATACGCCCAATATCTTTGCTGTCCAGTTTCGGTGACTTCTACTGTTCTGTCTGGGCATGCATTTTATTCTATAAGAATAAAGTCTGGACATTATACATCTAAAAAAATAAACATGCTCTAAGAGAATCTCGATGCAACACAGCTGTGACCTTCCTCTCAAAGATTTGCAGCAGTATTTTGACACCATGCACAATGCCAACTCACATCATAACTTCATAAACGTTTTGTAGTTAGTAAAGAGGATTTTCCTTTTTCTCCATAGTCGTGTCTATAATCACCCTTCGTAATGAATCGCGAGCTGTCAGAAAACATTACTATGGAAAGCAATGAATATTGATGATTCTAACTAGAATGCTCTTTAAAATCGATAAACTTTCCTGTTGACAGCTTGGTTGCAAATGAATGCTCTTAACGGTTTTCTGACCATGCACATACATTCCAACTTGATTTTTTGAAATCGCTATGGTAAATTTGTAAGTGGCAACAACGGTTGAAATTTCTGAATTATTTGATACAAAGAGGTGCTCGGGTAAAGTGCTTCTTCCACGACCATCAGAATGCTTCTTCAGATCAGCTCCACGTTACATAGTCCCTTTGAACGGTGAAATAACGCTTTTTGACGCATTAATTGCTGCTACAAATTGAGCTACACTGCCCAGCTTTGAGTATTCCCTTGCAAGCCTACAATCATCTTTACTAAAAGGGCACCTTACAGACATTCTCCACTCGATACTTGCTATACAAAATACAGAGAAGCAGCTTTCAAAAACCTAGATAGTGATTTTTTTCTACAGATACCTAACTGTATGAAATTTCAATTGAATAAACAACTCGTGTGCACTTTCTTTTATATAGTTAAGAAATGAAGTCCAATATTCCTCTCTTCCCTTTATTTTCATTGTGAAGGGTGTTCTGTTGGAAACACTATTTAACCTAAATCAGATAAATCAGTTGTTCTTGATTAGTAAGAGGTAACTTTGTTGTAATTTATATAAGTACCAGTACTTTCTTTGAGAGGTATATGAACTGTGATATACATCGCGTCTATATAACTATTAACTACCACCACACACATTTTTATGCAATAAAGAAAGTTTTATTAAAAGAAAAATATTCGTTTTCTGTTTAAAATAAAAAATGAACATTCAGATAAAGACAGTGTATGTGTAAGACTCTTTCTTAAAAAAATATTTAAGTAATATTTCTTTGAAGGAATTCTTAGTACTTTAAGAGTAATATTCAGTTTCGTATAGTTTATCATGTAATCTAATTATATAAAAAATCCCGGCAAATTTCACTTACCAACGAAATCAGTACATTATTCAGAATAATCAAAATAACATGTTGCTATTTGAAGGTTTTCCTTACTTGGAACAGAAAGAGATCGGTAGAACATTACCGCATATGATCAGAAATCTCTAATAGCCCTTTTGTGTTATTTATAATGAGTTGAAAGATTTAGGACCGGATATGCACTTATTTCTAAAAGTTAATCAAATGACAGTAAAATCAACATACACTGGTGTGCAAAACTTAAGCAACAGGTGGGTTTATTGCCATAACTTCACGAAAAATCATCTGAGAGACATGAAATTCAGAAGTGAGGGAGAGTATTATGTACGTAAAGGATGAAGAAAGCATCTTCGCTGAAAAAGGAATACAATGTATACGGTATGGAATCAAACAAAAACAAGCTTTATTGAACGCATAGTATCGTGACTCATGATGGTCTATCCAACAGGAAGAACAACAAGCAGATGTTCCTTAATATGGTATATGCCCTCCCCTCACTGCAATGGTTGCTTCGCACCGTCTCCGCATACTCAGAACCAGCTGGTGCAACATTTCTTGCAGTAGGAGGGCCCATTCTTCAATCAGCATCTGTTTGAGTTGTTGGGTATTCTCCGTATGATGTAAGCGTGCTGCAATACGTCTCCCCAAAGCATCCCACACATGTTCGATGGGATTTAAATCTGGGGAGTACGCTGGCCAATCCATTCGAGTGATATCTTCACTTTCCAGCAGCTCCTCAACAGCAAGAGTAAGATGTGGCCGTGCATTGTCATCCATAAAAATGAAGTCTGGGCCAATGGCACCTCGGAACAGACGCACATGGGGAAGAAGTACCTCCTTACAATAGCGATCCCCGATTACAGACCCTCTATCGAAAATGTGGAGCTCAGTTCGCCCGTTCAGCATAATGCCTCCCCAGACAAGAACTCCAGGACCACCGTAATGGTGTCTTTCCTTGATGTTACTGATATAAAACCGTGTCCCGATCTCTCTCCAAATCAAAACGCGTTGAGAATCGCTTCCTGTACTGAACCGACTCTCATCCGTAAAGAGGACACGACTCCATTGACAGTTGTCCAGTTTCGTGCTCTCTGCACCACTGTAAACGGTGGCGTCGGTGGTCAACTTTCAACGGGAGGCAGCGTTCAGGACGGCGGGCGAATAGGCCTCCTTTGTGAAGGCGTCTGGCCACAGTAAACCGCGACACTTGTCGCCCCGTTGCTGTAGAGAGCTGTTGAGCAATGACGCTTGCTGACTGCCGTCGGCCTCTTTTCGCCTGCAGGATGATATATCGGTCATCCCCTGCAGTTGTCGTCCTCGGGCGGCCACCACCAACCTTTCTAATAGCTGTACCTATGGTTTGGAACGCTTTCCAAGCGCGCGAAACGACACTTTTGTTGATTCCGAACTCTGCAGCTACACTGGTGACGGTACGCCCCTCCTCCAGCTTTCCGATCATTCTTCCACATGTGAAGTCGTCTAGGTGATTTCTTATAGCCATATTTCACGAACTGACTCACTGGCACTTGCAGCGAATATGTTGAATTGCGTCTGCGTCCTTCATTTTATTTTACTGTTGAACAGCACGCACCGACATCACGCGTTTTGCGTACGCTCACGTCGCTTCTGACGTTTCATTCCTGATATTTGCATACGCATGACGTTCCTACTGACTTACGTGTTCACTGTACTGATCTTCAGACCTCCTTTTGTGCAATTTCATGGTTATCTGCTTAATTTTTACATTGTTGCTTAAGTTTTGCACACCAGTGTATGTTTAAAAACCCCAAAACAAATAAAACGAGCATTAATAAGTTATATGACTAAAACATCATACAAACGTTTTCGCGATTGTTCGTTACTCATTGCAGGTGCTAACAATGCAATTTCTCCATTATATTAGCATTTAATGTAGAAAAGTAGAAATTGGAAAATCGGATTGTGTTTCCTATTCTTTAATGGTCATAGTCAAGTTTCCGTTTCTTTTAGGGCCATAGTGTTGTTTTTGCCGAAATGTAGATTTGAATTCTAGTTCCACTAAATACCATCAAGTAGGGGGCAAAATGCACGTTAAATCATCGAGACAATTTTTCATGTTGGGTGGAAATTTGAAAAGTGGAGTTACAGCTCAGAATTCATCCATGTCACTTGACTTTGATTTAAAAATACTAAATCTGAGACTGATAGGCCTTGCATGGATTCAAAATGGATCTTAATATAAAATTAATTAATTAGCCAATTCTATGGAAATAGCATAAACTTGGCAGGCATTGTAGGTATTCCCGAAGACATCTAAAATATTTTCGATGGAATTGAGATACTCTGAACAATCCATACGAAAAATACCCTTACTCTCCCAGTACTTGATAATGGTGAGTGCCTGGAATGTACCAATCCAATGAACATACACACATAACGCGATACGTTAATCTGGCCTTCATAAATTGGATGGTTAGTGGGGACACGAAAACGTGATATCTGGATGTATCACCAAGTAATTTTTCGTGGCAACCTCGGATACAGCAGTTGTACAGGTTGCTCTTTGATTCCTCGTGAATACTATAATTTTTTACCGATCATCATTGAGGGTGGCAAACTTTAAATGACCTGTTATAAGTTTCAGGATGATCGCTGGACTTGTTTGGAATTATTTCTATAATTAAGAAAAATTCCCGAATGATCAATCTTGAGAAAGATAGCGATGTATTTAATTGACTGTTTTGCTTCACTGAGCCTGAAAAAAAGTGCTGTAGTACTTAATTTCCATTAATAGGATGTTGTTATTCGTCTTTTTCAGAGGTACATCTTAAAAAACTATTCCCCGAAAATTATAAACATTTCATTCCAGTATATAAATATCTTTTCTAAATACTTTCTGTCGTCTTCAAATACTTCTAATATCTGGACATTCGATTGTGATTGGCTTTAGCGTGTGAAATTTGTGTACTGCCATCTACAATAATAGTGACTTAAACTAGAGTGAAATTCATACACACCTTCAGAAAGTGAAAACTTATCTTATGTGCTTTGCTTTTGGTGCAAATATTGATCTTTTCCGTAAACAGTCATTGATTTTTTTGTTATTAATATTCATTAAAACCAAACAAATCGATAATCAAATAGCTATTTACGAAATGTTAACCGGACTATCTTTTTAAACACCTTGATATGCGACTCGTTGATTGGAAAGGAATTAAAATAGGCGAACTCACAGTGCAGGAATTTAAATTTTAGGAACATTAAGTGTTTGTAAATCATGAATTTATCTTAATCCCGAGTTCTAAAAGTGATATAATTAGTTATTTCTTATGACTAAATATGGAACTTAAAATGATTTCTTTAAGTATTCATTTGAGCGTGTTGCATTAACGACTAGGATAGTCCTTAAGGTTACTTAAAAACTATCTTTCAATTACTTCCAATATACAGTCTATAAAAACAGTTTTTTACTGTGCATCTCGCACTTCTATAATCCTCACAAACAGAAGTTGCGATGTATTAAGTCCAGGACAAAGAAAATTATCTTGCATTTCATAAATTTAAATGAAAATTACTGCAAATCTTAACAAAAATTTTACTTTTCCATTAGCCGGTTAGCAACCAAAATGTGTATCAGCAAGCTTATGTATCGTGATTCACTTCGGCATGCATTTCTTCTACCTTCAGAAATATCATTCTGTCTAGATTTTATTATTTGCTGCAATTGCGAACCGGCTAGTGTATAATTATCGAAAGCAAATAATATCGCTGTTATTGTTATTATTTTTATCATTAAAAAAGTTCAAGATGCTAATTATAGTGAGCTATGTATGGTAATTCTTAAGACAATATTATTTTATTTTAATTTCTTTATTTTAGTGCTTTTTATTATATTGCTATTAATATATATTTCCTAGCACATATATCCATACAAAATAAAATAAATATTTTGATAAAACATATAAAATGAAAATGCTTCATTAAACCTAGAAATTTCGAAGAAAAGTATAGCATTGTGTTTCTTAAACAAAAAAATGTTCATTTTTTAAAAGCTCTTCGATCAATGAAGTTAAATAATAAACAAATATATACAATTTCAAAGTTTTAAAAATGTCAGTTGCAAAAGCGTTAATGTGGCAGAAGCTGCAATTTTAGTTTGTGATGCTTGAGAAAGAAAACAGAAATATGTTTGAAGTGGTAATTCTAAAATACAAGGAATAATTATTTATTGGATACCTTTTTGCAGTTTGAGCGGTTAAAAATAGGTACCTAAAATTACATAACTTGATAGAAATTCATTCTTAAACTTATAGGAATTTATTTTGCTTTCATTTGAAGAGTTTAAATTATATTGTTTTACTATAAAATACACCCCTTCCGTTACTCTTTTATCCTAGCATAATTTGATATATTTCGAAATATAAATTTTTGAAAAATATCTAGCCAACGATATTTTAAGAGAAAATCTATAATAATATAAAAAACAAACAATACCGGATGTATTCGATAATAAGTTCGGCAAATTAAAAGAAATTTTAATTATTTCAAAAGACATTTTTTCTAAAAGAAGAAAATATTAATGTATTTTTTATAATTTTGTTTAACATGCTTTTTATATACGTTTAAAATTTTTAGTTCGATCAAATGCTTTTGATAATAGCCTGAACTAACCCTATGTGCTGGTTCTGACTCAACAGTTTCGGTCTCTTCGACTTCCAAACTCCCAGAAATGGCTCGACGAATTTCAGGACCAAGTTCATGAAGCGTACGCAGTCCAGCCTGAACAATGGAGAGGAGCTACAATTAAGGTTATTTGGTGTTACACACAGGGGACGATCACCACAAAACACAACAAACACAACACTTGTTACAGAACACGGACATAGAAACATGCAATTCATGCAGAGGAAAGAAGAAAACAAACATGCAACATCAAAGGTTAGTGTATATCAGGCACAAGCATTGTTGAGCAATAAGAATGTTGTATATATTAGTCATGAGAATGTTCTGTACAGAATATTTGTGAATATAAGTCATCATGTTTTTTTATCAACCCTTTAACTGCCGCTGGTGTATGTATACGTCTCGCTAAACCGCTGCGTTAAGTGGCATGGACGGAAATACACATCCTTCCGAATACGATCCCTTTCTTTGCGCTGCTGCCAGTAAAACTATTCCAAAGGTTTTAGAATGCAATAAAATTATCTTCGCAGTGTTTGCGAAGGATTTACTTATTTCAGAGAAAAATTTGCTTATTTATGCCTTTTCTTCCCCCATGCCTGTGTGAAAGACGGTGGTACTGGGGAAATAAATCGCGTAAATTTTAATCGGCAGTTAAGGGGTTAAGTCATTCTAAAATACACAAATCGTGTAAATATGTCCGTTATTGAATAATTACGTGTGCAAGTTGTGTAAAATAATTCTTTAAAGAGTTACTTGTGTATGTAAGAGTCATGAACACATAGACTTTGTGGAGTAAAGGAGCCTATGTTATGAAAATAATTTTTACGGGAAGAGTTATGTATATGCCACAAATATGTTTTTTGAGAAGTTATTAGAATGTTTTTATGAGGTATTCCTTTACATGATTTTTGAGAATATTTCCGTGAAGTAATCGTGCATGTCATTCAAAATAGAGTAAAAGTCACATGTCAGTTACTTGAATGTTCCTTATGGCAAAGTGGTATTGTGTATTTGCAAGTCAGGATATATTTCAGGAATTGGTTCAAATTAATTCAGCTTGATTATACTAAAATGTAATTTATACAATTCATAAAAATATTTTAGTTCAGAAAGCTCAATTAATGAGTTTGAAAGTTAAGGAAAATTGAATTTTGTATCAGTTCACGTTATTATGTAAAATATTTTTAAGAAATGTCATGGCATTATATGAGTTTAAAATAAAATTATAAAAAATTTTTACTTAAATTTACGGAGGTGATTTATTTAATTAAAGTACGCATGTCAGTGCATATTTTGTGCCATTTATAAGTATTTAATTGCGAAGAAACATATATTTACAAAATTCTTTTTGTATAGTGTTATTCAATTCCTACTATTATAGATTACACACTCTCTATATTTATTTGTCTAGGTGGAATTTTCAATCGTTAATAAAATACATTTTAAAGCGCTCAATTGAGCTGAAATTTTATATACATGTTTTTACTTTGGATGACAATACAATAATGTAATTATAATTGACAAAAATTAATTGATTAAAACTAATTATTTAAAAAATTACAAATACAGCCACGTTGGCATCGTTTTTGACGACTTAGTGACCATTTTGGTGATTTGTGTCAAAGCTTGAAAAAGGGTTTTTTCTCACGTTTTAAAGCATTCAGTTGAACTGAAATTTTATGTACACGATTGCTTTGGATGACAATGGATACTTTAATGATAATTTATAAAAATTAATTACCACTTAATGTTGTGATTCTGTTATATGCATATACATATTTATATTAATTGTAACTATTTAATAAAAAATAGCTAAAATAAAATTTTTCTTTGTTGATCTAAGTAGGAATTGACTTGATTTTTTTATATTACTTGGATTTTTCGTTTAGTTTATTATAGAATCTGGCAGATAAATTGTTAGTTGAAAACAGTCAGTAGTTATGTTAGTTTTTAATATAATTTATTCACACTTTATACATAAGTAATTAACAAGGCGAATTGTTTGTTAGAAGTATTGAATGCGTACATATTAAATGGAATTTTTCATAGCTTTTAACCACAAATGTTATAAGTTTGGAAATTCCATGCAACAGAAGATGAATTTAGAGTTATCCATACATTGTGAATTCAAATGAAGGCTTGTTAAATGTACATATTATGCATTTTTGTTTTGTTTAGTTATATATTTATTTGCTTATGGGTTTAAAAATTGTCAGGAAGGAGTTGTGTCAAATGAAGAGATGAAAGCAAACATATAGGGGAAGAAGCGGGATGCATGCACCATGCGACAAGCGTGCAGTTAATAGTGAACATACATACAAAGAAAAAATATACAATAACTGAAAAAAATCAAAAGAAATGTATTATACATGAATATAAATACATATATAACATTTCCTAATATAAGTCTTAAAAATGGATTGTACAATCAACAGAAAATTAAACAACAGATTAAAATAATTTTACAAATTTTGTTAATGAATTCATTAATTTGTAATTAATGACAATATAAATCAAAGTATATTGATAAAACTGGGAAATAAAGTAATAAAAACAGAGTGTATTGAAATTTTAATTAAAAATGTATTCAGAATTACATGATTATTCTATAAAATGTGGTTTATAAATATTAAATTAATTTTTCACATTTATAAATACACATGAACTTATAACCCATCAATTAGGGAAAATCCAATAATAAATTAAAGTGTCGCATAAATAATTAAATTCAATTAAAAGTATGATATCACATAAAATTTTGCATTTTTGTTATTAATCTGTTTGTGAAAACAGATAATAAAATATACTATAAATCATAAAATGAACAATTTCTTAATTAAAAGTAAAACAAATAATAATCTGGAGTACGTTAACTAATTGTAATCTGCAGATAAACTAAAATTGTATTTGCATAAACTATACTTTTATAAAAAAAATCAACTGTCCACTAAAACTTTTATAAGAAAATATAAAATACTCTAATTAAAATAACTTTTTGTTTGCATATTTTAAAAGCAGGACTCTAATTTTAAATTGTAATTTCATTTCTAATTAAAAATTACTATGAAATAATAGTAGAAGTGTTTTAACAAAATTAAGAAAATACTTAACACACTAACAAACATTTCGTATCTTCTAAATAGTATCCATACTTATAATCTAGCTATTATTATATTTAACAGAGCATAAGCAACTAATTCTAAATATAATATACTACACAAATAAATTATTGTAACTAAAAGTATATATTAGTTCTAAGAACGATCCAAATACCTGGAGAGCCACTGTGGTTTCTTGACCTTTCCCTCCCGCTTCGTGTGACCTTTCTTCTTTTCTTTTTTTGAAACGACGAAAATAATCTTGTATAAGAAATGTAGCATAAAATTTACCAACAGTAACATCGTCGTCAGCTGAAAAAGTATCGAACTCAAATTAATACAACAGTTAATGTAGTTTTAAGAGTAATTTAATATGTATATACAACAATTAATCCTATGTACTGTATTCAGTTAGTATTGTTTTTCTGGATTGTAAAATTTCTAACAATTTCCTAATCATATAAAAATTATTATCATTAAAACTAACCAATTTTGTACATTTATGGTTACTTTATCATGTCTTTACAGTAATTAATCCTGTCACAATATATTTAGTTTTTAAATTTTCAATTACATCGAAATCTTTTTAGTTTTTGTAATTATTTTAATCAGCATAAGACTCCCAAGGAAACAAATGACATGTTTTTTTTAAATTGTACTTACTTAATTTTAGTCATATTAATAAATATTTTATTCCATTGAAAATTAAAATTCATAGGATTTATTTGTCTTTTTTTCCAATCATGGCCGTAATTAGTTTTATTATTTGCAATTTTTATAATAATAAGCTTTTGGTAAAAGTACACGTCTTTTATTCCGTATGGTTTCAAATAACCATTTTTCTGAAAAGCTTAAATTGAGTAGCTAATTCTTCAAAACTTGCCGTTATTATAAAGCAACCAGGAATGCTATATCCATTAGTAGTTTTCTAATCGTAATGTCAGAAATAAAAGAGGTGGATATTTTTTTCTTTTCAAAGATTTTTTAGTCGAAAAAGAAGTTTGAAAAAAGTTGTTAGTAGAGGAGATTTATGATTTATAACATTATTCTCTGAAACATTTTTTAACTGTAGCATGGTCATATTTATTTTCCTAACGTATTGCTGTCTGTCGTGATTAAAAATTGAAACGTACGATTTATACAAATTTTTTAATTTAATGATTTTCATAGTTTTTTGTTGCTTCCTATGTGTATGTATGACGTAAAACCGATTTTGTGCTCAAAACTTCAGAAAAAACTAACTATTTAATTTTTTAAGGGAAAACTTGAAAGTTATGAATTGATTTTAAAATGATACTCCTATAAAATTTGACTTACATACATGAAATTTGATTTTTAAGTACGTCAAACTATGTATAACAAAAGTCAGTTTGGGTTTTGCGATAACATGATTGGTATTTGTACAATACTTCTTTTTATGAATGCTTATTGAAAAATACGGAAAAAATGTGTAAATTCTAAATTCAATTATTTTTCAAAAAATAAGTATTGCTTCAATTGAGAAATGCATGCCAACTTTTATTTCCAAACAAGTGAAAAAGGTTCCCAAGTATTAGGCACAATAAAAAAAATCTTAGCATTTTAAATGAAGTCAAACTATTTATTTTATCTTTCTGAGATAAGTCAGTTTAAAGTGTTGATTTGCCATTGAGATGTGAATAAAAACGAACGTAAAAGTTATCACAACTCTGCTTTTTTTATACTTAGAGCTTTCAAATTTTGTTATAGAATAGAAAAGTATATAAAAATAATTTAGGCTGTCAAAATTAGAATTGACTTTTTGACCGATTTTTGTCAATTAAATCGTACTGTGTTCTCTTAATTAACATATTTTTCGTATTTGTTATTACATTCTGTTATGCATATATCGTACACCTGTGGTTAATGTATTTCAAATCTGATAAAACTATCAATTGGCTTGCAATCATTGCTAACCGATTTTTTTAACAGGGAAATCCATGAAAGAATACGATAACCAGCCACTTTAGGAAGATTTTCTGGAGTTTTTTTTTTTAAAAAATTTGAGTATATGATTGACAAAACACTCGAATGTGTATCGAAAAAAAGTTAAGTTATAAAATTATGATTTTTTTAAATTACTGTAATTGCACTTGTGTATTGAGGTATCCGACTACGTTCGGAACCGTGATTTTCAAAAGCGCGTAAATGGTTAATTTTCATGATATTTAGCGTCACTTAGATTAGAATATATGCATAAAACTGTTTTAAGGACATTTTGACAAAAAAAATTTATTTAAATACAATATTTTGGCAAAAAATTAACTTAGAATAATCTTTTTTTCAAATGTTCTCCTTTTGTGAAAAATAATATTTTGCCTGTATATAGCTCATACCTCTGTTCAGAGGCTCAATTAGAATTTTTGAAATATATAACTTAGAAGTGGGTTTATTCATATTTTACGACAACAGAGGGGAGCAATTTTAAGAAAAAAAACGCGAATATTTATTTCAATTGGTGGTAACTCTGAAAATAATGTGAATTTTTCAAAAATTCTAGTTGAGCCTCTGTAGAGACGTCTGAGCTATATACAGGCAAAATATTATTGTAATAGAACCATTTTTCACAAAAGGAGAACATTTGGAAAAAAGATTATTCTAAGTTAATTTTTTGCCAAAATAAAGTATTTAAATAATTTTTTTTTATCAAAATGTCCTTCAAACAATTTTATGCATGTATTCTTATCTGATTGATACTGAATGTCATGAAAATTATACATTTATGCGCTTTTTTAAAATCACGGTTCGGAACGTAGTCGGATACCTTAAAATTATATACTTTCGAAAATTAAATGAAATGCGATTGTTAATATCGTATTTGCAAATGTAATTACATGTATGGAATAAAATTTGGCAACATTACGCGCCATCAGAATTTTAATTAACTGTCTCTGACTCTCTCTCTTTTTTGGGTTGATTTTATTTGCTTACAAAGTAATTTTTTCAATAATATTTCTCATAGTTTTCCATTGAAAGTACTCTTTAGTAAGAGTATTTCTTAAAAAAAAAAGATTTTCTTTTTTTTTGCGCATCAAAACTTTTTGTATATCCCCTAGAGATCAGTCAAATAATGTATACACATACCGTGGTTTGAAAATAAGCTACTTATAACGTTCTAAAATCAAGTTATATATTAACAGTACAAACTGCATTTTTGTCAAATGATATTAAAAATAAACCTGATCATATTGTGAAAGTTAAATTAAAAGAAATACATTAATTTGTTCACTTTATTACACAACTTTGTATTAAAAGTTTGTAAAAATCATATTTTATTTGATTAATAAAATAACTAATGTTTTATTAGACGAGTTTTATAAGCATTTTTTTTTTTTTTTGGAATTTTTCTCTGCATCAGATTTATTTAAGAATGCGTGCCTGTAGCGAAGATTACTAAATTATCGATTATAAAATCAAATTTAAGACATTTAAGCCTGTGGTATTTACCCCCCGCTGGTGGTACAACTTGGTCAAGAAGCTCGTCACTTGTGCGCTTCCATATTCTCTTGATCACTGCTCGCAGCTCTTCATTCGCTTCATCAATGTTCCCTTGGGGAATAAATGGAAGCAAATTAGAACAATTGAAGCATTTGCTTAGAATAAATTAAAGGCTGCTTGAGTAGCTTTTTACCTTCGGTTTTGATATGCAAAGATGTCCTCACTAATGCGAAAAGGGTAGCGTTGAACATAACAGTACCGTCACTGTTAAGAGGCATATTCATGGATACTAATTTCTGAAATTCAAGACAATTATTGATACTTATCATAAACTGATTTTATGTTAGAACCAGCTAAATGGGAACAAAAGTATTTTAATTTTTATTTAAAATGTATCTACATTATAAAGAGTACTAAAAATGAAAGAAATTTCACTTTTGGTTGATAATTTTTGGAGGTAAGGAGCAGATTTTAATAAAACTAAGCATGTATATAAGCACAGTGGCTGAGGGGTTAGTGCATCGAGCTTCTACAACACAGGTCAGAGATTCAAACCCTGGGCTGGGCAAGGTTGATTCAGCATTTCGTCCCTTCAGTGGGTCGATAAAATGAGAACCAAGCTTGCTTGGGAAATTAACATTGAGAGGTTCCGGCCACCTGACCGGAATATTTGCTCGTGCACCTCAAAGCCCATGGTCGCGTGTACAGATTTAGGCACAGTAGGCCTTGGCTATCATGAACTGTCGCGCCACTGAGTTAAGCTAAGCATGTGTATAGGTTGCATAGTTTATACATAAAGAAATACGAATTTAATTAATTAAGAGAAATTTAAATAAAACTTCCTTTTTTTATAATAACTTTGCAAAGTTCAAGAAATATATCCATTTTTATAGAAAATAATTAATAATCAGTTTAATGCTAAAGGGGGAAATAAATAACTTACTTTACAAGCTACTCTATGAGGGCACAATTTCCCGAATCCCAATGGAGGAGAAATTTTTCTGAGCAATGTAACAACATCCAAATGCTTTATTCTTCCTCTAAATTTAAAAATAAAATTTTAACAATGTAATTATATACATATATGTATAATGTTTTAATTCGAATATATAAAGTAATGTATGTAATTACAATGAGAGGTATTGGGGAAATGAAAAATAAAAATTGTGTCAAAAATTATTTAAGTGAAATTCAGATTGCGTTCCTACAAAATATCTTGTTCTATCATAAAAACATTTGATCAGTCAAAAAGGTGTTTAAAGTATAAATTAAACGCATCAGAGATAGAGAGAGAAAATCTTTCAAAAATGTAAACAAGAAAAAAAATAAAATTTTCAAAAAAAGAAGCCCTAAAATTCTGTTTTTTTTTCAGTAAAACAGACATTTTAAAATTGAAATGTAAAATTTAATATAAGTTTATAAAAAGAAGCTTCAATTTAGTATTTTTGAAACTTTAAGCTTTTGACCCTTAGCTTTCGCACCTAAATGATATTTACGTCAAAATTTCGGGAAATTTTTAAAAATTATTTTCGAAAAATGCACACATGTATATCGTAAATCACATAAATTGGTTCACTTCTCCTTCCTTTATTTTTAAGTCTTTGCTCTTTGTACTCTTTTTCTGTTAGCATTTTTCTTTATTTAGCTACCGAGTCGTAAAGGAAGTCCTTAAAACCAGTTTAACAATTTTTATTCGGTCCTATATCCGAAATTCTTTTTTACTTGTGTGACGAATCTGTACGGAACCTTTCCACTAATCTTCTTAGGCGTCTTTTTGGGGAATATAAATTCGCGTTTATATTTCCAATCAACTCCTTAAAGATGAATGGGATATGCAAAATAGATAAGGTATTTAAGTCGAGCGTTGTAAGCTAGCAATGTAGATGATGGAAGGCTATTGAGCCAGCAACATTAACCGCAATATTAGAGGATTCCAAGATATTAGAATAGTGCAGAAGAATTGCTGTGATTCAAAGTAAGTACCCGAAAGCTGATAGAGCCAGCGGTAAATATAACTTACTTACGCCTAAAAGAAGCGTTAGCTTAGTCGAATTAGTTAAAGTTAATGAGAGTTAAGAATTCGAGTACATGTGTTTCTCGGATCTCCTATTTCGGTAGCCCTTACTTGATCTTGAGCTTAATTAGTAATTAATTGCATTATTCGTAATTTAACTTAATATAAAGGTAAATCCTTTTAGTTGACGTAACATAAAAAGTATTATATGTTATTTGAGTTTTTTTTTGAGAAATTGAAAATAATAAATATTATTATTATTCAAAATGGCTCTTAGTGGTTCTTTGCCTCAAATTAATCTTGGTGTCCAAGGTGAGACCCAGGGGGGTCCCCACACTTGTCATGCCCTTTTTTAGTTATTGTTTCTCTGTAGTTACTGTTTTTTTCTGCATATTTATTTTGCTGTTTTGTCGAATTTTTGTATTTTTGGTTTTATTTTTATATTTTTCATATATGCTTTTAACTATATTTCTAGCTTTTCTACTTATTAGATATGTATTGATGTATATAAGTATGTGTTCTTACTCTATAAAACAAATAGTAATGAAGATAAGCATTAACATACTTAGCATCTGGATCATATTCAGACCACAACCGAACAAATTCATCCAGGTGATGTGGACCCAAAATCGACCAATCTCGCGTCAGGTAATCAAAATTGTCCATGATGACAGCTACAAAAAGATTTATAACCTAAAAAATGAAAGCACATGAGATTATTTTGTACCATACAATAACATTCTGATTTTAAAAAACTACCTTCAAACTATTTCTGTCACAGTTATTCGTTAAATAAAGTGTGTGTGTGTTAAATTTCTCTAGAGGTCTGAAAATATAAACAATTTTCAAACAGGTATAATTCTTTTAAATTTAAATTAAATAATTCGAATCTTTTCCCCATTTTTTTATAAAGGAATGGGGCTTCAGAAAAGTATAAAATGTTTAAAATATAATCATCATTTTAAAAATTTTAATCATATGAAAATTAGAAACTTTTCTAAAAGAAATATTTATTAAGTTTTACGTCGCGCATGCTATTTTCTAAAATAGTAGTTTTAATTACTAGCTATAAGTTGATTAACAAAGTGAAATGTATTCTCATTACACTGTAGCAGTTTTTATATAAATAGAATAATAACTTACGTATTTTAATAAATAAAAAATACATTTTTTAAAAATATTTAAAAAAATTGCAATGTTTTACAAATATTTTGAAATACATAAGATTTATAACACTAAAATTAGGTAGGGCTTAAAGAGTATGATGCATTTTATAATTCTATAAAGATTTATACATAAGAGGCTACTATTGTGGAAAATTGCGTGCGCAAAGAAAAAAATATTAATATTTATCATAGAATTTTCATATGCTTATGATTTTTAAAATTATTATTATATTTTAAACATTTAATACTTTTCTGAAGCTCCATTTTTTTATAAATAAAGTGTAAAAGATTAGAATCATTTAATTTAAATTTAAAAGAATTATACCTGTTCGATAATTGCTTATATTTTCAGACCTCTAGAAAAATTTAACACCCCTAAGACCCCAATTAATTTTTCTATAATTTAGAATTCCTCAAATCTTTGTGTGGATTTCTTTACGTATTGCCCAAATTGTCGATCAGTTTTGAGAAATTTCAGTAACGATAATCTCTCCATCTGTCTCTTTGAATGTGTATCCCAAAACATAGAGAAGTTTATATATATTTTTAACCCGGAACGTATTTTTCTCAAATTACTATGTTCTACTATGTTTCGTTGCAAATTTTTTACTTTTACAATACATTTTTCTATAAAATGTTTCGATGTATTTAAAAAGAAACTTAATTAAAAAACTAAAGCAATATATATTAATCTATTATATGATTTATATTCCATCCTAATTTATATGCAAACAGAAACTTAAAAGCAGGGATAAAAAATATTTATAACAATTAGAAAAATAATTAAGGAATTATACAATTTAAATGTTATCGTTCTCAAACAATTTATCTTTCAAATTATGTTTTGCTTGCGCCGTGTAAAGCCCTTCAGATTAGTTTTAAAAATGTAAAAATAAGCAAATATATTTTCTCGTTATACATTTTATATTTTAATATACAGCTGTAAAAAAAGTTATCCTTAATAATCCCACGATTTTCCTCCACACAGCTGAAGCGCAAATGGTTTTAATGCGAATGACTAAAAGAATTAAATTGCTGTGTTAATATATTAATTAACTAATTTAATTAACTTCAAAAATATAGGGCATTCCATTTTGAAATATTTAACGTTATTGAATACTTTTTTATGTAGAGTGGTACCATTAATTTTACGTTCAAAATTTCCTTAGAATTCTATTGTTAGTTTTGGTGATATTCAGGAGAAATGTAAAATGTGTGGGTGGGTGGGAGGGGGAAGGCAGAAACGAAACTTTTTTCGCAAAAAGGATCCATTACGTTTTTTACTATCTTAACACCACAAATTGATATGATTGATAATGACAAATTACAAGTTAATGGGTGATCTCGGAAATTTTACAAATTCCACTTGTAAGACTTGAATTTTAATTATTTCGTGAACTTTTGGAGGAAAAAAATATTTCCATACAATTTTAGCTTAAAGCATTTCAGCACTTGCGAAATTCGAATATATAATTATTTTAGTTGTTACTATTCTCTTGTAAAGAGTGTTTTTTTTCCAGGTATAGAAGTTTAAGTTGGCCTTACTTTCCAAGATGGCGACCGATTTAAAAGCTGTCAAGTGATTTATTCTCAGTTTGGTTTGACAATTCATCAAACGATCATCAAGCAAGGCGTAGATTCATCGAATGGTTTCAAAACGAGATTGCCGTTGTTCCCGATTTTCATAAGCGAATTTTGTTTAGCGATGAAGCGCACTTCTGGTTGAATGGCTACGTCAACAAACAAAACTGCCGCATTTGGAGTGAAGTTAATCCACAAGTGTATGTCGAAACACCGTTACATCCAGAAAAACTGACTGTTTGGTGCGCTTTATGGGCTGGTGGAATCCTTCTTCAAAAACGATGAAGGCCACAACGTTACAGTCAATGGTGATCGGTATAGAGCCATGATTACTAACTTTTTCATTCTTGAATTGAACAATCATGCTATCCAGGAGCTGTGGTTCCAACAAGACGGCTCAACATGTCAAACAGCTCGTGCCACAATCGATTTATTGAAAGACACGTTTGGTGACCGCCTAATTTCACGTTTTGGACCTGTGAATTGGCCTCCAAGATCTTGTGATTTAACACCGCTAGACTATTTTCTGTGGGGCTATGTAAAGTCATTGGTCTATGCGGATAAGCTACAAACGCTTGACCATTTGGAAGACAACATTAGCCGTGTTATTGCCGATATACGGCCACAAATGTTGGAAAAAGTCATCGAAAATTGGACGTCCAGATTGGACTACATCCGAGCCAGCCGTGGCAGTCCTATGCCAGAAATCATATTTAAAATGTAATGCCGCAAGATTATCTTTCGAATAAAAAAAAATTCATGTCAATCGAATAATACATCGTTGTTTTATTGCAATTTAAAGTTCTATACCTCTAAAAAAAACACCCTTTATTAACTGTTTTTGTCTATTCCTTTTTAGAATTTTTTGTTTTGTTTTTAGGAATAAAAATAGAAATAACTGTTTGGCAAAAAAAAGCAAAAACTTAGAAAAGGGGCTTATTAGAAAACATTTTACTGTTAAACATTCATTGAACTAGAAGCTCTTTTTTAATTCCACATAATTTTAAGAATTCATAAAACTATCCGATGAAACTTTCTGAAGCTTGAAATTTAAGCTAATCTTTACATTAGTAATGAAACTCGTGAAAAACAAAATTAGATTTCGTTTTAGAAAAATTCTGCTTTAGAAGTGAATTATGATAATGAAATTAGTTAAGTAACACTTAATATCATAAAGTAGTTAATTCTCTTCCAGTCATTAACACTGATACCAGTTTAGTTTAGTTACAATGAGAATTGAAGAAGTTAAGGGTAAACCATTATTTTGGTGACTCTACTCCAACTAAACTCTTTTTAAGTTTATCAACTCTTACGTATAAAATACTTGAAAAAAAACTCTTACCAAAAATGAACAGAGTATATAAAAAGAGATGAAGTAAGGTAATGCAACTTCAGAGCCACAGACATCTCCGAAAGATTCATCTGATCTAGGATCACATTTTGTCGTAGGCTTGTTGGTGCACGCTAGCATAATCTCTTGCCAACCTTCCCCAGTAGCAGATCTAGAAAAAAAAGAATTTAACCATCTGAGCCTCAATGGATAAACTTTATGGAAATGGAAATAATTTTATGCAATACTATACGCAATTCCTGGTGTAAATTAACAACAAAAAACGTATTTTACGTTTTTATCTATTTTGAATCGTTCTCTCTACGCATTACAAAAAGTACAACTTCTGCATGTTTTTTGAGGTACATATTATGTAAGATGAAAAAATATTTATGTGTGTGCTAAATATCTCTATTACATGATTTAAATTATTAAGTGTTTCAGTAACAGTTCATTACGCCCCTCTGATACAGCAAAGAAATCCAGACAATATAAAATTGCCTTTCTTCAATAAGTAACATTTTAAATTAAAATTCATTTGATTAGTGAGTCATTCAATACAAATTTGAAAAAGTCCTTGACAAATAAGAAACATATTGAATATATGTAATTATTTTGATACATTAATTTTATACATAAAAACAAATTTTCCAGAAAACTTCACTTGAAAACTAAAAATATAAATACAACGCTAAAAGAAACCTGCAAACCATTACTATCTGCAGGATACTGTTTTGTTGAAAAAAAAAGCAGACTTCTATTAATAACAAGTAAAGTCAGTTTACATTCATTTAGAAGTACACGTACACTGACCGTCTCTTATCAGAAATCGATATACTATAACGAGACAAAGTTAATATTCCTAAATGGATATACTATAACGAGACAAAGTTAATATTCCTAAATGGGAGTTAATATTTTCATGGTCTAAAAATTATTAAAGAGAATACTTACCTGAACAGAACTAAAACCGCCTGTGGAAAAGTTTGAAAATGATTATTTCTATGAATTGCTGTTGATGAATCTAATGCAATTCGTCCAAACATCTGAAAAAATGACCATTTTATTTACTTGTGTGCCAAATAAACTTCAATAATCATATTTATGCAATATTTTCTAAAATTTTGAGAGGAAAAAGCGTTTAGAAAAAAAAATCTTTAGAAATAACATGTTTATTGAATAAATGTATGAATTTATAAATGTGATTTTCTTACCTGCATTCCTATAACAGCGTAAATGAAGAACAGCATGACTATTAACAAAGCTACATAAGGCAACGCCTGAAAAAAAATGAATTTAAAAATGAGTTCTCTTTTAGTATTTTTTTTTAAATTTTTATTGAAGAGAGATAAATAATTATCGTGCACCGCAAGTATCCTAAAGGATTTATAAAAGTAAGTAAAACAAACGAAATAAGATTAAAAAAATAAAAGCTACATACAAAAACAAAAGTTACGGAATAATGAAATAATAACAAAACAAGTAAAATAAAAAAAATTAAGTCAATTCCTACTTAGATCAACAAAGAAAATTTTATTTTAGTTACTTTTTATTAAATAGTTACAATTAATATAAATATGTATATACATATGATAGAATCACAACATTAAGGGGTAGTTAATTATCATTAAAGTATCGTATTTTCAACCCAAAAAATTGTGTATATAAAATTTCAGTTAAACTAAATGCTTTAAAACGTGAGAAAAAAACCATTTCAAGTTTTGACAAAAATGATGCCAACGTGGCTGTATTTTTAATTATTTAAATAATTAGTTTTAATCAAAATTATTTTTTATTAATTATAATTAAATTATTGTTTTGCCATCCAAAATAATCATGTATGTAAAATTTCAGCTCAATTGAGCGCTTGGAATAAGTTGAAAAAATTAGAAGACCAGGTGATTTTAAGAGTGCGTAGTTTAAATTTCAGGCATTTTCTTTCTTTCTTAAATTTTGAACAAAAAAGATAAGATACTCAACACTTTGATCCCACCAACATTGTAGTCACAAAGTTTGGAAGGGCACAGGCTTAATATGTTAAGGTGCACTTTAAAATTACCATGACCAGTAAGGAATTATGAGATTTTATAATTTGTAGAAAAAGTAATCACACAATAGTCTTTATAAAATGGTCGGAAACATTTTCTTTGTCAGAAAAATGTGAGCTGATTGCGTTGACTGAGTGTTCGAAAGAGAGACAACGTTTTTTTTACTATTTATTTATTTATATATTTATTGTAGAATGATTTCGGAATATTAATTGACATTTCAATTCCTCGCTGGTTGCGGATTTTGCCAAGAAATCAGCCTTTTGGTTTCCCTGCATTCCAGTATAGCTTCGAACAAAAGTAAAAAAAAAAATCTAGGATAATTGAATCCTTTAGAATTTTAAGATCCTTTTGAATTTCCACTAGAATATTATTGCAAGATGAAATATTTTGTAGAGCTTCTAAGGAAGAATGAGAATCTGAACAAATCAAATATTTAGAAGAAACTTTACGCTGCATGATCCATTTTATTGTATAGTTATAATTAAAATTCGGCAATAAAAACACAGAACATCCATCGTTTATTCTGAATTGGTGGTTGTTACGTCATCAGCGCACTGTAGCGCCATCTGTAAAAAATTTGTAAAGGTAGACATTGTCTAGCTGTACCCCAACAAAAGCGGGTGCACGAATAAAGTAGGCTTAGCGTTGCGAAAAAGACTGACTTTTTATTCTTTAACCAGTTTTACAGTCCACACAAATATTGACGAAACATTGGTCCTACGAAGCCACAGAAAATGGATAAAAAATCGAAAAATAAAAATAACTCGTAACTACTGAAGAAAAATTGAATCGTTTAAAAGATTCAATCAACGGAACTTTAACTAGGTTAGAGGCTTTTACCTCGGAGAAGACAGTGTCAAAGGATACTAGTGTCACTGAAATCGAAATTAAACTCAAAAAAATTGAGCAATTACAGATAAATCTAGATAAAATAGCTGAGGATTATTGTGAAATAGAAATTTTCGAAAGCTTGGAAATCATTCAGCTGGACATTGAAGATATAAATCAACGGATCGAGACAACAGAGGTAGGTCTCAAACTTTTAATGTATTCTTTGAAAAATTCTGAAAATGTAAACATTAATTTAAATGACAATGGTAAAAATAGTATCCGCTTACCTCAAATTCCATTGCCAGAATTTTCTGGTGTAATAGCAGAATTTTCTAATTTTAAAAATCAATTTATTAATTTAATAAGTAATAATGAGCAATTGAATGATTCGCAAAAACTATACTATCTTCGAGCATCTCTAAAAGGAGAAGCAAAGCTCTTAGAGTCGCCTAGCGATAGTTTCGATTCTCTCTTTAAAGCATTAGAAGATCGTTACGAAAACAAACGGCAGTTGATAGATTCACATGTCCTTGAGATAATTAATTATGAAAAAATTTATAGCGAATCAGCCAAAGAACTGCGCGCTTTAATGGATTGTATCAATAGAAACATTAGAGCACTTAAAGTTTTGAAATATGAGCAGAATGATCTATCAGATATAATTTTAATAAATATAATTCTTCAAAAAATTGACAAAGAATCTAGAAAACAATTCGAACTTTCGTTGAAAACAGCAGAAGTTCCAACATTTGATTCTATTAAGAAATTTTTAGAAAAGAGAAGTGCTGTGTTAGAAAACATTACTCGCATTCCTAGTACTAAAATGATCCATAAAAATACTGCAATGTCAACTAAAGCCAAATCGCTGGTAGTTAATAGTAAAAAAATAACTGTTAAACCTTGTATTCTCTGTCGAAATTCTCATCCTCTTTATAAATGTATTGCATTTCAAAATATGTCTGTGGAGTGCAGAAAGAAATTTGTTACCAATAACAAACTTTGTATAAATTGCCTCAGACTTCATTATGGTGCCTGCATGTCTAAATATAAATGCACAGTTAGTGGTTGCAAGGGATCACATAATTCATTGCTTCACGATTCTGCTGAACTTTGCTCTGCAGTTAAAAATCAAACTGTAGGAGAAAGGGGGATAGAGACCATTTCGAATACTACTCGGTTTGAAGGTCAGCCAGAAGTGGCGGTTTTGACTTATGGAAATAAATGTGTTTTATTGAATACATTCATGATTTTCGTTAAAAGTGCTGATGGATATAGAATTAAGTTAAGAGGATTATTAGATAATGCGTCTACGATATGCGTTATGAGAGAAGACATAGCAAGGAAGTTGGGATTTAAATTTAAGTCTGCAAACCAATCTATAACAGGCATTAACGGAATTACGCAATCATCGAAATATTCAGCTAATATTGAAGTTTCAAATCGGGATTATACTTTTGCACGCAATGTACAATTTTCACTTTTACCTAAAATTATCGATGCGATTCCTGTATCGAAATTAAATATATCGGATTTAAATATTCCAGCTTCAATTGAGCTGGCTGATTCTAATTTCCATATGCCAGGTCAAATAGATATATTGATAGGAAGTGAACTATTTTTTGAAATTTTAAATCCAGAACAATATTATTTGCAGGAGGGAAATGTAATTTTACAAAATACAAAATTTGGCTACTTAGTCACAGGTACCCTTCCTCAGTCACAACAACAAGCCAATTGTTGTTTAATAAGTGAACCAAGCTTAGATATAACAGTAAAGAAATTCTTTGAACTGGAATCACTTCCAGATGATTCTGAGGAAATTTATTGTGAGGAACATTTTGTTAGTACCTATAAAAGAGATAAAACGGGAAGATTTATAGTTCGGTTACCCATAAGGGAAAATGCAGAAACATTATTAGGATATTCCAAAGAAAATGCGATCAAACGACTAAATGGTATTTGGGAAAAATTAAACAAAAACAATACAATGGGAACTTTGTATAAATAATTTATGAATGAATATGAACTTTTAGGCCATATGGAGGAGATTAAAAATGAAACATTAGATAAGATTAACCATTACATTCCTCATCATTCTGTATACAAACCAGAGAAGACATCCACTCCATTGAGAGTTGTCTTCGATGCAAGTGCAAAAACAACAAGTGGTTTTTCTCTAAACTCCATTTTACTAAACGGAGGAATTATTCAACAAGATCTCTTTTCCATAGTCAGTAGATTTAGAAAACACGAGTACGCGTTTAGTGCAGATATTAAAAAAATGTACAGGCAGATACTTGTTGATCCTAATCAAAGGGATTTACAACGAATTATGTGGAAGACTAGTGCAGATGCTCCAGTCAAGACTTACAAGCTAGCTACCGTAACTTATGGGACAGTTTCTGCACCATTTTTAGCTACCAGGACCTTAAGGGCCTTAGCAGATGAAGAAAAAGCGGAATTTCCTGACGCAGCAGATGTGATTTGTAATAATAGTTATATGGATGATATTCTTTCTGGAGAGTCTACATTAGAGGGTGCAAAAAAACTCCAAACCAGATTATCTCAACTATTACAGAGAGGGGTTTTGAGCTACACAAATGGGTGTCAAATAGCCCAGAACTGTTGAAAGATTTATCTGCATCTTCCTATGTGTTTGATAAGGAATTTCAGGATGCTCCAGTGAAAACATTAGGTATGCTATGGGATCCAAAGGTGGATTGTCTCACATACAAAGTAAAGATTAGTGACAAAGTCAACTTCTCAAAAAGAGACATGCTTTCAGAAATTGCAAGGCTATATGACCCTTTGGGCCTGATAGGACCCATTGTTACGAAGGCTAAGATATTCATCCAAGAACTTTGGAAAATAAAATTAGATTGGAGTGAACAGCTACCACCAGATGCAATGGAAGAGTGGATGAACTTCTACCAAAAATTAGCGAAAGTAAATAACTTCAAAATCCCAAGGTGCATTCTACTTCCTTCAACAATACGGATTGAAATACATGGCTTTTCCGATGCATCAGAACGTGCCTATGCTGCTGTTGTCTACATAAAATGTTTCAACGAATCTGGACAATCTCAAACTAGATTATTATGCAGCAAGTCCAGAGTGGCTCCCTTGAAAACACTCACCATACCGAGGTTAGAACTGTCTGCAGCTCTACTACTATCGAGATTAGTCAAAAAGGTTGTGCCAATTCTACAATTATCTATTCATAAAATTTGGATGTGGACGGACTCAACGATTGCTTTAGCGTGGATAAAGACTGAACCTCATAAACTCAAAACATTTGTTAGCAACAGGGTGGCGGAGATCCAAGCACTTTCAAAGAACTATCATTGGAAACATGTTAGCTCCAAGAACAATCCTGCCAACTTAATTTCTAGAGGCTGCAATGTGGATGAACTTTTAAAGAACGAAATGTGGTTCTCGAGTCCAGATTTACAAACTGATGAATACGAGGACAATCAACTTTTTCCTGATCCTTCCTACAGAGATGAACTAAAATGTGCTGTTACTCTTTCAATGACTGAGTGTTCTTCAAATTTTTATGATGAACTCTTTAACGTGACAAATAATTTCATAAAATTAATTAGCATTTTTAGCTTTATTTTTAGGTTCATTAATAACATCAAAGCTAAGGAGTCTTATAATAAGGAGAAGTATCTAACTGCAGATGAAGTAAAGAGGAGTACGGAATTTTTAGCTAAAATAGCACAATTAAGTGAGTTTAAAGTAGAAATCGATGCCTTGAAAAAAGGTAAAGGTATTTCAAAAACAAGTAAGTTAAAGGCTTTAGATCCTTTCTTAGATGAGAATTCTTTACTCAGAGTTGGTGGAAGGCTTTGTAATGCTGATTTACCATTTGAAGCAAAACATCAAATAATTATACCTAGTAAACATAAATTTACTAAATTACTTTTTGAGCATATGCATAAGAAGTTTTTTCATATTGGTGCTCAGGGTTTAGTACATCAAATTAGAATGCAGTTTTGGCCCATTAATGGCAAGGGTATTGCACGAAAAACAGTTCATGATTGCATTGCATGCTTTAGACAGAAGCCTACTGGGGTAGATCAATTAATGGGAAATTTACCATCAGAGAGAGTAACTCCAAGTGCACCATTTTTAAACTCTGGGGTGGATTTTTGCGGACCTTTTCAAATAAAATTTAAAAATCAGAGAAAGGGGATATTTTCAAAAGTTTATGTTGCGATTTTTGTATGCTTGGCTAAAAAGGCTATTCATTTAGAGGCAGTGACTGATTTAACAACTGAGGCATTTATTGCAGCTTTGAAGAGGCTGTGTGCCCGTAGAGGCCGCATTTCTACATTAATGTCCGATAACGCAACTAATTTTAAAGGCGCAGCTGCAGAATTAAATCGTTTCATAAAATTAATTTGTAACAAAAACGAGACATTAGCAAATTATTTTGCTTCAGAAGCTATCCAGTGGAAATTTATCCCACCTCGTTCTCCTAATTTCGGGGGTTTGTGGGAGGCAGGGGTAAAATCATTCAAACGCCATCTCTATAGAACTTTAGTTAATAGTAAAATAACTTTCGAAGAATTCGAGACAGTAATAATTCAAATTGAAGGTATACTTAATTCACGTCCATTAGTACCATTGTCAGATAATATCAATGAATATGAAGTTTTAACTCCTGGACACTTTATAATTGGTCGACCTATCAGTGCAATACCTGAGCCCGCAATTTTAGATATTTCAGATAATAGACTATCTAGGTGGCAGTATACAACAAAGTGTGTACAAACTATTTGGAAACGCTGGAAAAATGATTATCTTAATCATTTACAGCAGAGAAACAAGTGGCAGTTCGAGAAAAATAATGTTGCCGTAGGGTGTTTAGTGCTTGTAAAGGAAAATGATTTGCCTCCCTGCAAATGGACAATGGCAAGAATCTTGGAGGTTATTTATGGAACTGACGGTAAGGTCAGAGTCGTTAAACTAAAAACTGCCACGGGGGTTCTCACACGTTCTATCTCAAAAATATGTATCTTACCAATAGAAAATAATAATATAAATTAAATTGTAATGTGAAGTATATTATATTCTTAGAATATTGTATTTTTCTATTTTTGAATATTGTATTTTTTTTCTTATTTTAGAATGTTGAATTTATTTGTATTTAATTCATTTAGACATTTGTAAACTGTATATAGCAAATTGCATTTTTTAAATATATTTTTTGAAATATTGTATATTTCAACGCCGGGCGGAATGTTACGTCATCAGCGCACTGTAGCGCCATCTGTAAAAAATTTGTAAAGGTAGACATTGTCTAGCTGTACCCCAACAAAAGCGGGTGCACGAATAAAGTAGGCTTAGCGTTGCGAAAAAGACTGATTTTTTATTCTTTAACCAGTTTTACAGTCCACACAAATATTGACGAAACAGTGGTAAACAATTTTAAAACCATTATGAAGAAGTACAAATACAAAAACAACACTATTATTAATTTGCTTCTATTGGTAAAGCAAACAAATGGATAATCGTTACCAACATCTTACTATGAAGTTACTTATTTTAGTAATTAAAACATTCTTTATATCTCTTAATGTTATTGTTTAATTGAATATACACTTTAAAACAGAATTCTGTTAGACAGAATGTGCATTAACAAATATTGGTGCAAAATGATAACTACATTTCTTATTATACATGTCCTTCTACACCCCTTAAAAGTAAAATTATAATACCAAGAAATAATGCAAATAGCGTCATGCAAATTTCAGGAATGATAGTGAGATGGATATCCAAATTATTAAAAAAAAACTAACAAATGAAATAATTACAAACCAATTTAGTCCTAAGTTTATGTGCCCACTTCGAGCAGGCCTTAATCCGGAAGGCATTCTATCAATTAGTCTATTGATGGTTGCTTGACTTAACCTGAGGTCGTTGCCAAGTCGCATCCACTGCTGTATGCAGTTTTCCACAGTTTGCGATAGGGGTCTTAGGTTTATGTTTCGTTAAATGAGAAACCAGAGATGTTCAGATCTGGAGAGTTAGCCGGCCTGGGAAGGATGTCAAATCCAGTCAGGTTGTTAAGAATTCTCCATGCATCATGCTGCTTGCCATTGTTTTGCTGTAATAATACCATGTTGGGTGAGCCCTGCAACAACTCGTCTTGATCTCTCGTGTACTAGCTTTTGGTGAAATCGGCCTTTCAAACCCTTTGGTCTGAATAAACAATGCATACATGTCTCCGCTTTCCTCGGAATCAATATACGGTGGCCGACAAACTGCTGGCCTACGATTTATCGTTCCATGATCTGTACACCACTTTCAATAAATACTCACAACATTTGCTCGCGACCAGCCCACTAAACTCACCATTTTGAAATAAAGCACCGTTTTTTAGCACCGTCATCGAAATCTTTTAAATCAGCTCATTATGTAGGTAAACACTGAAGGTGAACAGTTCATAGACGCATTACGTATACCATCATCAACCATGCGTGAATAGCTTTTTCTGTGGGAAGGTGAGCTCATTGCTCTAGTTGAGCTATGGTCATAATGTAATTGCACTTCAGTATTTGTTCTCTTAATTTTTGTATTGTAAAAATGTTTATTATTATTTTTCAATAATTATATAAGCGAATATATATATTTGTTTCTACAATAGTTTCTTTTACAATATATGTGCTTGGACTTAATCAGTATTTAATAAATTTCCATAAGGTTCTCATTAAAAACTGCTATACTTATAAATGCTGTAAATATTGCACCTATGATTAATGTAAGTAATTTCAATGCTAACAAAATCGTTTCTATGAGCTCTTAGAAATCAATCTTATTTATATATAAATATTCGTAATATAAGTACCTGAAAAGATTTAATGAATGTCCATAACAAAGTTCGAATCCCTTCTCCTCTACTGAGAAGTTTAACTAATCTCATCACTCGAAAAAGACGAAAGAAGTTTATGCTGATAATATTTGTTCCTGGCTGCAAAAGACAAACGGGAAGACAGTGTACATTTGTGAAACAAGCAATTAAAAATCAAACACAAATTTAATGGTAATATACATTTATGTGTTTGATAAATATTTATAATACATTACAAATGCGAAGTTTCAAAATATTAAATCAACTTACATTGACTTCAGAATAAACTATGTCTATAAAGCTCCCTAGGACAATGATAAAGTCAAATACGTTCCAAGCATCACCAAAATAGTTCTAATTTAAGAATATATAAAATAAATTAATCTCAGTTTATGAAATGCTATATTTTACTGATAAGAATCCCAGCATTATAGTTACTTACCTTAAATTTAAAAGCTATTAGCTTAAGCAAAAATTCGAATGCAAAAACGGCGGTGAAAATCATGTTCATTATATCCAAGGCAAATGTATATTCTTTTGGCTGACCGTAATACTAGAAATAATAAGTAAACATGTAAAATGTTCTTGTTTTACATAAATAGACAAATATAAATATTTACATTAACGATTGTAATTGCAATACTCATAATTTATAAAACAATATATAAATTTTGGCAACCGAGAAGTGTAAAATGTTTGAACTAAAACAAAAACTTTTATGCGTGAATTGTTTTGAAAATGTTACTTCTGAAAAAAAAAATAGATTGCAGCTACTAAGACAAATTAGTAGTAGATTTTTAACCGCGATATACAGCCAATAGAGAAAAAGTTTTCTCGTACTGTTGGAATATAATAATAATAAGGATGATGACAGGATTTGGCAACTTTTTTTGAACTGGTGACATCCTTCAATTTGGCAAAATTGGTCGATGGCATTATACTTAAATACCGATTTTAATTATCATATGACAAACTATTAACATTCAGGCATTAGTACAATTAACATATTTTTGTTATGTTCAATGTTTAGTGGATTAACTCAGGAAAATACTTAGTAAACAAGTAATCCAAAAATGTATTTATGAGCACTAGTAAATAGATTACAATTACCCAAAAGAATAATTAATATGTTATAATCACCTTCATAGCTAAAACTAAAGTGTTGATCATGATGAGGACAAAAATAGAATATTCGAAGTACTGCGACGTTACAAACCACCATACTTTGTACTGTATTCGATGTTTGGGGATATAACGCCGAACAGGTTTAGCTTTCAGAGCAAACTCAATACAGTTTCTCTAAAAAAGAAATAATGCATAGCTTATGAATAGTATTTATCTATCTTTTAAGATTGTAAATCTATGTACAATGCACATCAACTTGATGAAACTTTTATCTAGTTGGGAACAAAAACAACATTTTTCTTACTTGATTTTTGTCGAGTTCACAATTTTTGAATTCTTGTTCACCCTCATTTTGAAACGTAACAATGACAAAACCAACGAAAATATTGACCATAAAAAAAGCGATAATAATGATGTAGACGATAAAATACACAGCTACTAGTGGATTGTAATTGTAAATGGGGCCGATATTCTCAGCGTGGGAATCAATCGCCACGTAGAGTAGTCTAAAATAGAAATAATCTCATGAAAAATTCTAATTGTAGTAAATAATTTTTAAGCATGCAACATTTTTAATGAAAATTAAATTATTATTACTTCCAATGTATAAGATAATTGTAAAAAAAATACGTAGTTTCAACACTTTTTGTAAATAGTAGCATGCTTTGATTCGGGCAACGAATATTATAATATAGATAATATAGTCATTAACATTAAATATAATATAATTTTATGCACCTTTAAAACTTTCACATTAAATATTTTCATTGTATTTTGGCTATCGAAGTATTTCGTCATAAAAAAATTTAAAAGTGTTTAACCTATGTTTAACTTTTTTAAATTTTACTATCCGAAAGAGACAGTATGTCATTTACAAATATTAAAATTGTTACGTTTTTAGTTTTTTTTATTTTTATTTTTAAATATTAATTAATAAAATAGGCACCGAAACAAAACTGTCAATAAAATTTTTAATCAAAGTTACTTAATTTTTTTTCTTGAATTAACGCAATTTTTTTATGCAACAACTTATTCTAGTGATATTCACTGCCATACGGTCCTTTTAATATTTGCCTTTGAATATTTAAGCCTGGGAATTTTAATTCAAAATTTCCGTGTGTATTCTATATTTTCATTTTATATAAAATGCCTAACTAACAGAAAAATAGAATAAAATGTTACAATTTTTAAATGATTCGAATTTTTTCAGTCGAAGATACAAAAAGAAATTCCTTTAGCTAATCTTTGAACTTAAAATATTCTAAAGCTCTCTGCTCATAATTTTTCTTATATTTACTAAAAAATAATTTTTATGAAAAGGATTTCTCTAAGCTAATTTTATGATATATTTTTAATGAAAGATAAATGGGATTTTATATACGACGAGTTTTTTTTTTCTTTTTCATATATTTTGATATTAATTATATATTAATTCCTTGTAAAACTCTCTAAAAATTAAAAGAAGGAAAACAATTAAAAAATGTTTCGTAAATAAAATGGTTCTTTAAAATCACAGGCAATGGGAACTTTAAATATTTAAGAAAAACACAAACAAATGGTAGGAAACTTACTTAGGCCAGCCTTCAAAAGTTGAAACTGTACAAAGACTGAGCATAGCTTTGGCAACATCATCAAAATTAAATTCATTATTTTCCCAAACTCTATCTTCTATAGTAATTTTCATTGTTTCACCGCCTTGGTATACAACAAATTGGCCCCTAATATAAAGTAATAAAAAATTTATTTACAGTGTGTTTCTAAAGTGAATCATTTCCTGTTTCTCCATGCAAGTACAAAAACAAAATGATACTATTTTGGAAAAAAAAAATTAAAAACATTGTGAATTAATTAATGTTACTATTATGGGTTAGTTAGTTGGGCGCTGTCCTTGTACGCCTACGTTTGCGGCTCGAAACCCGGTCTAAGACGGTGGATTGGTGGACAGCGTCCTTGTCGCATGATTATGCTCAGGTGTCTCCCTCTGGGAAGGAGACTGGGTGTCAAAACTACTTGCGGTGATTGGTCTACCACTTGTATGGCGCCGCATAAAAAGAGATACCATCTCTCATGGAATGTACTCACGGCCGAGCGTACTGAGCGCTCGCCGTACTTAAGTTAAAACTGCAGCAACACCGGGAGCAGTCAATGCGAGGGAGGGTGACCGCCTCGCAAACCACCCGGCTGTTTCCTTTTCTACCTCATAAATTTTCGCCCCTACTGGACATCCGTCACTACACCACTCACCCCCCATGGGCAGCCATTTTTGCCCTTGAAACCGCCGTAATCACAACAAAAACACTTAATTGCTACACTTCACAATATTCAAATGCCTCTCATCAGAACTGGGAACTGGAACCAGCTTCGTTACACCTGCTGTGTCGTCGGTAAGTTTCCCTTTTAGACTCCTTTCTTTTTCATTCTAGCAGCAAAAAAAAGCAGCATTTTCCTTCCCACTGCGTTTTTGGTGCTCCTCGAACGCGTTTTGGGTCTGTTAAGCCCCCCTTCCTGCGCTCTTCCATTCTCGCCCTCGTGACGTACTCTAGTTTCGTCCTCGTTCGGCCGTTTTCTTCCTCCAGCCTCCCCCTGCGGGGGAGTGATTTCAGATACTGGTATCTCTTTCATCCTTTTCTCCGCGTTTTTGGGTATAAGCGATTTATTTCGCTGGCACCCGTCTCATCTAATTTTCGTTTCGGGCAGCCATTTTTCCTGAGCCATTATCCTCACTTTTCAACAGCCAATAGGAAGACTCGCTCTTCCACTCAGATTCCTCACTGAAAACTTTACGAGATGTCAAGATCCATGTTCGTTGGGGTGAGTTTTGGAGCACATAGTCCCGTCGGACTCTAATCTCCTATCCTGGAATTTTAGATGACTGTACAGAATTATACCAATGCCCTTTTTAGAAAAGTATTAAATTAAGGGAAAGATTAATGTAAGAAGATCTAGAATATGAAAAAATTTAATGGGTGAAACATTTAAAAATTTAATTAAAATGAGAATAAAAAGCTCTTTTATAAGAGCTAGAAAATCATTCTTCAAATCGTCCAGAAGTGGGCGGAGTTACGGTGGCCAATCGGGTTGCAGCAAGAACCGAGATCAGAAAGTGCGGAAAAAAAATTGGGGAGGTGGGAATATGATATGTGTGTAGAATGAAAGGAAGCAATTCTATTGGCCGAGCCAAGAGTTCAGTTAATGGGGTATATAAGCTTTACTAGACTAGGTAGCCAATCAGTCAAAGCACAAACATTGTTTACGTATCCTCATCCTAAAATTAAATATTCATACTCTTCGACGAAGTGGAGAAACCCGCTCCGCCCCCCATAACTCGACAAATAACACTCTTTCACACTCTTAACAACGTGATTTAGCTGCACTGCACTGCGTCTTTTGCTCTGGGTTCTTGGGTGATAAATCACCGCCTTGATTCACTGCCTTCGGCCGTCCCGCGATCCTTCCTGCGTTCTTCCCCTCGCCCCGCCGGCGCTCTGCTTCGATAGAACGTTTCGTGCTTTGGGGTACGTCCTCCCTCCCCGTTCTGTCGGGGAGATCTCTTGATTAGATCCGACATCACATTATGGTTTACCTTTTTCTCCCATCCTTTTGGGAAAAGGCGCCTTTGGCGCCGGCGCCCGCGATCATCTAATTTTAGTTTAGCAAATCAGAGCAAACTGCGATTCAACAGAGTTGGATCGCAGTGAGAAAGAGATGAAAGGGTTGAATTTGGAATAAAATTTAGAATACAGTAAAAATTAATTAAAATCGGGATCGACCAAGATGTCTCTTGATCTACGGATGAAGGGATAAGTTGGGTAAGTAGGGATAGCTGGGATAGATGGGTTGTCATGTCCATCTGTGTTACTGAAGAAGTTAACTGCAAGTTTTGCGGATCGTTTGTCTGATGGTCGGGATATTGCATGCTGCTCTAATGTCAGTATTTCTCATGTACCAGTGGGCATCGAGAATCTGTCTTAGGATTACATTTTGGGAGCTTTCAATGAGATTGATATTAGTTCTTGCTGCATGCGCCCAGATTGGAGAAGCATATGTCAGAAGGGGTTTTAAGATCAGAGTGTAGATAAGCATTTTATTATATCTATTCAATTTAGACTTTCGACAAATAAGGGAATAAAGTTGACGCGAAGCGTTTTTAAATTTATTTCTAACGTGTGTAATGTGTTGTCTGAACGTGAGATTTTTATCAATTATAACACCAAAGTATTTGGTGTGCTGAGACCAGGGAATTTTTTGGTTTTGAAGCGGGATTTCGGGGGGGTCGTTTTGGGGAAAATGATACTGCTTCAGTTTTCGTGGTGTTCAGTGCAATTTTCCAGACGGAGAACCAAATTTCAAGGTGAGCCAGGTGTTCGTTTATGTTTTGTGTCAGTGTGTTGGGGTTGTAGTGTCTGCTTAAAATGGCAGTGTCATCTGCATACATACAAATCATTGTATTAGTACTTTTAATTATATCATTTACGTATAGATTTAAGAGGACGGGCCCCAAAATGGACCCTTGAGCAATGCCGGCTTTGGCAGATCTGACTTGAGAAAAGGTTCTGTTGATTTTTACAGTGAAAGATTTGTCACTGATGTAAGATTTTAAAAGAATAATTAGGGGGTAAAATTTTGTAAGTTATTAATTTGAAGAGAAGGCCAGTGTGCCAAACTCTGTCGAAAGCTTTCTGAATGTCTAGGAACACTGCAGCTGTATATTGGTTTCTATCGATTCCCTCTTTAAGGGGACATGGTACGATTTACGCAAAAATCTTTAACTTAAGAATTTTTAAAATTTTTTGGTTGCCTCCTATGTATGCATACTATGTTAAACAGATTTTGCACTCAAAATTTCATAAAAAGCTAGCCATGTAATTTTTTAAGGAAAAAACTTAAAATTTTTGAAGTGATTTTAAAGTGCTACTCCTCCTACAAACATTGACGTACATGCATGAAATTTGATTTACAAGTACATCAAACTATGTATAAAAAAAGTTGGTATGGGTTTTGTGTGCGTTAACGTGATTGGTATTCATACAATACTTCTTTTTATGAATGTTTATTGAAAATTCCTTAAAAAATGTATAAATTCTGAGGTTAATTATTTTTTTAAAAAATAAATATTGCTTTGATTCAAAAATGCATACCAACTTTTGTTACATGTACTATTGGCAATAGGTAAAAAAAGTTCAAAGCGTTAGGCGCAATAGAAAAAAAGCCTTAGTATTTTAAATGAAGACAAACTAGTTATTTTATCTTTCTGAGATACGTCAGTTTAAAGTTTTGATTTGCCATAGGGATGTGAATAAAAACGAACGTAAAAGCTATCATAATTCTGCATTTTTTTAGTTTAGAGCATTCAAATTTTGTGAGGATATAGAAAAGTATATAAAGAAAAATTTAGGCTAAAAAATTGAAATTTGATTTTTGACCGATTTTGGTTAATTGAATCGTACTGTGTCCTCTTAATGAATTCAACTACGCGTAGTAGTTGATGAGAGGTGGAGAGACGAGGACGGAACCCGTGCTGCTCCGGAGTAAGGATGTTTTCCCTCTCGAGGTAGTCGTTCAGTCTGGTAGAGATAATTTTCTCTGCCAGTTTACTTAGGATTGGAAGGAGTGAAATCAGTTTGTGGGAATCAGCCAATTTAGGATTTTCCCCAGGTTTGAGAATTGGTATTACAACTGCAGTTTTCCATGCATTCGGAAAGTATCTGAGTTTGAACATGTTGTTAATTATGTTAGTAATTTTAAAGACAGTTAGGAGGGGTAGGCTTTTAATCATTTTATTTGTTATTCCGTCTCTTCCCGGGCTTTTCTTAATTTTAATCTTTTTCATGTAATTAATGATTTCCGATGGAAGAGCGGGGAGGGGGGATAGGTTCAGTATTATTGGTATGATTAGTTGTGTATGCATCCACAATGTTTCTAATGATTTCATCTTTGTGTGGGTTGTGTATATCATTTAATTGGAATTGACTCTCAAGTGAAATTGCAATTAGTTCAGTTTTATTTGTGTCACTGAGAGCGATGCCGTTGGGGCCATTAAGGGCGGAGATCGGGGAGGCCTTCTTCCTTAGTGCTCTAGCCGTTCCCCAAAGGGAGCCGTCTTCGGCATCCAAGGAAGTGAGGTAAGATCCATGCCTCGAAGCTCCGCCTACTGGCCTGCCGCCGCTCGTCCAATTGCAATGATCTACTACCAAACATGAAAACTCAACGATCAGCCATGTTATTAAACAGACTTTTGCCAGATACGGGATTAAGGATTCTTCGAACCCAGGTGCCCGAATAAATTCCCCACAGATTCCATGACATGTACTAGGTCTGCAATGGTACAATACCAATTTGCAGATCCCATTAGAAAAAAATATTGTGAATTTATTGATGCTAAACAATGAAGCAAGTAAAAAACATAAAAAACTCAACAAAATTTTGTAATAAATACTTGATAAAGTTAGGACAACACATTAATATATTATACTAAACATGTTTGTACGTAATCTATGTTAATGGCAATGGTAATCAATGGCATTTTGTACTCTCATTATTATTCTGTCTTCATTGTTTATTTGTGACTACTATCTACGAGAACTATCGAACTCGTAAACATTGTTATGCTAATAAAATTTTTAAGTTCTTTTACAAATCTAAATGATTTCATTACTTAAATGCATTGAAGAGCTTCCGGAAGAGTACAATTTCATTTTTCCAGTTTAGGAAAGCATGTGTATAAATACTTTTAAGATATCTGAAAACCCATCGATTAATACTTAAAAGATGTATAAAATATTTTCCAAAATAGAAGTAAAATATCATAAAACTCTATATTTTATCTGTTCAAAAATACTTCATCGCTCTCCAACAAATGAAATACTAATAAATTTGTGAAAAAAAAATTGAAAATCCATGTGATTAGCATTGCATTGATGCACTTAAAGTGCCTGTAGAGAACAGTTTCGAGATTTTTTTTTTATGATTATTTTAAATAATATATTCGATGATAAAAATATCAACAAGAAAATTTTTAAATTAATTTTAGATTAAAAGAGCCTAATTCTAATTTTGGAATATTCCAATTAAATTTTTCATTAAAATATATTTCTTCAAAGTAAGAAAATACATTTTTATAAAAAATACTAACTTATAAAGTTATGTCAGTGAAAATCAGTTAATTATTAAAATGAGAAATTTAAAGTTTTGCATGTAAGTTAAGAATAAATTTTTAAGACGATTTTGGAATACTTTATCTTATTGTGTGTAATTACTAAGTATTCCAGCATAATTATTAAGAAAACCATTTAGTATGTGTTTGTAATGTATTTCATACATTCGATAAATTTGCATGATACATCAATGATTACTTCATATCAGAAGAGTTAAAATATGTGTTTTGATTTTTACAGATTCAGAAAAATATTAAATGGGTAAAGAAAAAGAAAAAAAATTAATGACTTTATAATTTCAGAGTTCTTTATCTTTTATTCCCTACTGACATTTAACAATTAAATAGGAAAACAGTTTTGTATGTATAAAAAAAGAATTCTATTGATAATTTAATACAACGCTCTTAAAAATGCACCAAATTGATTCATACCTACAGTCTTCTTCTGTCATTTTTGATTCATCATTACACCTATAAAATTTACCCTGAAAAATAAAAACATTTTAAAATTCTATTAAGTGTTTGTGAAATATGTCCATGAATTACCGATTTTATTAACACACCAAAGTTAACTGCATAACAAAATATATTCATACAAAATAAACACAAATAAAATTAGAGAGGCCATTAAACAAGTAATACATCAAATGATGCAAAATCATAATGCATGGTCACAAAATAGTAAGGGGAAAAGGATAATATATAGAGGTTACTCAAAAACTTGATCATAATGCATCAATCACAATAGCATCACATAAAGCTGGCCGGATACATTGCGCACAAGGTACACACAAGCAGAGAGACAGGCTTCATTAAAGAAGACAGTATAGAATGCCACAAAGAGTTTCACAGTAAGCTTTGTGTTTTTCTCATTTTTTAACACTAAATCATCAAACTAAGATATAAGCAATAATCTACTTGGTATTTAAATATAATTTAGATTTTAAATAGTAAATATTCAAAAACTATTTGTTACTAAATTTATATACATATAAATTGCTTAATATTATCAATACTTTAACATACATAACTATCCAAATAGCACAAAAGTATCAGTCGATGTTGCTAAGTATTCGCATGCATATTTACAAATATCGACCAATACTTTTAAGCTATTTGTGTATTATTTCAAATACTAAAATACAGTATCTAGAATTTTCATTTTGTTACCTAAAATACTTCAGGAACATTATTACAAAATATTAAATTTGATTAGGTATGTAAAATATGCATATATAATTAGAGAATTATTCATTATATATATATATATAAATACTAATTATATATTTAGAATTTTATATAATTTTCATCAGAATATTAATTGATTAGTTATAAGATATCAGCCTATTTTTTATTTAAAACTAAGCTGATTATTAATACTGCAATATGGTGCAATGGTGCATAAGAAAAGGAAATGAAGGATAATGCAAATGCAGGAGGGAAGAAGGGGGTCTACATACACAAACAAACTAAAGGTGCGTAAAGTGCAAATACATGCTTTGAAATATTGAATTATATCAAATACATGTTGGAATTTCTACAAAACATTAGGCTCAGAGTTGATGTTGGTGTTTATTACGTTTGTGTTGGTCTTGCCACCATCATATAAAATTATAATTTAAGCTATACATTCAAAATTTCCCAAAATAATATTTTAGAAGATTTTCTTTAGAAACCATTGATATTTTCTTTATTAAAATAAAATAATCAATCATTATTATAATGCAAAACACTCTATTTCTTAAAAAAATTTTTTTTGTATAAAAACTTTTTAAATACTCTTTAAAAGGAAATGACTGATAATTCCTTTACAATAAGAATGATACATTTATGTTTATATATTTGAAGGTATATATATATATATATATCTATAGAAAATCCTGAACCATTTCGGAATGCCTTTGGTGGATATGTATATGTGTGCAGCTATGCGTAAATTCGATCTTAAAATATTATTTCAAAATTTTTAAAATTAAATATTACTTTATTTTAGGCATTTGAAACAATATAATTGAAATATAAATAACTATTCGTATACTTCAACATTTTTTTAATACTCATTTTATCTATAAAAATTAAACTTAACCTTACCTTAAGCCTAGCTTTACCTTAAACATAACCTTACCTTTCAGAAATATTTGTTAATATAATTCAATGTTTCAAGTAACATGTCAATGATAAACATTCACAAATCATCTATGTGCAACGTGCAGACTAGCAGCCAAAATGATTCTTTCTCAACAGTTATAAATCAGATAAGAGCAATTTCAATGCTCTGTGGTAAGTTAAATATTAATATAATGGAACAGCTATTGAAAGATATGATCTCCATTAACCAACTTCTTTTTGAAAAAAAATCTTTAAATTAAATTTTTAAAAATATTTATAATATATCAAAATGTAGAAATGTGTGCGTGTATGTACAAGATGTATCCATTAAATTCCAGGACTTTTGCTAGCACAACGAAGCGAATAATTTAAGTCAAATTTATGCTAAATTGTCTTCAAAATAATCATTTATCAAGGGCAGTTATATACTTTTGTACAAGACTGAATTTCTAAAATTGTGTTATAGTCCCGAAAAGATATGTACCAAAATTCAGCATTTATATTTTTCTGTTTTATGCGTCCAAAGATTTCTGAACTTTCAAAGAGGATTTCAATTTATGGAAGAGAAAAAGTCAGGTGGGGATGAAATGTAAGGAAAAAAGGATCGCATGTTTTATTAAGATTAGTTTCACATTAACATGCATATAATGCGGCTTCTCGTTGTCCCTTTCGCCCGAAATTGCTGTTTCACATAGAGAACTCCTTCCATCAACTGATTAAAAACTAACTTTGTAGTATTTTTTGTTGGCATTTTGATCGAATGGAAAAGCAGATCATATGGAAAACTAATCCATATCCATCAAAGGAAGTAAATAATATGGCTTAACTTTCGACTTTTAAAAAAGATATTTGTTTTGCCTTGGAGAGTCTAATGAAGACCATTCTGTATTCTATCTCCTCTAATGTTAACACCAAGATTCATATCCTACCATGGTTAAATATGGAAAAAGATTTTCATTATCAGCATCGATTTATTCTTCGCAAGCATTCACTGCAGTTCTTTCTTTTGGTCTTCAAAGAATGCAACAAAAACCAGATAAAATTTTTCTTTCCGAAATTCACTGTCAAATTTTTACGAATCATTTGACGGTCTACAGTCAACGGTATTTTTAAGGGTCATTCGACGGGCTACAACAGAGATTATAAGCTCGTGGCCCGCCGTGAATAATTTTGTGGCCTGCGAGATTCTTTGCAATCAATATTTTAGTTTTTAGTGTTTTTTTAACAAGTAAATCCCATACTTTCTTCTATTTTATCAAGTTGCTTCTGTTAATGTGAATTTTTTTTTTTCGAAAATGAAATTTATCAAAAATAAAAATCTGTCAGACTAAATCCGGAGTAGGCATTAAGTCGATCGCGATCAAGCACACGATGACGCCTAACACATTCTTTGCGACTACAGAGGAAAAATGCGACCAGCCGTAGAAATGCGTTTTCCCCCAGAAGCCAACTAAATGGGGAAATAAACATAGACCAGTTCTTCTCGCGATAACACGGGATTCGCTACTGAAACATCACCCTACAGCTCACGCTTTCGCGGGATTGGATTCTTATGTTGGTATTACGTCCCGCGATAGAAGGCACCCAGCAGCAAACGTGTTAAGTACATACATCGGTTAATAAGTGAAGTAAAGTTTCCTAATTTAAAAAAAAACTGCATTTCATTCAACATCATTATCTTACACTACCTACCTGTATAAATCTGTTTTTTCAATAAGAAATATAATTAAGACAACATATTCTTCCCGTTTCACAGACGACCTCTTAGAATCCTGTGCAAGATTAGCAGTTAGTAATTATATACCGAGATATTCAAGATTGGGGGGCAGTACGCAGACGTAGTCTTCTACTAAGACTATAAAATTCTCCGAGAACTAACTTTAAATGAAATTGATTTATTTTTTAATGTATTTTGAGTTGTTTGATAATAAATGCAACATTTAATATTATTAAATTTGTGGGCATAATTATTATGTTTGTTTCCTCCGTTTTGTTTAAAAAGTGGTTTTAAAAGAGTAAGTTTTTTTTATTATAATTATGTAGGTAAGTGTATATTTTGTATTTATTATTACTGGAATTTAAATATTGTTGAGCTTTTTTTTGTTGCTTACCACTGGGTGGACCGTGACATCTTAAAAAATTAGAAGTAGACCATACCATGTAAAAGTCTGCTCACTCCTGGCCTAAGTGGACGAAAATCTGCAACATTAATTACGCTTCTTAAATACACGCATTGAGATTGACTTGCAAATAACAAGCGAAATAGTTGAAAAACAAATATCTCACTAATTAAATTAATTAAACATTATTTGATCATTGAATAATTATAATTATATTACCTATGTTTGCATACATGAAAACACCGAAAACAAAATTGATATGTCAATCTGTTTAAAATTTTCACTCGAATAAATGTTTAAAATCAGGCCAAATCTGATATAAAGATATATATTGTTATTAATATCCCACTGGATTGTAATGTTTTTACGAAGTGGCACGCGAAGTCATTTGGGTTGGCCACCCCTGGTCCACAATCTTCAAAGCGTTGATATTCTATGTCAAATTAAGTGTTCTAACGATGATATGTCTTCAAGGATGTTTGCTGTCTTCAGCGTTTTTCCTACTGCCGGGAATTCAAGAATACCACATTTGAAAGTACAAGAAAAAGCAACCTACTCATATACTACTTTCAACGTTTCATAAAATTCTGGTGCCGTTTTCCTAAAAATTTTATGTAAACCTTCATCTTCAGTCTTTACCTCATCTTGGCACCCCTCAAACAACTTACATAGAGCACTTATGTTTCGAATGTTTAATTCCAAACCTCTTTTGTAACCAATGCAATTGTTTTCACCTTTGAACTGTAAGAAGTGGGTACTGTTATCTCTTGCTTGTTTATTTTTGTTCGCTACACAAACAGTTCTGGAATTCAACAAAAACTCCTTGTATTCATAAATTTTATGTTTAATCAGTAATTTGAAGATATAATTTGCAGTTTTTATGTAGAGAACAATTTCCCCACTAAAGAATTATTTTAAACATTAAATAAGATACTTTCTATAGTAAATTAGCAATTTGTCTATATTTTCACTAATCCTTACTTCAATAAATAAATAATTAGAACATCAAATTAAAAAAACTGTTTTAAAATATTAATTGTTATGATAATCCATAATTTTATTCGTTTTATTTGACATCAGTAATATTTCTGTATTATTTTACGGCATTTCTAAAAATAAAGTGCATAATTTGGCACATTTTTTAAATTATTAAAAAGCGCTTTTTTTAAAAAAAATTTTTTTAACAATTTTTAATGGTTTCTTAATTGTTTATTTCAAATATATATGTTTAATGTAGCGTTTATAAAAATGTTTAAAGCGAATAATTTTTGAAACTACGATAAAAATTTTCTTGTTAGTTTTTTGATTAATTTTCTTGTGAGAAAAAACCCCCCTCATAATTAAAAATTTACAATATATGGTATAGATATAACTCAAACAGACTAGAAATAAACCGTTAAATTTAAGAAGAGGTATGATAGAGATTTGCTTTAGAAACAACTTCGTCAAATGAATATCTGTCTTAAACTAATACAATTATTTAAAAAATGAGATATTTTAAAAACAGATCAAATAAAAAATAATTAAATTAAATTAATCGATTTTAAATAAAACTATTTTTTTTTAATAAACAATACATTTTATGTCAAATTCTACAATATCTATTGAATACACACGCAAGATAAACCTTTATTTATTACTTTTCTTCACTGTAAATTTCAATTTTCAAAGTAAGATTTAGTTTTTCACTTAAGTTTGAATAAAATAAGAATTAAGTTTAAGAAAAAAATTAGAAGAAGGTTAACGAAGAATGATAGATATTTTTAGGCTCCCTATACTTGATTTTGGATGGCACACAGATTGTTTTGTTCAAAAGAACTGCGCATAATGCCACAAAAGCAGACACAGTACTCGACATTGACTCACAAATCAGGCCACTTTCTTTTTGATTAAGTGCGTTACCTTGAACAGTTGAACTCCGATCACAGCAAACATGAACTGTAGCAAGTAGGTGACCAACATGATGTTTCCTATAGTTTTGACTGCTACTATGACGCACTTGACTACGTACTAGAGGGCAAAATAAAGGAGGTGTCAAATTTAGTTATCGGTAGGAATGCCAGGTTTGTGAGATTGAGTAAAAACAATTCCCTTCCATTGTGTGTTGAAATCATTCTTTTTCAAAATTAAAATAATTTGATCATATGACTCAAGATTCTCACATATGAATAATTCATATTTAAATAATAACTGCAAATATGAATTATATTATAAGTTTTGTCTTTCCATTGTTATATTTTTAATGGATAACCCGCTTAAAATGTAATAAGGAGATAAAAAATGTATCGTTATTTTACAAACAATATCAAAAAGCAATCACACAGTTTTAGACAAAATATATGTTGGAATCATTTCAAGGTGTTATGGATTGGTAGTAAAATTACATTGTACTTGATTTTTACTTTATTACAACATATTTAAAAAGACACAAAGGGAAAAAGGGACAAGTTATCATTATACTAAGATTTATTATCAGAAAGGTAAAAAGATGAGAAAATTTATAAATAACAATTTTTTTCTAAATCCATCAAGCTCATTTTACAGATGCTTGAGTAAAAGTTGTGCTTGATAAGTGGAACGTAAATTGCATTTATAGATTTATTTTTACCTGAGTGCGAAATATTCCATTTAAATATAAAGATAATGAAAAAGTTTTTACTATTTTAGGAATTGTTATCAAAAAAGAGATAAAAAAAGAGCCCTGATGTTAAAAAAATAAAAATTAAAAATATGAAAACTCTAAAAAAATCACTTATTTCCAAAAATAAAAAAAAAATAATTCGATGTATTGAAATGAACTGAAAAATTTTCTTTAGAATTTCCATATTTTCAAAAATACGATAAAAAAAGTGGCAAAAAAGATTAAAAATGAGACCAGTCCTCTCTTTAAAACTGCAAAATAACCCTCCCCCTCCACTAATCTATAGATGCACTCACCCAAGTTAAATTCAGTTCTTGATTACAGTGCTTATCTTATAAATATATGTATATGTTTATCAAAGTTATAATTTTCTAACTCATTTGTAACACATATTTTCTCTCTCTCATTATATATCCACTGTTATAATAATGACGTAGCATTTTTGAGATTATGTAATGGATATGCCTACAAAAAGTATGTAATTGTATAGTAGATTTCTAGAAAACACATAAATCCCATGTCGTACATTCAATAATAAGATAAATATTATCGAAGTATTCCAAAGCATTAAGATGTTGAAAAACTTAAAAAAGTCCGAATAAATAGAAAAAAATCTTAGAATTTTTATTTCTGTTATTGCGGGACTATGCATGGTTTCGACTTTAAAAATTAGACCATTTATCTAACATTATTTTCAGAAAATAAGTCATTCAGCATCCGTTTGGATTGACGAAAGTAATTTTTGTGCTCTATATGTGCATTTGCATTTCCATAGTTCTTAATCATATTCAGCTTGAATGACAACACGCCTGCAAAGCCTGGCAAAACTACCGATGTCGAATACGTGATTAGTAAGGAAAGGAAAGACGTGAGAGAACATCGCTGAAGCTCATAGGCGTTGGATAGTCATACCTTCAACAACTGCACTCCAATGACAGCGAACATGAAGTTTAGCAGAAAGGTCACCAACAAGATGTTGCCTATAGTTTTAACCGCAACAAAGATGCACTGGATTACTTGCTAAATGCAAAACAAATACAGCATGTCATTGCTGGGTGGTCCCACCGAAACAGTATACCAGGGTAGAATAAATAAAATTTCTTTCTACTCTACTCTCTACGGCATCAAAATATAATGAAATATACAAGAACAAGCAAAATTATATAGAGCTTTACAGAAATTATTAGGTTTTACTCGATGGATGATTTAGAATGATTTGATTCCATTTAATTTTTTCGTTACCATTTTTTTTTTTTTTTTTTTTGCGCAGTCGAAATGTTAATATTCTTTTGATCTTTCTTCATTCAGGAATTTTAAATTTCCGTAAAGTAACTGTAATTTTATATTTGCTTATAATCAGAGTTTTGATTTTTAGATGTTCTCTATTGCATTAGATTTCATTACCAATGAGAGAATATTTAAGGTTTTATATCTTTTATTCCTGATTTACTTAAATATAATTCTTGATTCGAATGAAAGTTTTTTTTTCAATGTTTAACTTAGACATTAGTGCTGCTTATCCGCAACTTTTACTTACACATTGATATCTAGAAATTCACTCACTATCATAAGAATTGTTATCTTTTGTTGCTGTTATTTTAGCCCTTTTTGAAACACCTATTGTTTAATAAAAATATAGAAAAATAAACTTATAAATTAAAATATTCATCAACATTTTGAGTTTTCCAAATATCCTCTTATAATGTTTAATGGATATTTTTAGGGATGGATTTTAAGTTTCATGTTTTAGTTGAGAATCAAAGATTTTTTAAACTACGTGCATTATTTTGTTAATTATGTGAGGAGTATTATTCCAGAAAAAATATAATTTTAATTTGATAATTAGTAAAAAAGATATTTAATCATTCTCTTAATTTTTTTCAATATTTTCTGGCAAATAATAGAATGCAAATTTTACAATGAAAATAACTGTTTTCTTTGCTAACTTACATGGAAGAGAAAATAAATTCTTTTGTGAAAAATTCTATTTTGATTTTAGCATTGGAAAATACAGTTTAATTCAGTATCAATCCATTTCTCATGAGCTTGTTTTCTTTAAATTACCATTAATAATTCAGTGTACATTATCTCAACTAAAATTAAGCATTTTTTATATCTGAAGTATGGATTAAATTTTGAAAGCTCTCCGAATTCTTATCATAGTTATTTTAAATTCCCCCAAAACAGAATTAAATAGAAGATATTTCTAAGAAATATATTATATAAGGAAATTTTGAAAATATTGGTAAAAGGTAAACATTTATTGAGATTTCAAGAAAACATTATATAAACACAAATTATAATTAAAACTAATTCTTTAAGAATAGTAGAATGACTTCATAATGAAAATCAAAACCATACATTTCTCTATTTGCTTTTAAGGATATTGTACAGCGTTTCATTTAAATCTACTAGCACTTAGAATGCTATAATTAGGCTTTTATTTACGCAACAATTATTTTCTTTTCTTTATATTCTTTCAGAAAATAATTTTTTTTGTATAATTACAAATTGTACCATTTATTATATTTTTGAAAATTTAATTACTTGTCCTTAATTTTGATCGTAAATATATATACTAAAATCTAATTGTTGACTTTATTTTTAGTAATTTTTTCCTTGCTAAAAGTTAATACGTCATATTAAGTTATGCTTGCAAGTAAATCTGTGACTGTTTATATGAATTCACTATTGTCTTCCCTTTTCATATAATTTCAAATAGTTTATGATAACCATTACGCTTTAAGTAATTAACTATAGTATTTGTTTTAACTTTTTATTATGTATTTATCATATATTTTATATTTATTACATATCCCTTTTTATTATACATTTTAATTAATTTATTTTTATCATTATTAATATTAATACTTGTGTTGATCTTAAAAAAATGTAAAATAAAAAAAAATCAATAATAATTTTTCGCTGACAGTGGGCCGTTTTAACTTAAGGAATACATGTACTTACATACATACTAGTTAAGGAATTGCAATTTCACCATTATTCTTATTTCAATGGAATGTATTTCCAAAACCTTTGTTTTAACACAGCAATAAATTTCCTATATCACAACTCAGAGGAATATTATTTACCTAGTATTTAAGATTTAAATTCGAAATCACAATAATTTAATTCCCATCTCACAAATATTTTTTTTCACAATTTTAAAGTATGATTGATGTTATAATAATTAATTCGCTATATATATTTATATTACACAAATTATCACTATTGCTCATTAAAATTTATAAGCATTTGGCAAAAAAAAGCAATTTAATCGTGTAAAGTAGGAATAATATATATTTGACATTACCTTTAATCCTTTGGCACGGTTAATGGCTCGGAGAGGTCGGAGCACTCTGAGAACACGTAATATTTTAACAACTGAGAACGTCTCGTTCCTGAAACATCCAAAATGTTAGCTTCAATGAACATAAATTTTTTAAAAAAAGACATTTTCTTTAAAGTTAGTGAATTGTAAGTAAACTTACCCGAAGGCAAAAGAAATGAGCGAGACAGACACAACAAGCACATCAAGCAGGTTAAAGTAACTTCTACAGAAAGATCCTTTATGCAAAATCAGACCATACGCAATAGCCTGTTTTAAAAGGGATTTGCAAAGATTGGATTAATTGTTATTTCACAGAATGCTTGAAAGAATTATTCAAGATTAAAAGGAAATCTTTGACTCACCTTCAGGGTAATCTCAACTGTGAAAACAGTAGTAAAAAAGTAATCGAAGTAATTCAAAATCTGAAATTGAAGATCATTTCAATTAAATGTACTGAATTTAAGAAGTTTTTTTTAAAAAAAAACTGCGAAAACAAGCATTTGCCTCTTTCTAGGTTGGGACTTGTAATTTATAAGAGATGATTTCAGAATGTATCTGGCTTTTATACATAAAAAATACTCGTAATTAAATTCAACACACAGTCGGGATCAGCACTGTAATACTCTTTTTAAGCTGTCATGTAAAGTCAGCATGCTTTGTTCAATAGTCTCCAACATTTTGTAAAAAATTGAATACTTAATAGTTCTCATTCATTTCCTGATTAACCAGTGGCCTGCGCATGTTCTTTAGAAAATCCCACACACGTGCATTAAACCACGTTTTATCAACCTCATTATATATACAGGAAAAATTATAATGAGATATCTTTGGAGTGTACCTCATATTAAAGTCAAACTATATATTTTTCAGGGATTTTTTGCCAAAATAACGTCAATGAACCTCCCCCCCTCTTTGAAGCTGAAGAAATATGCTTAAAAAGAAGCTTGAGAACAATGACTAAGCAAAAATCAGCTTTAAAAATTAATTCTTTTAAATAAGAGGCAAAAGAAAAAGTATTAAGCCTTTACAATTAAATTGGATATGTTACAGAAAAAATGTATTCAAAAATAATTTCAAAATGATATAAAATAAATAGTCAGGAATTAAATGTATAAAATATAAGCCATCGTTAAGGGTATATTTTGAAAAGTAAGGAAAGTTCTAATTAAACTAAAAGTAATAGATAGCTTGTTATCAAGAGGAGAGGAAGATGTGTTGCTTTTATTTCAATAGGTTAGATCACGCCAAATGCTTTAAAATAATTTAAAAGAAAAAATAATCTTGTAGATAATCTATCACCTACTCTGTTTCTGTCTGAGTTGACATGTAGAGGATCTTCTGCAGCAAGCATTGCGCTACTAATTAATATGAAGCCAAGAATAATATTCGCAAAATAACTGTGATTTACGATGAAGTGACATAGCCTGCGGAACCTGAAAAAGAAGGAAACAGTGATACTAATTCATTTATAAACGATGTGTTTTCCCAGACTTAAATGAAAGCTTTAAGAATTTTCTGCTTTTGTTCTGGCATTGAGAAATAACTTTTACAAAAAGTAAGTTTCATGATTGTATTAAATAATCCAATATATTCACTAATAGGGCTGTAAAAATGAAAACATATAATTTATTATTTTTAGACATTATCTACTTTCTAAATATATCTAAAGCTATCCTTTTAAATATTGTTTATCCTCCTAACTATGTATTTCTGTTTATAAAGTTACAAACGTAACCCTAAGAAAAATTGGATTCAAGTTATTTCCATTAATTAATAATTAATACCAAATGAATTTTTTTATAATTTTGAATGTAACTTGCATTTCTCTCTAAGACAACAAAACAAATTTATTAGAAACGCAAAGTAGTTTGTGTAGAAATTAGAGCATCAGAAATATTTTCCAATGAACAGATTGAACAAATCAAAAGTTCCGATATATTTTCAGAAAAAGCAATGTCTTTTTCAATCGTGTGTCTGTTTAAAATGAATTTACTTACTATAGTATTGAACTTAAAGAGATTATAAACGTTGTTTAATTATCCCTTTCCGGTTTCCTTTTTGCTTCGATAACTAGTTTCGGAAGCAGAGGGATCGTGAAGTTTGGCTTGCGCTATATCTGTTGAGTTCCGAGTCCTGGTTCATTCAAGATCAGCCATGTACAGGAGATGATGTTGGGTTAAAATAAGGTGACCAACCGTCCTCCTTTATAGGTTCTGTCCTTCCTCGAAACGTGTCCTCCTTCTTGTCCTCCTTTTCAATATTTTAAAACTACCTTTAATCTCTATTTAGAGATGAGAACCTAACATGTTTTCCATGTCAAATAATGGTCTGAAACAAATATCACAGAAAACAATAGTTTTCAATTGTGTTTTTTGATTTCATCCCAAGTAAATTCGGCAGATATATAAAATTGTTCAGAGAAGCACAGTTTTATCGAAAGAAATGCCTGATATTAAAACCGATGACAATTGTCTGTATTTAAAAAATGAACACTTTCTATGTGATAACTTAGTTATTCTTGTTGAATTTACGTTGTGCTGCCCTCGAACTAATGTAGAAGTTGAAAGAGTTTTTTCAGTTGGTAATGATTTAGAAGAATGATTAGAGAAATGAGAAATCAAGATTAAATATTGATATTTTAGCTGCAGTACTTACCGTAAAATTCAGTATGAAGGATATTTTTTGCTCCGAAGTTTTCGATGTATTAGAAAATGATATGTTGACAAAAAAGTATTCAATGGGAAAATACTTGTTTAAGTAAATAATTAAAAGTAATGCAAACGTAATTAACGTATTTTTATTTGAATTAATAAAATGTTTCATATATTTACGTTGTAACCTTTTCTTAAATTTTTCGCGCGTGCACGTCCTCCTTTTCATTGTAAAAAAACTGGTCACCTTAGTTAAAATCATTGAATCTCCAATTCCTTATACTTGCATTGTCTGAAATCCAGAGAATGAGTGCAATATACCGTGTTTCCCACGATACAAAACCATGATTCAATATTACGGGATCAATCTTTAATAATCAAACTGCAATATCAATAAACAGTAGCTCATTTCAAGAATCATGCATATCATATAGATCTTTAAAAACTTTTGTAGAATGCAAATATTTTTCTGGGAAGTAAAATTACTTCTTAATGAGATAGGTACATTAGATTGACCGCAATTGTTGGCCATTGCATTCTGCCATAATGAGTGTGATTAAAACTTACTTTAAAAATACAAAAACCTTTCTTCAAATTTTCTATGTTTCTTAATAATTCAGCTGAATCCCATCAATTTAACAAATTACATAACTTTTTTAGTATGAGAAATATTTCTTCATACCTGTTGTTGTGTGAAAAAATGAAAAATGAAGTGTAAGCAGGAATGGGTTTAATTTTTTTATCCATGTGCATATTTGAAAGACGCCTAGGTCTAGCAGTGGAAACAGATTCTTCCTCTTCTTCTTCTTCATCGTCATCATCATCATCTTCATCAGCCTCTCCTTCTTCTTCGTTAAATTCAACTAGAAAATCAAATGACGTGACTAGTTACATAATTTTTTAAATTTATATTTACAGACCTATTACTTTAATTTACACAGTTTTATTACGTAGAAAATTGAACCCCTGTTCCAAAATTTAATAAATACTCATTGTAATTAAAAGTTATATAGTATTACTAGTACACATATTACGCATTAATTAATATACATTAATTACATATATGATATTATCTATTAATTAAAAATTAGAAAACCCTGAACAGATTTTGTGATAAGAATCTTTCTCTAGCTCTAGAAAAAAGTAAGATGGAAGTACTATTTTTCTAGAATAGATTTATTACTTTAGGACTTCTTTCATTAAAAACCATATGAAAAACTCATTCAAGCGATATAAATTGTTTTTAGATAGAATTAAAAGTTATATATAGTTATATGGGCATGACATTTAATTTTATTAAGTGAATGATAATTAAACATGTTTGAGTATTTAAATAAGAATTCATTAGATATAAGCCATTCTGAAAATTACAAAAGCTAATTTACTTAATTGAGGGTATAATTTGATTTTTTTTACTGAATCTATAACCAACTGTATATACTAGGCCTAAAAATTTCAATATTAGTTTAAATTTCTTGTCTCACCCTAAATCTCGAATGACATCCTATTGCCTGTAGTTAAAATCTGAAGCACCAAAATATATATTACGAATTATAAAAATGCATATTTAAAAACTTAAATGGTATGTACAAAAATTTCATTATATAAATAAGTTTAAATGCGGTAATAATTTCGCATATACAATTAAGACTTTTAAAATACGTTTTCCAAAAATTCCATCAAAATTCACAATAATTTTTATTTAAGTAATAAAACTATATTCCATTTATACAAAAGACCAATAAAATAGTATTTTAACTTAATAGAGAAAGTATTTAGAAAAACTAAAAATATAGCACTTTTGGAAATAAAGTAATTACGATTGCGAATTATAAATCGGAAGTACTTTTACTTTTTACGCCAATTCATTGCCTTAGCTAAATAAACACGTCCAAGTAAAATTCTTGAAAAGAAATTCCCTTTATCAATAAAAAAAAATACACTAACCGGTTTTTCTAATAAAAATAAATATACTAAAAACAAATAAAAAACACATACAAATAAATTATTATTGTTATAAATTTCCTTTCTAACTATACATGGAAACGCTTTATATATTTGAAGGAAAGTAGTTGAATTAAACTCCTTTTATTCTTATTTTTTATGCTTACTCACTTTCAAATATTTTTTTTCCTTGGAACCTAATTTAAAAATAATTTCAAAATTGCTAAAACTGAGTTAAATTAATTAATGTAATTTTCAGACAAAATATGAAAGTAAGAAGGAAACATATTGCATTTCTTACCGGTTGTAACTTCATTTTCGGTTTCAATTTCTTTTTTGTCATTTAAAGAATCTGGTGGTTTCATCTGTAATACACAATACCATGTAAAGAAGATAAACATAGCAACCTTTTTTTTTTAATTTTCAGCAGCTTTAACATTTTTGTAACAATGTGTGTGTGTGTGTGTGTGTGAACAATGATTTTATTACTAAATTTCTTTAAAAACTGAAAACAAAATACAATCTTTAAAAGTAATAATTAAAAAGAATAGTTAAATGTTCCAAAAATAAAAATTTGCTAAACATTATAAATTGAAATAGATTTACCACTGATTTTTTAACGCAAATGACACGAAGAAATTTATAATATACAAATAAGTGGTTTCATTTGAATTATCTCCTTCGTGTATTAGAATCAATAATCGTATGAAATACATATTTTGCTTAAAAAAGTGTTCAATTAAAAAGTTTTTAAAAATCATTTTTTCTTCTAATTAGCATATTCTATCCTGTAACTATAATTGACAAAAATACAGTTGTTAAAAATAGGCTCCTTTATGAATATATACATATACTGTATTTATACGCTCGGATCTAAGCCTCACTTTTTTTCTAATGTTGGTGTTGCTGAAAATTGGATACGGCTTAGAATAGAAGGAACAAAAATTCGTTGTATGAAACAATTAGAGCAATTAAAGGTTCATACACGCATTTAAAAGTTTATAATACTGGTGTAAAGTAAATCATTATATTCACTTTTTATTAGTTCTCATTATAAATTTATTTTAATTTCATAAAATTGGATATCTCGATAAAACATTTTAAGTATATTATTTTTCATTTTTTACAAAAATTTGTTGAGTATTTGCGGCTTAGCTACGAATAAGTAGGGCATATATATATATATATATATATATATATATATATATATATAGATAGATAGATAGATAGATAGATAGAGAGATAGAGAGAGAGACATATATAGATACAGGTTTTAGAGAGGTAGATAGATTTTTATATTAACATATAATCCAATGAACATTTTACGTTTAATTTTCCAAAATAAAGCGTAAAATGTTATTGCAAGCGAAATTAATAGTGGTAATAGTTTAATTTATATAAAAATAAAAGCGGATATTCAAATCAACTGTAGATTATAAATAAAAAATCAACTCACAAAATCATAACAGTTTAACAAATTTTGGACCTATTATTTTGTAAGCTTTTCTTAAAATATTTAAAACTCTGAAATTTCTTAAAATTATTTTTAAAAACTAAAATATGCTTTACTATTAATATTTAAGAAAGTTATTTAAGCCTACACAGTACCCTTTTTCAAAAAAATTTTTTGGTTACAGTTACAGTAAAAATAGTTTATGTTTTATATTTAAGTTATATTATTAAGCTGATTCTGTAAGTAAAAAGTCAATATGACCAACCATTATTATACAATTTTAAAACATTTGGAAGTTTTGAAGTTTCTTCAAATCTTTATAAAATGCTCAATTTTTAAAATTTTTAAGCCATTTTAAATGATCTATGTTTCTTGGATTATTGTAAACAAAAGTTTGTATGTATTTGAAAATCTTTTTACTCTTGTTTATTTTTAATAATTATTTTTCTACCTAAAACTGGAAAAAATACGAAATTTAAAAAGATATTAAATTTAGCATTTTTTAAAGAAATAACTAGAGATCTCAGACCTAAATCCATACTAACTTTTATAGAGCATGCGAAACATTTCAAGTTTCTATCTTGAATAGAAAAAAAAAGCCATACTTACAAATTCAAAATTAAAAGTATGAGAAAAATACATTTAAAAAGTTTGTAAAAGCATAAAACAAAAACTTATAATTCCCGCAAAGATCTAATTTTTCAATATGCCATTTCCCAATGTATTTTCTAGATTAAAACACTACTTTAATTAAATATGTGGTTAAAAACATTTTTCTTATTCAAAATATATGTTGGCATAATATTGAGATAACATTTGTTACGACGACAGTTTGTTCAGCTTAATCTTAACCTAATATTTTCACAAATGTTTTGAAACTCAAAGCATTTATATACACAAAAATATTGCTACTACTAACTTAAGGTAAAACTCGCCAGGTTTGTTCATAAAATTAAATTTATTTTCTGTTTTAAATTGGGGCAGTTTAGCAACTTTGAGTATTTGTTGCACGACTTTAAAATACTAAAATATTGTTCTACAGTATGTTTGCTATAATGGAGTTTGGTACATGATGGAAATATTTAGTTTTATCTGCAATACTTGTATCCAATACTTGTAATTGGAAGTCTAATTGCAGTATCAACTGAGGACGTTTTTAGATTGTTATTTTTATTAGTATCCATTAGAAATACTGTTTCTCATAGCAACCTGAGAATGTTTTGGGTATGGTATTTTTTCAACTTGAAAAAAATTATTGTAAAGATTCGAAATTGTATAAGCTATTTTTTAAAACAAAAATTGGCCTTGAAATCAATCTGAATTAAGCCACTATGAGAACTCAAAAGACTCAAAACATAATCAAGCAAAAATGACCTCAGTAATGAAAATTGAAATTAATAACCATTTCACACTGAAAGAGCTCCTTGTACTCAAAAATATTTTTAATTACTTCAATTTAATAGTGGAAAAACGCTTTAAAATGCTACCGAAACCAAAACCTATGCTCAGAAAACTTCAAATACCTGAAAAACTAATTTGTTATCATCTGAAATTTGGTGGCAGTCTGCATAATGGTAGGAGACACAAGAAAATGGAAACAAATTTTTTTCGGTATATTTGAGTTTTGTAGGGTACTATGTAGCCTTAAGTTTTCAATCAAAGCATTTTCGCAGATTTTTATTTAGTCTGAATACATTAAGACCATTTCTGTTAGTTGGATATTTTATTTTTAATACTCATGAATGACTTTTATTTTACGTCAGTTTTACTTTGGATACTAAAGGTCATATCTCGCGTATATTTTTCATGCAATTTTTTCGTGCTTTTTTTGGCCGAATCTGAGGGGGAAGGGTTGCCGTAAACAAAACGACATGCTCTGACGTCAGCCGCGCTTTATCTCCACATTGAAAAATTACTCGCCGATTTTTCTGCATCGGAGAACGAACATCCAAAACTACTTCTTTCATTTCGCTTGCGCTTTTGTTGATGGGTGTAAACAGAAATAGAGCACCATTCTATTTAAAACATTATACGCCGTTAAAATATTTTCCACCATTAAAATATTATACGGCATATCTAAAGTGTTAGACGAAACCGAAGCTGCCATCTTGTTTATGACGTAGGGCGCCGCAGAACCACATTGGCTGGAATTTCAAGGAATTTTTATTTGGAACAACTTTTTGAGCTCGCTAGCAAAAAATTGTTCTAAAGCGGTTGCTATGGAAACTGAGTAAAAATTGCACGAATTGGACGAAAAATTGCTTGAAACATGTACGTGTGATACGGCCTTAACTGAATTGTGAATTTTATTCTTACATGTCTACAAAATAAGAATGTTACACTTACTGAGTTATCCGCCTTTTCCCGTTGCCTGAAAATAAAACATAATTTCTGTCAAATGCAAAACAAAGAATCAACTAATATCACGGCGGAAATTAAAAGAATAATTATTAATATAACAGAGCACTTTAAAAGAACGTTTAACTTAGAAATTTTATGTAAATATTTTGTAGAGTTAAAAAAATACATAACACACACACGAATATATTAAGAATTAACAAATTTAAAATTAGATTTCAAGGAAATACTTGTAATTGATCATTATCATTTTTAATGTACACATATATTTTTAAAAATATTTGACATGAGATTTAGGTATCCCTTTTGTGTATCATACTTTAATTTAAAATATTTTATGGATTTACATAAAAGTATATTATTTTATTAAGGTATTCAAGTAATGTTTTTTTGTGAATTTTATATTAACTTACATTCGAACGAACATATTATGATTCATTTGTGGTGATTCAGGTTTAGAAGGCTTTTCTATGGAGACACTTGACGAAGACAAACTATGACGTTTTTTCTTCCTTTTCTTGTGTCTACCTTCTTCATCAATACCATCAAAATCATCATAATCCTTAGAGTAAATTATACTTCCTTGTTCCTTTTCTTCTTCCTCCTCCTGAAAGTACAATTTTGTTGCTTAGTTTTATTCACATAGAAATGTTATGTTAAATATTATGTTTTGTAGAAAAAACACTTAGCTTTCCCAAATATACTCATGTCTAAAATTTGGTCGCAAACACGTCTTTCGCCACAATTTTAAAATGCCATTAAAACTAATAGACTATGTATTTTATATGTTTTGAAGAACGGGTAGTACAATATCAACCTTCAGTTTAGGAAAAGACGCCGTTTAGCGTTATTTTTTGCAGAATTACTGGATTGAGACCGTTCAAGTGTATAGGAATTTTGAATCCTGTTTTGTGAATATTGTATTAAAAGAAACAAGTTAGTCTATTTGCAGTGAGAATAATTTCTCAATATCATTTAGATGATTCCTTGAGATGGAGAACCATTGGCAGGCTTGAAGCTAGCCAGTCTCAAGCAGATGTGCCTAGATGGTTACATGTGGCCCGAAAAGGGTCTCCTGGTGATGGAATCAAATCCAAACAAGTGGTACTGTCACCAGGAAGGTTGAACAAGTTTGTTAAAGTGTATTGACATCTGCACTGGATCGCTACTTGGCATTAAGTGCATGATGACATAGACGGAAAATGGCTCCTCAGCTTGCTCGTGACCTTGCTGCTGTTGGAAGAAGAACAGTCAACAGTCTACAGTCGTCTTTCATAGAATGGCCTTTACGCTCGGCGTCTAGTCTGGTGCCTACCTTTGACCACATCCAACAGAAAAGACCGGTTATCGTGGAGCCGAAAGCACCAGTCATGGACACCACAAGGATGGGGCGTGTACTTTTCTGTAATGAGTCAAAATGTACCAGACAAAGTGATTCTCGTCCAGACTTCACACGGAGAAAAAAAAGCGCGTTTTTATCCCTCACACGTAACAAAAATCCTCAGATTTGGTGGCAAAAGAATCCTTGTTTGTGGTGGCATTCATTGAGCAATCGTATATCACTGTACGTTTTCGATGCGAACACTGTCAACTCACAGCGCTACAGGGATTAGAGCCTGGAAGCATATGTGAGGTATTACTCGGTGCTACGGCTCCACACTACATTTGTATGGACGATAATGAGCGGGGGGGGGACACAGAACTCACAGTGTTGATGAATTTCATAAAGGACCGGATATTCACCATATGGATTGACTCTCGTGGTCTCCGGATCACAGTTCTATTGAACATGTTTGGGATGATCTTGAAAAGGCCATTTCTCAGGATAGTTCCTCTTTCAGGACCCCCAGGAATTAAAAGTCCCACTTTGGGAAAAAATGACTTTGTTGCCACAAATATTTACTTAAACCCTCAGAAATAGTATGGAAACTCATTGTGAGGCTTGTGTAGCAGTTCACAGTGGTCACACACCATATTAGACAGACTTTTACCCAGGAAAAAGCTTTATCTCTGATTCATGATTTTATACTTTTTAATATGACTTGTATCTTAATTCACACAATTAACATCTTTCCCATATTATTATATTTCTTAATTCCTTCCAACCTTTCAATATGTCTCTGTGCCAAATTTCGTGACGACACTGTAAATAGTTCATCAGTTATTACAGATTTTATGTTTTTGACCTTAATTTTGGACACATGAGTGTATATATATATATTGATATAGATAGATATAGATATAGTAAAAGATCTCTCTCTTTGTTCAATAAGTACTCATTACTAGTGAAAGAATTGATAACGAAATAATATTACTTCAAGAGGAATAATTATAATATTTTTTGTATTGATTATTTTCAATTTTAGTTTTTACCCCTGCAATAAGACTTTTTTTATTTAAAGGTAATCTTTTGCAACTGATGACAATATTTTCTAATTGAGTGCTATCTTTTACAATATAAAATTACATAAGTAACTAAGTACAAGATTTTATTTTCATTTATTTCAATAAACAAAATAATTCTCAGTACTTAAACCCTAAAACTATTACCATAAAAAGCTAATAACCTAAATTCTTTACCTTTTCAATGGCTGTTAAACTCTCCGCGTCAGCTAAATTGTCAACGGCGATAGCTAAAAATACATTCAATAGAATATCTGTGATTAAGTTAAGGTTTTATAGAGAAAATGTGCTCTCATTTCTAAAACCAATCGATTTATAAAACTTAAAATTGAATATTATAAATGAATTCTTCATTTTTTGTCCTTTAAATTAATTAATCATAAAAATAAATTTTATAAACATTTATATTTTTGAACGTTGATTAAAAAATACTTTAGGTAAAAATAAAAATTTGTTTGATTAATATTAATATTAATCTGTGTTGAAAGGATACAGTTTCCGCAAATGAATAAAATAATAAAATAAATGCATGCTAAGACTCCAGGTGATCCAACCCCTCCATATGCGTTTATGCCATGATACATAACTTCATTCCAATCTTCTCCAGTTAGTATCTAAAAATAAAATACAAAGGAAAGGCAAAGAAATGAGTTATTTTGTGAGCATTACTCATGTAAAAGCAGGGCTTTGAACCGTAATTTTTTTCGTTCCGGTTCAACTATATATATGTATATATATATATATATATATATATATATATATTATATATAATATATACATATAAATATAAATATATATATAATACATATATATATATATATACATATAAATATAAATATATATATAATATATATATATATATATATATATATATATATATATATATATATATATATATATATATATATATATATATATATATATATATATATATATATATATATATATATATATATATATATATTCAGTTCCGGTTTTCATTGCGCCAAAAATAACTGTTTTCGCTTCAGTTCCGAATCAATGATTTATTAAATATATAGTCTTGCCTGCACTAAAAATATAATTCTATCATTAACAAAAAATGTTATTCTATCAAAATGTAGAAGACTTTTTTTAAAAGTGGTGAACTAAATAAGATTTCACACAATTAATTAATATTTGCTGTGCGGTGAGCAGAAGGGTGAGCATTGGCATTTTTATCCGTTATCAAAATATTATTTGCCAACTAGGTTCATGATTCTAGTTTGTCTGTCTAAGCAATCTATACAAACATCCGGGGATGATCGAATGCTGAGATGCAAAACATACATATAAGACTGATATTTTTCTTAAAAAATTATCTACTAGTTCATTTAACTGAATAAAATCTGCCATCTAGAAGTAGTTTCATGTGAAACTGAAAACTCGAGAACATCAAAACAGGAAATCGAGAAGCAATGTACATGTAATGATGACAATTATATGGTTGATTTTAAGTCAGAAAATACTGATTAGTTGATTACATTAACAAAATGACTGAACATACATCGAACCGAAATAAAGTGATTCTTTTTTCGGTTCAGTTCCGGTTTTCGTTCCAACCAAAATAATGATTTTTTACAGTTTTCGGTTCAGTTACGACTCGAAGCCTTGTGTAAAAGTGTATAGAAGTGTATAAATTCCTTGAATATCATTTTAAATATACCATCACTCAGAAATAGTTTAAGTGTTGGTTCGTTAGAAAGAAATCCCAAACATATTGTCTCATTGGGCATTTAAAGGATGTTAAGATTTATAATTTTTTTATTTGAAACATTGGAAGGAGGAGGGAAAATAAAAGGAAAAGTTTATCTGAATAATACAGTTTAATTCAAAGTAAACATAAATAACACAGGTTTATGTGTGTGTGTGTATATATTTTTTAATTTTAAAATATTATTATTAAAAAAATTTTTACAAGAAGCTGTACCACGCAAATAAAGAAAAAAGTGTAGAAAATTAATCGTATACATATAGGTATTCTGAAGTTTTCCCCGCACAATAATATATTTCTTACAGATATTCAACAGAATTAAAATTAGTACGACAGATCTTTTATACGCCTTTTTAGGCACAATGAATATTTATTGGTAATATATTTATATATTGATTACAAGCAAAAATGATTACTGAATGATATTAGCAATATGAGACCCACCTTTAGTTGACAAATTCTAATTTTTGAAGGAAAAATTAATATATACACACACAAAGAGTAAACGTAATTTAAAATAAAGTAAAAAATAGACACAAATGTTAAATATTCTCTCCAACAAAACGATTTTTTCTCGGATGTATACGATGCAATTAATCACATATCACATTCAATACATACTTGAAATTATTAACTTGACAAGAAATATTTTTGTAATTTATGAGATTTTTTTCTTTGATGCATTTGCAAAAAGTATCCAAAGCAATTTTATTTACAAAATTGATTCTTTCTTCGAATTTCGAAAAGTTTATTTCTGATTTTTTTTAATAAAACGTATTAATTAGTAATTTTTTAAAAATGTATATGATTTTTTAATATATTATTTTTAAACGTTTTATTAAAAAATAATTTTCATAAAAAATATTACAATATTTATTATTATTTATAATATTTTACAAATATTATTGTTCTGCATCAAAATACCATAAAATATGATATATTGGTCTAAAAGGTATCATAGTATCACAAAACTATTAAGATTATTGTAACAGAAAGTACGCATTATAGTTAATTCCATTCCCTAAACACGGGTAGTGTATATATATAATTACTATAAAATCTTTCAAGAATAAAAGGTAAAAGAAACCTTCCCTGCGAGTAAAATTACTTTAGAACTCAAATATTTGATGTACTAGTCGTGGCGTTATCAAAATAAATTCCGAAATTCTTCTTGAAGTCAAATATTTACTTTTCTAGTAAAGATGTAGTCAAAATAAACCGCACGATCGATCAGAAATTAACTTTTCAGTTTTTAGACATTATGGCATTTTCGAGAAATTGGGGAGTATCATATCGAATTTTCCAATCTACTTAAAAAACAAAACAAAAAACGAAGAAAGATTTAATGAGTGAAAGTTTATTTGTGAATTTTCTTAAGGAATCGCGAATCCTTTCAAATAAAGTAAGTAATTTCTAATGAAAATGAGGCTAAAACTGACAGTTGAAAGGATAACAGAAATATGTATCACGTAGTGAAATAATTGAAGTTCCATAAAATTGCAAATTTATAAAAATAATTATTAACAGCAATAAAGTAATGTTGCAATTATTATAAAGATAATGCGGCATATATTCATAAAATTATTTGTAATATTTTATACGATAGGATACACCGTATAAATTGCTTGGGCTAACATTAACTGACTGAATATATTTGAGTGATTCGATTTCAAGTAAATACAAAGTACAAAATTCCCTTCTCCAAAATTAGTTTTTATACATCAAGGATATTCCTAACAATACATTTGACTAATATCTATAATGAAATCAATAATTCAATTTGTGCTGTAATTAATAGGATTTGATACAAGGACCTTTTGAAAGTTCTATTCCAAGAGAATATTTATTTCAGAGACGCATAGAACATATGAGCAAATTATAATCAACGATTTGGGCTTTTAACGAAAATAAATTTTTATAAGTACTACAAATTAGTATAAAACATTTATAATACAAAATAGAAGATTTTTATCACCTCGAATATTCAAATAACATTTGAAGTCAATAACTAGAAATATTCAAAAATTTGAGCAACTTTCCTAAAGGTCTTCTTTAAACTAAAGTTTCGAATATTTTCAAAGGGATTTATTAAAGAAGAAAACCTCTTACCGAAATCTAGTAATAATATTTCATTAAAAAACTTGAAATTTATATTTAATTTGGAAGCACTATTATTTAATGAATTAATTTCAAATACCTGTCATACAATATAATATTTACATTATAGCTCAGGGTATTATAAAGTAATATACTGATTTCTCAGTAGCGCACACAGGAATTTTTCAAGGGGGGTCCGGGGTCAAAGGTTCACCTTTCTTGTGTCATGCTCCTTTGTATTTTGTCGATTTCCGATAACAAAACACAGTAAAAAACTAATTATTGAATAAATAATTAGCATTAATTAATAAAATTAATCATTAATAACAAATAATTAAATTTTACGTACTATATACTTAGAATAATAATCAATCGGGAAAAATAACAAGGGCTTTGAGGGATCTGGACCCCCAGGAACCCTCTCCCTTGTGTGCGCCACTGACTGATTTTATACCTTGTTTTCAATAATGTAAAATATCATGTACTTCGAGTTTTTCTGGAAGCGGGAAAAAATTCATGTGTAAACTATTAATATTTTGTGTGTTTTAATTTAAAAACCATATACATCGTAAAACTATTTTTTAAATAATATTATTACAAGTAAAATAATTTAAATGTTCATTATTGAAGGAATTTTAAATTAATAGTGGACCAAATATATTTAAGAGCACACAGATAGTTAGTATTATAAACTAAAATCCGAAATAATTTTCAAATATTTCTATTCATAACAGTTTTGTTCAAAGAGGCATAACTAAAATGTCACCCATTTTATTTTTATTTATCACTAAGTCATTTTCTCATAATTAAAAAATAGCTATTTTTGTTTGTGATATTAATTACAATATTCTTATACTAAAACTTCACTTACCTGAAACACTGTGAGGAGACTTTGCCAAAATGAATCGAAATTACTTCGAGGTTTATCCTCGTGAGGATTATTGTTAAATTTTCCACCAAACACCTGCATCCCCAGAAGCGCAAAAATGACGATGAATAGAAAAAGCAACAGCAACAAACTAGCGATAGACCTCATGGAATTAATAAGAGAAGCAACAAGATTTCGCAGCGATGCCCAATATCTAAAAAAAGTCATACAAATAATGTTATAGAAATATCAAAAATACTTAGTACAGTTGGTCTTAAAGATAGAAAATAATTGCAAATGTATACTGTATAGTAAAAATGTCTATATTTTAGCATAATGAAACCTGGAAACACTCGCAGGTTATGGGAAAAGCAAGCATAAAAGTTGTTCGGTATGTTTTCTCCACTAAACATATGAAAAACGAATAAAAAAATATATTTTTGAAGACCACTCTTTAAGGTAACGGCTCTATGATCATCTTACATATTTTTTTAAGTCTCTGTTTTTGGTTACTTTTGAATTATCGATAAAATTTTAACTAAGGCAATATATCAAATATAACAGCTCAAATTATTCAAGTTTTAGTAAACATTCTAATGTGAATTATTCAAAAATATTAAAAGAGAAATCTGTTTTGAAATTTAAACTTCTTTTAAGCAAGTATGGCCTTACTCAAAATTCGTGCAAAAATAATCAAATAATTTTCCAATGGTTTAATTTCGAAAAACACATACCATTGATTTACAGAATTTATGAGTTTTATCGCATCAAAACTATTCATTATCCATAAAGTTTCTTATGACGCAAACATTTACAATATTCTTTCTATAAAAATTAATTAAAAATGGTTCTTGCTGACATTTGTTCTGGTTTCCAATAAATAATTTAATCACGATTAAACAAATGATTGGATTCACTTCAAATGGAATAAACATACACGTAGTTTTTTGTTACATATATTATTACAATTTTACACTTCTTGTCAACCTATTTACGCTTTTAATTTAAAATATAGGGAATTTCTGAAACACGAGTTTAAGTGGCTATAAAACAAAAATAAATATTACATTCAATAATTGGAAGAATATTTATTTATATATGTTATGAAATCACCAAATTATTGCACAAGTGTAATATCCTATTATTTCATTCATTGTACATGAACAAAATGGTATGGCTGCACGTGAATCAATTTCAAACCACACCCTGATTATCTTTGAAACATGTAGCTTTAGAGACAGTTTTGATTTTTTCCGTTATATAAATGCCATTCATATTTTAATTTCGTTAACTTTCATTGATACTTCTTAAACCGTTCTGAGATCTTTTAATAAACTGAATTAAATATATGTTTAGTATTCTTTGGTTTCAAGTATTCGTTATGTACAGGTATTTCTTTATATTCAAAATAATACTAGTTTTAAACTCATGTTGTTAATTTTAAGAAGCAAAAAAAAAAAAACAGGAAAAGAGGTAAAATTTATTTTAATTTATGATAATATTTTGGGGAAACACCAACTGTGTGTGTGATGGCCTCATATATTCTCTATAGCCTTCAAATGTAAACGTAAACTTTGGACAGTTGTTAAAAGGTATATATATAGATAATTCGTTTTATTTATAGATGCGTTATAGATTCGTTTTATTTATATATATATATTATTTATAGATGCATTTTAAAATTTCTTCTGCATTCCACAAGAATTATACAAAATGAGACATATACGGATATTATACAAAATTATAGAATACACGCTTGTCTAATGATCTGTGGGTCAATGGACCAGCATTTGATAAATATAATACGTTTTGCTTCCAAAAGTTTAGTACGATTTTCAGCTTTTGTAACTATTGGATGTAGTGTAATCACCAAAATTCTATAATATGCAAATTCATATTTAAATGTAATAGTTATTGTGATAATTCTTTTCAGCAATTTTAGTACCATTTAAAGTAATATGTACTTACTTAGTGACTTTGAATATCCTCAAGAGACGTACACATCTCAGCACGGACACCCCCAAAGGAGGCATAACGTCAGAGTACGTTAGAACGGTTTCGAGGATCGAGCTTACGACCACAAAACAATCAAAGCGATTGAAAAGTGATACAAAATAGCCTTGGATTCCAAGACTGAACAACTTAAGCAACATTTCCAATGTAAACAGAGCAACAAAGAATAAATTAGCTATTTCTGAAAGGAAAAATAGTTTTATTTTTCATTATAAAAAATGCATTTTTTACATAAGTAGAAAGATAAACAAATTATATACATGTAAATGAGATCAATAAACAATATCAAGAGAGAGGATAATATATATATATATATATATATATATATATATAAAAGAGAGTTTTCTCTCTCTGTGACAGAAAAGTCTTGTTTTGGAGATTTTTCTTTCTTTTTTTGAAACTAAAGTAAAATCTCATTGTAGAAAAATAAATAAAATTTTATTCATAATGAAAGCAAAAATTTTTAAGATGAATACCGTAACCATCATGATTATATTTTTGTGTTAATCAAATTTCGAAACATCTTAACATGGGCATTATCGATATTTTTAGTTATAATTAATCTATCAATGCGCAACATTATGTTACTAAGGTGAATGATAATTTTTAAGTTTCAATGATTAAATTTGAAGTTCTTGTTTTTACCTTCAAAACCGGAGAGCAAAACTGAATGCCATAATTAGGATAGTAGAAATTGGTTAGGAAATAAAACATGACACATGAGGAAACGAATTCGACAAATATTATTTATTTAATTAGAAAAAATATTTATATAATACTTATTTCCCTAAAATTTAAAAAAATTTAAGAATTAACGACTGTATAAACATTTTAAATAATAATTTCATAAATATATTTGTAAATAAACAATATATATATATATATATATATATATATATATATATATATATATATATATATATATATATATATATATATATATATATATATATATATTAATCCATTTTTCTTCGAACTATGCAATAGTGGTACACATTTATTAGCAAATGCATTTATATTTTGTATCAGTTAATTTTTCTATTATTTTATTATTTTATGTTAGAAGTGTAAAAATATTAGCATTTGAAACAAACTTTTATATAGAGAATAGAAGAATTTTCTTAAAAAAAATTTAGATCCTCAAGTAAAGTTCCACAAGGAAAAACGGAGCCCCCTTTCACTAATTCTACTGTCTTGTTTATCCTTAAGAACGTCTTCGCCAAGTATACAAGATCGCCAAATACGCTTAGTGAAGCACATTTTCGGACAGAAAAATATCTAAATTTTTACGAAAATTTACAAGGTTGGGATTTGTACATCTGTTCATAATATAGCGGTTTTAAAATTTCAAAAAACAAACAAACGAAAAAAACATATTAAATAAATAATTCAATTTAAATTTTAAAATTTTAACTTGTAAAATTTTAATATGTTTAGTATTACGGTACCGCAAAAACAATTCGAAATACATTTTATATTAAAAAGAATTGGGTCAACTCATATAAAAAGGAGTAGTATAATAAAATAGCTCTAAAGGATAGCGAAGGGAAAATATAGTATTAGAGCTAGAGTACATTTATATCTGAAAAAAATATTCTAAATTTGGGTCCTATTCTGTAACATTAAGCGAGGACAACCTTAACTGAAAAAGAAAAAAAAAATAAATGTATGTTATTTTTATCTCAATATTTAGAAACATTCTTGGTAACATAATTTCCTCAATTAAATGATTTGAGAATTATTCTATCAACTAATTGATAGGTAGCTATTGTCACGTGAAATCAATAAAAGAGAAATATTATATGATGAATGTTGAAGAGTTCAATATTTTCAATGACGGATTAGAAGCATGTTTCACACTCTAATTATATATATTTGCATTACAAAGTTATCTGAAAACTCGGATAATATTTAATAAAAAGTGAATTTATATTCTAAAAAAAGAATTATGCTTCTTAAACAAGTAGATACACTAATTAAATTCTTATAAGCAAAGCCTTTGTACCTTGAAAGTAGTCCAACCAAGGTGGCTGACTATTGTGTTCAGATGCTAAGGTTAACGTGTTTAGGAAAACAAGCACTATTACAATCCAATAAAAGGCTTTAGATTTCACCATCCTTCGGCACATTCTTCTAAGTCGACGATTATCTCGACTCAGTTTCTTCCTGTGATGTCAATGAAAATAATATTTGTTAGTTACATTCAGTTTCAATCCATCTAAATTACATTTGAAAATTTTTTTCTTGTGCAGTTCATACTTCCCGTAGGTATCCACTGCACATAGGAAACAACCATTTAAAGTTTATGGTACTTTCTGTACATACAGTAGATATCTACAAAAAATAATTTTGTTGAATGAAGTGTTGTAAAAGAAAATTTTATACCTTTTGAGAGCCCACCAAGAGGGAGCATTTGTAATATCTATACTGTTCGTTTCAACCTGTATATCTGCTCTGTCATTATCACGAATACTTTTACCTGAAAAGAGAGTATATTTAAATACCTTTTATTAAAAGTATGAAGAAATGTTGACAGAATTGACACAATGTGACAAAAAGAAACTATACATGACAGAAAAAAAAATGGTCATCAGATTAATACAGAAGATACCCTATTAGAATAATTTTAACGAAACATAAGAAATCAATGGAACCAATTAATACAAAAAATAGAAATGTTTTAGAAGCAAAAATGATAGTAAAAAGAATAAATAACGCTGGTGATTACCATAAACAAATGAAAAATAGAGAGAGAGAAAGAGAAATAGACTCAAATAATATACCGAAAAATCCGGCGTGCAGCTCACACCTACGTGTAACACAAACCTATGCTTTTGAGCTGCATTTTTTGATTTTAAGGTATATTCGCCGTATAACTCGCACCCTACATTTTTACTAAGAATTCTGAATTGTTCGTAAGCAATGCTCTCATGTTTTAGAGTAATTTATTCGAGCTATTTTCTCAGGTTCTTGAAAAATTAGTATACTTCTAGAACTACGACTTTTTGAGTTGAAAAGGTATGTCAGTTCTTTTAAATAAACATTGTTTCGATATATGCATAAGCCTAATTTTTTTTATAATCATACCTTTTTATTTTTATTTTTAAAGCTGTCATTTTCATACTCTGCGTACAACGCACCCGTAAATTTCCACCTTATTTTTTGCGCCAAAAGTGCGCTTTATAAGCCGAATTTTACGGTAATTGAAAATATTCACAAATTTCTAATAGATGAAGTTTTATATAAATATAATAAGTATGCATTTATGAATTTATCTTATTTCTTGATTAAACGCAAATGATAATGAAATTTCATAGTGTTATGATATTAAATTAAATGATTCATTTTGTAATTGACGATAGATCTCTGTGCTGCATTTATGAGCTTCTTTTCAAACGTTTGCACACTTATAAAAAATAAGACTAGAAGTATTCTTGTATATTGATTATTATGATACATTCATGCATGAGTAGTTTTAAAAATCAATTCTGTGATATTAATGTATTTTGTTATGTAAAATTTGGTAATTTAGGAATGTGAAAAAGCATAGCTTACAAATTTAAATTTACATTACAATGTAAAAAGAAATGTAATTTTCTTAAAGAGGGTTCATCGAATACAATATTTCCTTGGAAATCAATGTTACCGTAAAAATTGATTACTCTTATTCTATATTTTATTCATGTCACGGATAAAAAACTCTTCTTATTAATTTATAATAATCCTTTTTTGATGCGCAGTTGCTTATTTTATTTTTGTATTGGGATTTAACTATTTCGCGCTCCTTTTGAAAGCCTTTAAAATGCAAAGTTTCAATATTATAAATGTTTGTAGTTCCGTGAATTATTTTTTAAAAAGAGGAATATAATTTTTTCCCTTAAATTACCCTCTGGATATTAGATACATTTTTATTCACGAACTTAAATAATATTGTGCTCACCGTGACAAATTAGCAAAACAATCTCCTTTCGGTAATTATTTAGCTGAAACGCATAATTATTACCGTAAAATATGGTGTACAACGCACACCTAGACTTTCAAGCTGTAATTTTTAATTTTTAGGTACATTCGTCGTATGACACTCACCTCTTTTTTTTTCACGAAATCCGAAATGTACGTACGCAAATCTCTTATGTTTTTAAGTTTAAGGGGACTTGATACTCTTTGAGCAAACTTCTTTATTTACGTATTTAAAAATTATATTTTAGCATTTTATACAATGTTTCTATTCAAGAAAATGTTACCAGATGAAAATTTTCATATATTATTCACACAATTTTAAAAATTTAAATTTTTTGAAGAAAATTGGGAAAATTTTAAAATCTTACTCCTTTTGTAAAAATTAATTTTTTGACCTGGACATTTTTTTATAATATTCTTATGGATGTTCTAAACAACTTTAGGGATCGATTTTAGAATAACTTGATTCGTTTTCGAGAACAAAAATAAAATGTTCATATACAGGCTAAAAATCAACGAAAAAGCCAACATGTCTTACATTTTATTTTTTTTAAAAAAAAATATTCAGTTTATAGCAAAACAGATCCCTAATTTTATTACATGCTTTATTTTTAACACGCAGGAAAAAAATGGAAGTGATTGGTAAATAATTGTCGAAGTAGTAGCATTTTGAATGCACTAAGGTTTCGAAAAACACAAACTGAGAAAAACCAGTTTAAAGTTTATAATTCTGAAAAAATAATTATTATAAGCTTAATTAACTTAAAATACCACTTTAAGATAGTAGTTATACGTTTTTCTTTGAAATAATTGCATTTTAATATTTTTCAACCCACACATTTTTATAAATGATCAACTTTTAGAGAGTACCAATTGCACAAGAAAATTCAAGAAAAACGTTAAAAAATTTTTTTTTCTGTCACGACAGAGATTTTAGTTGTTTTTCTTCTTATAATATTAAAGCATTACATTTGTATGAAAAATATATCAGGAATAAGAACTGAAATTATAAAATTATTAACATAAAATGCCTTTAAAAATTTTACATGCACACATTTCACAAGGAAGAAAAATTACATTATTGTATTGCTTCGGAAATATTCTGCTTTTAATATTACACATTCTTTTTTATAGTTATTATTTCTATTTATAAAATAGATTTTTTTTTTATCATAACGCACTTTTTAACTTTTTTTTCTAAAAAGGGGGTGTGGCTGAATTGCCTAATTTGTTTTCAAATGAAGTTTTATTCAACTTCTAACTTTCCGACATCCACAAGTGGTATATCAATCGAAAGATAATAATGCAAAGAATAAGATTAAATGAAAATAAAAAAAACGATAGGTTTGTGATTTTTAGGGTACCAAGTCCTCTTAATATTTTTATGTTTTTCACGAATTCCAGGTATTATCCTTAACTATTGGAAAAGTAGTTTATACTTTTAGAACTACTGCATTTTAAGTTCATAAGAAATGTCATTTCTTTTAAATAAACAGTATTTCGATTTATGTAGAAGTCTAACTTTTTGTTATTCTCATCTCTTTTATTTTTAAAGCTATAATTTTTGCACCCGCGTGTAGCACGCACCTGTTAATTTCGATTTTACTTTTTGTTAAAAGACCATACGCTGGATTTTACGGTACTTAAATCTAGGAGCACGTCAGTTGAATCTGAATTTTTTTATGTAATGAAAAAATTTAATTGTTATACACATAACATAATTTGCAACAAAAATACCCTGGAAAGTTTTAAAACTTCTATTAATAAAAAATGTTGTTGTCATTAATATATTTTATATTCTTTAATAAAAAGGTCTTTTTACTCTTTTTGAACGAGTTCTTTTTTATATTTGCGTTTAGAGGCCATATAATCCCAATTTATCCTACATGCTACGATTAAAGAGTTCACCGATTTTCGAACTTGACTCTGTGACTTCTTTTTATACCTGTAAATGTTAACAGATGTTCTTCATGGAATTTTACTAAAAATACTTTTTGTTGGGAGGTGTATTAGCTCTACAACGAATTCTGTTTCTAACATAGCGCTAATTGTTGTCTATTTTCCTTTACGTGATGACTTTGTATGATTGTTTCGATTTATCAAGATAAACATCGGACAGTGTTTTACTTTGATGCTTGATCGTTTCAAACCTTTATTTTTAGCCTCGAAGGAAAACCGCTTTGTACGTGGGCTGTTTCTGAAACTTCTCTAACTGCATAGAATTTTAATAAACGTGAAATGATTAATTGGTTAAACAAAAAAAAAAGTAATTGACTGCATCACAAATTGCAAAATAAAAACAGTAGATATGACAGTGAAAAAGTTTATTTAAATGCCCCGAGAGTAAGAAACAGTTTAAAGAAAATAAATATACGTAGATATAGGACCAAGTCTTTTTTGTAGTAATGACTCTGGCTGCGAAACGTACTTGTTTATAAGTGGCCATGGTAACCAAATGATCATGGTCACAAAGCTTATGTTTATCATTGATATTGTTGAGTTTTCGGTTCAAGTCCTGAAGAGTAATAGCAGAAATGAAACACGTTTACACTGATTAATCTCAAATCCCTACGCTGGTGTGGGAATTCGAAAAGAAGAATGCCGGTTCACACGAGTCATCTACGCTGCTTGACCATGTTTCATAATTGCGTTCATCATGATTAGCTCACGAATTACTTCTATGGACGACGTTAATCAATTAAATTTTTCAATTATAAGGGCTCGGCTTAATTATAATAATTGGTCTGAAACATATTTTCTTAGTGTCCATTTCTTCGAATTTGTTTAAAGAATGAAGGTATTACAACCTAGAGAGTGATTGAATGTTTCTTGAAGTCGTAATACAAAGAAAGCAATATGAGGACTTATGGCGATGGACTTCATAATTTTGAACCAGTGTCAAGTGACGAGGATGACACCTGAGCTGTGATCACATTCTCCTAATTTCCACACCATGTGAATATGTACAATATGGAGAGAGGCAAGGAAATACTAGTCTTAAAAAATTATCAAAAAACTTGGGAATCATGGTCTGGACTGATATTTTTAAAAAATGCACAAAATCCAAGTAAATGTCGACTGGTAAGAATTTTTCAAAAGATAAAGAGATAAAAGTCTTCATTTTCTGATTCTAATGTGAAATATTTTATGTGGTAAATGATAAGTATATTTCTTAGTGAATGATAATGCGAGGTCTTACTACAGCGTCCTTATGTGCCCTTAATTTAAAATCTAATGCGACCTGAATTTAAAAGTATTCCTAAGATATTTTTAAATGTAAAATTGTCGTTTTTTACTACAATAAAAACTTCTTCTTTCGCAAAGACGGGTCATATATTTTAAAATAAGTATTCTGTGTCATAGGACCCAGATGTGTTTTTAGAAAAAAATTAAATTTTACGTCTCTAAAACTTTAAAAAGATTTTAAGTTTTTCTCAAACAGCAAGTTACATTTATCTTGTTGACGAAAAGTGACGGTAAAGAAGTTACTTTTTCTCTACTAAATCAAAAGGTCTACTCGAAGAAAAACGGATAGAACCGTAACAAGGAGTCGTAAAAAAATACTTCTAAAGAAGCTTAGTCAAGACAAAAGAAATCTGATCGTCACCTCAGGTAATGATGCATTTGAACAATTTACTTCTAAAATGGTCTTCAGCTGTTTTTAGGAGAAAAAGACTTTAAACTTCTTAAAAAATAAATAGCTTAAATGTAAGGAAAAAAATTTTGAGTTAAATTCTTTGATATGTCAAATAAGCTCTGCAAGTACATTTTTTTTATTTGGATTGAGGTTATCAATAATAATTTTAATTGACACAAATGTAAATGGTTTCTGAATAGTTAAATCATTTGTTTATTATCAAAAAATATAAACATTTATGTTACAAATATTGGTTATTGATACTTGCTTCAATTAATACTGCAGTTGCATTTTATGACATCTGTTTTAACACATAGGATGCGGGAAACGTACTTCTACATTTAATCATCTACGCCGATACAGCGTCTTTGAACAAGTATCACAATATAATCTTTATTTTATCGTTTGCTCATGTTTTAATTTAATATTTGTTTTTTTTTAAATGTATCGTTTGATTTATGTAACAGAGTTCGTAAGTGGAATAAAATAATTAAATTCCATTTGGTTTAATAAAGTTGGCATTCTATTTTATTGTTGCAGCTACAATTTATTTATTATTAGCTTTGACGGAATAATCTAAAGATTGGTGACCTAGACGTGATTTAAAAGCATATATATATATATATATATATATATATTCTTTTGAATTTTTATCTTCAATTATTATCATTTTTTACAAAATTGAATCGGTGTTCTACATATTTGATTAGAAGTATTTTGCTGGAGAACAAGCTTCGTATAAAAGAGGAAAGGAAGAAAAAAATTGTCTGAAAAAAACAAAGTAATTTTTGATACATTTCGACATTACTGAATGATAACACTGCTAAATTCACAACCTGCATGCATTTGCCAAAATAAATAATTGTAACTTGTGAGTTATAACTGAAATAAGACCTCCAGGACTTCTGCAAAAATTTTAATATTACTTTTTTTTTTGAACCATTTTAGTATGCATATAATGAGGACAAAATTTCATTGTTTTATTAAATCAGTACACAGATGTTAGAAAATAGTATTTATTTCTTTTTCAGTATTTTTTTGAAACATAAAAATATTCTAAATACCGTTATACAAAACAGTATCTTTTAAATTTTTTTTGGCGTGATAAGTTATAATTCATATAAAAAAAACAACTGAAGGAAAACCTAAAAAATTGTAAAATTTTGAAATAAAAAAAATGTTTTCAAATTTCAGGTAAAAAAAGACTTTAGAAAAAAAACGTATTTTTAAAAGAACTTTGGAATATATATAAATTACGTTGTGAGTAGAAATTTTCAAATTTTTTATTGCTATCTCGAAATAATAAAGACTGTCTTATTCGACTAGAAAACCTTAACAGAAGATAAATACTTCTCTCTCTCTCTCTCTGTTAAAGAGATAAAACATTCAAATACATCTTCAAAGAAACCAAAAAGAAAAATAAAGTAAACACAAAAAAATTTGAAATAAATATAAAAAACTTACTATTTCTACTGGATCCTTCTTTGTTTTCTTTATCATCTTGTTCTATGTCCTCTGTATAGTAATAAAATATAAAAATATTAGTATCTTACTTTGAGGCACACATATCTTTAATCAATTTTTTTTGTTGTATATCATTATAGTAACGAAATAGTACTTAAAAATATGATGAATTGGATCACAGTTTCTAAACCCTGTTCATATTATTAATATTTTTTTGTTCAACTTTATAATTATTAATTTCAATTTAATGTTGAATATTGAGCCACAAGCTGTTCTAACTATAGTAAAACTAAAAATTAGTAAAATTTTTCAAGAAAGTACAATTATGGAAATATGGAATTTTATAAGTATACTTCTTGTGTGTATAATAACTGAATTTGCACTTTCTCACTTAAATTAACTGATAAAAAATTCTTCATCAGAATATACATACCTCCTTGTGTTATCCATTCTAAATACCCTCTCAAATCATCTTCGATTTGTTGCTTTTCTCTTAGTTTATGGAAATCTCCCCGAGCTTTGGCTTTTTCTCTTTCTTTGGAAAATTCACTATAGATCGTGATAAACATAATAATTAATAGAATTATTACTATGCTTAAGTTTCAAAATAGTTACTGTAGAAAAATTGAAATAAACAAACGAACAAAAACTGTGAATGGTACAAAGTTGAACAAAGAAGACTGCTGCTTGACATAAAAATATTCAAAAACTAAAGGTTTTGTTATTTAAATTTTAATATTATTTCTTCACTTTATAATTAAAATTCACTTACAGGTACTATCATAAGTTAACATTTGAACCTAAAGTTTCTTTCAAAGACAAGTTGTATAAAATTATTCTCTGAAAAATGTAAACAAAGATATAGAAAAATTTTAAGAGTAATTATTGTTTAATGAAATGCGGTTGGTAGAATAAAGAATTTGAATGGAATTCCTTGTATTTAAATAATTTTAAAAAGAGGAAAACACACACAATTCTTTTTAATGAAAATAATATTAATTTCCTATTATAACAGAACAATGCGTTATAGCCAAATTCACCCGAGGGAAGTAAACATGAAATTATTTCTATTCATACAATTTCTCATTGTTATGAGCTGCTTATACTTTAAACTAATATTTAAGCTAAAATTATTAAATAAGAAGTGTTGATATATAATTGAATAATTATTTTATTTAATTTCTTTATGCTTCGACGCTATACTAATAAAATGCTACTTTGTGTAATAAAATGAAGAATTATTTAAATAGAACATTTATAGAAGCATTTTATCATTAAAAACTGATTATTAAAACAAAAAACAGTTTTATATCCTGAACTTTTTAAAGATCTTCTTTGAACTCAATATCATACCTAAATACTATTAAAAATAAAAATTTCTTCACATCCTAAGCATTAAATATTTCAGATTCTCTGATATAAAATAAGCTTTTAAAAACATTCAGCAATTAGATTGTTCTGAATAATCCTATTTGAATTTGCTTCTGGCAAGTACATTTCCGAAATATTCTAGAAAAATCTTTGAAAGCAATCATCACTTGAGACATTTCAATCAAGGAAAAGGAAGCGTCGATAGAAATGGAGTAAATGTGCTTTTAATAATAGGTTACTTTTTACCGCTGTATACTGAACTTCCTCAAAAATATTCATATTTCAGTACCATTTATTTCTCTAAGAAAACCATTTGAAAAATATTATAGGATGTTCTTTTATTTTTTCGTTCTAGTGTTAAATTATAGGGAATGTGAATAATGTTAAAAATTTAAATATATATAGGAAATAAAGGAATTTTACAGATCATATAGGCTTTTTTACAGATGATTTCAGATATCATTTTATGTTTTAAAAGTTTTTTTATTCACAGAAAATAATCTGTAAATTACAATGGATTTCGATTTCAATTAGTCGGAATAAGTGCCGAGTAGCTTACTTTTTCATTTAAGATTCGAGAGAAGAATACTCTGAACAAATCTAATAATGGATGAATTCTATTTAATGTTTTTGCTTGGAGAGTTGCACGTTTCTCAACGAGTATTCAGACAAACGATATAAAATTGATAACTTCATTGAAATAAATAGAGGCTCAAATTATATGAGATATTCCATGTATTGCAACTATACAATGGTAAAATGATGTTAATTAAAAGGATTTCCCACAAGCCACAATTCTATTTCAATTTATATTAATAGAAATGTTATTAATAATTATATGTTATTAAAAACATTCTATTTTCGAATTATAATTCATTAGTTAATAATAAACCTACAAATGATTCATTAGATACCTAGTGAACCTTTTTTAAGCTCAATAGATATCTATGGGACGAAAGTAATAATTTAAACATTATTACTTTCTGTATCAAAATTTTTAACCAAGTTTAAAATATGTTAATTTCATTTATAATAATCCAAATTATAAAATGTGTTTTTGAATACCAAGATATTTTTGTAAATAATTAAATATAAACATATTATTTAATTATATATATAAAAACTTATTTTTTTATAATTTATATTTTATTTTATTAGTTCAATTTTTAAAAATGAATTCAAGTAATTCAAAATTTAGTTTCATAAACGTCAAAAATTTCTGTTATTTTCAGAGATATTACAGATGAACTTACCCACTCAAGACACCAAGAACGAGGTTGAGAACAAAGAAGGACCCTATAATAATCAAACTAATAAAATAAATCCAAGGCCATTCATTCCCCACAGAATCATTAATCTGAAAAAAAGCAATTAATTTATCAATTTAAAGATTTCTTTTTTAAAATCCCATATCTATAAGTCTAAAATATCATATTTAAATAGACTAAATTCATGTGATTTCACAGTCATAGGATAAGTACAAACACGTGTTTCCTACCAATAAGCTAATAAACTCCTGTGAAAGCATAGTCACATGCCAAATGCAATCACGTATTTACAACCAATCAGTTTATGTGCTTTGCTATTGCTAACTTTTCTTTTTTGTAGATTCTTTTAAAAAATATATGTCTATAAACAATAATAATGCACATAGGTAAATAAAATGCACTTGATTTAAAAGTACACGTATAATAAAAGTAATTTGGTACTTTTCCATTTCCCGGGGCAGGCAATAATGTCGCCAAAAACGATACAACAAACGCCAAACGGAATATTCCCGCCGGTAACCTTTTGCCACCAAATTTTCAAAGCAAGTCATGGTCTTTTCTTATCACACACCAGTAGCGTCTTTATCATAATACATCAAAAATGGATGAAAAGCGGATCAGAACTGATATTTATTAATATTTTTTATGTTTATATTGTCACCAGAAACGCCAACTTGACAAAATTTGCGCTTGCAAAATGGAAAATTAAAGTATTTTCTTTTAATTTTGAAAATTTTTTTGAAGAATCTTAATATTTTAATATCTTTACGAAACAACAAAATTAGAAATTTTATCTAAATATTACAAGTAGAACAACAAGTACAAGTCTGATATCAGTTTTTAATTAAGTGGTGAACAAAAGATGGAATTTATCATATGACCGCCATGAATTGAACCCATTAAAGAAACCTTAAATCCTTTTCAAAATCCTTTAAATTTTCAATCAGATAATTTCAACTAAAGCTTTTTTTTAAAATTTATTTTGAGGTGCAAATTTCTAAAATTCATTCGCACTATGTTGTTTTACTAAACACCGGGAAAAATAAATAGCAATAGGTAATATGATATCTGACAATTTATGCATAACATTGGATTAAAAACATATGCACTGATGACAAGAGAAGGGAGAGTGAGCATTTATACATTGTACAGAACATTCGTCCATCCTTCATTAGTGACGCATTGGAAGACGGTGAGCATTGCCAGTCCAAAATTGTCGAAATTCGTAATTCCAAAGTTCGGACCTTCCCAATATCCTATGCATACTTCATCATTGGTTCCGTTGCAGTGGTAACCATTTTCCCCGCAGGGGTGTGGCTCTTCTAAGGCAAACTCTCCTGCAATTTACAGGGAACAATTAGTTGTGCGATGTTCATAAATTAGGCACTTATATAGTACTGTCTGGTTCATTACATTAATAAGAGATAAGTGCCACTAATATTTTTTGGTACTGTTTGGTTGGCAAAGGAAAATGATACAATTTATATGCATAATATATTACTTTTTAATTTAACAACTGTTTAATAAATAATTTGCATTATAAATTTAAATAGCTTTACATAAAATACGAATTTAATTATTTACGGAAAAATATATTGTGAACCAGCACTAATATTAAGTCAATATTAAAATACTGTGAAAAACTGATCCGAAATAATTGAGAACATATGTTAATAATAGAACCTAATATTTACCAAAGTGATCAGTTATATGTGAAAAATAAATGCAATGGATACACATTTCTATATGGGAGAAATTTTATTTACAACATTTTAAAAGATGTATTTGTTAATGAAAATGCGCAGCAGAACATTCTGTCAAGAAATTATTTTTTTACCTTTATTATTGTGCACTCTTCTCTTACAGATATTTGAATTTACCTACTACAAATGCGTATTTCTTACAGATGAATATAGAATCAGCTTCATTCGAAATTCATAGCTCTTTTTTCAGGAGAAATAGATAATTATAAGGGTGATTAATATTAGCCAAAGTTTATTCCACGGACGGCTTATTAATCTTAAAATCACTCAAATAATCAAAGAAGACCTACAGATGAATAATATCTCAAAAATGTACAAAAATTAATTACAAATTAAGTTTAACCACCGCCAATTACGCATTATCATTCTTTTCTCCGATTGAAATGAACATTTAGAATAATTACAAAAGATGCCAAATTAAGCAACAAAACTTGAATAACAGACGATTACATATTAGCAAATAAATTAAGTAATCAGATAAATAAGAGTTACATGAATTATGTATTAAATTAAAGCAGACGATAATATTATGAAAGAGAATTTTCCACCTAAAGGGTATCTAAAACTATTGTATAAATATTTAGTTAAAAATATTTCAACACATAAAAAGACATTTAAATAAAGCTAAATATTTAAAAAATACGAAACAAGTAGTTTATCTAAAAGCATTCATGCATTATCTAATAGATGATCATATTCTCTTTATATTTTGAAAATGAAATTTTTTTTTTATTTATATGGAATAATTTTTTTTATTTTTGTAACCGCTTACATCTCTTAAAATACGTTACTTATTAGTTTTGTCTGGTATAATTTGTAGTAATCATGAATTTTTTATGCTTTTTTTTAAGGTGAAAGCATCAAATGTCACTTTATATTAATATTCTAATAAGGAACATACAACACATTGCCTTGTATTATCAATATCTTGGAAACATCAATACACTTATTTGATATCAGTAACTTACAACAAAAACTTCAACTAATGTTTTTAATAGAAAATTCCTATAATTCAGAATTAATTATTTTTACATAGATTCAAAGCTTTCACGAATAAGAGTTTTAACAAATAACACACAAAAAAAGAACAAATGTAACTAATCAGATAAAATAGATATGCTGTTTTTCTACTTGCATGTAGTTCGTTATGATTGTATTTTCAATTAAAAGCAGATGTAAAAAAAAAAATGTAATCTCAGCAACTGTTTAATTTTGACATAAAATATCCACCCACGCTTTAGAAACGTTTTTGTTATGTTGATCTTTCTGGATCGAAGAAATAAGATTGGTATGCGCCAACAGTGAGAAATCAATAAGCTCAAATAAAAAATAATGAAATATTCTCAGAAGCTGTTATATAAACATCAACTAGCTCTCACACTTTATCATAACAAATGCGGGGTAAAAAAGAAGCACCAGGAAATATATTAACCTATTCGCGCACACTGAAGGTGTCGGATACACATTCATTATTCAATAAACAAATATTTATCAACTTCAGGGCAAGAATGACATTTTAAGAACACTTAACGTCATAAACAGTCTTTTTAAAAGGGATTTTTCCCCACACCTCTTTCTGCAATGTTTACATTTCCCCAAGTCGGAAAATAACAAATAATTGATGTTTTCCTGATGCAGAAAAGCACATTTTTTTAGAAAATGTGAACGACAAAAAAAGACAGTTTAAATGTGAGTTTTCTAGAGCTGTGTCGGCAAAACCGTCAAATATATCATATGTACCAACCCCGGCGGGTAAGTTCCACAATGGAAGACATATATGTGAATGGTTCTGCTCCTTCCATTGATCGAAATCAAAATTTATGTATGCCAAACGAAAAATGGGTTTTGAATGGCATCAGCACTTTAAATGCCTTTTTACTTGCTGTTCTAAAGGTTGTATAATGTAAGAATGAAGAAAGGAGCAAAGTAATGGTGAAATAAAAAATGATGTAATGTATTTCTAGACCCCCAAGAGTAGGTATTTTTTATGTGTTCTTTTCAGATTGCCAGTACAGATTATGCCAGATGTAAAATAAAATTTCAAAAATTGAAAACTGATGGTATGTAGAAAGCTCCATAATGTATTATGCTCGCTAAATATGCATAAAGGACATGACTAAGACATTTTATTCAAAAAATTAAGTTTACCGAAGAAAATTTCAAGCCAAGTTTGTCCGATGGAGACTAAGCTAATAGAAGGTAAATATTGTTGGTATTCTTGGTTGAGTAATTTTCCTTTGTATGAAAATTCTATGATGTGTTCCCTTTTTGCTAGAAATATTTATAATTATTTAAAAATTATAAAAAAAAACACCTGTTTTATGGAGAAAACTATTTTTAAATTTGAAAGTTTTTACTATTTATTACAGTGCAAATCCAAAAAGTTATGAACTTAGCTTTGCATAAATGGAAATTAACGTATACTTTTAGTTATTCCATCAATATTCTAAGTACTCGAAACATATTTATTATAAAATCAACTCTTGCTAATTAAAAGGGTATAAGGCTCAAGTATTATTCAGTGATCTCATTATGTATTACGGAAACACGACCCGTAGGTTGTTTTCCTTGCAGTATTACACAGCTCGTGAAAAATTGAGTTTTACAGGAAAAGTTCGCTTCCCTGCGTGAATGTTGGGAAAATAGTTCGCAGCAATCCAGAAAATGTGACCAAGGTTACCAGACGGGAGACTTTTTCACCCTTGGCGACATATCTAGAGAAAAATGATAATGCGAAGGAACGCCAAAGAAGCTTCTTGGATCGACTCATCTGGAAATTTTCATAAAACTATAAAAGGGACGTTTGAGACAACTACTGAGTCGGACGCGATTAGAATCTGCTTATGCGTTGTTTTGGATAAGACTAAGAGACATTATCTGCCCGAGTTCCTGCTAGAAGAAGAAATGTAAAGGACTGAGCATCGGGGAGCATGGAGGCCAAGTTTCGCAGTGTTCAATCCACCTCCTGGAATATGTAGCATGGAGGTGATTCCACACCACAATTGAAAAATGTGCTGTTGCATTAACTTGCTTAAACCACACGTTCCGGCACGCAGTGGCCGGTACTCCCTGCAGCAAAACCAATAGGACGTGATGCAAGAAAACGAAGTATTTTGAAGCTATTGACGCTCTTTCAGGCAATATATTTATATTCTCACAGTGGTGTGGGCACTCTCCCCGTTTAACTCAACGTCCTCCCGACAGCTATAAATATCGCAAATTTCCCCGATTAAACATGGTTGGAGATCCTATGTTCTCGAGTGATTTGTCATTTCCATGCTGCTTCTGAATTTGTCGATCGAATTTGCCAACAATATGTATACATACATAATAATTTCAGACTTGAATTAAGGCATTTTTTTAAAAAAATACTTTTGGTTTCTGTAGTCTTAGAAAGGATGGGAGAGAGCTTGTCAAGCTTAGATTCAAATTTTATTGACGAACACAAGTAGACAAATACGATAACATTTAAGACAATCACAAAAGCATTCCTCCTTTGCTGTCGAGACCTCATTCTTTTTTATTGCTGATCAACCGGAAGCTGTTAGAATCATAAAATTTCCAGTAAATGCTTTGCTGATTCGTCTAAATACTTGGGAGATGTAAGATTGCATCAGTCTGATTTAAAATAAGTGAAATTTCTATTGTTACGAATTTAGTCTTATTCTAATTGTTTCTACTCATTTGTGTTCATTTTTTACAGTTTAATTTGTCGTATCTAATGTGATTTCAACCCTGTTTACCTGTATTCACTTGGTATTCACTTCTGCGATATTGGTGGTCAACTCCGATTTCATTTCAGTCATATTGGCATTCATGCTGGCGGTCAACTCCGATTTCATTTCGCCCATATTGGCATTCATGCTGGTCAAGTCCGATTTCATTTCAGTCAATTTTTCTAGAAGAATCTGGAACTGGGCCTCCAAAGCTCTGGTTCTCGTAAGAGAGCGTGGGTTCGAATCCCACTTCTGACACCAATTGTTACGTTTTCGGGGGTTCGAAATGATTGAAGCCGAAGAGCGGGATCCAAAACAATTTTATTCTTGGCCAAAACAGTCCTCCACAAATTGTAGAACAGTTCGAGAAATTCACGTACAATCGATGAAAATACTGATATCACAGATGTAATACACTAACAAAAGCAATAGTAAACACTCAGCACAAAAATAATAACTCAATAAAAGCAATAACACACGCACAACTCGTCTCTCTCTCTCTGAAGCACAGAGAGGTATCACTTGCATGAAAGCTGAGATCTGACTGACTGACTAGCCGGCCCGGGCCCTTTTATACCTTTCGGTCAGAAACCTCTTGCACTTGCCAGAATAATCGAGAAATAGAAAGGTCTAGCAAAATCCGGAACGTACGAGAAAAGCTCAATACAGTAATACATTCAATACAATAGTGTTACAATACCGCGATAGGGTTGCCAGACAGGGTTATTAGGAGCAGGGTTGCCATGGTCGCCAAGCTTATCGCCCACATTTGGCGATATATCGCCAAATTTGGCGCCAAAAATTAAGTCGCCAAATCCGTCGCCAACTTGGCGCTAGCTGCAATATTTGGCGAGTTTACCATTTAAACCAATGTTAAAGCATGGGGCCCGTGCAATGCAGTGGAAATGATATTACAGGTAAACAGGGTTGAAATCACATTAGATACGACAAATTAAACTGTAAAAAATGAACACAAATGAGTAGAAACAATTAGAATAAGACTAAATTCGTAACACTATTTTTGGAAAATCAAATTTGATTTTTTCCCGTTAGACGGATAAAATAAAAATAAAATAGCACGTGAATTCTCGGAAGAACCAAGAGCAATATAAATTTAAGTCCCTCGGGGGAAACTTTAAGTGAATTATTGCATACATATGTAAATCTATTTTTGGAAGAGATTTTCTTGAAGCTAAGAAAACAGAAGTAAAAATAAATTTGTAGCTTCAGTGTTATTCTTATTAAGTGTGTCATAACTATTCTTAATATATTTCTTTTTCTATTTTCTATTAATATTTTTAATTTACTTTTACAGCAAACAAGAATGGAAGAAAAAAATAATTTGATACTTTTTCGATTTTCTTTTTACTACTCTAACTATTGTACATTAATATGGTAACGAGAAATTCTTTTTTGGATTGTTTCAAATTTACTTCATCATAAATCACAAGTCATGACATATACGGAAACTTTAGGAACTATTTCGAGAGCATTAACTAAATATTCCATTTGATGAGTTAGAGCTTAAAATTAGCAAGTAAAAACGATTTAACGAGTTGACCTACCTGTGATATTATTGAAGCAGGTTTCGTGCATTTTCCCGGAGAAGAGTTCTAGTCCTATGATGGCATAAATGATGATGACGAAGATGACGAGGAGAGCAATGTGAAGTAAGGGCACCATGGCACGAAGAATGGAATTCAAAACTACTTGAAGACCTGTGAAGGAAACGATATACATAAATTAACATTTTTATGTAAAATATCAGTTTTGATATTACCATTTGATATTAGTTTATTCTTATTCTAGTTCAATAAAAAATATTTTGAAAAATTGTTTACAGTTTAGAAGTTTTAAAACAGCTTTTTGTGTACTTTCAAGCTTTTTGTGTGCAAATATACTGAGAATGAAAGTAAACTGTTTCTACTTTAACCCTAGATTGCCCAAGTAAGTCTTTTTGACTGCTTTTTAATTACAATTAGAAAAACAATGGTATATATAATGGAACAACTTCTTAGACTTTTTTAGAGTATGTTTTTTTCCCAGTGAAGTGAATTTCTTTTATTGCTAATATTTGTTAATAACTTCTTATATGACTGTAAATATAATATAAAAATATTAAAAATAAATTTTTTAAACAAATTTATTTACATATTAGTTATTCTTTCACAATGCAGTCATGTTGATTGTTTTGGGGCAATATATTTACACTTGCCTCCCAAAGTCTGCATACAGGTGGTCATCTTTCATATTCATGCAAAGATCGCTAATTAAATGAAATCTTTCTCAATCAATACTGTTTTATTGATTCCTCTTAAGTCATAAATTCAAATAGTATAATAAATAATCACCTGAATATTACATAAAATAATACAAATATTTATAACTTGAGAATGACACAAATCGTGTGCGTCAAAAGTCTGCGTACACTGGAAAAACCTTTATAATAATGGATTGTAACTAAAAGTTAATACTTTTTAAGCTATTCCGTTCTTTCCATAGTTTTCTCAACATATTTGACAAGGATTTAATTAGCTTAGTTGTTTCGCCTGTGGATATTTTGTTCCATTCTTTTACTCTGGCAGATTTTAGCATTTCCTTGGATGTTATTACGTTCTCTTTGATTATTCACTCGAGTAAAACCCACAAATGCTGTATAATGCTTAGGTCTGGGGACTAGGTTGACTTTCGGAATTGGTTTGGGACAGGTCAGAACAGCCATGGCTTCACAATGACTTCACAATGTAAGCCATTTGCTTGGTACCTTTTTGCCGCTGAAAGTAAAAATCATTACTCACCGCAAATTTCTCGGCATATGCCCTAATATTTTACTTCAATAAGTTCAAGTAACCAATTTTGTAGATTGTTGATTCAATAAACTAAAGATTACCAGCCGAAAAAGGCCTTCAATGCACTCCCAAACATTAAGCCTCCTCATTTGTATTTAGGAGTCGAAAGAGGATTCTCTCTCTTAAGATCTGTCCAGGAATTTTTGCAGGCATATTTTTGTGCTTTTTGATTATAAATTACAAAAATTACTTTGAATTGAATATATTACATTTTTCTAAGACATATGTGTCCTATGATTGTGTTTTTTGGCAGAGGTAAGGAAAAGAGAAGATCGATGATGAAGAGAACCTATACATTAAATTACAATGATGAATAGTATAAAAGTATTGTTTAGGAAAATTTAGCTCTGTTCATTCGAAAAATGAATGGCTTCTTGAGTGCAACTCGGGCATGATAGTCATCCGTTTTCAATTTTCTTCGAATTGTAATTAAAATCACACTATTATGCAAGATCTCAGCAACACTTCTAGCTACTTATGAAGCTTATAGTCTTGGATTTATTTTTATAGAGCGTATTACAAAGCAAAATTATCGAGGTGACACTTCAGACGGGCGGCGGGATCTTGGCTTGGACGTAAAAACTTTAGTTGATTTGTCGTTTATGAACACTCTTTGAATCAATAAATGTCTCCTATTAACAATTTCAACAATTGCTCTAAAAAGTTTCCCCTTTTCTGAAGTTTTATGATTATTCTTTTTTCAATAATGCATCGACCTCTATTCTGTTGCCTTCATGGAACCACAAAAGCTTTCAAATCTCAAATCCTAAATAAATCGTAAAAAAGTTATAATTAGTTGAACACACCATTTAATGCAATTATTTTACAATAACAGATCTTTAAAAGCTCTATTTTGTAAGTGTACGCAGACTTTTGGCGCGGATCTTTGGCGATTATTTGGTGATCATTCTTGTTTTTTTCTCGTTAAGGGGAATTTTTTTGCTGTTGTTTGAAAAAGGAAATTTTGAAGAATTCCTAACAAGTAGTTTGCTTTTCTAAAGCAAGATTTCAATAGTAATAGCATAAACACGTCCGATTATTGCATGTACACAGATTTTCAGATGCAAGTGTATATACTAATTTTCAGGGGAATTTTTCATTGAAGGCAGGAATTTAGACCCTTGAAAATTATTCGATAAAGAACAGGGATTGTCAAGGCAATGTGCAATTTGTTTCCCCATTGCAATGTAAGACTTAATATTACACCATGCTTCAAACTGTGCGTGCACATATATAATATATATGCATACACTCACAAAATCCTCAACTATTTGAAAAAAAAGTACGAACATGAAATTTTTTATATGTATGAGATAAATTGTTTTAATATATATATTTATAAACATTCTTCAAAGGATGCAGAGTGTACTTATAAAAAGCAAAAATTTAGGGGTTTTTGGGTTCTACAAATATAAAACAAATAATATAGTGTGAAAACTTTAAACCTGAAAATTAAAATAATTTCTTACCTTTTAGCATTTTGTTAAGTAAGCTTCTTAGTTACATGCAATAAAAAATGTGCCTTTTTTGGAACATTTAAGGCAAAACAATTGACCAGATAAGGGATTAAATAGAGATTGTGATGTTAGAATAGAAAATAATATATATATATTGCTAGTTGTTGCTTCATCGTGCAGTGAATGAAGAAATAGTAGTGGCAAATTATAGCCGGCATAGAGGTTTTGACTGATTCATTTCAGATTTTTAAACAGCAGTATAGAAATATTAAGTTTTGTCTAAAAGATCCTTTGAGGGTGTGTTATATCTTTTGCACATTCAAAATTTTATTTAAGTTCTGAATACTTTTGCGCAAGTAGTTGTAAAATTCCATGTAAAAGTAAGTATAGAAACTTTTGCATACACTTGTGAGCAGAAAATGGAACACATTCTATAAAAATATTTATATAATAATTTTATATTTGAGTTGAAAAATTCAAGAAAAACGAAATAGAAAATCATAACTTAATTCATCGTATTAGTAATAAAGAATTTTCGAAATAAACTATTTTGCGCGTTAATTGCGTTTTATGTTGTTATTGCTAATGCATCGTTTCTCAAACTGTGGGGCGCACCTCCTAGGGGGGCGTGATAAACCAACGGGGGTGGGGGTGCGAGCATAGAAAATAAAACACTATTTAAAAAAATTATTAATTTATTGAAAGGAAACAAAACAAAATACATTCTGACATAATAAAAAAATAAAACACGCCTTTACACCGATATTATATATTTATAAATGTATCAGTCAGTACTGTGTCCTGTATTTGGTAGTTAATTTAACAATACCAAGCTTAGCACAAGTTTAACAATTACCAGTGACTCCATAGGCTTGTCATATAAAATTATAGAAAAAAATGTATTACTTATCTTAATAACTTGTACGCTTTGTAATTAAATTCGTATTGTAGGTTTACGTCGAAGTATATTATTATTATTGAATTAAATACATTATATATATATATATATATATATATATATATATATATATATATTGTTTGGATGGGAGAGGGGATCGCGAAGAAAATTATGGCCGAAAATTGGATCGCAAATATTGAAAGTTTGAGAAGCACTGTGCTAATATTATCTGTCTCATGGTGTCAGATCTAGACCCAGGATATTCATTGCAACAAAGAGCTAGTTTTTACGCATATTGTTAGCCGTAGCTTTGAGAACCATGCAAGAGGTATTACGATTTGGCTCGCTAACTTTAAAGCTAAAACTATCAATTTATTGAGAATTAAAGTCTTCGAAGTTAGAATGCTTTGATATTTTACCATCAAGTAAATTTTTTCATACTAATCTGACAATATAACATTATTTTCTTGCATTTTATATCATTTCATTTGATTATCTTTTGTAGTTAAAACGTTTTATCATTTTTTTTCTGTTCCGTTTTCTTATGAATCATAAATTTAGATCAATCCATGGTGTGAAACCAATAATTTGAAAATTAAAAATAATTTCTTATAAAAATGAATTTTTTGTGAAAGTTACTTTTATATTCAATACCAAACAAAATTTCTGACAAGGTTAGTTACCGAGATTAAGTGATCAAAGTCATTAAGTAATACATTCTAAAATCGACGAAAATATCATCCACACTTGAAAAATTAAAAAACAGAGCAGCTAATATTGTACAAATCGAGTTTATTGCTTCGTAAATTCCATTAATAAAGTCATTAATCATCAGCTTCTGAAAAAAAAGAATGAAGCTGATTTTCACCTCTCATAAATGTTACACTTCATTCTTTGCATTGCTATAATTACTTCCCTTTTAATCTTTTGATTGATTGGGAATACTTACAAGATGTAAAAAGACATTTTGAAACGTTTTTTACATAAATATTTTGCTCTTATATTTATCCGGATAATGTAGCAATTTCTTATGATAATTTATAATATAAATTATTGATTTTTTCCTAAAACTGAAGTATGCCATTAAGCGAAATTAAGTGTTAAATTTGCCGAATCTTTGCCAGCTATTATTTAAATACCTTGTTAAGATTCAGGAAGATAATTGATAAATTACGAATATAATTTGAGGAATCCACTTGAGTTTTAGAACCGGTTTCTTTTGTTTATATTTATGTTTTTAACATAAATGCACAATTTTCAAGCATTGGGTTTTAAATGGAATTATTTATTCATTTTATTTCTAAAATGACAGAGTAATAAATAGCTATCAACACATATTTCACATTTTCTGTCATTTTAAATTTTTGTATCCAACATTTTACCTATAAAATATTAATAATATAATAAGTATCATTCAATTCGTAAATAAGTTTTATGCACGCCTAAATATTAAAAAATGTTTTGTTTGTCACAAATATAATAATTAAAATTTTTTTCCTCCTACATTATTTCGAAAAAAATACTATTTATTAAATTTCTATGATTATTTTTTATAATGACAAAGAAAATAAAATAAACGCATATAACACATTAAAACTCAAAGTTTCTTCTAAATAAAAAAAGTGTAATCCTTTTTAATAACCATATTTAATGGAATTTAATAGATTATTTAACAGATATAATTCCTTCCTACAATATACATTTACCAAAGTTAAATAATTTAGGTTCTAATGGATATCTATACGATGCTGCGTGTGTTGTATATGCTATCGTTAAAGTGTATAATTCAGTTGTTTCATAGAATAACTCGGTATTTAATGAAATAACTAGATAAGTCAGTTAAAATATATAATAGATGAAAAATTCCATACTTTATTTAGTTATATATATATATTCCATGAAATAGCTCTAGCTATTCTATTAACTTATTAATGATAGACCGTTAAAGTGAAAAATAATCAATTTCGAAGTTATTTTATATAAATTAATTGTTCATAATGAGCTAAAAACCTCAAAACAAAATGCATTTTATCTCTATTGGGGATGATCAATTGATAAATAATTAAGAACAGCGGATGATATAATTTATTATTGCTCACATTACTTACATTAGTTTAATAAAAAGGGGAAAAAAGAATATGTTTTGCATTTGTCACTGACACAATTAACTTTTCTACTCTTTGAATGCTGGAGTAACCAATAGTCATGTGGTACTTTTCCCTGTGATTTTTTAGCCCTTTTTACCTCTGCTTTCAAAGTTATTAATTTTTCACGGGTAAAAACAGCACTGTTTTTCTTTGTCTCACGCATCTTTAATGATTCAAATCTCTCTTGCATTAAATTTTTCTTTGTTACAGGTTGGTCTCCCTACAGAAGTCATTGCTTCAAAAAGGTTGCAGAAATATTTGTTAATAATCCAAAATGTAAAACGTGAAATCAGCATCATCTAAATACATTGTCTGAATCAGCAATACTCAACTTGCGGGCTGCATGTACCTCACGGGACCTTTCTTAGTGGCCCGGTCATAGCCCGTTACACTAACAAATTCAATTATCTGAGAACAATGCATTAAATATTTAGCGAGAAATTCTATCAATAAAGCAATCCCATATATCAATTTTGCTATCCATGTCATGCTGGTATGAATTGAGGGATAACTTTATTGCTTTTTGTAATTGTAATGGTTGGTGTTAACAAACAGCATTGTAGTAGCGACCATTTTATGGGTGAAACTAATTTTAGTTAACCCTCGTGTTTTCCAAGTGAAAAAATATATATTGTTTCAAGACGATTGGGATCTTGACTATTTCGTAGAGAAAAATAAGCATGGATTAACAACTTGTTTGATTCGTCGTGAAAATGCTATACTTAAGAAATGTAATTTTGCTTGTCTCTATACCACTAAACACATAATTTTCAATGACTCCTTTTTTTGTAGATATTGTTGCGTTTTCGGGGGTTCGAAATGATTGAAGCCGAAGAGCGGGATCCAAAACAATTTTATTCTTGGCCAAAACAGTCCTCCACAAATTGTAGAACAGTTCGAGAAAGTCACGTACAATCGATGAAAATACTGATAACACAGATGTAATACACTAACAAAAGCAATAGTAAACACTCAGCACAAAAATAATAACTCAATAAAAGCAATAACACACGCACTATGCAATCGTCTCTCTCTCAAGCAGAGAGGTATCACTTGCATGAAAGCTGAGATCTGACTAACTGACTAGCCGGCCCGGGCCCTTTTATACCTTTCGGTCAGAAACCTCTTGCACTTGCCAGAATAATCTAGAAATAGAAAGGTCTAGAAAAATCCGGAGCGTACGAGAAAAGCTCAATACAGTAATACATTCAATACAATAGGGTTACAATGGGGATATTAGGAGCAGGGTTGCCATGGTCGCCAAGCTTATCGCCCACATTTGGCGACATATCGCCACATTTGGCGATATATCGCCAAATTTGGCGCCAAAAATTAAGTCGCCAAATCCGTCGCCAACTTGGCGCTAGCTGCAATATTTGGCGAGTTTACCATTTAAACCAATGTTAAAGCATGGGGGCCGTGCAATGCAGTGGAAATGATATTACAGGTAAACAGGGTTGAAATCACATTAGATACGACAAATTAAACTGTAGAAATGAACACAAATGAGTAGAAACAATTAGAATAAGACTAAATTCGTAACATTGCCCCCCTCTCAAGAACTGCACGTCCCGGGCAGTACAACCCTTCATCAGACGTTAACATAATAATAAAGCAATTGATTAAAAACAATTAAATGAATATGCAATAATAAACATGTAATACATAGTACAAAATAAACACCTAATGCATAGTACAAAATAAACACGTAATGCATAGTAGAAAATAAACACTTACAAAACAACAAACAAAATTATTTACAAGATTATTTACACACTAACTTATTTATACAAGACCATGGTCAAAATAAATTACACAATAATTGACACACTAAGAATTATGGCCATAATATGGAGCAAGCCTGTCGTAATGAACGACTCTAGGCTTCGAATTCGTTGACTTACGGATCCGGATTACGACGTCGTTTATTATCTTTAAAATTGTATAAGGACCGTCCCAATGCGATTGTAGCTTAGGAGAAAGTCCTTTGCGTCGAGTCGGGTTGTAGAACCACACCTTGTCACCTTCCTTGAATTGATGTCCTGTGGCTTTTGTGTCGTACCGAGTCTTCATCTTCTCCGTCCTCAGGTTGATCCGTTCTCGAGCCAAATTGTGTACATCTTCAAAACGTGCCTGGAGATTCTGCACGTACTCCTCAGGCGATGAAGGTGTATCCGGAGGGCGACCAAACAGCAGGTCACAAGGGAGACGAAGATCTCGGCCAAAAAACATCTGGGATGGTGAATATCCGGTAGTCTCGTGAACGGCGCTGCGGTACGCTAGCAGAAAGAGAGGAACTTTCTGGTCCCAGTCTTGTTGGTTCTTGGAGACCATCAGTGAGAGGTTATTCAGGATGGTACGATTAAACCTCTCCACCATGCCATCTGACTGTGGGTGCAAAGGTGTGGTCTTGGTCTTGTCAATTCCGAGTAGTTCACAGACCCCCTTCAATACCGCAGAGACGAAATTTCTTCCCTGATCGGAATGAAGTTGAAGAGGTACCCCATATCTCGATATCCAGTGCTGCACTACAGCCTCCGCTACGGTGGGGGCTTCCTGATCCGGAATGGGGTACACTTCGGGCCATTTCGTGAAGTAGTCCATGACAACAAGTAGGTACTTATTACCAGACGCAGTCCTTGGCAGAGGTCCCAGGATATCGAAAGCGATACGTTCGAAGGGTGCTCCAACATTGTAGCGATGCAGCTTCCCTCGGCTACGTATCTTTGGCCCCTTCCGAGCTGAACAGGCATCACAGGACTTGCACCACTGTTCCACGTCAGCTCTCACTTTACCCCAGCAGAATCGCTCTCGAACTCGGTGCAAAGTTTTCATGACGCCGAAATGACCTCCTGTTGGGCTGCCATGCAATTCTTTGAGTACCTCTGGGATACGAGATCGAGGAAGTACTAATTGCCACCTGAATGTCTTTCCATCCTCTGATTCGAATTTTCGGTATAGAACACCATTCCTGAGATGTAGAGAATTCCAGAGGGCCCAATACTGCTTAGTTGTAGGACTATAAGCCGAGATGTCCTGCCAACTTGGTTTATTGCTGGAAGACTCCATAAACTCTATAAGGGGTTTAATATCAGGATCCGCCATCTGGTCTTCTCGAACTTTCTCGTCACTCCAGGGATCGGGTGGCGTCGCTGTTGAAGTTGTTATCTGGCGTATAGCATAGTCATATTTGGTCTCTACTCTGGAACAATGACGACAATTTTCTGGGCATGGTCTTCTTGAAAGGGCATCAGCATTTCCATGCGAGGAGCCTTTACGATGTCTGATGTCAAAGTAATACTCGTTGAGCCGTTGTATCCATCTGGCTACCTGGCCTTCAGTATTTCTAAAATTCATTAGCCAGGTTAAAGAGGCATGATCGGTACGTAGAAGAAATTTTTGGCCATAGAGATAGTGATGGAAATGCTCGATGGCTTTCACAATAGCCAGTAGCTCTTTTCGAGTGACACAATAATTTCTTTCCGGTTTCGATAAACACTTACTCCAATAAGCTACGACTCGTTCCTGGCCATCTATTTCCTGAGATAATACTGCTCCGACACTCTCATTACTGGCATCAGTGTCCAAGATAAATGGCTTGTCCGGTTGTGGATATATTAAGATCGGTGAAGACGTCAAAGCTTCTTTAAGCTGGAGGAAGGAATCTTCACATTCTTTTGTCCACTGAAACTTTTGTTTACTTTCTGTTAGCTTGTGCAAGGGTCTTGCGATGTTAGAGAACCCTTTCACAAACTTTCGGTAATAAGTACATAGTCCCAGGAAGCTTCGCAGCTCACGGAGGTTTTCAGGGCGTTTCCAATTCTTTACGGCGGACACTTTTTCGGGGTCCGTACGAACACCTTCTGCAGAGATGATGTGTCCCAGATAATTGACTTCTTTCTGGAAGAACTTGCATTTCGAAGGGTTTAGCTTCAAGTTAGCGTCGCTTAATTTTGATAACACCTTCCGGATATTTTGAAGATGTTCTTCAAACGTACGCCCTCCTATTATGACGTCATCCAGGTAAATAAGGCAAGCTTCAAAAGTCAGACCCTTTAGCACGGTCTCCATCAGGCGCTCGAAAGTAGCTGGCGCATTGCAGAGCCCGAACGGCATGACTTTGAACTGCCATAGTCCTTGGCCGGAAGTGAATGCTGTTTTTCTCTATCTTCGGGATGGATCTCCACTTGCCAGTATCCGCTCTTTAAATCTAAAGTCGAGAACCATTTATGACCGGAAAGGGTATCCAGGGTGTCATCTATCCTTGGAAGAGGGTAGCTGTCCTTCTTGGTGACGTCGTTAAGTTTTCGATAGTCCACGCAAAATCTTGTGGAGCCATCTTTCTTACGAACCAAGACGATTGGAGATGCCCACGGACTCGAAGACGGTTCTATGATGTCATTTTCCTGCATCTCTCGTAGTAGTGTTCCGACCTCTTCCTGTTTAGCAAACGGCAAGCGTCTTGGGTGCTGTTTAATCGGCGGATGGTCTGCTGTATCAATTCTGTGTTGTGTCACTGTAGTATGGCCAATATCGCTACTGTTTCTAGAAAACACGTCTTCAAATTCTTGGAACAGTCTTTCTGCGGAGCTTTTCTGTTCGGGGGACAATTCAGCATTTTCTAGAAGGTCGGGAGTCAACTGTTGAGGCGAGTTGGATAGAGCAAGCTCGAACTTTTGCAGACACACGTTACTGGACTGCAGGTTGCCAACACTTCACCTTTCTGGAACACTCTAGGTTTTTCAGTTACGTTGCAAATTCTTACCGGGATAGTTTTTCTGGAAAGGTCCACTAGCGTCGAAGCTATTAGCAATCCATTCGCTTTATTTTCCGCAGATCCAATTAGGCCAGAGTTGAAACTCACATCGTTACCGATGTATCCAGGTACTATGATTTCAGTCCTTGGGGGAATGGTAATGTTCTCGTTAGCGGTTACCTGTCGAATTGGTTCTGACCTGTGTTCAATTTTGAATATAGTGACTTCTTCGTGTATGGAACGTAATTCGTTCTTGTTGAAGTCTAGAGTGAAACCATGCTCCTTTAGAAAGTCCAGTCCAAGAATGAAAGGGTCTGCAATATCTGCGACATACACAGCATGTTGGTAGGTAGCGTCTCCAAACTTGATCTTGACTTTTAATTTTCCGTGAATATCAATCTTTTCCCCCGTCACGGTCTGTAGCACCACGCGGGGTGGGGTCCAGATAAGTTTCTCTTTTAATTTTTGAGCCAGATCGTTCCGAATGATAGACACATTGGCTCCTGTATCGATGATCATGTTGCAGGGAAGCTCGTTAACATGTCCCATTATAAAAATTCCATTCTCACCGGTACTCTTTGTCGAAATTTGACACACTTGAAAATGGGGCTTTCCAAAATCTGGCAACCTCCGCCCCACGAGATGGCCATTAATTAGTTTTCCGACACCTCCTTCTGGGAGGCGCTATTAGTTTCAGCGCCTTGGCGTGCCCGGCAGCTTCTCTGCAGATGCCCTTCTCGACCGCAGGTCCAGCATTTAAGGGTCTTCTTCCCGTCTGCTTTCTGGGACATCAAAGACTCAACTCTATTCAAGAAGCTTCTCATCTGTCGCTCTAACCGCTCCACACTTGAGTTCGACGTGTCCGATTCGTTGACGGCTCGTATGGGGTGTCTGTCCTTTCGTGTTGCTTGCTGGGCTGCCTCGAATTTCATAGCAAACACTAGGGCCCCCTTTAAGTCCTTGAGATCCGCCATTCGGAGAGCTTTCTGGATTTCCGGATCACGCAAGCCGTCGACGAAGTGTTGCAGCGCCAGGACTTCTCTTACTTCAGTCGGACAGTCAGAAAACGCCAAGTGAGAAAGCCTCTCGACGTCCGTCGCCAGTTCTTGGAGAGTTTCGGACACTTTCTGCTGCCGTGACTTCAGCTGGAGTCTGCTGTAATCCTTCGCACATTTCTCTCCGAAGCGTAACTCCAGAGCATTAACGAGAGCGTCGATATCCAGCCGCTGTGTTTCCGGCAAAGTTTGCAAAATGTCAGCAGCGTCGGCTCGAAGAGAAGCAGCTAACTGGCAGGCCTTGGTCTGGGAGTCCCACTGGTTTTCATCCGCCACTATGGAGAATTGGGTCTTATACACCTGCCAAGAGGACTTTCCGTCATATGTAGAAAGCTTGATGGAAGGCTTGGAATAAGGAGCTTGAAACTTAAATTCATCCCCTTGACCAGTCATGACTTTCTGCTTCAATTTCTCTAGTTTGCTCTCCATATCTTCGAATTTATTTTCAAATTTGTTCTCTATATCCACAAATTTGTTTTCGAATTTATTTTCCACCGACTCGATTCTTCCTTCCATTTCTTCAAATTTCTTGTCCATAGTCGTCAATTTGTCGCCAATGCCCTTCAAATCACTTTTCAACTCTTCCTTGTTCGCGGTCAACTCCGATTTCATTTCGCCCATATTGACATTCATGCTGGCAGTCAACTCCGATTTCATTTCGCCCATATTGGCATTCATGCTGGCGGTCAAGTCCGATTTCATTTCAGTCAATTTTTCTAGAAGAGTCTGGAACTGGGCCTCCATCGCTCTTGTTGTTGGCATTCAATCCCACTTCTGACACCAATTGTTGCGTTTTCGGGGGTTCGAAATGATTGAAGCCGAAGAGCGGGATCCAAAACAATTTTATTCTTGGCCAAAACAGTCCTCCACAAATTGTAGAACAGTTCGAGAAAGTCACGTACAATCGATGAAAATACTGATAACACAGATGTAATACACTAACAAAAGCAATAGTAAACACTCAGCACAAAAATAATAACTCAATAAAAGCAATAACACACGCACTATGCAATCGTCTCTCTCTCAAGCAGAGAGGTATCACTTGCATGAAAGCTGAGATCTGACTAACTGACTAGCCGGCCCGGGTCCTTTTATACCTTTCGGTCAGAAACCTCTTGCACTTGCCAGAATAATCTAGAAATAGAAAGGTCTAGAAAAATCCGGAGCGTACGAGAAAAGCTCAATACAGTAATACATTCAATACAATAGGGTTACAATGGGGATATTAGGAGCAGGGTTGCCATGGTCGCCAAGCTTATCGCCCACATTTGGCGACATATCGCCACATTTGGCGCCAAAAATTAAGTCGCCAAATCCGTCGCCAACTTGGCGCTAGCTGCAATATTTGGCGAGTTTACCATTTAAACCAATGTTAAAGCATGGGGGCCGTGCAATGCAGTGGAAATGATATTACAGGTAAACAGGGTTGAAATCACATTAGATACGACAAATTAAACTGTAGAAATGAACACAAATGAGTAGAAACAATTAGAATAAGACTAAATTCGTAACAATATCTTGCAGAACGAGATGAATTGACTTTCTTACAAAAATCTTTTCAACAGCAACAAAATTTTGGGGAGGGATTGACTTGGGATAACTGATGAAAGGAAATCGAAATTACTCCATAATAGAGAATAAAACTGCATAAAACCAATTTTTTGTGGAGAGTTTGATGGAGTTTAATATAGTTTTAAAATAAAATAATTCAAAATAATTAATATTTTGATCAATTTTCAGCATTTTAAATGCCCTTGGTCTTATAGCGTCCCCCAATTAATTCTCATGTTGCGGCCCTCGTGAAGTATTTGTCATGGGTATGTGGCCCTGCGGATAAAAGGTTCAGAACCACTTGTCTAAATTCTGCATCTAAAAGCAACGGAATGGAGGATACACACACATACACTGCATTTCAAAGCAGTTATAAGGAGTTCCAAACTTATAAAAAACTGCTAGAATCATTTCAAAGAACTTTCTAGTGTTGTTTTTCATACTTTAACGATCAAGTAATCGTTATCTTATAGAATACCAAGTTAAATCATAGAATTCAATAATTGTATGTACTTCAACTGACGTCCAGTTATTTCATGAAATACCTAGTTATTCTATGAAATAATGGATTTCAGTCTGACGACAACATTACACACACATAGGATAATTATTCATAGAAAAACATGTACTTACTTGGGACACCAGATACTAATTTAAGGGGTCGTAGAACACGAAATGCACGTAAGGCTTTCACATCAAAACCCTCTTTCATTAGAGCAGAAAGAGCTGTACTAATAATACTGAAATCAAACAGAAATTTATTATAATATTGAGAGGAATAATGCATTTATAGATTAAGACATATCAAAAATATCATCATGCTTATCAAAGTATTATTAAACATAAAAAAATAAACACTTTAACTTAAATTATTAAATGCAAAATATTTCGTGATGATAGTAAACTTGTAAAATAAATAAACGAACTACTATAAGCCATTTTGATTAGTTTTAACGTTAAAAAGATATTAATAGCAAAGAATATCTTTTTAAAGAAATTATTTTCTAAATTCTTTCTTTTCCTTTTTCTCCACTTATCTCTATTTAAAATTGCAGATTTGAAAATTAGTTTACGAAGCATGTGAGGATTTATGGGAATTAGAAAAAAAGTTTTAAGAAAAATATGTAAAAATTTGCATGACCTTTTCACTATTGAAAGTGAGTTTTTTTTTCTGAAGAAACAAGCCAAAAATATAAACTCACGGCTAATGACAATTTTAATAAGTACAACATTTTCCAAATGTCAAGAGTTATTCAAATGGAATGCATTCATACAGTATTATAATACGTCTTTTCGACTATCAGACAATTTGATGGATTACTTATATATACATATATGAATTAATTCTTTTTTTTATTATTTCATTGCAAAATATTAACAACTGTATTTCACAATAATCAGCAAACAAAATAGAGGAGTTTACTGAAGTTAACAAAATCTTAATGCCAGTATTTGACATTTTTAAAATCACGTAACCATTATCATCTTATTTTTAAATTCTGTATTCAAAAGAAAATGTAAAGTTGCTATCAATTTGGAATGAGATGCTTAATAAAACAAGAGGTCTTTAAGAAACTTGGCTGATAATTGAAACCTTAGGCATGTGATACTGTTCTAACACATACCGTAGTAAGAGGATTCAGTTGAAGCTCTATCAGCATCTTTCAAATCGAATATAATTTGCAGAACAAATGTGTATAATTTTGACTTCAAATATATATCAGCCAAAAATATATTGGAGTGGTATCAGGGAATCTTGATGGCCATAGATATAAAATGGAGGAATATATTACTGTCTCCATATTTTTGTATTTAAAACATTTGGCAGAAGACTCAACATGCTACAGCTATTTGACATCAGAAAGACATTGTTTACTCTAAAAATAGTCAATGGCGTGTTCTAAAAAGTAAACCGACACCACTCAAGAAACAAAACACTGTGGACTGCCAAAAATTCTTTTTTCTACACACGCTATATAAAAACAGTTATACTCCAAAAGAAGGCGTGGCTGGAGCCACGTCACTAAATGTTTCCACCAGTTACGTTTGAGATGTTTACATCCTGCACTTAACAGACATCATTGAAAGAAAAAAAAATTCCACACTTAAGGGGACTTGGCACCCTTTGAGCAAATTTCTTTATTTACGTATTTAAAAATTATATTTTAGCATTTTATACAATATTTCTATTCAAGAAAATGATACCAGATGAAAATTTTCATATATTATTTACATAATTTTAAAAATTTAAATTTTTTGAAGAAAATTGGGAAAATTTAAAAATCCTACTCCTTTTGTAAAAATTAATTTTTTGACCTGAAATTTTTTTATAATATTCTTATGGATGTTCTCAATAACTTTAGGGATCGATTTTAGAATAACTTGATTCGTTTTCGAGAAGAAAAAAATAAAATGTTGATATACAGGCTAAAAATCAACGAAAAAGCCAACATGTCTTACATTTTATTTTTTTAAAAAAAAAAGTACTCTGTGTATAGCAAAACGGATCCCTAATTTTATTACATACTTTATTTTTAACACGCAGGAAAAAAATGGAAGTGATTGGTAAATAATTGTCAAAGGAGTAGCATTTTGAATGCACTAAGGTTTCGAAAAACACAAACTGAGAAAAACCACTTTAAAGTTTATAATTCTGAAAAAATAATTATTATAAGCTTAATTAAACTTAAAATACCACTTTAAGATATTAGTTATACGTTTTTCTTTAAAATAATTGCATTTTCATATTTTTTCAATCCACACATTTTTATAAATGATCAACTTTTAGAGAGTACTAATTGCACAAGAAAAACGTTAAAAAAAATTTTTTTCTGTCACGACAGAAATTTTATCCGTTTTTTTCTTATAATATTAAAGTATTACATTTGTATGAAAAATATATCAGGAATAAGAACTGAAATTATATATAAAATTTTTAATATAAAATGCCTAAATTTAAAAATTTTACATGCACACATTTCACAAAGAAAAAAAAATGATTGTATGCATTGCCTCGGAAATATTCTGCTTTATATATTGCACATTCTTTTTTTAATGTTATTATTTCTCTTTATAAATTAAATTTTTTTTATCAAAACGCTTCTTTTAGCTTTTTTTCTAAAAAGGGGGCGTGGCTGAATCGCCTAATTTGTTTTCAAATGAAGTTTTATTCAACTTCTAACTTTCCGACATGCACAAGTGATATATAAATCGAAAGATAATAATGCAAAGAATAAGATTAAATGAAAATAAAAAAAAACGATAGGTTTGAGATTTTAGGGGTACCAAGTTCTCTTAAACCGTAGTCCTTTTGCTTTGTTACACTGAGCCCGGAAGTTTATATAGTTTGGGCTCTCGTAGAGTCTTTTTGCTTTGAAAATTCTATAATCCGATTAAAGTCGAAGAACGATGTGTTGAATGCGATCTCAATGAAAAATAAATCCAAGTTCTAATGAGTACCAAAGTTTGAAATTTTTTTCCTTTAGATAATGCCTAGCACATGCACATTTCTTCCTTCATATCACTTTTATTTTACTCAGATGAATAAGGTTTTCATTGTTTTAGTTTTCTTCAAACTTTCTTGAGAGAATCGATTCTTGTTGAATTAATTTCTTTTAAAAATATTTCGAAGATGATAATAAAAGATCTTAAACGTTTTTAACTAGGAATATTCAAGCAATAAATCATCAAAGAAATATAATAAATAATGATACATTTTCAGATTCTTATTTCACTTAGTTTCTTTTAACGAAATAATAATGATTTTGGTGTTACTTAAAGATACACTTTGTTTTCAATAGTAAATAACTCTTGAATCATATTCTATACTTATTATTCTGACCAGCATCTAATCAATTACACAAATTCTACCGAATAAGAATAATTTACGAGTTAGTTACAAAACTACATCCATCATGTATTCTAACGAAATTCCAAAAGACAAATGTTATGTTAATTGTAGTTAATTATATGCATAACCTAATTCCACTCCGCGTGTAAAGCACCAATTCATTAAAACGAATGTTTTATGTTCTTCAACACCTTTACAATATCTCCACAGGGAATAAATACGAATGTATTCGTGCATGTAAATATGAGAAACTGTTATTTCAGATTTCACGTGATGTGAAAAGTGCTCACAACATGCGATTGAAATAATGTGATTGTAGGTATAGAAACATTAGACCAACTGGTGACAATTTTTCAGGGGTTGATTGAAACGAAAAGCATGACTAGAATATATTTTACGGAGGTGAATTTACGTTGGATGTATAGTATGTAGAACGTAACACATATTTGAATTGTGTGTGTTGGTTTCAAGGTTTACTGGGGTTTTGTGTGAGCGAAGATTTACTGGAGTGATTAACTGTTTCTAAAAGGTGTTATTTTAATATACCGTTTACAAGTGAGTGACTGTGGAAAAACATTCTATATTTATCTTCTCAGTTGTTTTGAAGATGACGTTAATTTGTACCTTCTAATGTTGTTTTTATTGGTACACATATATCGCTTCAAATATATATATAACACCACGGCGAATGGTGTTATTTATTGTAGTTAATGGATATTTTATCCTTTAGCCGATATTGGAAGTGCATGTGGAGTATGTTGTATTCATACGTAATCATGTTGCAGGTAATATTTTTATTTTTCATTAGAAATTCATACGATTAACAATAAACACACTCACAGCAGAAACGATAAGCAGCAGCAACATTTCACAAGATGAAAACAAATAGAGTGAGTACCATGAACATTCACTTTTTATACCGGCTGTGAAGGTCGTGTGACTCCTTTCTAACAGGAGCCACGATTGGTCAAAAACGAGTGGAAGCGAGTTTCTGATGCATTGTTACTGTTCGATTACGGTTAAAATTAACGCGTTAGTACTAAAATAAAAAATTAAAACTTATTTAAAGTATACTTAAGGGAATTATTACACACACACACATATATATATATACATATACATACATACATATATATATCAGTAGCGCACACAGGAATTTTTCAAGGGGGGGTACGGGGTCGAAAGTTCACCATTCTTGTATCATGCTCCTTTTGATTTTGTCGATTTTCGGGAACAAAACACAGTAAAAAACTAATTATTGAACAAATAATTAGCATTAATTAATAAAATTAGTCATTAATAACAAATGCTTAATTAAATTTTACGTACTATATACATAGAATTATAACCAATCGGAAAAAAATCAAGGGCTTTGGGGGGGTCCGGACCTCCAGGACTAGGACCCCCTTGTGTGCGCCACTGATATATATATATATATATATATATATATATATGTGTGTGTGTGTGTGTGTGTGTGTATCTGAGGAAATTATTTGAAATATTGAGGGTATTTATATATATAACGTGTATATTAATACTTAATCATACCTAATGCATCACTGAATTCTGAATTAGCAAGAACTGTGTCGATTTTTAATACCATACTTTTTATTTTTTAGCAGTGCGAAGAGTTCATCATATATTAGGAGGGATTGCGGTTATAAGTAGCAAAAATATATTATTAATCAGAACGTACCTATGCAGAAAAGATGTTCCATAGAAGGAAGGTATATAATGGAGAAAAGTAATTAAAAATAATATTTACAAAACAACTGTCACAAATTAGTTTAGTTTTCGTGAATAAAAGGAAAAAGACTTAATTTTGTATGATAATTCTAGATTCAAAATGAAATTATTTTCCATGATATAAAGAACCAAAAAGGATAGGTACAAATAAATGAGTAGTGAATGAACAGTACAATACATTGCCACATTGATATACATTGCCACATTTCATATCCGCAACTCTCTCTCCCTGTACCGTTGTGTCAGTTTGTCCAAATATTTTTCCCGTCTTCTGCTTCATCATGCACTGTAATTTCAACAGAAGTATTTTTAAAAAAATTAATACAGAAGTAGCTGTTAAATGTACTTCATGTTTTTTCCCTGTAACTGTTAAGAGTAAGAGTTCTCTCATCGCAATAAATGTTAAAAAACACTAAAATACTTTTTTTTCTTTGACAAAAAAACTGTGAAAAAGGTTTAATACTTAAATTTCCTTTTCTTTGTGGCTGTATTTAACACAGAAATTATTTTTTATTTAGCTTTTCAACTTCTACATATATCAGAGAACATCTTTTTTGCATAGGTAGATTTTGAAATTGTGAAAAAATTATTTCGATCCACCATATTGTGTATTCTTGCAGGAACTTTTGAACGGATCACACATTTTAAACAAATTACCCCGTTCCCCCTGATAATATTCAACGAATTACGTATTATAGTCATCATATACATGTATAACGCAATAACGTTCGCTGAAATGTTTTACTACATTTCGTGTATTATATATATATATACAGTAATTATAAGGTTATTGAGGAAGTCCACACAACCACTTTTGCCTGAAATCGATATGCTTATAATTATACAAAGAAAAGCTTTCAAAAACTGGTACTGAAAGATTAAAAAGCACTTCAAATATAATTCCTTTGAATGTCTATTCATAGGATCTGGAAAAAACTAAGTCCCTTAAAAGTACTAAATGAATTCGTTCTTAATTAGAAATTTTTACTCAGTTCCAGCCTTGACTTAGTTAACAAATTTATAACGTTGTTCCACCTTCATTAAAAATTTAATGAAGCTGAGAAAAAATGTGTCCCCAAAAATAAGTTTCCATTAATTAGTAGAATTATATTTGAATGTTTTTAGAGTAGCGACAAGATTCTTTTTATTATAATTTTGACCTTTTCCGTTTATGAAATCGAAAATAGTTCGCATTTTCGGTAATGCCATTTGAATAATAGATTCAAATTCGATCCTTAAAGCTGGCGCCATTTTCTTTTTAAAAGTCTTCTTTTCCAGTAAATTCGATACATAGTTTTAGTTTTGCATTCTAAAAAATATTCTCAGACTGTGTGGATTCCTTTAAATAGAAATCAAAAGACTTTACTCTTGAGGGAATTCAATTTTCTTGCATTTAGCGAAGGAAAAAAACAGTTAGCGTTAAAGAAATACTTTTTTAAAAATTTGAAAGTAACATTATTGCGAAATTCTTTACTCAATAAGATCAAAGTAAATTCATACAGGATGGAAAGTGATTCAATAAAGAACGTTGGAAATTTGTATTTCAGCAAAGTGCTTTTACAGAAAAAAACAAAGGCTTCGCGGGAAATTAAAATAAGCAAAAAAAAAAAAAAAAAAAAAAATGCATCGGACAGATATTGATCTTTTTTTTCTTCTATTTTATCATGTTATTCAAATTTAATGTTGTGCATGCATTTTGCATTTTAAAAACAACAAAAAAAGAGGCACAAATAAGTATTGTGTTTCAAGTAAATTTTCGAATTTTATAAAGAATTCTTAATATAAATATTTATGTTCAATTTTAAGCCTAAACTGAATGAAAACAAACATACATTTGCATCATCAATTCCATTTTTATTGATAATCGCCAAATACGAAAAACTCGTCTGCACTTACTCATGCATAAATCTTCTCTTTTTCATAATTTAATTCTGTTATTACAAGGAACTTTGAAAGACTGATAATTAAATTTAACACACTTTAAATAAATATAGTTAAGTATTAATTAACATGTACAACGAAAACAGAAAGTCACGTGGGTATAATTGTTAAGTATTAATTATTACTTCTAATAATAATTATGACAAAAATACTACTCGTTTTTAAATCTTGTAAATATATGAAATGTTATCAAATTTCAGTATTCTTTTTCCTTTTTTCCCATTTGAATAATATAAGCAAAATCCTTTAGGCTTATACATATTATTTTTATTTTGATTATTAATCACATACAAAAATGTAAATTTTGTTTAAATATTAATTCAAAAATAAAACACAAAATATGCATTTCTTATTTCGTATAAACATTAAAAGAATAATAACTAAAAACTAAGTAGACTTTCATGTTTGTTCACATTCATATCGTCGGCCTAGTTATCAGACTGCGTAACTCCACCGGTGTAACTGATTTGATATAGGAGTGCAACGCGTTAAGCGCTTTTTGGCGTGATTCCTTAATCTTTTTGTTTTGTCTACGCCATGCCTCAGTGCGCGCTCCGCTTTTAATTTATTCCCCGATCAGTGTAATCACTACTTTTTTTCATAATAAAACTAGATTTCGAAGGGAGAGGTGATGGGCAAGATTTTAACATAAAATAAATACAACAGAAAGTAATATTAATGTATTACACTTCCAGAAATAAATTATTTAACTATTTTAATCGTTCATTACACAAAATTTGTAACAATGTGTTACTTTTGCTGAGCAGAGATCCCGAGAGAGAAAAAAACCTAAGCAAAAAAACTAATACTAATATACGTTATCCCCATGGCAAACACATTAAACACATTAGGCACGATAAAAATATCAAAGTAAACCATATTGTAATATTATCGCTTATTTTGGCGAACATGAACAACAACTTGGCGCCTAGCCCTGCTAAATCCAATTAGCATCCCAGATGGAGTTACGTAGTTTGATAATTAGACCGACAATATATTCATTTGCTCACATTTAAAGTAAGCTTTTATAAATATACTAGCCGTTACCCACCCGCTTCACTGGGTATTTCACGATGTTGCATATATGTATACTGTTTACATATATATTAATTATTGATATCTAGCATTAAGAATTCGATTGTATTGAAAAATATATTTATAGCTGTTACACTCTCACCCCTTTATATAAAAAGAACATAAATTATAATATCTAATTTCTATTTATGTCTAAGATCGAAGTAGAAAGATTTTTTTCGCTCACTTAACATAATAATCAAGTGGATTTCCACCAAAGCAACTTTCAGTGGATCTCTACTCCATAAAATAAACATGCGTGCTGAATTTCAAGTCTAAATCTAACAGAGCAAAAACGGAATTTTTATCATCAATACCTCGTTGACAGCATTTTTAGCTGATTCCAATTCAACAAAAGAGACATGCAAACCAAATTTTATTATTATAGTCTTAGCAGTTCAAAAACGGGAATTTTGTCTATCAATACGGCCCAATAACTTTCCCCGCTTCCCCCTGGTGTTGATTTCCGTAAAATCCATTCTTAGTGGAACTCTATTCAACTAAAGAAAAGTGCTCAACAAATTTCAAGTAAGTGAGTTAAATTCAAAAACAGGAATTTTTCTATAACATGCCTTAATCCCTCGCAAACTCACTCCTTTGGGGGTCCGTTTTCGCAAAAATCTTTGTAAAAGGAACTTTATTCCATGAAAGGAACATACCTTCTAATTTTCAAGCATGTGGTTCTATTACTTGAAACGCGGAAATATTTATCTATTACGCCCCTTAATCACCCTCAGTGACCCTTGGGGATCAATTTTCCCCCAAACTATTTTGTAGCGGATCTCTACACCATGAAAGGAATTAGCTTACCAAATTTTAAGACTGTACGTCTAATAGTTTAAAAATGGAAATAATTATCTATAACGCCCCTTAAGTCCCCGCAACGCCACTTAGGAAACGATTTACACAAAACCCATCTTATGACAGATCACTACTCAGTGAATGGAATCTGCTTACTCAATTTCAAGATTTTACGTCTAATAGTTTAAAAAAGGAGTTAATTGCCTATAACGCCCCTTAATTCTCCACAACGCCACTTGGGGTCGAATTTCACAAAACCCATTCTGTAGGGGATCTGTACTTTATGAAAGGGATCCGCTTATCAAATTTCAAGACTGTACGTCTAATAGTTTAGAAATGGAAATAATTATGTATAACGCCTCTTAAGCCCCCGCAACGCCACTTAGGAAACGATTTTCCCAAAACCCATCTTATAGTGGATTTCTACTTAATGAATGGAATCAGCTTACTAAATTTCGAGATTTTACGTCTAATAGTTTAAAAAAGGAGTTAATTGCCTATAACGCCACCTAATACTCTACAACGCCACTTGGGGTCGATTTTCACAAAACCCATTTTGCAGCGGATCTGTACTCTATGAAAGGAATCCGCTTACCAAATTTCTCAAGACTGTACATCTAATAGTTTAAAACTGGAAATAATTATATATAACGCCCCTTATAAGCACCCTCAATGCCCCTTGGAGGTCGATTTTTGTAAAACTCATTATGTAGGGAATCTCTACTTTATGAAAGAAATCTGTGTACCAAGTTTCACGACTTTACATCTAATAGTTTAGTAAAGGAAATAATTATCTATAACGCCCCTTAAACCCTCGTAACGCCCCTTGGGGTTCGAACTTAGCAAAATCCATTCTTAGCTGACGTCTACACCATGAAGGGAACCTACCTACCAAATTCCAAGTTTGTAGGTTTAATAGTTCCGGAGATATCGTGATTAGTCAGTCAGTGAGTCAGTGAGTGAGTGAGTCGCTTTTCTCCTTTATATATATAGATGAATAAATAATTTGTGTGGAGTTAATGTACATTTAATTTGGAATGGAAAAAATAGTTGTAGATGCAAATGTAACAAAAATGAGCCGTGTATATCAGGAAAGAATAAAACAAATTATGCATTAGTATATTTGAATTAGAACATTAAATTCGGATTCTTAAATTATTCAATGTTATTAAATTGCAGCATTTCTATAAAAGTGAAACAAATTTTAGTTATAAAATTCTCTAGTATAGCTGAAATATTATCCATATTAGATAATCTTTTGAAATGAATAATTTTAAAATTCTTTGAAAATCCAGATGCTGATTGAGCTCTTCAGTTATTTTTGTTGCAGTTGTTCGCTTTATAGACGTTACAATCTGCTACAATACACATCAGTCTCACTGAGCTTCTCATTCCGCCCACTATTTTGTTTTGCTTAGCTTGTCTTGCCACACTGTGTGTATGCTGTCATAGCTTCAGACACCGTACCTCTAAAAACGCCTAAAAGTTGAATGCTAAAGCTAATAATGTTTAAAAATATGTATGTATAATATATATATATATATATATATATATATATATATATATATATATATATATATATATTTCAAGTTAGCTAATTTATTCACCAAATGTATATATTTTTTTTTATCTCAGAAATGGTAAAATATATGATTATAAAATTGTTTAGGAAGTTAGAATAACATGTGTGTGTTTTACATACTTCAGTGTAATTTTAATTTTATATATCAAATGAAAATTATTTGTTCAAACTCATTTTTAAATAAATATCTTTGGTAAAATTGTAGTGACGAAAATAAATAACGTTCAACAAATCCTGGAACCCTGTTTTAAAATATGTATGGATATTGACAAAAGCGAACTCGAACTTTAAAAATCCTTTTTGAAGAAAACTTATTTAAAGAGATTTCACTGATACGTGTTATCTGTGATTAAGAACTAAATTTAACAAAATCCTGTTTTATGTGAAGGATTATATCCATTTCTACAAGACTTTTAAAAAAAAAGTTTCCTTTTTCTCATATTCAGACATTCTCCGTTCTTTGGTAAAAGTTCGCTCATTATCTAAATCCTCCATATTTTTCACACTATAATGTGTGTGGCCAGAAAGAATTTCTATCCTAGATAAAATATGTCATTTTGCTATATTTCTTACATTAAAGGTGGAAAAGGCATCAAAAACACCAAATTTTTAAGTTTCCATAGTTACAAATGCCGTTGTGATGCGGGAGTTCAGATAACACACTTTACCACACTATTTTAATTCTTCATTTGTAAATATATAGGAAGTGATATAAGGCAATACATGTAGAAGGACCTATTTAAAGCATCAACTGTCGTGATATGTCAGAAAAGATTTTGGTTGCATTCGTAATGCCCTTAAAAAGAAAATAAGCCATAAAAGGTTTTAAAGAAGAATTAAAAACTCCAACAGTAATTTTTTTTATAAACAAATGTGATGCATCGTTGAAAATGTATAAAATTTAAACTATTTAATAGCTTAAAAGAAAACAAAATCAATGTTTTGATTAAATTTCCTTTACTCGGGTCCATTAATGCTAAATAATATATTACATTTATATAAACTACTTCTTTCTTTATAATAAAGCAGATTTTTTTAAAATATTAGGTTTGTTCAAATGTGGAACAGTGACTTTATTCATATAGTAATAATTTTCTTTCTGATTTTTAAATTATAACATTAATTTTAATTGTTGATTTAAAATATGTAAATAAACCGATGGTTATCAAAATAATAGAAACACCTCAGAATAAAAGTGACATTTTTAAATGTGCTTCGAAGCCTTAAAATATAATAGCGGCCAGTTTTTTTTATAAATAGAATCGTATATGTTCTGATAGTGTGTGTTATAACTTTATTGAAGTTCTCACAGCCTTGGAGTCTTATTAAAGCGTGAAATGTCGGACTTCTCCAATGTTTAAAATGGCCAGAATTGCAGTAGTTCGTCTAGCTGGAGGAAGTGTGATCGAAACATCCCGACTTTAAGTCTTTTCTAGAGGTACGTTGCCTTAAGTCAGGGGTGTCCAACACGCGGCCAGTGGGCCGCATGTTACCCACCAGTACGTAAGTTGCGGCCTGCCGATTCTTCTTTAAAAAAAATTTTAAACATCAGATTTTTAAAGTTTTTTTCATTTTGAAATTTATTTACGGTAAAATTTATATATATAAGTCTACAATGTATCTGCCTGTTACATGTTCTTGTTTTAAAATAAATCCTTTTTGATAATAGAAATGTCCTTTAGATTAAAATAGATTTATATTTTATCAAACAGTTACATTTGATTTTACTAGAGAAAATTACTTTTTTTAATAAATTTTGAATTACATTATGCAAGTCCTTTACTATGGATGATACATGATTCGAATGCGAGACTTTCATTTCTCCTCCTCCTTTTCTGTTCGGAGTGCCCAAAAAGCAAGAGACAGTCACAGATGCTTCTTAAAGTTTAAAAAAATATTCAGGACGGTTAGAGAGAAAGGACAATGTATACTTAAAAGTTTGCAAATGACAGCACAATCAAATTTCAACAATGAGTAACGAAATATCAATTCAAAAGGAACACCGTAATTTTCAAGAAAATGACAACACACACACACTGTAATATTTTAAACATTATTTGATCATTACATTATTATAATATCTATGTCTGTATACATGAAAAATAATGAAAACAATAATAATAACTCATTCTGTTTTAAAATTTCACTTCAATAAATGTTTTTTGTTTCCAAATCTGATATAAAGGTAAATATTTTTATGTGCGGCCCATGAGATTATAATGTTTTTCTGAAGTGGCCCGCAAGATCATTTGGGTTGGATACCCTTGCCTTAACTCATGACAGCATACGCGCAACGAGATAAAATAATCTCGGCAAAGCAAAATAGTGGATAGAAAAAGAAGCTTACTGAAAGAGACCGACGGGTATTGAAGCGGATTGTAATGTCTGAAAAGTGAGCAACTGAAGCAAAAGTAACTGAAGATCGCAATCAGCATCAGTGTCAATGATTACAGTTAAAAAGCACCTTCATAAATAGAACATTTATGGAAGAACAGTAATTCCCAAGCCACGTGTAAAAGATGTTAATGCCCGACGTCACTTACAGGGGTGTCACACTGACAAGACTGGTCGATTGATAAGTGGAAGAAAGTAATATAATCTGACGAATTATCTTTTGCATTTTCCCCTTCAACAGGACAAGTGCTCGTTTGAAGGACACCTGTACAAGCATATGATCGTGGTTGTCTCCTTCCAACAGTCAAACATGGAGTTGGATCTGTCCTGATATAAGCAATCGTGTTGTGGTTTTGTACTGAACCAATCATAATCTTGAATAGAAGGATCACTGGAGAGAAGTATAAAGGTACTTCAGCTGACCAGGTTCATCCTACGATAAAATTTTGTTTCCATCTAGAGATGGAATTTTCCAAGGTGATATTGCACCTATTTATGTAGCATGTCTTGTCCAATCTTGGTTTGATGAACAAGAGGGTAAACATCTACTTTGGTCCGCATCGTCACCCAACCTCAATATAATTGAACCATTGTGGTCTATTTTAGAGCTTTCAATACGGAATCGATATCATCTACCAGAATCTCTCTTAGAAATTTCACAATATCTCAATAAAGCATTGTAGACTATATTCCTTTAAGCATAATTCAGCACTTGTAGTAATCGATTCCTAGTCGAATCTAAGCTGTGTTACATGCCATAAAGGATTCTTTATAAATCTGAGGTGTTTCTACAGTTTTAATAAACACCTGTTTAATTAATTATAACGCTTTCAATGTATTTATTTATTATAAACTGTATAGGTAAGGTTAAGGATGTGTTACAGAAAATATGCATCATGAATGGGCATGCTGTTTTCATATGGCAACAAATACAATGAAGATTTTAAATAATTACCTTGAGTACTTTATTTATACAAAACATTTATTTCGAAAAATGTTATCAATTGAGTGAATTAAAACGTTTTGAATATGTGGTTAATCCTTATTTGTATGAGGTGCAGAAGATCGGCGATTATTTGTTTATGTAGCATAGTACTGGACAAGTGTTTGATTTCTCAAAATAGAACTATGCTTATTAGAAAATTCAGATAGATCCCCCGAAGTGAGAACTGGAAATGCGTTAGATTGAGATAATTATGTACTTCTGATCAATACAGGATATTTTTAAAGAAAAAAACTCGGAAAGATATTTCCTCCATCTACATACCGACATACATTATATCTCTCTCTCAACATGTCTTCATCGACTTTCACTAAACTACTTAAAAATAAACAGATTTTATGCGTTACAGAAATCAATTACAGACTTTCAAGATATTTTTCGAGTCAATACTTCGAATGGAAACCATCTTAAAAATTTGGTACTTTTTGATCAGTTGTTTTAAAAATAAGAAAATTAATTTTAAACCCTCCCTGAAATATTGAATCTTTTTAATATGTTATCCAAAAAAGTAATTAGACTCTAACATTATATTAAACATCCATTTATGTGGTAGATTAGTATATCTAATTTTATTATATCTGTCTCAGAATTTTTTCCTATAAATCTAAAATAGCGTATCCGTTATACTTAGGAACCAATCACCGACATTCAAATATCTTGCGGCATAAGAGCAAACATTGATAAAATGCTGATGAATCAATTCTTACTCTTAAACCAAATACAATTTAATTTATTTTGAGAAACATAAATGCATCGATTCTTTTGAAAAATTCATGTTTTCCTCATTTAGCTTCAAAAACTAAGTGCTTCTAAGCTTCATATTTTCTATTAATCTATATTCATTGAATTAGGCAAGACATATTTTGTTTCTTTCAAGTTTTTAAGGTATCCGACTACTTGCGGCAATTTTTTTTTTTTTTTTTGAAAAATGGAGACATGGGAATTGTTTTGTGGTTTTTAGATTTATTTAGTACATTTTAAGAAGAATATGTAAAAATTAAGAAGAGAAAAATATATTATGATTGCTAAAATGGGAAAAAAATTGGTAAAAATTTACAAAAAAATTACATAAACGGGGTCCATTCAGTACAAAAAGTTTATGAACAAATTTTCAATTTTTTTCAATTTTGATTTCTTGCTTTTCCATTCATTTTTGAGAAGACCATCAAGATAAGAGATATTTTAATGATAACAAAACTAGAGCACTTTATCTTAGTTATTATATGAGAATACTTGAAAAAAACAGTGATTATATTTACATAAGGGACTGTAAATCTTGACATAAAGCAATGTTTGATAAATCTGAACGTTACAATATTTCTACTATTATACAGAGCAGACACAAAAAATTTCAGTCAATTATTTTCAAAACATTTTTGAGAAATCCTTGTCCCCGTTTGAACATTTTCAAAAAAACAAAAAACAAACATTTTGAGTAAAATACTTTTTAAAATATATCTTGTTTAAAGTAGTGGCATCTTCTTTTGCTAAAATGCTTGTAGTTTTTGTTCTAGTCAATGGAAAATAAAAATGTTGGTATTTTATAAAGCTAATAAGATGATCTATACCAAGGGGTGATGAACCTTTATGGATGAACGTGCCATTTTTTCTAAAGATGTGTATAATGAGGTATGGACGTGCCGTCAAATAATTTTGACTAATGATTATTGGAAAAATTATAAAACTAAATACTAACGACTCAAAACACTTTAATTAATACGAAAAGAACACTTTTTGCACTGTATGGTCATAAATGTTTTCGTTATACGTATAATTCAAATTAAAGTATCATTAGTGTGACTTCTGCTTTTACAGATAGAATGACAAATAACTTATATTAGGATTGTAAGATGCTACTTTTAATAGAATGCATGCTGAACTGGAGTCTTTTGCCGAATGGTTTCTAAGCAATTAATTATTTTTGATGTGGTTCACTTTCTTTTAAAGAAGTTTTGTGATTTGTTTCAGAATGCCGTTTTACAAACGCGATGTTCTGCGTTCCATTGTTCCAGAACATAAAACCCACACCACTTCGTCACCTTTGCTAATAATGCCATATTTCTAAATTCACTAAGTTTGAAATTCTCTGTTACTCTCATTATCTTGTCCTTTTTGTTCTTTTGCTGATCTAGCCATACAAAATAACAGTTAAAATCGTAAATATAACACAAATAATCTTTAAAATACAGTTGTGTCAACGAAATTGCCTATGCCATGCGTAGATGAATCTTGCATCATTTGTAAATGCAGTCCCCGACGCAACTAAGGCAAGACAATAACAAACAATAGTGCTCACCGCCACCCAGCGACCGATCACTCGCGTTTGCTCATAATATTTCATAATGAACTTTGTAGTTTTGATATAAAATGCAAACCATCTTCATCACTCACGTGCCCAAAATATTGTGTTACGTACCATTGATGGCACGCGTAAGACTGGTTCGGCATCACCGGTCTATACAATAAAATGTGTCAACTTTTGGCAAAATTCACAATTTTACGGTAGTTAGACACCTTAAGGTCATACAGTTATACAGAGATAAAAGTAAACTTCAATTTAGAGAAATACGCAACCGATGAAATATATTATTTTATTTGAAAAATAATAACCATTTTTTTTCCTGTTGAAATTTAAGAAATTTAATCTGTTTTGAAAAAGTCGAAACTCTCTTTTACCTTAAATAAATACTCATTTAATTTGAATTCCAATAAATTAAGCTATTACCGTTAAAAGAAAAAAAATATATAAAAAATATTTTTGTCAAAAAGGAATCCTAAGCAAATAAAAAGAATTTTCCACACAGAACTAATGAATATTTATCTCTATCATCCATCTTATACTTTAGAAATAAGTGACTGAAACTAAGGAAAAATCACTATTTATTTTAATCTTATTTGATTAATAACTTCATTTCCAAAGTTTTTGAAATTTATAACACTATATAAACATTGCTACGGATAAGATTGCCTTTGTAGATTTACTCCTGTTGAGAAAATCAGGTTTTACATAACATCACGAGTATCGTCAAAAGAAGAGTAATATATATATAACAAAGAAAACATTCCAAACTCACTGGGACGAGATTACTTGTGATAAGAAATCCAAACAAATTTCCCCAGGGAGGCGTATGTTTCGGAATTAGACAAACAAAGAAGAATCTTCAAAAACGTATATTTTTATCAAAGTGTGAAAAACACGTCCTAGTTATATGTGTTAGAAGTAAGGTAAGCGACTAATTTTAGAAAAAAAAAGAAGAAATTGTAAAATTCCCTGTTCGATTAAGTGCCTGGGGCTGCGTTAAGATGTATCAAGAACTTTATTGATAAGGACAAAAAGGGGAACTTTCTTTTTGGGTAAAGATCATACATCTTTTTGACATTCAGCTCAGATGGCTGTAGATAATCGATGAGTTTATGATTCTGCAGCAGTTTTATCATGTTCGCAGATGACTTCGGGGTTTTTATCTGATCTTCAACGAAGAAAAGCAATTCTGAAATACTTTTTTTACTTATCGTCTCTCTTTCTGTCTGTAAGAAAAGTAATTTATTTGGAAACTGGTAATTCATTGGTGACTAGGTTTGGTCGACACTTCAATTCTAGATTTGGGTGACTCTTTTAACACATCTTTGAGAATCGACTTCCTGCGTTGTATTGAATTGACTCAGTCGTCTAAAAGAATTTTTGTAACATCAATTTTTTAAAAACAGTTTTAATGGATTATTTTTTTATACCAGAATAATTTATCTCCACTAACTGTTTCACCGAAAAGAATGCAAATACATTTCTAAAAGGAATGTGTTTAAAAAAGAAAAGCACTTTTGATAGCTGTTAACTAATCTATGAGATAAGACAGTGGATTAAAGTTGGTCAAATATTTGTAAATTTAGCAATAAAAGGATTAATTTTGAATTGAAAAATAAAAAAAACTGCAGTGTTTTTACTCAATTGTATTTTTAATATATTATTTGATATATTTATTTCAGTTTTTTTAGAATGGCAATTTACACGAAGTATAATAATTTTCCATTCAACTGAAGATGACTTGATTACGAAGAAGTTTCTCATTTAAATTACAATGAGTTAAATTCAACTAAGGATTTGGTTGAAACTTTAATTGTCCTTTTGAGCTAAATGATTGATTTTCTGGAATAAGTACTTATATATATATATATATATATATATATATATATATATATATATATATATATATATATATATATATATATATATATATACACTCTGTCGCAAAAAAATATATGCACCCAGAAGAAATTGAGCTACATTCACGAAATTTGGTATGCATGTAGTGTATATGAAAATAAACAAATGATTAAAAATTCAGAACAAAATATCATTTTATTAAGCGGTTACAGCTTGCAAAAGGTTAAAAATCAGTAAGTAGTAAAGCCACCTCTGGCAGCTATACAAGCCGAAATTCGGCGTGGCATCGATTCAATTAGATCACTTATGACCCCCTGTGGAAGATCCTGCCATAGTCTTTGCATCTGCGCAGTTAATTCTCCTGTATCTCGGGACGGCTGCAGTTGCCTTCCCAGCGCGTCCAGACATGCTCTATTGGCGAAAGATCTGGTGACCTGGCAGGCCATGGTAGGACGTCATATCCTTGAAGACATTGTTGGGAGAGTCGCGCAGTATGTGGACGAGCATTATCCTGTTGATAAATGGCACCTTGGCGACTTGATAGCATGGGTAGCACAATCGGCGTTAAAATATCGTCCACGTATCTGCGAGCTGTCAAAGTGCCTTGAAGGACCACTAAAGATGATCGTGTGTCCCAAGAAATTGCTCCCCACACTGTCACACCTTGTGAAATTGCTGTATGCCGCTCGACAATAAATGCCGGATCGGACCGCTGGCCGGTGCGCCTCCAGACACGTGTGCGGTGGTCATCAGCACTGAGACTGAATCGGGATTCATCACTGAAGATGACACGTCTCCAGTCTGTCACACTCCAAGTTGCCCGAGGTCGGCAAAAATCCAGTCGACACTGCCTATGATGTGGGGTCAGTGGTAAGCGTCTTAGCGGACGTCGGCTCCTCAAGCCAATTTCGGTCAGTCGTCTCCTTATGGTTTCTCTTGATGGCACTGGATGTCTGGAAGGAGGTAAGTGGCGTTGAATCGATGCTAGCGACGTTGTTGGTGCCGAAGTGGCCACTCTTCTGATTGCACGATCCTCGCGATCATTTGTGTTCCTGGGACGTCCTGACCCTCCGCGACGGTACACTCTACCTTCTGTGATCCACTGTTGCCAACACCGAGCAACTACCATATCGCTCCGACCGAGGTGGCGGCCGATACGTCTATTCGACCAACCTGCTTCTCTGAGGCCTATTATACGGCCCCTATCAAAGTCCGTCAGCTGCTCGTACTGCCGCCGGTTACGTCTTAGAGGCATCCTAAGTCTCAATATCGTCTATCAAAGTCATCAGATTCGTTTGGATAGCCGTACGGCGCTCGTACTCATGCTTTTAAACTCTCCCAGTTGCGCAACTAATATGCGCATAGCACACTTAGCCTTGTCTCATTGGCTTCGAAATTTTAATCATTTGCATATCTCTTACCAGACTACATTCTTGCCGAGTTTCGTGATTGTAGCTTGATTTCTTCTGGGTGCATATATTTTTTTGCGACAGAGTGTATATATATATATATATATATATATATATATATATATATATATATATATATATATATATATATCATTGTATGGGAACACAAACTTGAACAAGGCAATGTTAGCATTTGCAATTTCATGACACTTAAATAAATACCTATATAATTACCCAAAGAAAGTTAATTTACATCGTTAAATATGAATAAAAATAAGCCATTCCCAGATAATAAAGAATAAAATGGAAATTTCAATGAAAAGTAGATGCTGCTGCAAAGAATGTTATTTATACACTGTCCTTCCAAAGTTAAGGTACCGCCTGTTTTTGTGTCTAATTTTAAAAGGAATGAACATAGAAATAAGAAAACTGAAAGAAATATTCACTAAACAGTTTTTATTGAAGGAAACATAGAATTAGCAAAAATTTAACTCATACATTTCTACAAGAAAGGCCCTCTAAGCAGAAATATCCATTAATAGAGAAAGCAGCACATAACAGTTTTATAAGGAAACATATCGTGGAAGCATTACAAAAATGAGTTCTAATAAGGAATGTATTTACAATTAACGGCAATGTTTTTGTGGCATCAACTTACCATTCTACCAATTAAATTGTCGGACACCAGAAGGGAAGTGGATATCAGACACTAACTAACCGTTGTTCCAACTTATGTAACGACATTGGAGGAGGATTTAAAGCAGCCCATGTTTCATCAATTTCAGGTCTGGTGAATGAGCTGGTGATCCTAATTGTTACAAACCCCCATGACCCTTAAGGTACTTCTCAACAAGCACAACTCACGGAGCTCACGCATTATCATTCAATAGAATGAAATTACCAATAGTAGTGGCATATATGACATATAGAGGAACGAACTCGTTCTAATATCTCACACCAGAATTCCTCCAAGGAATGCAAGCATGTCAGTGTGACTACCAAGAGACGTATTTGGACAAACCATGATTCCATCACCTCTGTAATCATATCTTTCAACATTGGTAAATTGTCTTTATCTATGTATTGTTCCCTCCAGATCTGCAGAATGCTCCGAATCTCTATTCAGCGTGAGCCTGTAATCATCTGTGAGAAGCACAGAAGCCCATTGTTTTCTGATCCTGTGAACACGTTCCTTTGTCTAACTTAAAGGAGTACATTTCTGTCGAGAGTTCATAGGAACACAGAAAACTGGTCAGCCTGCATAGATACCTACGTGTATTGTGAAGATGTTTTCACACCGGAACAAAAGAGATTCCGAATTTTAAGTCTCATATTAGATGTTTCTGAAGTGCTAATAGGAAATACGTTTAACTGGGAAAATGATACCTTCTCACTTTCGTTTTTCATCTCTGTCTTATTTCTGTTTTTAGTCATTTTAAGACAATGAATGAGATAAGTCCATTACTACTATATTCATAAAAACTTACTGAATCTTATTTGCCCAAACGCGTACTAGGGTTTCCATTCCTCCACAGTTTTCTCTCAGTTACTTTGCTATTGTTTTAGTATCATTTCTAATTTATTTTGGTTGTCTTAAAAATATATGTATTTCTTGTTCAGATCATGAAAATCTTTTACGATCTTATACTTATCGAGTTTTTCTATTAAAGCTGCAGAAAAATCAACGTTAAAACAACACAACAATATTCCATTTGTCTAAATAATATTGTTGAAAATCTATTTGGACTATGATAAGTCCTTAATGACTTGCTGTATTCAAGTTCGTAAGTTGATCAAGCATTGTTACATTTAATTCTGAAATCCAGCCTTCGAAATAAGCATTAAAAAAAGAAAGTTGTGATTAAAGTCCCTTCAAATTATTCCGAAGTGAGGCAAGTAATTGACGGAATTTTCCCAAGTTAATTAAAACATTTACAGCAACAATTTTCTTTTTACATGATCGTAAACATCAATAGTTTCTTCTAGTTCACTAGCAATCTGCTAATTAATTTCAAAGGGAAATATCACTCGTTGTTGTGTTAACCACCCTTGTTTAGGTAATGAGCCACGAAGAGCTTGTCTCTCAAATAAAACAAGATATAAACTTACGTCTTCGTTCGCATTAAGTTCCCAAACTCTTGCAAAGAGACTGCCATTTTTAACATGTGCTTTAGCATTTAATTCGACTTCTACTTTTTCAAGATCTAAATTAACTTTTCTCCGCTGCTCATCTTTTCTCTTAGGAATTATTGGCGGTAACAGCTTTAGGGAATTCCTCATGATAATCCTTATTTTAATGATGGCATTTTTAGAACCAGAAATTTTGATATTCGGTTCTAAAGGTACGGGTAAATATTTCTTCACATAAAATACACAGATCTTACTATGATTTTCATTCCAATTATCAATTTTTAATTCAAAGTATTTAAAACGGAAATATTTCAAATCAAAATAATTGCTTTATTTTCACTCACACTTTTTAAAAAATAATGTAACTACAGTCTGAAACTAATTATCAATAGGTATACAATTTTTTTTAAAAAATAAGTAATTACTTAAACATTAGTTGCAGAACTTTAATGTACAACTGATAAAATAAAAACTATATTCAAAATCTTGCATAAAAAATACTTCTTGCACAAATCATTTAAAAATTACTATAAAAACAAATACAAAAATAATAAAAATTATGTTGACATAAAATGAGAATCAAACACAAAAGAACGCTACTTAGCCTAAAATAATAAATATTGAAAAGCTTAATGTTAACAGAAAAAAAATATTTTGATTCCAAAACAAAATTCGAGATTACTAAATTTCATAATTAGAAGACAACTAGTTTAAAAATAAGGTAAATAATTATGCACATGGGAACACAAAAATTATTTACGCGTTCATTACGTAGTACACGATTTTAAGATAAATTCTGCTTAAAAAATTATGCAGAAGGTTTCTCTTTCGTATATCGTATTTGAATGCAACTTGCTTGTGAGAAGATCGTGTAGTACCTTGAAAAATGTGATCCGGCTACAAGAAAATATCGGGCTTTAAGGGGACGGCCTACCTTGAAAATGTCACTTTTCGTCCACATAAAGCATTATTTTTTATTTTAAAATCTTATAGTTTGAATATTTTTCTTTCCAAAACAGTTTTTATTTTTCCTTTATGCGAAATAGAAATAAAGTTATAATAATTTAAAAAAACATCACACTCTATGCAAAAAGGCGGTAAGATAAAACTTTAAATGAGTTTTTCTCAAAATTATGTTTTCGAAAGAAACTCTTTACCAGATATATGATATCTTAAGAACGAAACCAGGTAACGTTTTGAAATTTTTGTGAGAATGTTTATTATACTATTTTTCATAAAGTGAATCTTAAGCTTTGTTGTAGGTTAAATAATTTTTCATTTAAGGTAGTTTTTATAAAGAAAAAACTTTAAAAAATATCAAAATTTTCATAGTATTATGTATAACTGTCTGTAACTTTTTTGCACTTTAATATTTCTCTTAGATTTTGGCAACAGCACCGTAATATGTATAATGTGTATAAAGAAAATTATGATAATTGTATTAGAAATTTTTTGATACAGTGTTACCCTTTTTAGTAAAAATTTGGCAAAATTTCCTTGAAAACAACACATTTTTCTAAAAGTACAATATTTATTTAAAAATTTTATGTATTTATATATTTTTTTTTTATTTTTCTCAACCTAAAACACTCAATTTGTTTCAAAAATTTGCTTTTATGAAAAAATTCGGTCCGAAGGTCACCTTAATAGCGGCAAGATCGTGTTCTATCGAATGTGTGGTTTATTGTTCCGCTGTATTGTTACTCGAATTGGATGGAATCAAATTACTATCATATGAATATGGAATCCATTAATTCAGAAGGGTCACACTAAAAGACATGCAAGATGACAGCTTCCCGTCTCATTCCTTCATTTTTCTTTTTTATCTGTGTCTTCTATCGGAATCTTAGGCCCGGCTAAATGGATAATATTTCTGTAGTATTTATACGATTTGTCCATTGTCTAGGGGTTGTTCGGATGTGATTAATGAGCAAAACTAGTACAGCACACATTTTATAAAGATGACTCACGCACACAAGAAAAACAAATCATTAAATCAACATTTCACTACTTCCCTCGGACCACACCTTTTCGCTGTCTTCTGCGCCTACATTCTATATGTCCCCATTATAGGTCACGTGAGCCTCCTTCCGCCACTGGTTATCGAGTTTGTACCGGAATATATTTATTTACAAATATTCTTTTCAATTTACATTGCCACATGCATGACATCAGTATGGAAAACATTTTAAGCAGAAATTCTTCAATGTGAAAAATGTGCTTCCTTAATATTATTTTTGACATTTAGTTTCTATGCACTTCATTCCATAATTTTTTAACTACTGTGTGTTACTTATTGCAACAGAAGGTTTTAACGCTTTATATTCAGTCGTGGAGCAATTAATACTTCTAACATGATCAAACATTTGGAAAAGAGATGTAGATTTAGAGTTTTGAAAATTGTTTTATACATATATCCCTCAAACTAAAATATTTATAGTAACAAAACACACCATGATTTAAGGCATAAGTTTCCAAAGTGCTTCCTATGAACCGGGAGTTCTTGCGACAGCTTCGGGGGCGGTGTTCTAGGATATTAAATATTTTTTAAAAAAAATTCAAAAGGTTTATGAAAGGTTTTGTATAAAGTAAAATATTTGAGACTCATTTTCATTACAAAAGTTAAAATAAGTTAATCAGGTTTTTTATGCTTTAAAATTTTTTTAGAGTAAAATATTAAAGATAGATTAATAAAGTACAAATAATGAGAAGCACCACATGGTGGAAATCAGGCCGATCGCGCTTGCGGTCACCTATAAGGTTTAAATAGGAATGGTATACCGTCACTACGTGCAATAGCTTTTCTAAAATAGTAAGGTGATCAACCGTCCTCCTTTTACAGGTTCTGTCCTTCCTTGAAAAGTGTCCTCCTTTTTGTGCTCCTTTTAAATATTTTAAAACTGATATGCTAATCTTTGTATTCAGAGCTGAACCAAACATGATTCCAAAATATCGAAGAATGGTCTGAAACAAATAGCACAGGAAATAACAGTTTTAAAGGGTATTTTTTGAATTTGTCGTTTGAGTTTTTATCGAAAGAAATGCCTGATATTAAAAAACGATGACAATTGTCTGTTTGAAGTAGAATGAAGACTGAATATACATTTAAATTCTAATAAATTAGAACAATTGGAAAATAAAGAAGCTGAGAAATTGGTAAAAGATGGGTGAAATTACTTAAACCATTTCAAAAACTAACACATTCCATATAAAAATGAGTTATTCTTGTTGAATTTGCGTTGTGCTGCCCTGGAACTAATGCAGCAGCTGAAACAAATTTTTTTTTCAGTTGGTAATGATTTTTAGGAGGATTTTAGTGGAGTCTCATTTGAATTTGAGGAAATTTTTAAAAAAATTGTCTTGTCTGTTTTTTGTCGTAAAAAAAACGCCAGTCTTTCGGTTATTTTTGATACTTAAAACGTTTTACTGAAATGTTTGATATCCATTTGAGATAAAATGTTCTGGTAATGCCAAACTTTTCAAAAATTTCACTGTGTTTTTAAGTATAAAAAATCTGACTATGCATAAAATCTTAGGAATTTTCGGAAAAAAGGTGGTTGACAGGTTTGCAAAATATTTTAATTCGTCTTCCATTTAATTTTTTTGAAACCGTTAAATATATTCAAATCTCACTGGCGTAGCTAGTCCTGTACAAAATACCTTGTGGGGCCTTCTTTGGGATCACTTAAGATTTTGCAATGTTTTTCTCGCACGTTTTGGGGCCCTTTTGGATTGGGGGCCGCGAATCGTTGATACGATTGTAGCTACGCCTCTGGAAAATTTGTAAACACCATCTCTTCCCAAATATATAAAACACACCTTCCTTTTTTTATATAAATTTTCTTACAAGATTGTTTTGACAGTCATGTGGTCCGCGGATCACTGTGAATTTATTGATGTAGTCCGTGGATTGTTTTCAATTAATTAATTTAGTCATCGAGCGTGAAAAGTTGGAACTCTAATTTATAGATTAGTCCTACTGTATAATGCTTATCAACATTTTTTTCATTTTCATGTACTATTTTCGAAGCATCAGAGTTAGTTTTGTAAGTTTTCAATTATGCATTGAAAAACTTATTTCACTTGAGGGGGAGGGGGGCATAGCAAATTTTTGGTATAAAAGGGGGTCCATGTGCACAGTAAATTTAGGAACCACTGATTTAGAAAATGCAATGTATGTAATAAAATTTTCTTTTTCTTGAGGACATATTTATATTTAAAATACTTGTGTGAATTTATTGATTTCCTGTGTATTTAAAAAGTGATTTTTTAAAAAGTTAAATTGATAAAGAAACATGACACTGAAAAGAGGATAATTAATTACCATTTTGCCCATTTAGAATAAGTTTTTTCCCAAAGATTTTAGAACAGTTTCAAGTAAGCACAAGTAAAATATAAATATGTGATACAGATTATTTTTACATTAATACTATATAGATCGATTTTCATCTTATCAGCTGTCTTTAAATGGAAAATGGCAACATGTACTTTTGAAATAACTCTTACGCAGCTTATTTCTTATTATTACGTTCAACAATGGGAAGTGAAAGCAATTTCCGAATTTATACTTTAATTGTAGTAAAGTACACAATTCTATTCTCCAAATGCAATCAAATTCTTTCTTCGCGTTTTACGATTTTCATTGAAAAGGAAACAATGTGTGGATTATTGCTCCTTCTGCAGTCCATAACAATGCCGTTAAGGACTTCATTAAGTAAAAGCACAAACACTACATATGCAGAGAGAAATTTAATTTTGTCGACACAGTACATGTTCCTATTTCCGGTAAACCCTTAATCCAAAAGATAAACTAAAAGTAGAAAGATTAGTAATTTGCTTAGAAGTAGGTGGCACAATTGTTGGTATTCTTTTGTTAAGAGTGACTTTATGTAAAGGCTTTAGAAATATATACTGAAATATATTTATTGTCTCTTGTTGAAAATGTTAATAGTTAAGATAAACAAACCTAAATGATCCTTGCTACACAAAACAAATAATAAAAAAAAGTTTTCTTTTGAATAATTGTACATAATTGTACATAGATATGAAATTTGAATAAATACAGTTAATTTTTAAATATTTTAAACTTATTATTAGCATGCTTCTTTTTTTCAGTAATTTTACTTTGCTAACATTTCGAATTAAAGAATCCAAAAAATAAATATTCGTTAGGATGTAATAATATTAACTTTTATTGTAAAATTCACATCAACTCATTTCTTTTGAATTAATTTATCATTTTTTTGAATTTAATTAAATTAATTGCCTATTTATATTAAGCAATATAAAATGCTTTTAATATTTTTATTGGTAAAATTTTGTATTGCATAAGATGGAACAAGAACATTGTATTCCCAGTGAGTATTTATTTCTCATTGTAATATTTAACATAAAATACTACAATAAGTTTTTAGTAAAAATTTTTAATGTACCGTTCTTGACTTTTAACAGCAAGGCTGTAAACTCAAAGGCTAATCTTGGACAAAAAAAAATATTTAACTTTAGGTGAGCTGCAAAGTAACCAAAATTCTTAGAAACGTAGGTTTATTTCGAATAACACATTATAATTAACATATATAAAAGAACAAGACAAATTTAATGTTTACATCCTAACACTTGCCATCTCTTCTCTGCTACTATTTTTCCTATTGTGGAAGAATTTTTTAAAAATTTTGTTTTATATTATTGAGTGCTGATATAATGAACTGGACTCAACAATGTTTCCTGTGGGCCGCATACAGCCCGCTTGTACCCCTGTTTTACAGGCATGAGATGAACACATGGGAAAACACACTGGCTTTTTTTCCTGACAGGAATAGCATTGGCGATATTTATTACTTGCGGTTGCAGAAAGGCTGGCAAGGATGCAGGTGTAACTAACAATAATGACATTCTCAGATCGTTAATAAGTTTAAAAACAAAGATTATTTGAGAAGTTTGAAAAGTTCGATGCTTTATATAAAATTGATTATTATAATTTACTCTTTAAAAAACATAACATAAATATCCACAAAAGGTAACGATAACTCAAAAATAAGGATAAATTTGTCTTTTTTAGTTGAGACAAAAGAGTCGATTTATTATCAGACATCAAGAACCATTGAATTTCTTCGAAGTGGTTTCGTAAAATCGTTTCTGTGGGTACTGGACAACCTCACTGATTTCACTGAAGTCATTCAAATCCAACGAAGAACAACGCGTTGTTCCTTTTGCATAAATTAGGGCAAAGAAAATATCAAATTCTCCCTAAGAAATTATCCTTGAATCTAATTTTAATTGGCAGTGAGCTTCCTCAATGGAAAACTTTTGAATATGCTCTTTTATGGGATCGGAAAATGGAAAACGCAGATGTTATGCTTCATTTCTTCCAACAGTTTTCTGAGTATATTCAGTTTATCCCCCTTCAAAACGTTCTTTGAGACATATGTTTCAAATGTAATAACACTTTCACGAAGAATTTGCTATTGAGTTTTTATCTGGAGCATGAAGATTGGCTTAAGAGAGAACAATTAATTACACGGAATTTTCCTCATCCATTTCTTTTGATGAATTCAAGCTTTGTTCATGAACTTCTCTTTCAGAAGGAATATGGAAACTTGAATCACTATTGTCATTATTATCATTGAAATTCTGATCAAGTTGATGAAAAAAGTGTCAAACACTTTGTCATTGCTTAGTCCTTCTGAACGAGGCGTTGCGAAGTAGCTTTCAGACACTTGCAGTTATCAATACTGGAATCAATTGACTCACTTTCTCCAAAAATGGCATTGTTAGCAAACCCATGGGCGAAGGAAGGCAAAAAAAGCATTTCAATGGCACTCCAGTCAAGCACACGAGTGAAGAAAATACAAAAAAATGTCTATGAAAAAAAGAGGGTATCTCAATAACTATTTGTTCAACTCTTTGTGGCGATTTTTTTATCGCTTTGATCTTTATAGGTCAGAAGTGGCCACATTTTTTTGGAAGAGTGTCTCTATCTTACTAAAAAGACTTCCCCAACCAACGAAAAAAATAGGTGAAAAACAATACTTATAGCATGAAGGGATTTTTGCGTAAATAGTACATTTTTATACAAATTTAAATTGGAGGAATTAAACAATAGTATAATAAATAAGGCAAGAATATAAGCTTAGGTTTTATTCTTAATAAACCATTTTACAATTTCTGGTTTAGTTAGGTGTTGGTTAGGTATAAAATAAAAATGAGTAACTTGAAGCAATTAACTCTAAATAATAATATTAAACAGTCAGCACTTGCTTAAAGTAGCTTTTGAATTTGTAACATTTTCTTAACAAGTCATCCATATTAGGATTAGTTCTCAAAGAAGCCAGTAAAATTAGTTTGTTTTAGGTGCATATCAGTTAATTTGAGAGATACTTTGATTTTATTATGTTCATTATAGAAAACATTTCTTCACACACAAACATATGCTAATCCAAATCTACAACAATGTATGACCTACTACATCGTAAATTTAGAAAATTGCTTGTTGGTACAAAATTTCATAATTTAATATAATTTTGGAATGCTTTGTTGAAATAACTGTGTTATATTTTCTTCTCAGTTAAGTATGACGCTGTAGGTCAATAATTTTGATTTGGATTTCAGTGGAAAAAATTTACGTCTTGCTCAGAAATTGAAAGATAATTTGTAAAAGGATCATTTTTTATCATCTTGAAAATCAACAAACCAAACACTGAATCAATCTAACAAAATAGATATTACGTTTTAAAGCTGGTTGATATATAGCTAGAAAAACAGTATTAACTTTGGTAGATAATTCCTGAAATATATGAATGTGTATCTTTTTTCGCCAAAACAGAGACCAGAAATAAAAAGAAACATTTCATTCATAAACGAAGATATATGATCAACGAGTATAGAAGAAAGTAATATAAAAAAATTTTAAAGTCAATTCCTACTTAGATCAACAAAGAAAATTTTTATTTTAGCTACTTAATTATTAAATTGTTACAATTAATATAAATATGTATATACATATCACAGAATCACAACATTAAGCGGTAATGAATTTTTATTAATTATCATTAAGTATCGTAATGTCATCCAAAAATATCGTGTATATAAAAATTCAGTTCAACTGATGCTTTAAAACGTGAGAAAGAAAATGTTTTCAAGTTTTGACACAAGTCGCCAAAAGGGTCACTAAGTCACCAGAAATGATGCCAACCTGGCTGTATTTGTAATTCTTAGAATAATTAATTTTAATCAATTAATTTTTATTAATAATAATTTAATTATTATATTGTCATCCAAAATAATCAGGTATATAAAATCTCAGCTCAATCGAGTGCTTTAAAATGTTTTTTTATTAACGATTGAAAATTCCACCAAGATAAATAAATAAATAAATAGAGAGTGTAAGCTAATAGTAGGAATTGAAAAATACAATCGTTCCCCTGTAATCTTAAATTTAAATTATATATAAATATCCCGTACTATCTGTAAGAAAAGCTAAATTCCATATACAATCTTCATTCTTAAGTAGCAAGTACTCACTGGGCAGTTCAAATATTTTTTAAAGCACGCTTCCTAAAATTCCGAGATCTCGTGATTACTATATTTGAAACGCCAGCGCACAGAACAATGAAGGAATGTTATCTGCATGAAAATTTCCTACTATAATTTAATTGATAGTGTATTTAAAATGAATTTTGAAGGGGTTTTTTTGTCTGAGATAACCGCATTTTCAACAAAAATCTAAAAAAATGTTATTTATCATAATCTTTTTCTTTTTTTATATAAAATTTCAATAAGTCTTCGCGTGCCACTGTTATAACTCCACCTTGCCTCAATGTGACACGCATGCCGGTGGTTGACTCCCCCGGGGAAAGCATTTAAAAATTTCAAAAGTTTGTAAATGGTCATGACATTTAAATAAACTGACACCACGATTTTAAAACAATCACTTCTCAATGTTGCTTTGCGGTCAAAAATGACTATTCGGTTCATTTTAGTGTTCTACTGTGTGACTGTGATAGATGGATTTAATCCTTCTCCCAACAAATCAACAAATGCTTAATTTTAAGTTTAAAGATTAGGCCTCGCACAGCTTTCGAGTCAAGAATTTTATAAAATATACCCCTTCCCACATAAAGAAGCTATATACGCCATAATTAGTATTAAAAGCATTTATTGTAGTCATTAATCATTTTATCAATTGTACATATTTTTTTAAACAAAATATTTCCAAACTTTATTTTTGACACTGAATGAAAAATTGTAAATATTCAAAAAAAAAAAGACGAAGAAACATTTTCTTTGTTTATTTGAGAAATCTTTTACGGTATTCCCAAATAGTGAAGCAAGGGAAAATGAAGGAATATAAGAAGTTTGTGGAAATGTAAAGCAAAATATAATTCAAAATATTTATTATATCAGCATAAGAAATACCATTATCAAAAGCAAGTAGTGATTCAGAGGCCTGCATATATACATGCATGAAACAAAGTTGACGATTCTTAGTTTCTTAAGGCTGTCTTCGGTAAAAGTACGAGAGCTTGAACTAAACGCGAAGCACATTTTCCGACAGAAAAATGCCTCAGTTTCCATGGAAATTTGCAATATCTTAGCTCATACCTCTGTTAACAATATAGTGTTTTTAAAAATTTCAAAATATTCAATGAATATTTTCTTTTTCGTTTTAAAACGTGATTCGTTTTCTACGTGAAGGCGTAGCCCATTTAACATTACGATATAAGAGAAAAAACACGAAACATATTTTATACCAGAAAAAATGAATCAACTTGGTTAAAAATGCGAAGTATGATAAAAAATACTTACTGTTCTTTAAAGGATAGTGAAGCCAGAATATCATATTAATTTTTCATTTCTTTTATATCTGAAAAAATGTTCCAAATTCGGGTCCTTTTCTTTAACATTAACCGAAAACAGCCTTAAAGCTTTTGTTTTCGATTTTTTAGAAAACATTGTACTCTTACAGATTTATATTAAATAACTTTAATTAAATAATATATATTTAAAATGGATGCCATATAAATAATGCATGAATAAAAAAGGACAAAGAAACCTGAACACTAATTTTATTTCAACAAACTTTTTACACTATAAATCGAAACTGAAATTTTAAATAAGCTTTGAAGTGGAAAATGTTATTTTTTTATCTTATCCTCTCTGTGGTAAGTAAAAACAACATACTTATTCTAAGATAATTAAAAAATTCCTCAATTTAAAACACAATAATTTTTTTTCATTGTTTGTTCCTGGGCATTTGCTTAATTAAAAATTCTCGTTTGCTTTCGTGCATTGTTTCTTTCAGCACTTTTTTCTAGCTGAAGATTAGCTTTATATGTGTAAACATTTTTGGAAATATATTATACATATATATAGTTGTATATTTATCTATATAACGCTGAGGGGTACTTCTCAACAACTGTTCTTTGAAAAATTGGAGTGTAACTTACGAAATGCTTTTTTTATGGCATGCCTTTTAAAAAGGTAGAAAGTAGAACAACTTAAAAACTTCCCTTTCGTTTCAAGAGCCTTTTTTTATACACGTGATGTTTCTTCATACTTTAATTTTACGCTTTTATGCTTTCAAAAAACTATGTCTTAGCTCCTTGATTATGATTCTTTATTCAGAGAATTAGTTAATGAAAAGCCAGTTTAAATGAATAATTAAACTTATACTTTAAATATGAAAAAAGGTAAAAAATATAGATGTTACAAAATAACTAATTTATTAAAAAATGTATTTCACTGCTATCTTTAAAAAATTATTAGAAGTGCAAATTAAGTATAAGCCTTGTGACCCTTTAAAAATAAAAGCTAATATTTATTGATGTAACAAGAGAATTTTTTTCTTTCTTTTCAGATTTAAAAAGTCAAAAAATTTTTAAAAAGGTGATTTTTCTGAGATATGTTCCATTTTTCGATTGAGAGAGGATTTTCAATTAAAATTATTCATTTTTTAGGTGTAATGATGTTTACTCTTTATAATATTTTAATTTACTACAATGAGAGGGGATTTAATGATTAAATATTTACTCATGTAATTATTTTTTTATAAATTTGTCAGCCTAAACTATTCGTAAATATTTTTTTTAAAAAATTAAAGATCCTTTTTAGAGAGAGAGAGAGATATTTAAGAATAAATATTTGTTTATAGTAAATATTTTTTCAGAATTTCAAGGTCTCTGTTTTATAGAGATTTTATTCAACAATATTTGTTTATATAGTTACTCTTTTTGTAATTAAAACCATTCATTAATATGAAATATTTTTTCTTTTAATTTAAATACAACTTTCCCAGCATTCTCTCTACAGCAAACTAAATTTCCGAATTTTAAAATAACTTCTAAACTTCTTTAAATGGCATTTTCAATAGTATTAAAAGAATATAATTGTATGTCATTAATTTAACTCAAATAATGTTCTTCAACGAGTGAATGAGTGAATATTAACGTCACACTGTTGATGGGCTTATGGCGACGGACCTCGTAATTTTGAACTATGGTCAAGAGACGAACCGACACCTGAGTTGCTCTCCCCCCTTTCCTATCTACCACACTACAGTAACTGGAGGACGTTTAAGCTCTCGACAGATTTGATGCGTATCTCTCCCCTACTCAGCGAGTCATCAGTGTATATCTTTTAACGAAAATTTCGCCTAATTTAATTGTTTTAAAAATGAATTAAGCATTAATTATGCAAAATTGTTTATAATTTTGCGTATTATATTGAGATATGAAAACATTTTTTTTCAAATTATAAATTATAAATGCTGGATTAATTCATTAAATTGTTTCGACATGAAGTTTATTCATGAGTAATTATAATCGGAGATTTTTATCTCCTATATTGTAGCTGTAAAGTTGATATAACACACATATATATTCATAAAATTGGAGCGTTATTATTTCTAAGCTACATAAATAACAAATTTGATACCTTAAAAATGACAAGTTTAGATTTATCTATCTATCTATCTATCTATCTATCTATCTATCTCTCTCTATATATTATATATATATATATATATATATATATATATATATATATATAATTTTTAATTTTTACTTTAATTTGGACTTTCGGGATTTAGATATTTTTTCTACCTATACAATTATTTTAAAGATGCGTGCATCATCTTTGATGTTCGATGGTTCACTTATATTATGTTCTAAATTGTTTTATAATTTTAATATTTTAATGTTATAATATCTTTCAGAACGCGATGGCGAATAGTTTAATTTTTCAAGTTTAAATGTTTAATTTTAACTTTTTAATTAAAAAATAATTTTTTTGAGAATTGTATTTTTTCTGACTAACTTACCAAGTTGCAATAGGGGGAAGTTTGGCGCCATCAAACTAGTTTAACCCCACTTATCGGTCCTAAATCCGAGGTTGCACTTGGATATTTTATAAATTTTTATTTTATAATTTTTTTAATTTTGTTTGATAAAGGTTGGAATTTTATCTTCTATATTCGCCATTAATGTTTTGAAATGGGATTTAGTATTAAAAGAATCATATAATTTTTCAATTTTTTAATTTATTATTAAGTTGTGATTGATTTATATAAATTTAAATATATATATATATATATATATATATATATATTATATTTGTGTGTGTAAAATATAAATATATAGTTCTATACACATCACAAAATATCTTGGAGTGCTGGAGTGAGTGCTGTATTAACTTCGCATTCTAAATCAATATGTGGGCTACTGGTGCCGAGCTTTGGTCAAGTGACGAGGACCTGAAAACTCCTCTCTAAACTACTACACCAAGTCAATCGAAGGGTGCTGAGTTCGACAAATTTAACATGAAACAGCCGCTGTTAAACGGTAAGTCTTTAGTGACACCAGGATTCAAACCTGTGACACACCAGCAACGAGTTCGAGTTTATAATTACTAGATTATCATAGTCACCAGAGTGCTGGAGATTGGTAAAAAAGTCAACATTTTTATAATTCTAAAGCATAAGTTTTAAATACCGCTAACATAAAACTCTTAAACTCAATATATTTTAATTATATTTCGTCCTATTTCCCATTCTATGAAACATTCTTTTTCTGTACTCATTTTATCGATGTTTGAGAATATATTTATTGTATAAAAAGAAAAAAATATAACGTTAGCTTCCATTTAGTTTTTTAAAAAGTTTAGCTTAATGACTCCGCTTCTCAAATGTTCATAAGCTTTTCTCTTATAATCGATTCTATAAAACACTGGAAGTGCAACGCAAATTGCATTTGTAAGGCTTCCCATTACTTTTTAAAATTATCTCTCATACGTTGTAAAAAAAATTCTTTTATATACATATAAGGACGCAGTAGTTTTTGCTTTCCATGTTCATTGTTGAATTTCGTATTTTAATGATTAAAGTTATTTTAGAAACTATTAAAAACTAGTTTATGCATAAAGTGAGATTTTCTGAGCTTTTTATTTTTAAAATAAATCTTATTCAAAATTTATTTCCCTATTTATGTGTATTACATAAGCTTTGTGTAGTATCGTATTTATTTCCCTTCTAGAATGAAACTTTATTATTTGAACAAAGTATAATATCATGTGATTGATATTTGTTTTACAAACTGTCTTTCACATGACAATTTATTATTTACTTTAAGAGAATGTTCCTAAGTTTTACAAAAAAAAAATATATTTTTGCCACTAATTTCATGAAATATGTTTTTTAAAACACAGTTTTATTCTTAACTGTGTGAAATAGTTTTATCATTTTTTTGATTCCGAATTGTAAAAGTTCATGAACTTTCAAACTTTTTTTTTGATATTGGATCTTGTGATTGAACAATTTTCTTATACGATTTCTTGTTTGTTTATACAGTAATGTTCTTTTATTCATACAAGTATCTCTGAAGAGATTTTGTCAAACTTATAGCAGTTTTATTGCGATGCATTCATATATTTGCTAATGTGTAATTCATTTTTAAAACTTGCATGATCTGTGTGTAAAATGAAATGATATACACTTATGGACAAAAAAAAATTAGCGCACCAAGAAGAATTTTCGGGATCGCAATAAAACTTGGCATAAAGGTACATGTCGGGGAGATCTGCTAATGATTAGAAAGGCTGCGTGATTACACGTTAAGTATAGCCGGTAGAGGGCGTTTAACGTCGTACTCGTTGGAGTATTAAACAGGTAACCAAAGCTTATTTTAGTGTGTTGAATCGTTAAAAAAGGAAGAGCTGAGGTAGACATGCCATGACGCCATTTTCGAAGACAATATGAGCAGCTGTCGTAGTTTGAGAAGGGGAGAATCATCGCAAAAATGGAAGCAGTGTGGTCAGATGACGAGTAGCTCGTCAATTAAGCCGCTTTGATTGTGTTGTGAGGAAGTATTGGGACCAGTGGATCCGAGAGATGTCATTTACACGAAGACCAGGATCAAGACACTCTCGACAGACCAGTCGTCGAGAAGACCACCACATTTTAAGAAATGCACGCGTACAGCCAACTGCATCAGCCACTTTCCAGACACAGGTAGCCCCTTCACTTCCCTGTGTCTTCTCGAACCATACGAAGGCGCCTGGCTGCATGACATTTTGGATCACGGTGCCCATTGCGTGTGCTGATTCAATCTCAGCAGTGATGACAATCATGTTGGTGTGAGTAGACCCCTTGGTGAACGCCTTAATACTGCCTTTGCTTTATAGCGACACACCGCTCCCACAGCTGGTGTGATGCTATGGGATGCCTTTGCCTTCAATACACGGTCACCCATAGTATTGATCTGTGGCACCATGCCAGCCCAACGGTATGTCCTTGACTTACTTCAACCACATGTGTTGCCACTTATGCAACGGCTCCCAGGAGCCATTTTTCAACAAGACAATGCTCGATCTCACACGGCCAAAGTATCTTAAGACTGTCTCCGCACTGTTACAAACTTCCTTAGTCTGCCCGATCTCCAGATTTATCTCCAATCGAGCATATCTGGAATCAATTGGGCATCCCACGAGTTTAAATGAAGTAGAGGCAGGGTTACAGCAAATTTGGAACGAAATGTCTCGAGACATCATACAGAACTTGTATGCCTCAATGCCCTATCATATCGCATCGTGCATTCGCGCTAGATAGGGTTTAACAGGGCATTAAATCTTTTGCCTTTTTCTCTGAAATAAATGATCATTTTTCTTTAGTTTTCTAATCATTTACTTATATTAAAATACTCATTACGTATGTAATATTTTGTTTCATTTTGATGAATCCTTCTTGGTGCTCTAATGTTTTTGTCCATAGGTGTATACCATATCTAGAAAAACTGTTGATTAAAATCTGTGACTGCATTTTCAAACATATGGAACTTCTGCAAAATATCATATAAATCAAAAGACGTTTTATTTTTTTTATGTTATTTGCTTCTATTTATTTAATTGTTCTACATTCACAAATATTTTTTAAAGTACAAATATAGTTGTCTGATCCAAATATACTCAACCATCTTCGAATATCGATAAAAATTTAATATTTCTCATGAATAATGTATTTAATATACTTAAAATGACTCAAAAATAAATTTAGCGATCATCCATGCAATATATTTGAGCACAAGGAACTAATATTTACTGAAAAAATAATTTTAAAAAAATCTTACATGAAAAATTAAATATACCACTTCTTAATCTTATCTTTCAAATCAATATTTCGATTCCTAAGTTCTTAAAGATTATTAAAGTCGTTGGCATTTAATAACGAGACCTAGAGAAATCTACCGGGATTCGACAGAGAAATTTTAATCTGATTGTTGAAGAGTTATAACTTAATTGTACGCTTCGAAAAATTAAATCATGTTTTCCATCTACGTAATCTACCAGGCGACCCAAAAGTCCATTAACGTTTGAAATTCAATAATTCATGATATAATGTAGGCAGAGAGGTAAAAGTTGACCGATATCTTCAAAATAACATGTTTTTTTAAAAAGTGGCCAACTTAGGGTGCTTAGTATAACAAAAGCAATATAATTGGTATTTAAATTAATATGTAGCAATAAACGAGGATTTAATAACCGATGCTCATGTCAATTGTCTTTTATCAGCAATAACTGAAGAAGAGGGAAAATGTTGAAAACAGCACTGAAAAGCATATCTCTAGGTATGGTGAGAAATTTCCATTCGATATTGTCTTTTAGCATCTCTGATGAAGTCGGACGATCGCGGTAGACGACTTTAGGTAGCCCCACAACCAATAATTACATGGATCGAGGTCTGGGGATCTAGGAGGACAACATGACGGAAGTAGTGGATCAGCACGTGATCTTCACCAAACTATGTACGCAAGAAATCTTTCACGCCTTTCTTATGAGTTTCCATTCTCTGACAGCACAGCTTTACTAACAATACCTTCTCTAGTAAAGTCAACATGACACAATGAGTTAATTCATGACAGTTACATGATAAATACAAACACGCTTTCTCCATTGAATTCAAAACAGGCATCAAACTAATTGTACTTGTTGTTCTATTTGTAAAACTTGGTTAAAATTTCAAATTTTATAATTGAGTAAAAGTAGTCAAATGTCATAAAAAGTAAATTTCTTCAGAAGATTTTAAAATTGAAAAAAAAAATATTTTATGCACGTATTTTAAATAAAATGCATTTTGTCTACCAATGTGCATGATTGTTGTTGATAAATTTGTATTTTTTTCCGAGGAAGTATTTGAAAGGATCAAAACTTCTCAACAAAGAAACACATGAATTGATTAGTTGGAAACACATGATTGCTTTCATCATGGGACTATGACGTCACATGTGATTTTGAACGGGGATTAGCTAAAAACACGTGATTATCATTATCATGTGACTATGACGTCACTGAATTGAATTCATTGCTGATGCATATATTTCCTCTCTAATTTCAACTCCTTTTGTATACGATTTTCATTCGATCACACTAAAGTTTTGCTATCCAATGCCATCTGCTGGCCCTTTTTTCGAACTTTTCGGATTTCAGTAAACCCCCATGTCATTTTAAGCATGTAGGTCAATTTCTACCTTTCTACAAACATTATTCTGTTAATTATTGGATTTTCAAATCTTAACCAACTTTTCGGTCTCCTGGTATATATTGGGAATATTATAATATATTAACATAACAATAGAAAAAATTACTTACCCTATAATAACAATGACGAAATCGAGAAAGTTCCATCCACTACGTAAATAGGCACCAGGGTGGAACAAAAAGCCATATGCTATAATTTTCATAATGCATTCGATCATAAAAATCACTAAAAACAGATATTCCGTTTTTTCCTGAAATACATTTAAAAACATTGGTCAGAAAAAATTAAATTTTGAGATTTTTAAATATTACTAAAGGATGAAATAGTTATCATTTTAGATAAAAAAAGAATTTTGAATGAATTAGAAGCATTTATTTTTGTGTATGTTGATTACTGATGTTTTTGTGCAGTAATTTTTCTTTAACAATACTATTTTTATTTCCTAACGAGTGTTCTTAAAAATTTAATGTTCTAATTATATAGTTTAACATTTGTAAGTAGTTTTAAAGATCTCAGTAGAAAACTTATTCAAAAATAGAGTGTCAATTGAAAAAAAACCAATTAACGATATTGTAATAAAATCATTTTCGTATACCAAGAATTAAATATAAATAAGTTTATTTATTTATTCTGTTAAATTCTTTCTTAGTAAATAATAGAAAAAAATATTTTTAAAAGAGTAAAGACAAAATATAATATGCTTGAAAAAATTAACTATGCTATTTTCAAAACGAATAGAAGAGTATGTTGAAATACCCAGTAAAAATTTAATTATATTAAATTCTTTCAATCACTTTATAGAACTTTTTTTGCATTTTGCTTGAAGTATAAAATTAATTTTCAAGAAATCTAAAACATGAAAGAAGAAACGGTGAACGTACTGTTACCTTTTAAACTTAAAGAAGAACTGAAACTCTTCGAAGAAAGTTTTCCAAGAAATATTTTATAAATTTTGTGTCTCAAAATATGTAATTAGCTCTTCAAAAGTAGGATTCTTTTTTATTCAAAAGAAACAAGTATTACTTTTTGGGGAATAATGATTTTAACAAAAAGAAATATTAAAGTTAAAAGATATTTCGAAAAATTGTGAGTTTGAAAGTAAACAATTCCAAGAGTAAAAACACCATCATTAAGTATTTTTCGAGAAATTGAAAAATATAAAGATCCAATGCAGCAGCTTAAGGGTTAGTGCATAGATTGCTTATATTTAATTGCAAAAGAAAATTTTTCATCGAACTTTAACTCTTTTTTTAAAAAATTATTTCTAATTTGCTTCTAATTAAGTGTATTATTACTTTCACTAAACGTATAAAAACACTGAAACTGAGATTTTAATAATAATAACTTTTTTTAAAAGAATAAGTGAAAAACTAAAGAAAACAAAATTAAAGCACAATTTTGGTATAAAGAAACGTAAATTTAAATACATTTTTTAAATCAACGATTAAATTATTTAACTGGTAAAAGATTTCACAAAATATGTTTTAAAAATTCTACAATGACGCGATGTATAAAAATAAAACAACTGCTAGAAGCACTTAAAAAGATAATTTACTATTTCTCTCAAGAAAAACTTCACTTACCAAATAATGATTAAGTCTGTTAGAGTCCATACAAGCATGAGGAGTGTAGATTGCTAAGGCTACGCAGTTGCAAAAAATTGTAAGAAGAATAAGGTATTCAAATGGCGTGAAAACAATGAATCAAGGAATATATTAGGAAAAAGTATAATACCGCTAATTTTAAAACGGCATATAGTACACATATAATGAGATAATTTTTCATTTAATAGAAATAAAAAAAAAACAATTATCAAGAAAAAGAAGACCAAATTAAATTTCCAGCCTTCATTAAATTTTATACAAATTCAAATTTCGTTAATTTTTCTTCTTTAGAAAATAATATATATATATATATATATATATATATATATATATATATATATATATATGTATATATTTAACCTTTGAATAATTATTTTTCTACAGTTAATAACACAAAGAAGTAGTGTTAATTTTTAATGAAAAAAAACTTTATTTATTGCTGTAATTATTTTGTGAGAAATAAATTTTGCAGGCTTTCAAGGGCAATTCTCACAAATTTAAAAACTAGAGCAAACACTCAGGGAAAAATTATTTTATCGTTTTGATTTATGTTTGTTAATATCACGCAGAAAGTGTTTATTTGGTTAATATATTTCAAAATACCTTTACAACATATCCAAATTTATTAAAACTTTTCCACTAACTTATCTCGACGAACCGAGCATTTGTTACTTTCATTTTTAACGAACGAGAAAAGACCAAAAAAGATGAAAGTTCATTAAAAGAACGAACAGAAGTAAAAACTTATAAATATTAGGTTTATAGTTATTATTGGTAATAAAAATATTTTTCTGTCAATTGAATTATTTTTCTAGAATGTTCATATTTCAAATACTATGAAACTACATGCGACTTTTTATTCTTATTCAATACGCTTTCAAGCATGTATAGGCATGAAGTAGTACTGTAATACATCTCTCTCTCTCTCTCTCTCTCTCTCTCTCTCTCTCTCTCTATATATATATATATATATATATATATATATATGTATAGTATAATAAATAAAATAAAAATGAAGAAGTACTGGATCCTACAGTGTTAAAGAAGTAAGAAATTGGAATTCAGCAGACACATCAAATGTAGATACAAAAAAGTCATTGGCACTATATATAGTGCAGTTTTACTCAATAAAAATTTGCTATTGTAAGATCAGTACAGTTGAACCTGTTTTTGCGCGGTAGATATTTTTTTTGCGCGGTAGATGAATATTTTTGTGCGATTTTTTTATGCGGTACCGCATAAAAAAAATCGCACAAAAAATATTCAAAAATTTCATAAATTCTTACATAAAACAAACTAATTCGTTGAAATACTACAAAAAACTTTTTTATGCGGTGGATAGGAACCGCATAAAAAGTCGCATTTATAAAATATGCTAATTATTTACGAAATTTATGTAAGAGTACTTCCATAACAAAATAAATAATTATATATTACACATGAAAACATTTTAAAAACATATAGTTTTTCCTTGTATATGGATAAGTCTTTGCAGATGCACATACATAATTCCTCGCTACTCATCGTAATCCAAAGTCCTGCAATGAATAAGTTCGAAATCGCTTTCGTCAATTCAAGGTGCAATTTCAATTGATTTATTTTTTGGCAACATAAAGTAAGAGATAAGTTTTGTGACGAAGGACGGGTGGTCAGTTGCTTGTAAATGTCACAATAACCAGCTATACATGATTGAAGCACTTTTTGGAATTTTATACTCCTTTCTTAAAATTGATATCTATTTTAAGAAAATGCTTTTCCAATTTGTCGGAAAGCTGGATTCCTGCATATTTTATCCACTTCCAAAGAATATGGCTTCTCTTGTCCGTCTCTTCTTAATTTATCAAATTATTAATAATATCACTGTCATTGAAAGCTTCGTCTTCAATCAAGGGCGGGCTGCCGAAGCGTTGAGAGAAAGCAACTGAAATCGCATTGTTGGGAGATATGTTTATAACAAATTAACAGAGTGTATTGAAGTGTCTACATTTCAGTGGCGTAGCGTACATCCCCGCATCACGTGGGGGGGGCAGGATTCTAGGAGCCCAAGCCTGCCTTACGTTAAATATGTATTTACCCAATTTATTAAATATTAAAGGCACAATCTGACTTTCAGGGAGGGTCCTAACATTCTCGGTTACACCACTGGTAAATAGATAGAAAACATTACAGTGGAACCAAAGCCAATGAGTCCTGTCACGAGGGGGAGGCAGGACTCTAGGGGCCCAAGGCTTGACTAACGCTAAATACGTATTTACCCAATTTATAAAATATTAAAGGCGAAACCTGACTTTCAGGGAAAAGGAGGGTGGTCTTAACATTCTCCGTTACGCCACTAGTAAACAGATAGAAAACATTACAATGGCGCCAAAGCCACTGAAATTCATACACCGCATAAAAAAATATCGCACATAAAAAACCACACAAAAAGGAAATCGCATAAAAAAAAGAACACACGAAAACAGGTTTGAATGTGTTTTGAGTAATTAATTTCGATTAAATTGAAGATAATTCGATTAATTGGAAAGATTCTGCACTCAAAATATTATCACTAAAATAATAGAGATTAAAAGAAAGGTGCCTATAGTATTTATCACAACAACACTATTGATCTGGACCAATTATTGATTGATTAGTGTGGGAGCTTGATCAAATTCGATTTCTGAAGAAAAGGTACAAAACAGATGTAGTCATAGAATTAATTTTCTTTCTATCTTTATAATGAATTAGTAACGTGCGCATCGGCTATTCGTGTTATCCGATCACTATTAGTTTCAAAGTTTTTACTTTTCTTCCTTCCACTCATTTATACGGAGTGAAAAATTAAAGTCAGAAGAACGTTCACAAATTTTAACACTCTTTACCCTTCGTCGTATTGATTGCTGTCAATGTAATTGAGTGTATTCAAATGGGGTATTGAGTGCATGTCCCTTCTGATAAATTTCTCATAAACATAAAAGGAAAAAAATCGTATGAAGAAAAAAGGGATTGCTGCAAAAAAATATGCAAGCAAATGAAAAACAATCTTGACATTGAACAATCTAAATGAATTATTCAGTGATATTGGAAGAACATGTACATTAATTGAAGAAAATGATCCAAATAAAAAAAAATTAGTCTTTGAACAAGACGGAAAACGCAAAATGAAGCTCTGTAGGATCGCATGATTTACGATGGAAAAAAATGGTGCAAAAAACATTTGTCTGAACTTCCACTTAAAAAAATGTTTCTCTCGTTTTGTTAACATTAAGCAATGAAAGTGTATCATTATTTTTTTACTTTTCACTTTTTATTTTTCATTAATTTTAAGTAAATGTACAAGTACTTAATTTTAACAAATTTCGATATAGTAATGAACTACTAATTTTTGATCGAAATTCTGTTTCATTCAATGTGGATTCTTTTAATGAAGTACTCGAAGAACTAATTAACAGTACTAAAAAATATTTGCCTAATTCATGACGTCATTTTTTTGTACGAACTTACGTCAACATTTATTTAAGTGATAGCAGATTTAAAATATAAAAAAAATGATATTTTTAATAAAAAGCAAATAAAGATTTAACGAAACTGACTGTTTACTATTTAAAATGAACCCATTTTTACTAAATTTATTTTAATGAGGATATTAAATTTTTTTTTTTGTAAACTTTGACAGCTCATATACAGAACGATAGATCCTAACATACTTTGGTGATGGCATGATTTGATGATTTGTTGTATGAGCCAAAAATTAGCATTCATTTTATACGTGCAGAAAAATAAATCGAATGTGTGATCGCTCTAGCTTTGTCCCTTAATAATAATAATAATAATAAAATTGAGATTCAATACTATTATTATCATTTTTAAATAATTTTAATATTTAACTCTAAACAAACCGAAAAGGATATTTCCACTCTACAATACTTATACACAATCTCCGCAGGGGATTTTCCAGCGTCAAGCAAAACAGTGCCTTCGACGGCCTCTCCAGAACTTTGGGACCCTTCCGTTGAGTTCTTTTCCTCTCCTTGACCACTGGTACCGGTGCGACAGCTGGAGGCATGGTAGCTCCCGCCTCTGCCGCGGGGACAACGGTAGTGGCGGCCCCAAGTGCTTGCTTCCAGGCACTGGACAGCGGCTTGCTGCTGGCAGAACTGACCACGTCCAGATCACTCCCGACGTGAGCCTGCTTGATCATTATGGGCTTGGGTCGCTTCCTGCGGGTCAAAGGAGAGCCCACGGAACAGGACGATGAGGAAGAGGAGGAAGGAGGCACTGACAAATGGTGGATGGTGGGAGATGATGACCATAGTGGGTCTTCGAGGAGATTACTGCTGCTTCCAGCTGTAGGAATGGAGATGTTGCTGATGGCCAGGGGGTGGCGTCGGTTGATGAGGTAGCGTGACTGTGGGGGTGCTTGATGGCTGGAGGATGAGGCGGAGAGAGAGTGTTGAAGCAGTGGGTGTGGTCCCGTAACAAAGTCTTGGTCGCCTGCAGGAAAAAAAAACAGTTTGATAAATAAAGTTGTGAAAGCCAAATTTGAATTGGATTTATGAAAAAAAAAGGTTATTGCAATTGTACATTATATAAAATAATAAACAATGAAAGGATAAAATATAGGGGAACATAGCTTTATATATTTATTTAAATGAATTTTTTATTGAATTGTGTTTGGATGATTAATATTGTCCGGAAAATAAAATTGTTTAGTGGTATTATCCATACATCCAAATTTTGCATATTAAAGCCATTAACTAAAATATATGTATCGTTTTAATGCAATGAAGTACATTAATGAAATTTAAAATTGCAACTTGGATCATAGGAACAGCATTAAATTAAGGAATAACACACACAAAAGCCTAATCCAATGGTTGTTTTTTACCATACAACATGTTACATAGTCCACAAAAGAAAGTTTAAAAGTCGATGATTTCATTCTGCTTGAACATAATTCATACATTTAATTTTCTCAACAATTCATGATTACAACCATTAGAATAGACTTTCGAATTCATGAAATTTCTTTTTTTTTTTTTCATAAAAAGAAAAATAAATTTACTTTTTTTGTCGAATGCCTAAAAAATTGCAAATGTGAAAAGAATATGCAAACAAGTATCTATGAAAAATAAAGTTAGAATAAAATATGCATTTATTGTAGATTTAGAAATAAAATAATCTAAGTTTATACTGCTTACTTCTACATAGTATTTTAATGCTTCACATAACACCACATTCCAACTTATTATAGTTTAACTGTTGTATTTAACCAGAATTATCTAAACTTTAGATATTTATGGACCACTAAATATATAATTTATACTTGTCGCACCACTATAATAGGCATATCACTTACGGCGAATCATTATAACTATGATGCCACTTATTTATATGTTTACTTGCAATTAAATATCACGAAAAACAAGACAAACACAAACCAATATTAACAAACGGAAGTGTTGTGTCAGTCAATTTACCAAGGTTGCGAAGCCTCAATTTCAAACGTCGCTAGGTACAGCTACAAAAAAGTAGCAATAAATTATTTAAATTCACATGGAATTCCCCTGAAAGTAGTAGCTAAAACTTTAAAAAAACGGATGATTCATATTCCATAATACGTTTTGTTACTCGTCATTTTTGGAACTAAATCTTCATAAAAAATATAAAAATGTCTAAATTTTTCTGTTGACAGTCAGAAATTATTTACGGAACTCCGATCAATGTCGGCTGGCTTAAACAATTTATACAGTTACTTGCTAAATTATGCAAAAAAGTATTGATTCAAGTCTGTTGAAAGACACTTATACAAATATGTCACAAGAATCACAAGACACATCACAAGAATTTTTATAAAAGCTGCTGTAACAATTTTAAACAAAAACATTCAAGAAAATATTAATTTTAATTTTATTTTTACAATGAATATTCGTAAATATTTCTCTCATTTCTAAAATTCAGGTTTAAAAAAACTAACACAGCAGATCTGTCAATTCCCAAGCAATTGAAAAGAATTCCAGATTATACATTGGTAAAAAAGCACAATGCATGTTCAACAACAGGTTTCGAGTTAACTATAACTGAATAATAGGAAAGCCAGATACAGGCAACTGGTTCATTCAGTCCTCTATTCATTTCCAGGACCCTTTCAGAAATTTAACATTAACTCCATAGTAGGTTTTCCAATATTCCCTCTTTCCAGTACAACGCATGACTGCATTTCTCGCGTGCTTCTCAAAAGGCTTTTGAGAAACTAAACACTTGTAGTAACATATTTATGCTACATAATTCAATAGTAAACGTGATGAAATTTTCTAAAGTTGTTGAATATTTTGCCAGGCTTCAGCGAAGGAGAGGTAATTGAACCGCTTAAACGCGCCATCATTTATATAAGGTTTATAATTATTTTGTTATTTAAATGAAGCTCATTTTAGGAGAGTAATATAAATGCAAAGGATTCCTCTGGAATATCATATAATGACGTTAAGAATGTCGAGAAGGTTTTCTTTTATATTAAAAGCATTTTAATTTTGAATTATTTTTGTGATTTGTGTAAGTATTTTCTTATTAATAATTAATGCTACATTAGAAAAATTTAAAATAAAATCTATCCATTAATTTTTTTTAAAAAAATCAAAAGAATAATAAAGGAAGAAAATAAAAAAACTTTCCAAAACTTAAGTATGTAATGGAAAGAGTACAACACTTAACAAAAATATTTATATAAAATAATTTGAACAAGCATATGAAGAATGCTAAATAAATACAGTGATTTTCTTGCAATATTTAATATTAGTTCAGATATGAAAAATTCTGTACTCAAATTCAATGGAAAGTTCAAATAACATTACTTTTTATTTCAGCTAAATATAAATTATATTTGAAGTGCGTTAAAATCTTGGAATAAATTAAATGACATTGATAAAGAAAGAAAATAATCTTTTTGGTTACTGAGTACCTTTTTATTTCCGATTTAATTATAAAGATTCAAGATTCAAAGATTCTGTGAAGATTTTATAATTTTTGCAAAAGATAATAAATTCAAAGTTATTGAAATTTATTGGAAAATTCAAATTTTTCCTGACGTTCTGTTTTATTTGTTTATTTTTATTTTTTGAGCTATCCTAAGTTTAAACTAAACTTCAAATTAAAAATTCAAAAGAAATAATTTTACCTGAATCTATTAATTAATTAAACAATATTTTGTATGAAATAGCTATGAATATATAAAATTCTGAATTTAATTTTTCTTAATTTATAGACTTTAAAATATTATTCCTTAATGTTCATTATATTAATTCCCATATTTGTGTATTTAAGCTTACCGCAAATAAAATATCTTCCTAAACAAATAAAAATTCTCTAAAATTCGGGAAAGATGAATGACTATAAGATAAAATACAATTTAATTTTAAAAACTGTTCCCTTATATTGAGAATATGAGAAATATTTTCAAAGAAAATGAGCTTTCTCTATAAGAAAAAAAATACTGTGTTGTATAAATAACTACTAGTAAATTACTGCATTCTAAATATTTAAGCAAAAAAACAAACAAACAATAAAATATTATATTTTAATGAAATATAGAGGAAACTCAAATTATAAATTTAAAATTATAGAGGAGCTTAACATATTATAGGTGTGTTTTGTCAGGAAGGATTAGGATTATTTTTAATATATATAAAGATCATTAAAAATATTTATTTAAATTTAAAACTTTAATAAATGCATTTTCATATAATAAAGCTTTTTAAAAGTGCGCAGTGAAATAATAAGAATAGACTTTTAGTCGAGTTACAGTTTCAAATTACATAAATACTCGAAAATTATTACCACTCCAAAAATTACAAAAAAGCCATCTTTTCATATATTACAACTCTTTATTCTAAGCTAATAAGACAAGCTTCAAGATCATGAAGAAATATCATCAGTTTCAATTTATTCACACTGCAAATTTTAAGACACTCGAAAATTAATTTTTTTTTTCTCCTTCCATTTAAAATCTAGTAAAAACGACGAAAAAAGAAGACATTATTTGCTACAAAATCCTTATAGAAAGTGCTTTTGCTACAGCGAGAACGAGAAAGTAATAGGAAAAAATCAATCCAATGACAAAATCAATATGTGTTATGCGCTAGTGGCTCTTAATGCCCAGCTGTCATTTTACATGCCCGTGGGGGTTATTAGAGGTTATTTCCGTGATTACGTATATGGAGGGATAATATGGGAAAAATTCTGAGTGTAAAAACTGTATATTTTATATTTTTCTTATTCTTCAGATTGTAAGTCAAAATTTAAATTTGAAAACTGACTCTGGCATAATTTCTTTTTTAGGGATAAGAAATTGAGGATAAAATAAGAAGTGACCGCTTATAAAATAAATGAATTTTGATTTTCCAATCTGGGCAGAGATTTGCTTTTTTCGTTGAAATAAATGATATCTATAATTTCTTTTAAAAAATAACCGAGATGTGTGTTTTTACCCTTTTCCTTTCCTTTTCTTTTCTTTTTCTCTAAATTTTAAAAATAAAGATAAGAGAAAGTGTGGATGGATATGAGATAAAATGGATGCCAAACGACTATTTATTTTGATCTTTGAAGATTTTAAGGGATAAAGAAATCATATGGATGGGTATGAAAGAAACTTTTAAGGAACGAATAAGAGTTATAATTATATTTTTCAAATTTAGATTCAACTAATTTATATTATAAATGTAAGTAGGAGCAGTAAGACAAATTTATTTTCGAAAATTTCTTTTCAGCACTATGTTTTTTTACTCAGCAGTAAAAAAGGCTACTTTTAAATTTGAATGAAAAAATGTGAACAAAAAATGTTAAAATTTGAAAAAACAGAATTATTTATTAAATTAATATCCCATTCCTGTTAAATTATTTTCTCGTAAAACAATGTTATTTTATAAAGTCTCATTTTTATGTGAAAATAAACTTTTAAACGAAAAAATATCATTACGAATAAGCTTTAACTTTTAAATGAGCTTTAATTTAAATTTTTTTTCAAGTAACATCTAACATTAAAAATAAATAACTTTCAAAAAGATTTTAATAACTGCTTAAATATTCCAACATATTTTGAGGAAATAAATTCTAACTTTACATATTACATCATTTAGAATTTTAAAGTAGAAAGCTTGTCACATAAATTAAATATTTTGAATTTAATTTTTGCAATTTAAGAATTTTTCATTCTACAAGTTCTATATTTCATGCAGATTTAAACTTTTGAAATCATTTAAAAACTAGTTGTGTAGTGAATCGATTGAATCAAGTGAGTTTTCAAATAAACTATGTTAAAAACCTTAATATGTTACTAAATAAAAGTTCTTATGGAGAAAAAAGCTTCTTTCAAATTAATTTCCCCAGAACTCCTTTTCCAAAATAAATTACCAAAAAATTATATTTAAAATGACAAAATATTTTTCTTCAAGTTATCATTACAATGTTATCCTGCATCTTTTTTTCGCAATTTTTTTTTTGATGAGCAATGCTTTGAAAGATTTTTATTTGTTCAATTCTTACTATTAGCTCACTCTCCCTATATATATATATATATATATATATATATATATATATATATATATATATATATATATATATCTTGTTCAAATTTTCAATCGTTAATAAAATACTTTCTATTTATCCATTCAAATTCAAATACATTTTTTAAACTTGTTGTGGATGACACTTGATGTTAATACAGTTTTTTAAAAAAATATTAATTCATTCATTAAATTAAATTAATTACAGGTTTTCGTTGCCAACTTACATTTGTCTCCTTTTTTGTAACGATGCAACTGCTAGAACAATGACAAGAATTGGCGTCGAAAACCGGTCTTTCAGCGAAACTTGCCAAACCGGGTGTGCATCGCTATAACAATGCAGACAAATCATGCTCTTTTTCCAATTTGTACTATTAGTTCACTCTCTCCCAATATATATATATATATATATATATATATATATATATATATATATATATGTATATATATATGTATGTATATAATATATATATATATATGTATATATATGTATATATATAATATATATATATATATATATATATATATATATATATATATATCTTGTTCAAGTTTTCAATCGTTAATAAAATTCTATTCATTCATTCAAAGTAGAGGAATTAACTTAAATTGTTTTTATATTATTTAAAATTTATCTCAGTTTGGATAATCAGTGCAATACTTTTAAATTATATTACTATCAATTAGTTTCTGTTTGTAAATTTATTTCAGTATTTTGTTCCAAATAACTCACAAATGCTTTTTTTAAAATTATAGGATAGCAATTGAATAACGTTATATCCTCCATTTAACTGACTAAAATTTGAATACCAAGATATACTAATACACATAAAACCTAACATTTAAATGATTTACTTAACTTGAAGAAATTAGTAATCAATTAAACCATAGTGGGGAAATAATTTAAAGTAGTAACCTTCTTCAGCCCAATGCAAAATAGCGCTATATACTTAAGAGGAAATACAATCCTAACTCCTATTTATGGCATAACATGTTAATCTCTTCTCTTCATAGTATCTAAATAAAATATTAAGTATAAAACTAGAAAATGCTCTTCATTTAAATTTTTAAGCTGTTTGCATACGCCAATTTCGAAAAAGTAGGATAGCTGGAAAAAGTTATACCGATAGGGCAGAAAAAAATATCTTACAGAAGTAATAAAATATATTGAAAGAAGGAATAAAATAATATTGAATTTCATGCAGTTTCCGAAAATAAATTTGCCTTTATTGTAGCTAAGGGAATTCTATATATATATATATATATATATATATATATATATATATATATATATATATATATATATATATATATATATATATATATATTACATCAATATAAAGTTAGTAGGTGGTTTTATTTGGTTTTAAATAAATATACGGAGGTTTTTTTAAAATCAGAATATAAATACATTCGAACCTCTTTATATATATAATGAGCCTCTATTTTACGAATTTCTCTGTTTTGCGAACTTTTTCCTGGAACCAAGAATATTTTACTATTTTCTTTATAAAATAGTCTTCCAATAACGAAGTGCACTTTCTATATAATTAAGGTGACCAGTTTTCTTACAATGAAAAAAGGACGAAAATTTTTCTAAAAATTACAACGTATATATATGAAACATTTTATACGTTTTTTTTGTTCAAATATATCGGCAATTTCAGAACAAAAAATATCCATTTTACTGAATTTTACGGTAAGCGTTGAAGCAAATATATTAACATTCAATCTTGATTTCTCACTTGTCCAAAAATCATTACCAACTGAATAGACTCTTTCAACTGCTGTATTGGTTTCAGGGCAGCACAAAGTAAATTCAACAAGAATAACTAAATTTTCATATGAAATGTGTTCATTTTTTAAATGGTTTAAGTATTTTCACCCATCTTTTATCAATTTCAGTATGTTGATTTTTTAATTGTTCTAATCTATTAGAATTTAAATATACATTCAGCCGTCTTTCTTCTTCAAACAGACCATTGTCATAGCTTTTAATATCAGGCATTTCTTTCGATGAAAACTCAACTCAATTTTCTATATTTGCCCACTTTCTTTGCGATGAAGTCAAAAAACACCATTGGAAACTGTTATTTCTTGTGGTGTTTGTTTCAGGACAGTCTTCGACATATTGGAAATATGTTTGATTCATCTCCGAATACAAAGATTAACAGATCGGTTTTCAAATATTGAAAAGGAAGACAAGAAGGAGGACACTTTTCGAGGAAGAACAAGACCCATGAAAGGAAGACAGTCCTTCCTAAAAGTGGACGGTTGGTAACCTTAGGATAATGAATTTTTTCTCTTGTAATTCACTTTTTTTCTCCCTATTTTTAAAATATTTCACGAAATTTTTCAAATTATTCTCTCTTTTAGCACCTTTTATAGTGATTATTGATTTTGAAGTGGTATTACCAGTTGCCTAACTCACCTTGAGCAATGAAATAGCTAAAACCTTATCAAACAAAATAAATCAAATAAAACTAGAAGATTTTATCAGTAATTAAATATAAGGGCGCATGTGATAGTGTACGCTTAAATTACTGGTTATAAAATAATGCACGTTTAAAATTACTCATAGGTTTAAAATTAGAAAATATCGTCAAAAAATTCCGTAGTCTTAAAATAAAATTATTTTTTAAAATTAAAAATACCCGTGTATTCGTGGGCAACGTCTTTTTTTTCTTATTTTCCTTGCAGATTTCTTTTTGATGGTTAAAGTATATAAAATGAATAAAATTAATTTTTTCAAAAAAGTGTGAATAATTTCTTTCTTTAAATAAAACATAGAGTTTATGAATTTAAAATTTTTTTACGGTGGTTTTTAAATTATATTAAAAGATGAAGCTCTATATAACGAATTTTCCATATAACAAACTTTTTGGAGAGATTTAGCGACTTCATTACGTAGAGGTCCGACGATATATTAACGCGGTATCGAGCCAAAAGCACATGCCTTTTGTCTGGTTCAAAGGAATGAATGTAATATTAAAAACCAGCGTTCAGAGGCTAAATATGCCCTTCGTCAGATCTATCAAGGCTCAAAGTCCTCACGTAGATGTATTATAAAAGTTTGGAGAGTGGGGTGTTAACTCGGGTGTCGACCTCATCATTTGATTGCAGCATAGATTTTCGAGGTTCATCGTCAATAGACCTCAGGTGTATCCAATAATAACACTAATAAACAATAAATTAATCTTTCGAGCAAAGGAAATGAAGGTAAAATTTAATGATACACACATATGTATTATCTTTTTATTACATTTTATTCTACATTATATCATTATCTTAAAGAAATTAATTTTTTAGTGTGTACATAACAAAACTCATTAACAGGTTGTGTCGAAATTTATTTATCTATATGACTAAAAAAAAAGGATTTACGAACAAAATTTTAAGAGTAATTAAATTTTGGATATATTTTGGATTAGATTCCCTTGTATTTCAATTTGTTTTTCCTTGAATGTATCTAACAACTTTGTTCGAAAATTATTTCAATGCAAGTGTGAATATTACTGAGTTACTTTTTAAACAATATCTGTCAAAGAAATAAAAACTACACAATAAAAGAATATTATTAATTTTCATACAGTAGAATTTAATTATCATTATAAATTAGATTTAAAGAATGAAAATGACGTTTAAAAAATTCCTTATATATAAATTACAAACTTATAATTTTTGAATATTAATTACCAAATAAACGTTACTCGGCCAATTTGTTAATATTAGTTAGAATAATACTATGATTATAACTTAACAAAACATTATTGCTTTTGCATTACGTAACTGATGCAATTTGCATAAAATTTTCTAGTCAGAATAATTTCCACTTTACTTATAACAAGTATAGGAAAATTGTAAGTATAACAATAAATAAAGGGTTACAGTATTTACCAAACATGTCAAAAACTACTTATTTGATAAACATTCTAAGCTGCACAAATAATCTTTTAAAAATAAAGAATAATATAACTAAACAACAGGACATAGATAATGCGTTCTTAATGAAAATACACACTTTGGAATGAATGTTAAAGTAATTGTTGAAATATTTTACATCCTTAGATGTTATTAATTGAAATTCTTCTTAAATGCCAAGAATGTTTTGTTAAGAAATCATAAGTATGGAAGAATCTCCATTACAGTTCGTTCGTATAAACTGGAAAAGGACATTACTTTGATTTTATGCAAATTGTTTCTACTTTAATTAAATAGCATTGCGTAGAGAGAAATAATTAAACAGCTCTTCTTTAAAATATATTAAATATAATGAAAATAATGAAAATAAGGTGTATAATGTAAAAATATAGTAAACATCCATTACAATTACACACAATGAAGATTATTTCCGTTACAAATGAGACATAACATGAGAATTGGGGATTCTTGTGAAATATTAAAAACAGTTTCTTTTAAATTTCTAATGGGGCTGCAGATTGGTGTTTTACCATTGCAAACCAAGTACATTACGCGGGAACTGGTATAACTTTTTAGTGTGGTACCATATAAGCGGATACCAATCGCCGAAGGTAATTTTAACGTCCAGTTTGACGTCTAGTTCTGAAGTCCAGGTGCCCCAAAGGAAGGCACCTGAGCTCTTGCGATGCGAAACTGTACTTAAGATTTTTAATTTTACCGAGTGCACCTAAGCCAAACGGGCAATTGAGTGATCTTTTAGGTGTCGCGTGTCCGCTGTCAATTTTCTGCATGATGAAAATCTCCGACTTGGGCCAGGGTCGAGCCCACAACCTTAGGCGTACGAATTCAGAGACAAACCAACTGCGCCACCCAGCCGGTGAATATTAAAAACATTAGCTATATAATATTTATCATTTTAACGGGCATCTAAAAATTAATGATAAAAAGAAATATAAAATTAATTCAATGAAAATTAAGCGAAATTGCGAGCTTATTAAAAATCTAAAATAAATAAGAAATCGTTTCAGGATTGAAAAACTAAATTTTAATTATTTTTATTATAATGAACTAATGTAAAAAAATGCTTTTTTATAATTCAGAATTGAAAATTTCATACCGAATTACAGAAGCATCAAACTGATATCAATTCAGGATTGAGAAACCAATCTAACATTTTGTAACAGATAATTGCGTTATTCTACTCTTAGTTTTATGCTAATTATCCAACTTTTTATAAAAAAAATTCTATTTAGTGTAAGGTTTTAGAAGCTGATACATGGATTTTTCATATTTGTTCATGAACATTGAGTAAACAGGATATTGGGACTACGAAATAAGGTTTTAAAAACGAAATTATTTTACAACATCAAAGCACTGTACAACAAAATATTCCGTTGAAAACGAAAACATATAAAAAATAAGCTCAAGTCAGCAAAACATATCTATTTGGAAGAATTTTGTGTAAAAAAAACTCAGTTTTATCATGTTGTTTAAAAGTAAGTCTAATTTTGGTTTTTGCCTTAGTTATTGTAGATAAATTATCTAACTCTGAATAAATAATAAACAGAGGTATGGATGCGAAATAAACTTAAATAAGAAAAAAAACAGAGATGTAATATTTCCCCTTTGTAGTAAAATTACTTTCATAAAACTTTATAACGATATTAATGATTTCTAAATCATATTCGCTTACACGTCAGTTCTACGTGTTTCAACATGTTTCTTTACATGCCATAGCTCTCATTTCTCACAAATAGTTCAAACGGTGTTCGGAGTTTGTTGCCTTCTGAAACTTTTTTTGCTTCTGTCAGTTAGATTTTAACTATTGAAAGGGTTTCTCAGATTTCTAGACATTTTTTTGGTCACATTTTGAAATAGTAACAAAATACTTACAAGACAGTAATTCAAACATACAAATAAAAGTTACGACAGTTTTACTCTGTGTGTTTCTTTTTTTTATTAAATCTTCTCTTATACGTAATCTGAAGCGCTCGCAGCAGGTGTGAAGCAATTTCAGCTAGACAATCACGAATATTTATTTCAAGTAAATTACTTATATCAATTATTCTTTTCTGTAAAGGATAATCATATATTTTTAAAACCAGTCACATTTAGAAAATTCGGAAAGTTTAAATATTATTGAAACAAAAATAATTCTTATTGAGAATTACCAGAAATTGATCATAAGGAATTGAGAAAAACCATTTCGTTCCAGAAAAACATATTTTTATTAGAATAATATTTTCCATTGAGCTACATAAATAAATGACTGCCTGATACCAAAGCATAATATTGCCATGTTTCGTAAGCATTTCAACGAACGAGTGGTTCAGTGGTAAAGCCGCCGCTAGTGGAACTCAGGTTCAAAACCTACCAATTGCTACTCGCCGTTTTTTTTTTTCGTTTGATTTAAATTGACACTCTGGAAATTTACAGGGAGTTGCAGCGTATGCAAATTTATGTTAGTTTAAGTACTTCTAGAATATTCTAGATGTCACCGTATCACCTATCATATCTAAGCTTCTTCCCTCGAGCTGGAGTTCAGTTCGTCTTGTGTATGACCAAGTATAGATCACGCTTGCATTCAATAAATTCTCATTGGTTTATTCAACCGTTGTATAGCTGCCTGCTCTACACCAATAATCTTCGTGACAATATTATATATTGTTGTAATATTATTTATTTAATGCAATAAAATTCCCAACAAGAACCGGATCGTCAAAGCCTAAAACGCACAGGTGTTTCATACCGTAATGTCGTCATCACTGAAGAAATTCATTAAAAAAAATACCACGTTTTTTAATTATTATTATTTAAATACATTCAAGGATTAATGAAAAAGCCCTTACTTTTTTTAGTAGAGTAATCGAACAAGGTCCTTTACCTTGTTTACTTAATGTAAGAAAATAAATGTATATAGGGTGTTGCCGAATTCGAACGACAAACTCAGAGAGTTGATAGTAGTTCAATATAGGAACCTTAAATCACTACAGAACATGGACTCGTAAAACAGATTTAGTCGGTGAAGATCTCAATTATAGTAGCCGTCGGAAGGACGATGAGCCAGACGAGGGGAATGGCCAAGCAAATGCGGGGATATACATATACTGCCCGAGTGCTCAGTGGCGCAAAATACCTTGTTTTTCAACAGCTTGTTCTCCCGGAATTACTGCAGGGAGTACCGGCCACTGCGCGCCAGAATGTGTCCTTCATGTACGACGGTGCACCAGCGCATTTTTTCATTCTAACTATTACCTCACTCTCTCTATATATTTATATATTTATTTATCTTGGTGAAATTTTCAATCGTTAATAAAATACATTTTAAAGCGCTCATTTAAGCTGAAATTTTATATACATTATTTTGTTTTGGATGACAATATAATAATTTAATTATAATTAATAAAAATTAATTCATTAAAACTAATTATTTAAATAATTTCAAATGCAGGCACGTTGGCATCATTTTTGGCGACTTGTGACAAAACTTGAGAAGGTTTTTTCTCACGTTTTAAAGCATTCTGTAGAACTAAAATTTTATATACACGATTGTTTTGGATGATAATACGATGCTTTAATGATAATTAATAAAAATTAGTTACCACTTAATGTTGTAATTCTGTCATATGTATATACATATTTATATTAATTGCAACTATTTAATAAAAAGTAGCTAAAATAAAAATTTTCTTTGTTGATCAAAGTAGGCAACACTTTATCATTGGGCAACACTCTATCAACACTCTCAATTGATTGTAAAAATACAAGGGTTGGGGCAAAAGTCGGGGCAACTATTTTTTTTTTTTTTTTTTTGTTGAAGATACCAGTCCAGTTGAAAAATGTGACATATACAGACGAATGTTCAAGGTGTTAACTACATGTGTGGACAATGAACAACACTGAAATATCGTAACACACTAATTTATTACGGTAGTATATAGGTAATATAGCTTTCACGGTGCAAATGAATGACAACACAATACACATAAAGTTGACATGAAAAACCTGGGTCTATAGCTCCTTAATGTAGTCCATGTCCCTTAATGTAATCCATGATTTGTTCGATGACGGCACGTGCCAAGTCGGTCCATTCACTGACCGATCGTCCTGAACGTTGCTCATTACTGCTGGACACACGTCCTTGCTGAAACTTTCCTATCCACCGTGCTATTGTGCGGTATGGTAGGGCATTATTCCCAAGGGCTCCCACTAATTCACTATGACATTCCATCGCATTTCTCTCTCGGAGAACGGCTATTTTGATATATGCACGCTGCTCAACACGGGTTACTTCCATCACACGACACTCACCAACTGACTGATTTCACAGCCCTCGTTGAGCTACTACCAGCTATCACAGAGACATCTGATGCTCTGCATGCACACTATGCCTGAAGAACTTCCACACGACACATATATGTTTGTGATCCGTTCACATATCTACAAGAAAAAAAAAGTTGCCATGACTTATGCACCAACTCTCGTATAATGGTTCCAACATATATGAAGAAAAGTATCTGGGAAGAAAGAGAACTTTAAGTAATCAGTCTGTTTGAGTAATCACCCGCAGTAGTTTCGAGATAATTTTAGATACAAAAATCTGAACTTAAATGAAGATATCTTAAGTGAAGTGAGATATTAACTCATGTGACATCTTCATCCTTAACTATAGTTAAACATTGCAAGACGTTTTGAAGATAATCTGTTGTGTTATTCTTAGGCGCTAGTTTATTTAAGACAAATTACAAAATCTGTTTTCCACGGCGCAACGGAGATTCTGAGAATACATTTGACAAGTTAGGACAGGAAAAAAAAGGCTAAGCGAGCAATAAATAAGAATGAAGTATATAAGCTGCTAAGAAAAATAAAGCCAGAAGTGAAAACTCAAGTGATTCTTAAAAGTCTTGAAAAGCAAAGATCTGTGTTTTTTTATTTTTATGTAATTAAAATTTTCATTCTCGTGCTTTGTTATAGTTTTAGTTTGTACTTGCAAAAAGCGGTATTATTCTAGGAATATAAATATATATATAGCACAAGGAATATAATATATTTTCAAAACATTTTATTATAATTTTTCTAAAAATTTAAGAAACAATTATTAAAAATAAGCAGTCAATTTAATTGATAATTCAAAGCATTAACTTTAAAATAAAATACTGTTTACTGTAATATTGTCTCCAAATATTTTGATAATTTTCTATATCTTCTTATATTTTTTTAACCAATGGACTGTATTTTGGCAGCTAAGTCTTTGCAGACACTGTGAGTCCCCAAATATTGAGTCATTTCATAGGTGGCTCCATCTAGTGGCGGTTTCCGAGACCAAGTTTTGACGCTTGAGCTTATTTAGTCCAAGTTCTTGTTAGATGCTAAATGTTGCCGTGATTTAATTTTGCCGAAAGTACCAAAGCCAATTTGATACTCAAGGGATCTTTTGCATGCCACATAATCATATGATATGCTGGGGTGGTAAATAAGCCAGTAACAGTCTACGAGCTGGAGTGATCACTTTTGTCTAGTGGTATTTTACGTGTTTACGAATCCTTAGGTCACGGGTTCTAATCTCCGACATTGGTGACCTTGGCTAAAAAGAAAAACGCAGTACTTCTGATGTCTCGAAGCGCCATCTACCCACAAGAACAGGCAAAAATCGTCAGACCCCCCTCGAAGCAGCGAATAAAGTCGTCAGAATCGCTGGACGAAGCAAAGTCAACAGAACCACTCGACGCAGCAAAGTCGTCAGACTCACTTGACGCTGCAAAGTCGTCAAACCCACATGACGCAAAAGTGACAACTCACACGCTCGTCATAACAACAAATATCTCGTTCGTTCGCCCATCCACCAACTCACTGGTGGGGGAGAACTGTGGCGGTATCTAACTAAGCTATTAACAGCTTTCGGACAGGAGTGATCACTTTTGTCTAGTGATATGTTACGTGCTTACGAATCCATAGGTTGCCTGTTCTAATCACCGACACATGCTAAATATCTATTGACTCCAGCCACAGGACCGAAACCGCAGTCTTAGGTTTGTGATGTGGGCGCGCTACCTCTAAGTCATCAAGTCATCTTTTATTAACTAAAATTTTGTAAAAGGGCTTTATTATTAAGTTATGTTTATATATCATTAATAATGGCTTATTTAATTCTAAACATATAATCATTAATAAAAAAAACATAACAAGCAATTGATATGAATGCAGTTATAATTAAATAATTACCACAGTAGTATGTTTATACGCAATCAGACTGAGAAACAATTGTTCCTGAGAGAAATTCCCCTTTAAAAGGCTTCTTATTAATTAATTTTTTTCTGTAGTTAATCTTGTTTCACCCACTTAAGTTTAAGTGCTAATCTGGTTGAATTCATTTTTACCTAAGAGCTTTGCAAGTATCAGATGATTCATTAACCAAGTGCTTCGAGTTTGAAAACTGCTTAATTACTGGTTGTTTATTTTTTGTTTCGCTTGTTCTTAGAATTAGCTCAATCTTTATCTTAAATAACTCTGTTCTTTCAACTAAAAAATTCATTTTCTACTCTTATTATAATAATTTGTCTGGAAACTGAAAATACATTTCATCCCGATATTTGCTTACATTGCCACAAATGTGCGCACAACAGCTAAATTTAAGATGCCTTAGGGCAGTGGTCTCCAACTCCCGGTCCGTGGATCAAATACTACCAGTTCGCACAAGAAACATTAAATTATTTCCCTTTTATTAACCGTGTACATTTTTCTTGGGTTTCTTTTACTTTTTATGAAAATCACTTTATATTCCTTGTTAAAACACGTTATATTCATTTTTTGTGTAGCTATATTTTATACTGAAGTCACGATTAAGAAGAGTAGGAAACCTTAATACCGACAATGTTAAATTGGCAGTTTTCGATGTACCTTTTCTCAAAATTTGTTATATGAACATGTTTGAAATTTTTCATACAATTAAAGTACACCTTTCTCATTATACTGAAATTAGCTTTTAGCTATAATTTTGATTTTTTTCATAATTTATAAAATATTTTATCAAACATAGTGAAATTATGTGTGTGAACCCATTTTCCACATAAAAAAAATTTGTAAAAAATAAATTTTTGACTTTTTTCTATAAAGCACATTTTAGTATATATTGCTCATCATTATAAATATATCATAAAAAATTTACATACATATGAAAAGTAGTTTCTCAGAAAAGGAACATAGAGCATCAAAACTTACATTTTGAGATAAACTCATTTTAATGTATACAGTGAGACTTCTAAAAGGGGTTGAAAACAAAAAAATAAGACTCGATTTACAATAAAAGATTCGTGTTTTGGTTTATATCAGACGTTTAACTATTAAGCAAAAACGAAGTACTTTGTTTACATTTTTCACCATTCAAATGGGCTAGGCCCAGTTTCAACGCTTATTTAAAAATATATTTTAAGGGCTTCTAATAACCCTAGAGGGGTTAAACTAAGGTATTTTTAGAAAGGTTAAAATCTATAAAACTTAAAAATGTAAAAATCTCAAATTGTCAAAAAAAAAAGATTTTTGCTTCCCAACTCCTCTTAATAAAAAGAAATTTCCAAAAGCAAACGGTGCTCTTGGTTTCTTAGTGGTCAATATCACAGTCCAACACACCTTAAATACAATTAAATTAAAATTATCAAATCAGAACAGTCTAAGATATAAACAATCAACGTCCCCCCCCCCCAGCGGGCCACAATAAAACTAACAAACGTTGACTGGTCCGAGGCGATAAAAAGGTTGGGGAACACTGCCTGAGGGTACTAAGACATTCTCGGAAGAGTAAAATGCCAAAAATAAAACTCTTTGTTTATGGGACATATATCTTTAAAATTTTAAAATAATTTTTTGTAGTTAATTTTTTCTCTGTTTAATTCAAGTTGGGCGTAACTTTGTGCATGCTTTTGTTTAGGTACCATTTTTTAAAAAGTTTCAGTTAAAAATGTAAAATATTTTTTGCACAAAGAAACAATGCACAAAATACAGTAAATTTGATTTTTTAGTAAAATATTAAGATAGATTCCTTAAACAAATTATAAAGCTTTGTAATTTTAAAAATTTCTATTTTATTCCCCTTTTTTCATACTAAAACTATTTTTTTTAAAAACTATGAATTACTTCAACTAAAAAAACATTTTCACTGTATGCACAGATATCCTGTATAGAACTATAAAAAATTTGCAACCATATAGTGCAATAGTTGTTTTTTTAAAGTGTACCTAAAAGCAAAAAATTATGCTTGGGAGAAAAAGTGAAAAAACTAAACATTTATAAACGTTTGTTTACATTTTTGTCTCTCAATTACTTTTTCATATTTTAAGGCTATTTTATCAACGAACATCTAAGAGATATTTAGATTAAGAAAAATATGTAGCACTTTTTAATACTAAAATTGGAAAGTCGATTTTTTGAATGTGTTGGATGACCTGATTCCCTTAGCAGAGTTGAGGCGGGAAGGAAATATTTATTACTTAATTTAATTCGTTTGAAATCCAATTAAATTAAAACAGTACCATAGAAAGAAATTTAAAATAGCAAATTATTAATTGCTAATTAAATTACTATATTGAATATTACCATATCATACTTATAGTAATCTTATACTGAAGAATAATAAACAACATTGAAAAACTGATTGAAAACTAGTGAATTAATTAGTAATTACAGTCGAACCTGTATGTAACTTATGTGAAAAATTCATTATACAGAGATTCATTCCTCAATACACTTTAGAAGCCACATGAAACAAATTTCAAATTCATAAACGTTATATGTTATTTACAAAAAGTAATTATTCACACTTTTCTTGAAGATTAATATCTTTTTATTTTATTTATATTACTCATGAAAAAAATTACAAGGAAAACAAGAAAAAACATTGTCCAGGAGTACACTGTATTTTCAACTTTAAAAAATAAATTAGTATATAAATTGATGAATTTTTAACGATTTTCTCATTTTTTTTATTGAAAACAATTATAAAATCCCCGTGCACCACAAAGTATCACACGGGATTTTCTCATTTTAAGAGTAATTTTAAATATACATTATTTTATACCACACGCGTCCTTAAATTTTATTGCTGATAAAATCTGTTAATTTTGAGTTTTTTATTTGAATAAGTAAAGCAATATATATATATTTATTTATTCTAGGTGAGATAGATACCTGGTAAAACCAAATCAAGATCAATGATCATCATAAAATGGGCTATAAAATGTCTTAAAAATAGGGAGAAAAATAAAATCACAGGAAAAAGTTCGCTAAATAAAAAATGCACTTCACTATTTGGAGGTTATTTTACTAAGAAAATAGTAAAATGCTCTTGGTTCCAGGAAAAAGTTCGCAAAATAGAGGTTCATTATATGGAGATTTGACTGTACTTTTAAAATAAGCTTTGATTAAATGATTCGTAGGATCCTTTTAGAATGCACACCTTTATTTATAGCTAGTTCAACAAATTATTGTCGCCAACACTGATAAAATTAAAATTTTACTAATTGATTAACACAAAAAATATATAACAAAATCAGTGATTAAAACATATATATTTTAATGTCGTTTTTTTATTTCAATGTTTTTATTAAAATTTGTTTAGATATCGTTAAAACTGAAAATTTAAATTCAAATACTAATCATTTTTTTTTTGGATATATAGTGAAAAAACTCATCTCACAAACATATATTTCAGCAAGAATAATTGCTCAACCCTTATCACTTTTCTATTCCAGTTCTATTTCGTTTCTCGAATCATAGTTCTCAAAAGAGAGCGACATCCATCATTCGATGGTAAGGGGAGGAATAATGATTGATGGACATACGCTCCTTTCACTATCCCCAATAGAGGATCTGTGGCCAACCAGATGTATTGAGATCATATCTTAGAACCTCATATGAGACTCTTTAGGAGTAAATGTGATTCTGAATTTTTATTCATGAACGATAATGTTCGAACAAGCAAACCTTGTTGATGAAGAATTCTTAGAAAGAGAAACCATATTAGTAATTGATCAACAAAATCTTGTCCCAACTCGATGGAAAATTTATGAGTGCCAACTTTGGAATATATAAACTCTATTCTCCTTCTATTCATATAAATGCTCGAAGGATAGAATTATAAGAAAAGTGGAACATATTTTCCACAACTGAGTTTAACAAACATTCCAGCTTTGAATCTTATTGCATTGTGTGTATACAAGTCAAGGGCGATGATATTGCATATTAAAAATTATTAAGGCTTAAATTAGTACACTAAGCTCTTTTTTTTATCAGAAATCTTTTTGCCCCTTATTATTGTCATTTTCATTGTTTCATGCTTTATTACATAGAATTTTCGGATCTTTTTGTTCATATTTATATATTGGGATGTAATATATTATTCCACACATGACTTTAAAAAGTTATAATTAACAGTTCCTGAGAAATCCATGATTTTATGCATGTAAAAATAAGTTTAGTTATGGGGGCATAGAATTTATAAAGGCTATTTGCACCCTTCTGCTAATCCTCTTGGAGGAAAATATTTCTTTAACTGTTGTTTGAGTCTAAAACCACCTTCCATAGTGAGAACTTGATTTTATGCTAATTTGGAGGCTATTTAAACCTCAGCAATGTGAGTATTAGCGTCAGTCGCTAAGCCGCTGTTATAGTAAAACTTTCGAAGTGACTTTTGGTAGTTGCTGTATTTCCTTAAATCCTTATTTCCATGGGCCAGTTAGGTGGTCATATCCAATGATTTTATGTTTACCAGTACTTAGTCCAAGTCCATCCTTTTAGTTAATTTGGTTTATTGGACGAAATACATAGAAGACATCACACACAAAGAACATTACGTAACACTTACTGACTCTACAAGCCAAACAATGTATATATACTCTTAGCTCACTTGCAGCGCCATCTATATTTCAAATTTAATTTACAACAGTAGTATTGGTAAACCTGTTAAGAAGCTTTAGACAGGAGTTCCTTGTTGCCCCGTTTAGACCTAGTGAGTACTGTTTCATCGGTTCACATTCAGTTAAGTACTGAATCGTTGAGCTTTGGTATATAAGGTACCATCTTAATATGATTGCTCCCCCAGTTAATAATCTTGTTTTATAATAAATTGATAAAACCAAAAAAAATTTATTATATTTATGGCAATGTCTGTTAATTCGGAGTCCCAAACTTCACATGTGACATTAGGGTCGTGACAAGTTCAGCCTATCATTATACATTCTTTTCAATGTTCCAATGTTTTTTTAAGCGTAGGCAATCAATTAGCTTTATTACATCAGAATGTAACGTTCAAAATTCAATTTTTTTTTTACTTTTAAAATTATGGAAAAATGAAATGAAATCTTTTTTAAAGCTTAAAAATAAATTTAGTCAGAAACATGACATAGAATTTTTTAAAAACATGTTTCTAAAATTAAAAAAAATGTAACAGAAACTAATTTATAACATTTATTTAACTTTGGAAAAATAATAACTTCAAATCCATAATTTTTAACTTAAAAAAACGATGCGTTATTGAATAACATTGGAAATAACGATTTTCTTGATAAAAAAAGACATTGGAGAAATTAGAAAGTTCTAAAGTAGAGAGAGAGAGAAACTCAGTTTTACACAATTATTTTTTATTTAAGAAATGAAAAATACCAAGGTATTTCGGAATTTTAATTTCAAATTTGAGGCAACATAATACTTAAAAGTATACCTTTTCACTAAGATTGATGGCCATGATTAGTCAACTTGTACTAAAGAGTGTTTTTTTCCAGGTATAGAAGTTTAGGTTGGCATTACTTTCCAAGATGGCGACCGATTTAACAGCTGTCAAGTTATTTATTCTCAGTTTGGTTTGGCAATTCATCAAAACGATCATCAAGCAAGGCGTAGATTCGTCGAATGGGCCCAAAGCGAGATCGCCGTTGTTCCCGATTTTCATAAGCGAATTTTCTTTGGCGATGAAGCGCACTTCTGGTTGAATGGCTACGTCAACAAACAAAACTGCCGCATTTGGAGTGAAGCTAATCCACAAGTTTATGTCGAAACATCGTTACATCCAGAAACACTGACTGTTTGGTGTGCTTTAGGGGCTGGTGGAATCCTTCTTCAAAAACGATCAAGGCCACGACGTTACAGTCAATGGTGATCGGTATAGAGCCATGATTACTAACTTTTCATTCCTGAATTGAACAATCATGATGTCCAGGAGCTGTGGTTCCAACAAGACGGCGTAACATGTCACACAGCTTGTGCCACAATCGATTTATTAAAAGACACGTTTGGTGACCGCCTAATTTCACGTTTTAGACGTGTGAATTGGCCTCCAAGATCTTGTGATTTAACACCGCTAGACTATTTTTTGTGGGGCTATGTAAAGTCATTGGTCTATGTGGATAAGCCACAAACGCTTGACCATTTGGAAGACAACATTCGCCGTGTTATTGCCGATATACGGCCACAAATGTTGGAAAAAGTCATCGAAAATTGGACGTCCAGATTGGAGTACATCCGAGCCAGTCGTGGCAGTCCTATGCCAGAAATCATATTTAAAATGTAATGCCACAAGATTATCTTTCGAATAAAAAAAATTCATATCAATCGAATAATACATCGTTGTTTTATTGCAATTTAAAGTTCTATACCTCTAAAAAAACATCCTTTATACATCCAGATTTTGGAACCTAAACTTTCTGAAATTTGACTCCCACACATCTTAGTAAACACCTTCACTGTTACTGTGACAAAGTCATCTATGTAATATTACTTAAAATAATGTCGTTACCCACTTAAAAGATTTTCTATCGTGAAAGGAAAATAGACAAATTTTGATATCAAATTTCAATTTTCTCACTGTATATTATAGATGAGAAAGTGAAAGTGTGGTGTATGAAATTGAATTATCTTTTACCTAAAGATTGCTTATATTTATGGAGCGGAAGTTTACACTGGGAAAATCGGCTTCGGAAGTAAAGGAAATAAATCAAGACAACAGCTACGGTCTAAGGCTTGTGTATATGCTCTAATACGTGGAGAAAATATGTACTAGGAATTTCTTTTTACTGAAATTGAATCATAAAAAAATGAACAAAATAGTTTGAAAAAAATTTAAAAATATCCTGCAAATAGTTTTAAAAAATATACATATTTTGAAATTCTATTTACAAAGAGTTTTTAAATGATTTTAGGTCTTTTTAAAGGTTGAAAAAAGATAAAAATTCAGAGTTTTTTTTAAAATTTATGAATCGTAACTTATATATTTAATAAATACTAAACTTTAACCCTACATAATTTACATTTGCATTACAATTATTTTTTCTACTTCAGAAAATTTACAATAAAATATTCTATGTTTCTTTAAGAGATATGAAATAAAACAATTATGTTTTGTTAAAATATTCAGAACATTTTTATAAACTAACATAACTAATATTTATATAAGAATATAAAAAAAATGACGAAAAATTTCCAAATAAACTTTTTTTTTGTCAAATTGGGAATTTGAAATGATTGCCTCCAATTACTTTTTGCTCCCATGAACTGATTATCCATTTCATAAGATAAGGTAATTCAAATAGTGGTTTATAGTTACTCAAAGAAAATATCGAAGGTAATTCCAATTACTTTTTTATTAAAAAAGGTTTATAATAAAGGGACATGCTACGATTTATATAAAAAAAGTTTGATTTAATGGTTTTTACAATTTTTTAAAATTCATCCCATGTGTATGTTTTAAGTAAAACAGTTTTCAAAATCAAAATACTGCAAAAAGCTACCCATTTAATTTTTTACAGAAAAATTTAAAAAATTATGAAGGTATTTTAAAATGCTGCTCCTCCTACAACAATGAACATACACACATTAAATTTCATTAAATTACGTCAAACTATATTTAACAAAAGTGGATGTGAGTGTGTGTTTTCTGCTAACATGACCGATGTACAATAAATTTTTTATGAAGGTTTATTGAAAATCGCTTGAAAAATGTATAAATCCTAAATCCAACCAATTTTTAAAAAGTAAGTATTGCTTTGATTCAAAAATGCACACCATATTTTTTTACATGTACCAATAGTATTAAGTAGAAAAAAAGTCAAATCATTAGGCATAATACCATAAAAGCCTTAGAACTTTTAACGAAGATAAAATAGTTTTTTTTCGTTCCGAGATAAATCAATTTAAAATTTTATTTGCCATTGCGATGTTAATAAGAAAGAACGTAAAACTAAGCAGAACTCTAGATATTTTTAACATGGAATTTTCAAATTTTGTGAGATTATTGAAAGTTATATAAAAAATAATTGAGGCTAAAAAATGTATTTATTTATTTTTTACTGATTTTTGTCCTTTGTATCGTATTGTGAAAAATAGTAATCACACGACATAACTTCATTTAAAACAGACAGATACTATAATCTATAATGCTTTGCTAAGAAACATTTAAAATTTAATTCATAACCATATTGGGATATCATTTTCAATACTATAATTTAAATAGCAATTTGCATTAAAATTACATAAGTTTATTAAATTATAACAAATTAATCTTTCAAAGAATGAATAAAATACATGTTTAGAGTAAAGGAAATGCCCCTTTTTACACATAAATAAGCAAGCATATAGTACCTTATATTTTCAATTTTCCGTAAGGGAAACAAACACTACTTTTAACAAATGTGTTACACAAATTAATCAACGAAAATTTTTCACTTCAATGCCGTTTAGGTTGAAACTACATCTAATTTAAATACATCAAATTGAATAACAAATGTAACACTAAATCACGATTCAAACATATTTTTCTGTAGTAAAACACTGTGCAGTGATTACTTGATTCATAGATAATGATTACGATAAGATTATCGAAAAATTTAGTTTATTTTTCTAAATAATACCCATTTGAATAATTTGACTATCTACGGCATATTGCCGTGATCAATGCATTTTTAGAAATAAAAATTCTATTACCACACATTTTTTTCCTGGAAGATGCAGGATTGAACACTGAAAATCTATTTCTGAATAAAATCTGAAACCTCAATCTTTTACAAATTACGGTATTTTATATTCAACAGTGTTTATTATTACGAGTCAGCCGACAAAAATAAATCCTTTTCCATTCGTATACTTTTTAGAGAAAAAAGACGACGTTTATAAACCTTTCATTATATATGTATTTATTTAAATCAAAGCGCTTCGATTTCAAGACATTTGAAGAAAAAGGAGAACTGTGTTTCGCATCATTTTACTTGGATTTTATTTTGCCATTATTTGATCGTGGCTGTAATGAAAAAGAATTTTAAATTCCAAGGTCAGAGTGTTTTTAGATTTGTGGTAATTTAAACTGTGATATCTTTACTTTTATTTACAGACCTACTTTTTTCTTTGGTTTAAGTCCCTTTTTCGAAGGAAGTTCTGAGCTGATCTTAAAATTATTTCTTGAGCTATGTAGTGACTTTAAAAGATAATTTCTTTAAATCATCATTAGTTGCGAAGCAATGTATTCTCCAAGAAATGGAGCTCTAATTATATGTTCACATATAAACATGAATTATACTCATTTTCAATACATTTACCTATTTTGTAAATTCTAAATTTTTATAAGCACTAAGAAAAAAATTTGTAAACGCAGTATGAGATAAATTTAATAAACTTGTGGAATTTATCCGCTAATAAATAGGTACCTACGTTTTCTAAAATCTACGTTTTCTACAAGTTTTCTAAAATGCAATGCTATTTGTAATTTTATGTTATTTTTGTTGGTTTTTATGACTTAAATAAATGAAAACCTCCAATCAAGGGAATAATACGATAATTTAAATTTATTAAAGGGAGGCATTTTATGTAAAATTTGATGGAAATTATATCGATTTAAAAAAAATTCTACGCTTGGAATTTAAACTCATATATTTAAATTACTCTTACTCAACATATTTAACACACTTATAAAGACAATGAATTAAAATCTAAAATGTATTTGCAGTTACCAAAAAGTTATGGCACACTGCACATTTTCTTCTAGAAAAATTTATAAAATGCATGGTGTTCATAACAATAAAGTGTTAAAAAAAGAAAGCCATTGATGCTAAAGCTTAAATCCTTTCTTCATTGCCTTTATTATACTTTACATAACACATATACAAAATATGAAAGAATTATTGAGTCATAAAATTTTGAGATATCAGTAACATAACTTTGACAGAATGAATACGATCTTCATAAAAGGCATTTAAAGTTTTGATTCTTATTTTACAGAAATAATGCTTAATACCAAATATTTCAAATTCACCATTTTATAGCATGTACCAGGGATGGCGAACCAGTAGTACGCGACACAATTTTTTGGGCACGTGAGTCTTCAAAATGGTTTGCATTTTATTTCAAAATAGTATAGTTCACTATGAAGTATTACAAACAAACGCAATTAATCGGTCGCGGGGCGGCGGGGAGCACACGTGTTTGTTATTGTCTTGCCTTAGTTACGTCTTGGACTACAGTTGCTTACGATACAAAATTTGTCTACGCATAACATAGTCAATTTCACTGACACAACTGTATTTAAAGTTTATTTGTGTTATATTTACGATTTTTAACTGTTATTCTCAACATGGCAGTTCACAGAACAAAAAATGCAATATAGTAAGCTTAACAGAGAATTTCAAACCCAACAAAGCAGTGCGTGGTTTATGTTCTAGAACAGTGGTATGCATAACATCATCTGTAAAACGCCATTTTGAAACAAATCTCAAATTATCTTGTTAAAAAAAGCGAACCACATTAAAAATAATTAATTGCTTAGAAACCATTTGGCAGATGACTCCAATTTAGCATGCATTCTACTAAAAGTAACATCTTACAATCCTAATATAAGTTATTTGTCACCCTCGCAATCTGCAAAAACAGAAGTCCCACGAATGTTACTTAAATTTGAATTAGACGTATAACTAAAACATTTTCAACTATACATTGCAAAAGGTATTTTCTTGTAGTAAATAAAGAGTTTTGATTTGTTAGTATTTAGTTTCATTATTTTCTCAATAATCACAAGTCAAAATTATTTGAAGGCACGTCTACACCTCATCAAACATTTCTTAAGAAAAAAATGGCACGCTGATCCATAATCTATATGACTTTACTTAACTTTTAAAATAAATGCAAAATTTATTTTTATTCATGTTGGATAGATGTTATTTATAACAGTTCAAATTTTTCCCAGTGATTCTTCCTTTCAATAATGAGTAAATTATTTACACGCAAAAAAATATCAATTTATTTAATTTACCAAATATTTTTACGTGACTGTCTAAATATGAGTACAAAATCATTTAGCCTTTTAAATTACGTGTAAGTTTTTAAATTTCTAATAATATACGATTAAAATTACTTAATATCTACAAATATTATTTTTGGAATCAATGATTCAAAAATAATAAATAGTTGAAGCATAACTTTCTGTGAAATAAGAAATTCATTAATCGAAGTAGACATAAAGAACGTTAAATCTCTGATGCAGAGGTACTGCACACATCAATTGTTTTTCAAAATCAACAATTCGTAAGATTCAGCAAGTGTTTGGAGACGATGTTATGAGGGTCACAGAAATTAAGGAGTGGTTTAACCTATTCAAAAAAGGCCGCACGTAGGTAGGGAGTGACCAGTAATCTGGGAGACCACAAACCACTCGAAATGCAGTTGGTGTTGAAAAAAATGAAAAATCTGATAATGAAAAATCGTTGTTTGACTGTACAAGAAATTACTGAGCAAGTTAAGATCAGTAGAGATTTTGCACATGCAATTTTGTGTCATCAGACTCAGAGGGGATGTAAAAATTCCAAGCTTCTGTCGGTGGAACAGAAAGAACTCTGTCTTGCAACATTAACGTTGAACCTGGTTCCTGGCTGTTCCTGACGTTTAAAATGCCATTGAAAAGATGCCGGTTTTAGAGTAGAGATGGGATAATCCAGAATGCGACGGCAGTTGAGCACCATTCCTAAAGAAGCCTTATGAGTGTTTTCAGCAGCACAAAGAATACTGATCCAAGTGTGATATTGCAAGGGACCTACTTTGAATTTGATTAGGATCCCAATACCGCAAAGCAGCTAAAATACGTTTCAGGGCAAAGATCAGATACTTTTTGGACAGCGCTTGTAACACGCAAGAATTAGATAAAGGTATCAAGAAATTGATTTCTGTGTCTTTTAACAGCTGCTCTGTACTTGCTTGAATATTGTGCTTTTTTAAAAATATATATCCTTTTCATGATTCCGCAGTTTTTTAACTTACCTTTTTCGGCAATGTTTTTAAACTATAGTAGGCGCTTGTCTCACTCTCTAAACCAATTTGACAACAGTCATCGACAAAATGACTGTTTCAGATCAATCATGAAGAAATTAAACCATCATAATGAAATAACTTCATTAATTGTTTGTTTATTTGCGTCAAGTTTAAAAGAAACATGAGGGTTATAGTAATAGACCTGGCAATTTTGAACGACAATTGAGAAACGAGTGCACATCAGCTGTCACCTCTTCTCCCCTCCTTCTTTGCACATCATACCAATGTAAGGACTTTGGGCCACGAAATGCTTAAGGTTAGTCAACCCCATTGCGCGCAAATGGCATTTAATGACATACAGAATCTGAACTCACGATTTAATTGAAGCAACGTCTACAATAATCATTCAGTTACCATGACCGAATATTATGGTTGGCTTTCATACAAGATTGCAGCTTTCTATTAATTCGTAATGAATGCAAAATTTATTTTTACTCTTAAGAATTTTTGAAACAAACTGCTTGAACAACTTAAATCAAAAAAGTAATATGAGCCCCTTTAAAAAGAACTATAAAGCTTAACTTTCGCAAAAAAAAATCGAATATAAATAAAATCTAAAAACAATTTGTGCGAAATTTGTATGAAAAATGTCAAAGGATTTAGATAAAAAATGTATTTATTCATCATAAAAAAAGTTTTAAAAAATGTTTTTGAAGCATAGAGAAAATGTCTGAAGTAAAGACTTATTCAAAACCTATTCTGTGAATTCCTATTTAAAGATCCAAGTGCAAGGAACCAAAGAGTTGACTTGATTCGACTGGCACTTAGCCAATGTTAGTTTTTGCCCCTTTTAACACTTTCCTCTAATAAACATTTCACCACGTTTGAAAAGCCATCTTTCATAGAGATCAATGGTTTCATTGGGTAGGAAAAAAGATATTTACTTCTCGTATTTTGTGTCCTGTGTTTTGCTAAATGCACAAATTATTTTTAATTGTTTTTTATCAAAGACATATTATCTAAAGTACTATTCGTAAGAAGTAAATTTATACTTCTCATGCTTTTAAGCCATATTAGCTGTTTTACACTGTTCTAATTGACTTTATTTATAACTAACAAACCGAAGCCAGCCATAATGGGAAAGAAAAGATAACAATTCTAAAACACTCGCACACACAAACAAATGTTATACATTGTTTAACGCGAAAGCGCGTAAGACGAAATATCGGTTAATACGAAATAATACAACAGTCCCTACAAACTACTAGGTATTTTCATACATTTTTTTCACTCTCTTAACACAAAAAGATTTCCCTTCTGGGCATGAACACAATACGGAAAACACCATCCGGATAGGACGATACGACTGTATCATCCGATAAATGCATTGCAGTAGATAATGATGATAATGTGTTCTCCAATTGTGACAGACATAGACATTTTGGAGTTTGCTCAAAGCTAAAAAAATATCATTTGAGCAGATTCCGATGATGAAAATGAAATAATTGAATAAAGCAGCTCCTGATCTCACGTCATTTGAAATGAGGAACATCTTGAAAAGCATGTTCAGTTATTTAAACGCACATTCCGATTGAATACATTATGAGATTATTTTTTTTTTACTTTTTAGAATAAAAATTCCATTGTAAATACTCAAAAAGTTAAAATTTTGAAATTTCTTGCTTTTATCGTACCTAACGGAACTTTTTAATTTTTTTATAAAAGAAATTCTGTTAGGATATATATGATACGAGCAAGAAATTTCAAATTTTTAACTTTTTTTAGTATTTTCAACGGATTTTTTGTTCTGTTTGAAACGCATTACATTTTTCAATAATTTCGAATCCGAATTGTAAAAGAGATATTTTAGATAAATATGAGGATGCACCTTCAGGGCAAAAGAAGCCTGGCAGACTACCTACATTAAATAACCCTGTCCATCTTAAAGAATGACGTTTTATATCCCATATTTCTCCTAAATCTGCAAAATGTCAGTCAACTCCCCTTTTTTCAACAACTAAGTATATTTTATTTTGCATTAAACATCCGATTTTTGCAATTAAAAAAAATTTGACAATTTATGCACCCAAATCATCAAACTAACTTGACCGTTAAGGACTTAAAAGAGAAATATTTTTCAATTGCTTGTTTTATGTGGATAAATTGCTTAATACTAATACTTTAAACAATGAACAAGAATTCAAATGGTACATAGTAACATAAAACATCGAAGAAGATCTCATGCTAAAGAAAAAAATATAATCAAGTTAGAATGCGACTATCATTGATTTTGTGTGTTTGAAACAATAAATAATAAAAAGTCTCGGTTCATATTCACAAAGATAAAATCAATATAAAATAAGAGCATCTTATCTCTCTCTCAAAAAATCAGAGTGACACAAAAGAGGATATATATATATATATATATATATATATATATATATATATATAAACTAGCAATCCAACAGAATAACAAGTCAAGAATAGAATGCAATGGAAATTTTCGTTACTAACGAAATGTTTCCTGGTGATGGTAGGCACCGCAATCTAATATATTGTGTTCTGAGTGTATAATACTTAAGTAGGCAACAAAGTATTTTACTAATAAACCTGAAGAAGCTACATATTGATCCATCTAAATCAAACTTTGTTGCACAATAATATTTTCCCTTAGTATTTGTCTGTTTTTGTCTAGATTTGCTAAAGAGAGTCTAGTCCTTTTATTCATGTTACAAATACAAATTAATACTTAGAGAAAAGTATTAACGAAGCGATAAATGCTGGAACTAATTTAAGTGAACAGTATTAATCGGATTAACTGAAATGAAGTTTTTAATTTTACATATTTTATATTTCTATCCAAGTTTTGTAGTAATTTAAATGTTTTAAGGTATCCTAACACATTCGGAGTATTTTTTAACTAAAATTTAAGTGTTTTAAATGTGTCATTCTTTATGATACCATTAGTTAAATAAAAGTTAATATTCATGCAATAAGAAATATTTTAGTGCATTTCCTAAAAAATAATATAAATATCAGGTTCAAAAAGTTTTATATAAATACATTTATAATATTTTGAGTTATTAGATTCTCCAAGATATTTTTTTAACAATTTAAATGCCTTCTTCAGGTAGATTAAAAGCCAATTCAGGTTTTTCTAATTTTATAAAAAAGATTGTAACTTGGCCTCTAGGTAACGTAGAAACAAAACAAGTTATGTTTTGTAAAGTCAATGGATAGTTCTATTCAATAAAATAACAAAAATTGTATTTTGACCAAATTTGGTCATTTTAACATGTTCGGATACCTTAAATAATTTACTTCTGTAGGAGTAACAATGATTTTTTTTTACTTTTGAGCAACAATTCATCAAATTAAAATTAATTTAAAAACAAATAATCCTGTACACTTATTTTCAAACACTTCCTAAAATTTGTTTTTACGTTAGACTGTCTATGTGTGATGTGGTATCTTAAACTTTGGTAGAATTATGGCTTGAATTCTCTGATTTAATTGAGGAAAGTAAATCCAGTTATTTTTTTCTATTACTTAAATTACAAGCATACTCGTACAACTTTAAAAAGTATCTACTTTATCGAAATTAAAAAAGGTAAAAGGGCGCTTGTTTATTTTATTTTTGTAAACCGTAAATAAACGACTATTTAAAATCAAAAGTGAAATTCCTTTTTTTCTAAGGTTTTATTTGAATGAAGAATTTTAAACTTAATTATAAGTGATTTTATTTGAAAATATTGGCAAATCACTTTTTAAATGTTAATAGACTAGGACGAGTATATCATTTTTATTTGTAACTATTACTCTCATACAAACAACTGCAACTGTTTATAATTATTTTTCCCATTATTTCTCAATTTTTATATCGAAATCTTTAATAGACCATGTTGGATCTAATGCCAGTAAAAGAATTATTAAAATAAAATAAGTCAGAAAACAATTGCATTTAAAGAAAATCATTTTCAAACAAAAATTCGTTTGTAATCAATCTATTGTATTTTTTTTAAAAAATAATTTACTCATAACTATTTTTAAAGATATTTTAAACATTTCCTTTTAAAAATTTCTTTTTATAAATTCAAAGACTTGAATAATATATCTCTAAACTTTATATTTACTTCTAAAAAGTATTTCGGGTAATTCAGCTTCATTTTTAATGCTTTAGTTCTTATTACAATGTGAGAATAAAGAAAACAGTATTTTTACAGAAAATATTTAATAACTACTTCCTTCCCTTTAATGAATCATTAATCAAAAGTTTAGACAAAAACAATTTCCTTTCTGCCATAGTCCATTATTTAAAAAAAAATCCAGAATACCTTTCAGCGCATTCTTCAAAAGGATAGGTGCAGTTTTCTTATATTATTCTTTGTCAGTAAAAGTTTCTACTGCCTCAAAATGCTATTAATGGTTTAGAGGAAGAGTAACCACAAAAAGCGAATCATTTTCTAATTATGATTTTCTTAAAAGTTAACGCACAAACTTTGCACACTTTACAACCGTTGAGAATAGCTCTTAAAATGTTTAGCTATGTTTGATATATTATTTAGTTACTTATTGTGTACTTCAATATTAAAACTAATATTAATTATATTGAATAAATGAACAGAAGACTAGTTATTACTCCTGTAGTTTTACTATGAGTCAAGTGAATGTTTATTAACGCTACACTTTTAAGCAGCAAGAGGGGTACTGATGACTGACATCTAAATTTTGAATCATGGTGACGATGACGACACCTGAGCTAACACCTCCTCCATAGTGGCATAATGCATACCCTCGTAACCCCCTCAATACGAGGAGCCCAGGGGTTCTAGGGGGCCCAAGGCCTGACTGACGCTAAGTACGTAAGATCCAGCTTGGGGCCAGAAACCTGACTTTGCCGTGAATCCCTAATATTATCCGTTACGCCACTGCCTCCCTCTCTTCAAATACCCTGATAACGCCAACGGGAGGACTTTAAATTTCAACAGATTGAACTTCGACATCAAGCCCTTTACACTAGGGCAGGACAATTTGTACTGGGTAGCCGGACACATTGCGAAAGGAGAGCATAACGGATGTCCACATCATTTAAAAATGATTGCATTTTTTATAAAAAGTAATGTTTTTGTTGTTTTTGTGACTAATGCCACCTGTCTGACGTAGTCAGAACGAGGCCTACGAAATTCATCGTGGCAAGAGGCTAGAAGTACATCTGTCTTTGGCCTAAGCCTTGAGCACCATACAGGTGACAGTACGAATTAGCTCGGCAAAATTCCCCGAAGGGACGATAGATGGCGACACCATCTATCTCCACCTCCACAATTTTGCCATGGAACTGGAGGGGAGGGAAATATTCTCCAGTCCCTTGCGCTCGTGATTCAGCCCACAAGACTTTCGGACTCACTGATCTATTGAGCACGTTCTCCGTGTGTACTAGGAGAGTATTTGGTGGCAATGGGCATCACACCCAGGCCTTCCGGTCTGGAGTCCAATGCTCTAACCACCAGGCTACCCACGACCTATAAAAAGTAATAAATATGTTAAAAAAATAGTGGCAGTTCTGTTCAATTTATTTATTGTGCTAATTGTACATATTATCAATAGATGCATGCACATTTAATTTTAGAATTAGTTTAATGGAACAAATGTATCCTATCATACTTTTCTACATTTTTTTGAAATCAGGAGTGAAATTACTTGTTTAAGTTCTCATCACCACCTGCAAATTTATGTCAGCCAACTTTCATGTATATTTATCTTTGTTGATCTTCATGCAAGAAAACTTTGATCACAAATATATATCGACAAAATTAAAGGTACAATTCCCCAGCGAATTTTTTCATGCATGGAAATTTTTCAGCTGACAAAGATTTGTAAAAGTTAATATCGTTGCATTAAACATTTCCTTCTCACTGTGATCTGACTGCAAATCATTAAGTTCAAGCTGTAGCTCCTCAAGTGCTGTATCAATACGTACAGCAATGGGAAAACAGAGCAAATTGAATTCAGACTCAATTTTCTTACGATCTTGAAAACTTCTTGTGACCTCGTCCTCCAAACTCTGCAGATGATTTCTCGATAGAAATACTTTCAGTTGCTATGTTTTCCTAATAAAGGGATACAGGAATTATGTTTTCCTAATTGTGAAGAGTACAAGACGAAACTTTGATCGTGCACTGGGAAGAAATCTCGGTTCAAAGCGGATTTTCTGACTGTCTTGGTGGACCGCTATTTGTCCTTCCCTGTTCTGTATGGTGGATTTTCAGCGGCACTTGGGTTCAAACTCAAAACACTCGGGTTACGAGTCAGTGCCCATGTCCACTAGGATACCGCGGACGCTTTTAGGGGTTGAAGACAATGAGAAAACAAATTCTGAATACTTCAGGTTTACTTAACCCTTACCAGGTTCATTTTCTTTCTGGGTTATGGATAAAAAAATGTCAATTTTTTAGACTTATTTTCAAACATACACATCTTTTTAAACATAATAGCACCTTTCGCATACAAAATATCCTAAAAATTAATGTTAAAAAAAATCTTTTTAATAAATGAGTAAAATTTATTTGTAAAATTGGCTTTCTGTATGACAGAAATCATTACAATTTGGAGTCAATTCCCACTAACTTGAAATATAAAACTTAGAATACCTAGGTTTTGCCTTGAAATTTTATTTACATTTTTTGCATTTGCATAAATGGTTATGAAATTATTAATCAAAATTTGATAGTGTATGATAAATTCGAAAGCACGTTCCTGCACAAAACCCATTATCGCAATCTTGGACAGTAGAATCTTGTTTCTCTTCTTACTTTCTTCCCTTAACTGTCTCTCTTTGAGCTGCAAATAATGCACTGTCGTGTTGGATTAGTTTTTTCTCTGTTTGGGGAATGTAGTCAACAAAGTGTCTTTTAGACAAGCATGAAGGGGGCGGGTGCTTAACAGAATGAAGTCTTTTTGCAGAAAATTCCACCTAGTGGTACTTTCAATCATTCGGAACCATAAAAAGCATATGTAGAATAATTCGGGAAAGACCGATTACAGTGTGTAAATTTTCACAGTGCCCGAGCAGCACTCGGGAGGAGCCAGGATGGTACGCTTCGCCTACCCAATGTCAGCTCGGGGGAAACCATAAAATAAAATCCCATGCTTTCTGTTAATGGGGATAATTATTTACCCTGTAAATGATGATGATGATTTATTGTGTCATATGACCCATCCAGCAATTTTAAAATTTACTTTATAAACATAACTTCTTTTTAATATTAGCTTCTTTTTCACGAGTCTTCGCTGGAAGTCGAAAACAAGGCTTTTATCATATTAAAATTTGCAATCTGAGAATACATATAGCGACATAAAATTCATTAATTCCAATTGTATAGTAAAAATAAAATAAGGCATTGTAATAGGATTGTTATTGCATTTCTATAGTTTTAATAGAATTGAAAAACTCTTCATATAATATTTCATTAGCAATAAATCATTCATTCATCTTATATGATCAACCATATGCTTAAGACACATTTATAGTTTACAGAAAAAAACTACCCTTATCTACGCTATAAAAACATTTATTGTGCTAATTTTTGACTCAAAATGATTTTTATATGCAATTCATGGTGAATTTAATGTGTTACCTGATAAAAATGATGAATTTAAAACACACACACTCAAAACATTTTACTCATTGAAATTTCAAATGATGATTTTACATATCGAATTTCTGTATTATAATACACTAAAGTTTATATGAAATATTCAAAGTAAAGTAGAAATAAATTTAAAGCAAGAATATTTTAACCTTATTTACATTTTCCATTTACCTTTGAAGCTCATCTTAGTGTTTATTACGCAAAGGAATGAATAAAACATTTGAGGAAATAAAAAACACTCCCTTTTAAAAAAATACAAATGCACATTAAGAAAATTCCATTGCTTACAGCCTTTTTCAACACTTATTCTAGCATACTATTACAAAATACTTAACATGGTGTTTAAATTGAAAAATTGGAATATTATGACATGTTTTTTTTCTTAAGAAAGTAGTAAATATTTACATCAGTATACAATTATTTTATTAATACTTGGTTTTGAAAGATATTTATCGTAATGCATAGGAACTGTTTTCATATTCATAATTAATTAAATGTGAGAATAAAATTTGTCGAATAAGAACATTAACAAAATTCTACCAATTTTCTAATATTAAAAACTAAGGGAAAAATTTCTACTACTGATTCCTCTATTTAAATAAGAAATGTTTGATAACTTCAATAGCACATGATATGCATGGAACAATTTATAATGTTGTATGTTTGATAACCAATTATCTGATTATTATGTTTTTGGCACTAAATCATTGTTGTTATTAAAAAACTAAAAAATCTTTTATACGCATTTAGAAAAGAAATGTATTTGTAATTTAGTTTTATAAGACGAAAATCAGCAACAATAGGAAAATCTATTAAAAAATCAAGATCCACAAATTAATATTCCAGAAATCATTTCCTTAAAAATTGTGATGAAAATATGTCATTCGCCCACACAAAACTTTTCTGTGAAAAATATTTATTTAATCTAAAGATTTTCTAAATGGATAAATTAAAACACTTTTATTTTCCAAAAAACAAATAAAACATCATTTTAATATAAACATGCTTCAGATTCTTTTTATTTTATATTAAAAAGTAAATAAAAAAAGCACCAAAACAAATACTGAGCAATTTTTTTCTCGAAATAGTAACAACTTCCGTAATATAAAAAGAAGAAAATATTTTGATTAATTATGTATAAAAATGAATGATTTATTCTCAATATATCATCTAGGAATGTTATTAACCAAAGAAAATTCTTTTATATCGACAAAGTAATTCATTTCAAACGTGTTCAATTCTAACGCTTCAAATGGTTTAATCTTTTCATCGAATTCTTTCATTACGATTTCGAATACGCAGCTTGCGTTTTTATTTCCACCTTGCTGTTGCCAGATTCCAAAATATCAAATGAGAAAAATAGTAAGTAAAAAAAAAAAAAAAAGAAACCATTATTTCTAGAGAAAGTTCGCCAAGCGAGATGTCTCCATTTCATTCGCTGTTTCCAATTTTTATCCGCGCTTCACTTAAACCGCATGATCTTGTTCATCATAGTGTGAACTAGTTCTGTACTTTGAAAAAAAAAGTCTTCTTTTTATCAATTCTTATTTTTCGTGAGAACACACAAAGGTTTCTGTAGCATATGTTCACGCCTGCTACATTCCGTCGTGGAATTTTGGAACACGTCCAGGAATTTTTCGGCGTGCATAGAAAATCAAGGAACAGACTCAAACGCAGGACATAGCTAGTTTCTCAAATGCTCGTTAAGTACTGACAAACAGTGATTTGAAAAGTTTTCAAGACCTCTTTAAGTGCCGGAAGTGTGAGAAGGGGGTATAGAGGAATTTTAAGACGATAAATTGATGTTTCGGGATACGGTGTGATTTCTTTTATTTTTTACATTTGTTTGTCTTCTTTTGTCTTTTTTTTTCTTTCGAAAGCAAATAAAAAAATTGTTACGTACAGGTTCGAAAAATTTCATCTTTGGAACCTAGAAATGGGCATATTAAATTCAAGATTTCTTGCGGATGTCTGTTTAATCAAGCATTGAATAGACTTAACTCTTCGTTGATTTCGAGAATTTTGTTCAAAATTTTGTAATATGTTGTTAGAGTAAAGGGAAAATGCAAGCTCCTACTAACCCTATGAAATTTTCAGATTTATTAAAATTCTATTTGACAAATAGTTTATTTGTATATAACTAATTGTTGAAAATTGTTGCGAACTTATAAGAAAACTTTATAATCTTTTCCACCCTATTTTCTTCAAAATTAACTATTATTAGTATTAGATAACAGCATATTTAGGATTGGAGTATAAATTAAGTCTTCCCACTCTCAGAAGTTTTATAAGATTACTTATGATTTTTAAGTAATGCGAAATAAATTACAAAATAGATAATTAAAATTGATTTAGTAATTATATCATTCAGGGGCAGCTCTAAGTAATAATCGATAAGGAATGATGTAGTTTATTTTAACAGAACATTAGTAAATAAGGATATGATAAGTAATAGTATAACTATGGGGAATGTAGTATATACATGTAATAAAGTATAATTGCTTTCTATATAATTATCTGGAGAATTATTTTATATTTTTAAGTCTTAATAATATAAAGATGCATTTATAAATTTTCTACGTATATTACCACTGCGCATGTATTTTTCTGTAAAAAATGTATATGGTTTCGTTTTTTACGTACATTTCAGTAACGCATATGCTTTTCATTTCTATGTTTTAATGATTACTTTGCTCAACAAAAATGAAAATTAGAAAAATTTTACTAAGCGAATCGATGAAAATTTTAATATTCCTGATATGTTGAGTTAAGCTATGAAATCTGTATTTTAATACAATAAAATTTTAAGTTATAAGAAATAGTATATATTTTTGGTTTTTAAATTATATTAATGATCCAAATATAAGTTGCTTTACAAATATGATTGGAAATTAAAATAATAATGAATAAATATAAAAAAAGTGACAATTTTGAAAAAAAAAATGAAAAGTAAAATTGAAATTGAGTCTAAAAGTGATTGAAAAAATAATGCAAACAATAAAGAAAAAAATAAAATTTTTAACAGAACGAAATAAGAGATTTTTAACAGAAATTATATATATATATATATATATATATATATATATATATATATATATATATATATATATATATATATAATACATTTTATAGTTTATTCAGCTTGAAATAAGTATTAAATTGCTCGCTTGTATACTAAAATAAAAATAAATTCATTAGATAGAGATAATTATTTTTAAAAACGGAAAATGAATTAAACTAAATACATAAAAAAATTAAATTCTTGTAAAGCACTTTTTATCATTTAAAATTCGTTTTCTATAAAACTACATTTTATTCCATGAAAAAAATGATTTTGATAAAATTATAAAAAAATTACTTTGTTTTAGTTTACGTTATGGAAGTTTGAACTTTCAGCACAAAATCATAAGCTTTGCTCTTTTTCTTTTAAAACCATAAGGAAACTTTAAATATGATTAAGAAATTTATCAAAAATTGTGCAGGTGTTCACAAAAACCATATTTTCTGAACAAAAAAAGCACTTAAGTACAATTATTAAAGCCAGGATTCCTCTTAGACACTTAGACAACCAAAAAATTATTTTAAGGTGGTTTGGCCAAAGATATACAAGTGCTCATTATCATTCCTTCATGCAAAAAAAAACATTAAAAACCATACGTACTTCTACTTTCAAATATTTAACGAGAAATGCACCATATCGTAAAAATTACATTTAACTTAATTCTTTTGCGATAGCCACATATCGATTTTTCCTGTCTCGGTTTCTTTCGCATAATTATCATATCATTAACGTATATCAAAGTGAAAGAGAACAATGAGAGAAGATAGAAAGATTTTGAGTGAAAAATGGTATAACCAAATGAATGCTTCTATAGAAGATAAAAACCATGTACTGAAGGTATGTGAAGCTAAATAAATATTACTCAATACAATAATATTTTAGAAATATTAAAGCATAATGTAATAGTTTCAACTTTATAAAAAGCACAATTTTGTTCTTTATTTTTATCGTCTGCATTCTTAGAACTTGGTGAATTTTTCTACATAGTTATATTTGCTTAAATAAAATAATGTTATTTCCCCTTCTTAGTGTGTTAGAAGAAATATTTATCTTCTTTGGGTTATATATTGTTTATAAACAGCATTCTAATTCTTTTCATATTAATTACATTAATTACTTAAACTTGTGTGATGTGTTTGAACTTTTTCTTGCTAGCAAGATTGAGAATTAATTTGTGAGTATAATCAAATAATTAAAAGTAGCTCAATTTATTTACAGAATATAATCAAAAAATGTTTAAAATTAATATAAGTTTCAAATTTGAATTAACTTAATTACTTTCATAAGCCAATATAAAGTTTTCAATTATTATTATTGTTTTGAGAATATTTAATATATTAATTTTTTCATCAGTAATTGCAGCCTAAAATCTATTCTCAATCCCATAATGAATATTTACTTCTGCTAATTAAAAATTAAAAAAAAGTCCAAAACGCTTTTATTTTCACTTGTTTGGTAGAATCCCACGATTTTTTCTGAAAACGATACTTTATTTAAAATTATATTTCTAGAAGTAGTTAATTGCTATCTTTGCTCTTACAATATACTATACATAAATAAATGGATTGTTATATTTTTTAATGAAATTTTTAGAAGGAATTTTTTGCACATATTTTTTTTGGACTCTAGATAGACTTCTTGTGTGCCGACAAGTATAACACAAAGCTTACAAACATAAGTCAATACACAAGACAATGGAGATTACATGTAGAAGTATATAGGCACAAATGGGAACCAAAAGGGGAAATATAGAAACCTTGGGACCTTGGGAAATACAGAAACAACAAATACAGAATTAAATACAAGAATGCTCACATACAGACGGAGAAAACCAATAATAAAATTATACAATGAGGAAGATAAGAAAAAATAAAATAAAATGTTCAAAAAACAAAAACATAAAGCATACATACATACACATACAAATATATATACACACACATACACATGTATATTCACGTACAGAAAATGTTAACAAACACACAAAATTTAGAATCTTATTAATACAGGGAAAAATGCTATTAATGAATGCACAAAAAAAATGTAAAAGATGAATTTCCATCAACAAAAGCAGATAAAGAAGGAGGCCACTCTATATTGTTCTTTTGTAGGCACTTCATGAGTGTACATCTTTCCGAAGAGAAATTAGTACAAGCAAGAATCAGATGCTTGGCATTTTGGATTGTGTCACTGGAGCAAGAACACTGATCAGTAAGCGACAAATTGAAGCGCTTTAAATATGCTTAATACATGAATTATCAGTATATAACGCAGAAACAATGTATTGAAATAAAATAGTATTGTACCTTATTTTCTATATAAACAATTTATTTAACGAACTGATTAGGATTATTTCCTTTATATAGTGAATAATATATCTAATAGAAATATTTTTTTCTGAAAATCTCTCTGAAACTTATTTAGAAATTCTTGGGAAATTAAAATGTGTTTTACCCTTTTTTGTATTAAAGTTACTTCCCTTGATTAACAATTATGTACAACTTTTATTTAAAAAATAATACAAAACAAGAATAAAGAATTTAGAGCATGGAATTTTAATTTAATAGTTAATATACAGAAAAAAACGCAATTTGAAATTTGTAACGTAATTTTTTCTGTAAAAACACACAGTGATCTCTTTTAATGATGAAGTTTTTAAATAAATTATTTAACTAAAATTTCTTGCATGATTTTTGATTATATTAAAAAATATTTGTTTTTAAATTTTGTATAGTTCTAGAAAAGTTTAAATTCCCTCAAAATGTTCTAAAATTACGCAACTGTGCTTCACAAACTTTGCTTTGAAAGCAAAATCATGTAATGAAATTAAAAAAAAACTTCAAATAGTAATCTCTTCAATCTAAAGAAGAAAAAGAAACTGTATTGGAAAATCCCTCCTTGTATTTTAAAGAGAATTTTGTTTTTGAAACTTTGCAGCAATTTGGCAGTAAAAAAAAAGTTCTTTTAAACCAAAAATATTTCTTCATCATTACCTAACGCAGGCTTGAAATTTGATCAGCAAAATGACAGCTCTGTCATGAATCAACCTATCATTTCAAAAATTACTAAACGAATCTTAGCTTTTTTTATATCTAAGTTTTCTAATGAATTTCGTTTATGCAATATAAATAACCCTATAACTCATGAATAAAAAGTTGTAGGCAACAATTGTAATGGCAAATATTTTGCCAATCGGGTTTAGCAATAATGTACTTGTACCAATAAATATACTTCTTTTTTAAAATTGGAAAACTATATTACGTTATTTATATTAAATTAAGGCCATACTTATAAAATCTAATTTTTAAAATAATTAATAGGCTATTATTTAAAATATTTCAAATAAATATATTTAAAATATTAAAAGTTAGAATTTGTGTGGACAATATTTTTATTTATATTATATTTTGGATACTTATTTTTATGAAGCTATAGAGTTAAATACTGATGAAACAACACGCGAGTTATAAAATATATTTTATTAACGTATTGATGTTGACATAAATATCTTAAATACAAAATAGTGAGTTATAGCAAAAAAACCGAAAAATGAGTACTCTCAATTTCAGTTGTAACTAATGAACGGGTGAATTTAATAAGATGGCAACCACAATAAACATAAATAGATGAATACCAAAGGGAGCATATTTCTTTCCTTGAAAAATGTGAATTGAATCTAAAGGCTACAGGGTGATTTATCGTATAAAAGCTTCGTGAAAAGCTACAAGACCCTTATCGTGTATGCACTTATGGCCTTAGGTCCCCCTATAAGCAGTTCTTATTGATTCTTTTGTGTAAGTGAATTACATCCTCCAATCTGCTTTTATTCATCTGCATGTCAACGTTTGAGAACATTGATGATAATGCAGTGAACATAATTAAATATACTTGAAAATATTTTTCGAAATCATTATAAAATGCTGCATTTTAAACCAATTATTCTTTGGTATTCTTAATTTATATTTAACTTATTGCTCTTTAAAAAACTTTTATTCTTGCTCTTTCTGTTCACCAATGATCATTCTTAAATTAGGTTCTTTAAGTATTTTGTCGTATTTGGATGTTATAAAAAGTCAAACTATTGAAGAAAAAATTATCGTCGTAGAATTATTAATACATTAGTATATGTCCAAGTATTAAAAAAATTAATTTGAAACATAAATAAATCTATTTAGATTTTTTTAATAAAAAACAATATTTTTTGCTAATATATTTATTTCATGTTATATTATTTCAAGAAAACCGCATTAAAATTCTATTTGAAATATATCTTACACTTTTTGAAAAAAAAATTAGATGATAAATTGCATATTATTGTAAAAAATTGTATATGAAATTTAATTTATTGTTTTATTAATTTTGAATTTTTTATTAAAGTTATCCAAATAGATTTTGGTAAATCTTTAAAATTTAAAACACTAATTAATAAATATTTAAAAAGAATTAAATACTCACAGTTGAAAATACACCAAAATATTCATTGATGTTTCGATTTTAAATAGTAAAAAGTCATAATTTACCAACTTATTTAGAACATCTAAATAAGAATAGAATTTGTTTAAGAGCTTTCAGTAATGAATAATAGTTTCACCTTAAAAGTTTTTATTAAACCAGAACGAAATGAATTATTAGGGATCATTATTTATATGATAATTATCTTTATTCTTCACGAATTCATTAGTAAATTATTCCACTTTATCTTTATAAAGACATGAGAATTCTTTTTTTTTTCGTATAAAAAAAATCCCTTACTTTATTTGATTGATATTTCAATATCTTTGAATCCAAATACAGATTTGAATATGATCAAAATTTTATTGCACAAGTTAAAATAAACATATATGAAAGTATTAAATCGTTTCATCAAACAAAAAGGTGATTTAACTTAAAAGAGAATAATTAATTACATCTTTATTTTTAAAAGAACGAAATTACAGAAATCTCATTAGAATGATACTTGAGACAAACCTAAGAAATAAATACAATTAACGAAGAATTTTAATTTATATTTTCCCCAAATAATTCTAGAATATTTTTGTTTCAAAATGGAGAAAAAAAGAATATACCTTCTTTTAAATAATGAAGTAAATTCAGTGATAATTATTTATTCATGTGTGTGTGTTAAGAGATTAGATTAATTAGAAATTATCATGCAAGTTCTTAGAAATACAGGTGAAACATTTTATTAGAACCAGATATATCATCTGAAAAAGCAATTATTTTTAATCAATTAAAACGACCCTTATTGTGAAACACATCAATAATTATTTCTAGGGAAAATGTTTCTATCCACAAGGAAAGCTAAAATGATAAGAAAGAAAAGGGAGAAACACAAACAAATGTTTTATGGAAGATCTTTTCGTAGTAATTCTGTTATTAATGTTATAATAAAAATTATATTCATCTTAAATATTCATACAAATATTTCTTTTAAAAAAATATTTGTGTTGTAATAAAGAATTTCAATTGGGAATTATAGAAATAGAATTATATTTTTAATTGTGTTAAAATATCAGATAATTAGAGTTAGTGGAGCAAACGATTTTTTTAAAGAGAGAAAAGTTTTGCTTAGTTCTAGTGAAAAAATAGAATTCGAATGCCGTATATTTTTTAGCATAATAGCTTTAACAGAAAAGTAACACACAGATCAGTAAATCAAATCTTTTTATATCACAATCATGTTTTTGTTTTATAAAAAATGAGTACTTCTTGGGTTTACTATGGATAAGAACTATTCAAAACAAAACGGTTATATTATAATACATCTTTCTTTAGTTTATTGTAAATAATAACTAGTAAAAACAAAACGGTTTACAACCACAACTTGATATACATGTCAACTATAAAAACAAGGATTCCAATGCTTCAAACTATTGCAGATACAACATATATCTTACTACATTTAATCGGTAACATTAAAAAATAGAAATATCAGTAAATTTATTTTGTCTATTAATAAAAATAAAGCATTTTCTATTATAGTATGAAATAAAGAAATACAACTATATTAATTCGTAAAATGCAAAGAAAATTGTGAAAATATTTCATATTACTTGAATTTGATAATTTAGCTTTTTGATTATTGAATGCAGTTCTTCACAGTTCATACAATCGTAATCCAGTAATCGTTTTTATTTCCTTATTATTTTCCTAGTTTTGAAAAAACTAAAAAAGTGCTTTAAAAATTAAGCGCTTGTTATTGTTGGTGGTATGATGGGATATAAATGGGAAAAAACATCTATTGGCTTTCTCAAAAAACAAAGAGCGCATGCTTAGCAAGGAATAACCTCCTAAAAGTGTTTATTTTTAATCCACTTCATAAATCACGCCTGTTTGCTAACCTATTTGTGATAAGTGCACTATAACATGCACATAAGTACTTTAAATCTTTCAATAGATTGAATTCTGTGTCTCATAAAAATTTTCTTATATTTGGACGTAATTAAAAACATATGGCTCGGTTGATCCAATAATGCTGCATGAAATTATTTTAAAAAATCGCAGAAATATCTGTCTACATACAGAAAAAATTAGTGTATTTTTAATCACAGTATTTATAATCTACAGAATGAAAAATAATAAGCTATAAAAATAATAAAAAATCTTGTACAATTCATTCTATATGTATCGTTGTATTTTAACCCTTTATAGGGGCTTTCTTTTACTAGTAATGTTATGTTAAAACATGTTTGGAATTAAGATTGATTTATGAAGAGAAATTCATTTAGTTCATTGCCTAAAATCAATTTGATTTTTTAAACAACATATACACGCAGCATAGATCGAAGGTGGAAAAATAGCTCCAAATAGACATATAAAAGTCAATGAAATGATATGAAGAATGTTAGGAAGAATACTTCTATTAAAATTCATCCAGATTTAGAAAAACTTCATGCAGATTTACATGATTGCAACATTTTTTTAATCAATTAATCTGTACTTTTACTGAAGTAACGGTAGTGAATTTGGAACAAAATATATTTTCTCTTATTTGTGAATTCCTATGAACTTAAAGAACAAACTTAAAAAAACATAAGAAGAACTTGTTTAAACTTTAAAAGTAAAACAAAATAATACTTTAATTCTTTTAAGCTATATAATTTTAATTTAAAATAAAAGACCAATAATACAACAAGTAATTTGTGGGTTGTATAATAATAATAATACGAGAAAAAAGTATTTTATTAGATAACCACAAAAATATATACATTGTGTGGTATTAGCCACGATATAATTTTGTTTATATCAGACTCCTAACAAATCCTTGATGAAAGAGGTCTTTCCGAATTAATCTGATAGAGATTATTTGGAAGCACTTACTTAACATACGACTAGGCCGAGATTAGTTGTAAGCAGGGCAGTGGTTATATGTTTATGTGGTTTAAATACTCGTCCGCTATTTCCGCAACTATATTCGAATCGCATCAGTCGTTGCTGAGAAGATTAATGAGCATTATCATTAATCGCCTGATAGTCCGATAAATGGGTGTACCATTGGTTGAAATATTTGAACTAATTAGGAGAACATTGTTCTCCGATTCGGAATGTGGATTTTCTTTTAACCAAGTATAATGACTGAATAAAAATCACCTACAACAGTAGAATATGTATAGCGTAGTCTTTTTAATTCTCAAATACTTATGTATTACGAATCAATATGGAAAAAATTGCGTAATCATCTATTGCGTAATATTTCCTAAAATTCTATAATTAAAATTATGTTTTTATCTCACAGTTTTCTGTATTAGAACCATTTTCATGCTCGCTTTTCTTTAAAACTTTTTCCCTCTGGAACAGAGGTTCTGAAACTTTTCGGGGTGATGATCCTATTTTTTGTACAAAAATTTACTCTCTCTCACGCTTACGTACTTCTGTATGTATTTTATATGTCGTATATTATTGTTTTGTAGTAATAAACATCAGCAGAAAGTTTTTACTTTGAATGTAACGGTTCATAAATTTTAATTAAGAAAAAAATGTATACAATAACTACACAGAAAATTATAAATGGACTAAAATCTCTTAGAGTGTGTGCAGTCATTTTGATTTGACTTCTATGATCATCACCTATTTTAAACAACGACATATACAAGATTTAAGTATCATTGGGAAGGATGTGCTTGGTTATTTTTAGTTAAGTTACTAAATCTTGAAATAATAGACAATACCACCGGTCGTAGTATTTCCTCAACATTCTATGGATTTGATCGATACTTCTAAAAAATCTACATAGTTGAAGTATCTATTAGCTTTTTCCGATAATATAAATAAACAGTCAAATTATTATTGTTAATAATGGCAAACAGTATATTTTATGTAAAAAGATATAACAAAAATCCTAAAAGTTTTGGTCATTCCACCTGTAAGTCACACGACCAGTTTAAGAGACACTGCATTAGAACATAACCAATGCTTGGGTTTGGTTTCGAAATCAGCAAAAGATTTATTTTCTGACTTTATTCTAAAATAGAATATCGAATTCGAACCATTACATATATTTAATGAAATAAGAGTCTAATTATATATATATATATATATATATATATATATTAGTAATGAATAGTTTTCCAAGAAATTAATAGAACTTTAAAAATAACACATTTATGAACCACATTTATGTACTCGAATTTCAGTTCAGAGTCCTTTACATTCCCCAAAGGGAGCGAATAACATGCTTTTAGGCTCTATGAGAAAGATTGGATGCCATTTATGACACCTAAATTTTGAGAATAAGGCCAAGACTTGACTTATAAAGGGTGTTTTTTTAGAGGTATAGAACTTTAAATTGCAATAAAACAACGATGTATTATTCGATTGACATGAATTGTTTTTATTCGAAAGATAATCTTGTAGCATTACATTTTAAATATGATATCTGGCATAGGACTTCCACGGCTGGCTCGGATGTAGTCCAATCTGGTCGTCCTATTTTCGATGACTTTTTCCAACATTTGTGGCCGTATATTGGCAATAACACGGCGAATGTTGTCTTCCAAATGGTCAAGTGTTTGTGGCTTATCCGCATAGACCAATGACTTTACATAGCACCACAGAAAATAGTCTAGCGGTGTTAAATCACAAGATCTTGGAGGCCAATTCACACGTCTAAAACGTGAAATTAGGCGGTCACCAAACGTGTCTTTCAATAAATCGATTGGGGCACGAGCTGTGTGACATGTTGCGCCGTCTTGTTGGAACCACAGCTCCTGAACATCATGATTGTTCAATTCAGGAATGAAAAAGTTAGTAATCCTGGCTCTATACCGATTACCATTGACTGTAACGTTGTGGCCTTCATCGTTTTTGAAGAAATATGGACCAATGATTCCACCAGCCCATAAAGCGCACCAAACAGTCACTTTTTCTTTATGTAACGGTGTTTCGACATACACTTGTGGATTAGCTTCACTCCAAATGCGGCAGTTTTGTTTGTTGACGTAGCCATTCAACCAGAAGAGCGCTTCATCACTAAATAAAATTCGCTTATGAAAATCGGGAACAACGGCAATCTCGTTTTGGGCCCATTCGACGAATCTACGCCTTGCTTGATGATCGTTTTGATGAATTTATAAACCAAACTGAAAATAAATCACTTGACAGCTGTTAAATCGGTCGCCATCTTGGAAAGTAACGCCAACTTAAACTTCTATACCTGGAAAAATCACTCTTTATAAGTGGTGATTATCCGTAAGGTTTTTACATTTGCCTACAGTATCTTATAAAAACATAATGCTTCTTAGGTTTTTCCTATAATAATACGCACTCTCACGATAAGGACACAATGCACATGTATGATGTTTTTATATGTTATTACGATAGATCTATATTAAATCATCTGTTGCGTAAAAAACAGTTTGTCAGTTTTGAATTTCACATTTATTTTTTTATTGCTTAATATTTCTCATAGAAATTTTCATTTTTTTTAGTTTTTACCAATGTAATATATATATATATATATATATATATATATATATTTAAAAAAATTATTGCTATCAAATACTAAAGTCATATATTTGATCGCTTTTTATCCAAATGTATATGAGAGCTCTATAAAATATTATAAGAACATTTAAATTAATAACTGCATTGTATACTGAAAAATCATTAACCCCTTAACTACTGTAGGCATTTTTTTCAATCTCGCTCAATCGGTGTGTTGAGTCCCCCGGAAGTATATGCACGTCCAGCCGAAATAAGAATATTTTCTTTTCTCTGGTGTCAGTAAAGTTATTAAAAAAGTTTTGAAATGAAAAAAAGAAAAGTCCTTGGTAGTGTTTGCGAAGGATTTATTCATTTCTCTCAGAGAAAAATTTGCTTATTTGTACCTTTCTTTTTTTACCCCCGATACACCGCATACGCGGTTCTATGCGAGAGACAATGCCACCTGGGAGCGAATCTCGTAGTTTTCAGTCGGCAGTCAAACAGTTAACAGGAATATAGGGTGATTCAAAATGAATATAGCGATCACAAACAGCAATAATTATTTAATAAAAATATTATTGGTAAGAATTACACAGATAGAAAAAGATCAGATCGATTAAAATCTCTTAAGAGAGAAATTGCGTGAATTATATTACATATGTTTGTATTGTTCTTTAGATAATAAGAGGGATTAATAAAAAACCCAACTTTTTTCCTTTGAAAGCAAGCATCCATTTTTAATAAAATCTCCATCCTTACGCTGGCCACTTTATTTTTGTTCCGAAATGGTCCGCTATTGCTACATCGTGACGGTACAAAAGAATTCCATTCCCCAAAACTTCCATCTTTCCCAAACAATTTTGAAAATTGAACTTGAAATACAACGATAGTAAAAAAACCCTCTATTGTACCTTTTGTGATTCTGAGAAACATCTTATCCCAAGAAGAGCCAGATAATCGATACATGTTACAAGATCTATTCTTTATGAGGGGAAATTTTGCCATGTCGCTTCAAAATATCTGGAAATGATTGGTTTGTATTTTAGGGTCACGCCTTCCCCGAGGAGCCACTGTAAGTTTTTATGTGATCAACAAAAGTTTCTTTCCTTTATCCCCTATTGATCCATGTAAGAGAGGGTAAACATTATGTGTCTTTATTCTGGAGCACAAAAAAGTCACGCGCATATAAAGACGAAAAGATTTTAGAGAGGACTGATGGATATCCTCTTTGTTGGGATGTGAAAATTCCCATCTGACGTGTGTGACTTGATTTTTGAATTGAATTATTTAAAATTATAAAGTACTTCTAAAATTATTTCTTGTTTTTTTGTAAAATAAATAAGAATTTCAAACTTGTTTTTCTTTCAATTGTATTATTTGTGTTACATTATTTATTGGGAATTATTTTACATTTTTCTTCATTCACTTAACTAAATAATATCTCAAAATGTAAGCAATATTCAAATCTGAATTAAGCACATGAAAAGACAAATCCTCTAAATTTTAGTTACAGAAAAAGGATACGTTCTTTTAGCATGAGTTTTCTCAACATCATATGAGTTGAGTTGTAACCATAACTGTGACTCAGGGACGCACACAAAAGGGGAGGGTGAATCCTGACCCCCCAAAGCCCTGGATTTTTTTTCTATTGATTATAATCCTATGCAATAAATACGAAAAATTTAATTAAGTACTTGTTATTAATAATTAATTTTATTAATTAATGCTAATTATTTATTTTATAATTAATTTTTACTGTCTTTTGTTCCCGAAAATCGACAATCAAAAGAAAATGTTGGGTGGTGGATTGGAGCATGATACGAGAATGGTGCCCCCTCCCTTTGAAAAATTCCTGTGTGTGCCATTGTTGTGACTCAAGCTGAAAATATATTACATGGGGCTTTTATTCTTAACCCACATGAGGCTTTAGTTCAAATGCAAAGATGAAGAAATTTGCTCAGATATAAACTAAAGTTTTTGTTGAAAATGTGGGAAAATTCACTAAAAAAATAACTTTTTTTTCAAAGATGTAAGAAGAGACAGATATCAGCTATCTGTTTTATTTATTAACTTATATTTTGTGTGTGTGTGTTTATTTCTTATGTAATTGGAAATTTAATTGTTGTTAGTAAGATAATCAAGCAATGAAAATTCAAATTGAAGATATGATATTAAAATACTTGTAAATGTGTGGTTCAACAAATATACAAAGAAACGAACTGTATATAAATAATATTTAGTTAACAAAATTAAAGAAAACAAAAAATAACCTTTTTTTTAATTTTGTATTGAAATTAATTGTGTAAATAATAATTAGAAAAATTGCTGAGTTTTTCAGATGAATTATATCAAGCATAATCCAAATTCAGTAATTAAATAAACCTTGTACTTTCAATTGTAAATTTCTGAAAATGCTTATTTGTGCCTGTGTGTTATTCCTTATAAAGATAATTTCTCTCAATTTTAAAGGTTTTTTACTAACAATGAGTAAATGGAGAATTTATCATAGCTGTTTTAATATAAGGAAGGAATATTAGAGCCCAACAGGGCTAATCGCTACAGCAAACATCCTCCATGCTTTTATTTGCGCGCGTGCATGAATAAACCGTTTCCTCTACATTCCTTTTTGTTAAATTATTAATTATAAATTTATTATTAGATTATTTTGTTCATTTATTATCATCATCATCCATGTCATGACAGCCCAAAAGGGACCAAGTTTCTCTGAACCAGAAGTTTCAAACGATCTTCAGGCAGCCAACTCCTCCAATTCTTAGTTTTAAGGATCAAACAATCCTCTCCTACCACATCTATCAATCTAAGTCTGGATCTCCTTTTTCTAGGTCTAACCCAGCGATACTCAACATGCGGCCCACCGGGCATTTTAAAGTGGCCCGGTCATAACCCATTGCTCTGAGAAATTCATTTATTTATGAAAATTTGGTGGGAAATTCTTTATTAAAAAATCAAAGACATCAATTTTACTTTTTGCTGTCGAAGTCGTATGGGTGCGAATTGATATTTTTTCCCTGATAAGTTATAATAGACAAAACATTAGAGTAGTGACCATTTTATGATTGGTAGTAATTTGTAACTATCTTTCATATCTTGCAGGCGAAACATTTCTGAAGAAAATAGATTATTTCGAGATGATTGGGAAGTTGACTATTTTGTTATGAAAAACAAGCATATGGTTCAGTAATTGTTTGATTCGTCACGAAAGTGTTGCATTTAAAAAATATCAATAAGCAGACATCATATTCAATGACAATCTTCCTCGAAGATCTCTTTCGAGAGATGATAAATAAAATTCCTTGAATAATCTTTACAACACCAAAAAAGTATTTTGTCAGTGGTAATGCACCCTCTGAAATTGGTTTTATTATTGGTAATCATATGAAACCGTTTACTGATGCAGAAATTGTGAAAGAGTGATTTTTAAATGTTTCCGATTTAGAAAAAGTTAGTGATAAAAATAAAAAATAATAATAATTAAAAAAAGAAGTTTTTTAATATTTTGATTTTGCACATTTTAAATTTTCTATGTTATCTTGGTCTTAAATCATTTTTCTCCCCCTCCCCCTCTATTAATTCTAGTGTTGTGGCCCGTGTGAAATAGCCGTCATATGTATGCAGCCCGCTTCAAATACCTAACATATGTATGTGGCTCAGCAGAAAACAAGGTTCAGTACCCCTGGTCTAACCGATAAGATTTCTTTTAGAACGTTAGTGTCGTTCATACGGATAACCAGTCCTGTCCAATTGAGTCGGCTTATTTTAATATAATGAGCAAAATCTGGCTCTTAGAACATTCCGTACAGTTCGGTGTTGCGTTTTCTGCATCAGATACCATTTTCCAGAATCCTTTTGAAAATACCTCTCTTGACCTTTCGTTCAAAAGCATCCAAAATCCTTTTCTTCTGCATTGTCTTATTCCAGGTTTCCGAAGAGTAAGTCAGGACAGAATGGATTAGGGTCTTGTAGAATAATGACTGTCTTTTTCAAGATAAAAATCCAGATCTAAGTAAATGCTTCAATCCATAAAAAGCTTTATAAACTGCAACAATTCATCTAATTATTTATGTTTTAGGATTTTGTTCTCATTAAACATTGACTCTAGATGAATGAATTCTGTAACCATTTCAAATTAGTAGTCCACAATTAAAAGATTAGTTGGGGTGTAAGCATCCCTCTCCCCTCTCTTTATATATAAGTCATATATTAAGTTTTATCTTGATTAATAATAAAATCCCCTAGTTCAATTTCACACTCAATAGTTTCAAATGCGTCTATTAGGTATCTCTTACTTTTGAATTTATTCAAGCATTTCTGGAACCTACTTTTGGGACATTTTCTTTAATCTGGCCTAATTTTATGACAAAATTCATCAGCATGTTAACTAAAAAAAAGAGGTACGTTTGTCGCCAAAGAACTGGATAAACTCCACAATTTTGACTTCAGCATGTATAAAACTTTTTAAAAGCTCGAAATTTAAAAATAATATCCCACCTTTGTTAAATTAATTTTGCATTCATTTACTCATTTATAAACTGAAGAATTACAATTATGTTTCTTTGTATAAACTACATAAATAAAAAAACCTTAAAATTAGATGGCAAAATAACTATTTGCGTATGTGCTTTAAATCATATACGAATAATATGAATTATTTTGATTTATAAATAAAAGTATTCTCACAAACATATAAGTAGAACATTTCAGGGGATGAAAAATGATTTTGAGTCTAAAGCAAGATCTAGCTATATATTCATGTGTGAGTTTTATCAAATGCAACTAATTCATTGTATACGCTCTTATATAACTTTTATATATATATATATTAAAAATGCTTCAAGATGGGTCTAGATTTAGAAAAATAATATCAACATCTTTGTACATAAACATTAAATAAGCTATATATATTTTGACAAAATAAAATTTTTAAAAATCTAAGGAAAAACCATTTTTAAGCAAAATAAAAAAGTACAGCTTATAAATATCAAACGCCAAGTATATCAGGTAATTAACATGCAAAAAAGGTTTAACCATCCACGCAAGATCCATCACATAAAAAGATCACGCAAAGCCACTCATTCTAACCGCAATTAAGTTTGTATACAAAATAACTATATATCTTTGAGTTAACCTCAAAAGTGAAGAAACAGTTTACCGTGGTTCGAAAACTAACGCAGGATATCAAACTAGTGTGTAATAAATGAATAAAAATAGGAATTAAAATATGAAAATAAAAATAAATATATTACGCTTTTGATCCATAGCGATACTGAAAAAAAAAAAGCAAAGAAAAACCTTATGTAGAAACTTCTTCATATGTCAGCTGATAAAATTAAATAAGTTTGCTTAAAAAAATGCGAATATTAATACAAAATGGAATTTTACTTTTATTTTTATTGTTATGTGATTATTTTATTTTGCTTATTTAATTATTAACGAAGACTTTTTTAAAAATATCCTTGTAACTCATGTTACTAAAGATCTATGAACAAATCAAATAAGAACTACTAATTTAAAGACAATAGTTATTCACAAAATGCATTTAAATTATACAAACATTACACTTTCATTGTTTTTAAATAATTTTTTTTTCACATTGCAGTAAAGGAATCAATTTATAAAAGTAGAATGAATAATTAGTGTACTTTTGTAATTTGTTTTTCCAAGGTTTGGCAACAGCGCTAGAATCCAGCGCTAAATGAGGGGTAATTGGCAACATTTCTATACAACATGTCATTAGGCTTTCCTCGTTGTGGCTGTTAGAATGTAAGAGACTGTTCAACATATGGCAGCTCCTTTGTCAATCTGCACTTCGGAGGAAAGGTGGACAGTGATTCGCTTTTTGTTTGCAGAAGGTCGGAAACCGGAGGAAAAAATTATTCGCATGCAATAGCCACGCTTTAAACGGCGCTGGGGTAAAGTAGCTTCTTTAGATGACCAATAGCACCCAGCATCGGGTAGATGCACAGACCATGCATTTTAGAATTTGATTATATTTTATATCAATACAGTAAACTGTTTATCGTGAAGCAAGCTCTACGATATATATATATATATATATATATATATATATATATATATATATATATATATATATATATATATATATATATATATATATATATATATATATATATATATTGGACAGAGCGCTTCAAACGGAGATCTTCTTTATGTGACGAAGAAAGATTAGGCAGACTCTTGACGCCAACCACTGAGGGTCGTCGTCGTTGAGGGTATAGTGATGAAAGGAATTGTTACTATTCAATGCAGGTATCCTACCTTCCCCAAACAACAAGCGCAGCAGTCCTCTTTTCTTCCTTGGTGCAGAGCGACAATGGAACTACCATGTTGAACGGTCTCCTACATTCCAACGACTACGAGGAAAGACGAGTGATACGTTGTATAGACGTGTTGCAGACTACTCCTTATTCAGCGTTTGACACTAGCGCTGTTGCCAAATCTTGGAAAGAGAAATTGCAGAAGAACCTCTACGTTTCTTCGTTTAAGACATTCTACCACTTTAAGTTAAAATAAATGTCTCTATGTTTTCTTATGCATTAACTTATATGCATAATTTAATATTATAAGGATATTGTTTTAAAATACTTCATGATATATCTTAATATGGCCTAATCTTTGATAAACGTAGTTATTTGCTCAAAGTTATTTATGTTATTTCTTCAGTACCGATTTCAGCTCATTTCGGGTCCTGAGCTCAGATCTACTGGCCCCCTTGGCACTGGGGGATCGAAATTTATAGCCATAAAATCTGGTTAAGTCCAGCTTATCTGGGACCTTCCGGGCCTCTGGGTGCCCAATGTAGAAATCAGCACTGTATTTCTTAAGTACTTAAATGTGTTCATAGTGTTACTAATGTATCCTAATCTCTTTATATTTAAAAAAATTAAGTATTAAAAAAATAACTTGGCATACATTATTTTAAGACTCACATCTAGTGCTTCTTTTAAGTTCGTATGTGTAATTTCAACTCTTTGGAATTGGTATTTAACATTTCAAATAAAGGTTATTACCTAAAGTAGGAGGAACTAAAATGTTTAATAAGGATAATTTCGGTTTGGTTGCATTTTTCATTCAATTTTCTGAAGAAATTTTATTAATTTGAATGTTTCCTGTAATGTTTCTCGCATCCTTCGGATGTGTTTACAAGTGTTCACAAAAATAACGAAAAATTTATTAAAAACAGAAGCTTTCTTCATTTTATATTCAATTGAGATGGATTTTATTATATCTCCATAATTCAAATGACATGTAGTTGGAGAATAAGTAAAATATCGTAAGAATGGCATTGCATTCACAAACTAAAATAAGTTGCACAACGTGATATTTAAAACAACAATGAATATACAATATGAATTTAAAGCTAATATTTATTGACAGAACTGGAAAAAAATTAAGAAATGTGTTTACAAAAGAAACTCTAATATACTTTTCTTACTAATTCGTTCGCAAACTCGGTATATTCAAATGTATTCCACGTGCAATGTAAAATGCAAAATACTACCAAATATATAGCAACGTTACAACACTAAAACACATCCAAACAAACACAATCGTTTACAATAATATCTTTGTTTATAACCCACCAGAGCTTTATTACTTTCCTTTTTATTTTAATTTTTTCCTTCAACTCAAAAAGAAAAAAGTAACTAATAATGCATCGAAAAGCAAAAGGAACAGATTGCCTCCGAATGAACGCCAATGATTGGTCTACTAAGATCCAATCATTCATGTCCCAGCGTTCATTAAGAGACGGATCCGAAAAATATCAGTAATGGCAGAAATGACAATTTCCGTTAAAGCGGACCACAGTACGTGAGCAACCTAGTACTATTTGTTCTCATTTCATGCTTTTAATCGAGTTTACTCGACCTTCTCCCTTTGCCTTTAGTGTCATTTGTTCTTTTTTCCCGGCGACACAATTTCTTTTGCAACGGGAAAAAAGAACTAATGGCGTATCGCGGAAAAACTACAATCCACGAGGAAAAGGAAAAGAACCGAATAGAAGTGGAAATACTTTGTTGAAGAGTTAACTCTATAAGCTTTTGTCTTCTTCCGGTAGTTCTGGTTCCCGTTATCATCAACTGACTGAACTGGAATTATTTATCGGTTTATTCGAATATAGAGAAAGATTTAGAATTATCTTGTGTCATAGGATTAGATACTCTTTAGGAAGATTTATTATCAACGTTTTTTAAGAAAAAGTAACATAAGTATTTTAGAAAAGAATGTTTCTATGACACGAAATAAAAGCAATACTTAATGCTTTAAGAATAATGCTTTTATAACAATAAATTTACATAGGTTATGAGAACAAAGATGTTTCATTTTTAAAAACAACTAATTTGTATCATATTTTAACCCTTTAACTGCCAACCGCGTATATATCGGTCTGGCTCAAATGCTGTTTTAAGTTCTCTGGACCTATAAATACGTCTTACCGAAATGCAATTCTATTTATTCTTTGCACTGCTATTAATACAAATAATCCGAGGGCTTCTGAATGCAGCATAATGAACTTTAAAGTGTTTTCGAAGCATTTATTTATTTCAGAGAAATATTTGTTTATTTGTGCCTTTCCCCCCCTCCACCCCCTCAACGTGAAAACGGAGGCACCAGGGAGAGAATTATTTAACTTTAAATCGGCAGTTAAGAGGTTGATTAAATAATTATATACGAGAAACTAGCACTACCTTGCTGCTAAACCATTATTGTATACTCATTCAACTCTTTTAGCTTTGACAGCTTTTTAACCCTTCAAAACTTTTTTATTATTTTTAAGGATTTAAGGTATACAACTACGTTCGGAACCGCGATTTTGCAAAAGCGTATAAAAGGATAATATTTCTGATATTTAGTATCACTTAGATTAGAAAATGTATATAAAGTTGTTGTAAGAATAGTATTACAATAAAAAAATTATTTAAGTACAATATTTTGACAAAAAATGAACATAGAATGACCAATTTTTAAAATATTCTCCTTTTGTGAAAAATGCTTCTATTATAATAACATTTTGCCTGTATATAGCTCAGACCTCTGTATAGAGGCTCAACAAGAGTTTTTGAAATATATTACTTAGAAGTGGGTTTATCCATGTTTTACGACAACAGAGGGGAGAAATTTTCAGAAAAAAACGCCGATAATTATTTCAATTGGTTGTACCTCTGAAAATAATGTGAATTTTTCAAAATTTCTAGTTGAGCCTCTGTATAGAGGTGGGAGTTATACACAGGTTAAATATAATTATAATGGAAGCATTTTTCACAAAAAGAGAACGTTTTGAAATAAAAGCTATTCTAATTTTTTGCCGAAATATTGTATTTAAATAATTTTTTGTTAAAATACCCTTAAAACAATTTTATACATGTATTCTAACCTAAATGATACTAAATATCATGGAAGTTATGCAATTATGCTATTTTTTCATACCACGGTTCCGAACGTATTCGGATACCTTAACGTAAAACAATAAAATATAAATAAAAAATTTAGTTTTTACTAAAATGTTAGTTTTACTAAAATATTAGTAATACTAAAACTTATATATATATATATATATATATATATATATATATATATATATATATATATATATATATATATATATATATAACTAATACTTAAACCTTTAAATATTAGTTTTTACTCTTAAGAATACTCTGCTATTAATGGAATCGAAAGGAATCTTTTCTTAAGCTAGTTTAAGGTAAAATCGCTAAATATATTGGATTCAATAACAACAACAAAAATCTAACTAATTAAGACCTAAAAGAAATGAGCTGTATATACTATATTTACCTACCTGTAAATGGAATTAATACAGTGTTTTAAGCAACAACTGTGATAGAAATTTATAATCTTAATAATTAGTAATTTATAAATTTGAGGTTATATTTCCTATTTTTCTGAAAATTCTAATCACAGTCTTTTTATATGCTCTGTAAAGTATTACTCCAAATAAACTTATATCACTTCATAAAACAGAACTTCTTTTAAAAATGTTTAATGGAATATATTTGAAATATAACATCAACGCTTATGAAATAATAAAAATGCATTACAATAGCTCATGAATATTCTTTTGCTATATGTCTATTTTTCATTTTACCAAACATGATTAAAATTGTTTATTTAAAAACATTGAAAACATATACAATATCATCAGAATTTCTTTAAATGAACGATTGCCCCTTATATTCTCATCATATATGCTGTACAAAAATGTTATTTAATTATCTATATCAATTAAATGAATTTATTAATTGATATATATATTAATAAATTTGTTGCATTTATTCTAATATAACATCAAATTGAGCAAATTTTGTTATTTATGTTACGCGCACGTAAAAATAAAATACCTGCATATACAGGTTTTCTAAGTACATAATAAAAAAAGCATAAAAACATTTAACAAATAAATAAATTATAAAGATATATCTTCCAAATAAGTCAAAAATGTGCCAAGAAAAGTCAATTCTATGCTCTCTAAATAAAAACCCACATTGATTTTTTTTCCATTGTTTTATTTCTAGACTTTGTATCTCGCGGAATTGTTCTTAAAATGGTTTAATTAAGATAGTGTGTTCGTTTTCGTTTGAAATGTAGTTTAATCCTTTTCGTGACGTTAGAAAATTACCAATGTTTCATGATGAAGTCTGTTTTTAATTTACTTGCTGCGTGTTCTTCGTCAAGCTGTCACGCAAGCACTGAATCCCCTATTTTGTTTCTTTAGAAAATAGCTTACCGAGAATCATTTTCACTGGAGAGATAACCATAATTATAAATCTTGCTTGTGAAAGACATTCCTCCTAATTAATTACGTGTGTGAAATAGATCTCTCAACACACACAAAAAATGCATTTGGTTATCTAAAGAGTATTTTCCTAAAAAATTAGAGAAATACTCGTTTAGTTTAGAAGCTTGTTGACTTAAAACGCAGAGAAATTAGAAAATTCAGAAATTAAGCGATAAATGACTCATCTTTTGAGTTCATCTTTGATTTCAAGTATTTAAACTAATATGACATTTGTCAAATGTATACTAGAGATTATGAAGCTATATCGAAAATATTGTTAGATGTTATTGATTTCGAAACTATATACAATAAAGTATTCTTCACTCACATATATCTACATATTTTGTTTTTCTATATTCCTGTTCTAGAGCATGTGATTCCTTCTATTTATGTAAATAAGAATGTGAAATTAATTATTGAAGTAGCATTAAGTTTTATTTTATACGTATTTTAATTTTGACATACACACACACATATATATATATATAATTTGTACATACTATTTTATTCTTATATTTTTTATAGTAATTACCGTAAAATCCGGCGTATATAACGCGCACCTATAATTTTAAGCTGCATTTTTTAATTTTTAAATATATTCGTCGTATAACGCACATCCCCTTTTTACGAAGAAATCTGGAATGTTAGTAAATAATGTTTTTATGTGTTTTAAAGGGATTTAATGGAGGTATTATCCCAGACTTTTTTTTAAAAAAAACTGTATACTTCTAACACTACAACTCTTATATCTCATAAGGCATGTCATTTCCTTTAAATAAACAGTATTTTGATATGTGTAGAAGCAAAATAAAATTTTGTACTCTGTCTTTTGTTATTTTTAAACTTATCGTTTTTGTGCACGCACCCTTAAATCTTGATCTTATTTTTGTGTTAAAAGTATGCGTTATTCGTCGGATTTTACGGTGATATTTTAATATTAAATTTTTATTTTCTCTCTATTTATATGAAAAAGTGACTCTCTCTCACACACATATCGCGAGATCTCCGGAACTAATAGACCAACATACTTCAAATTTAGTAAGCTTGTTTTTTTGTTGAGTAGAGATCCGCCAGTAACGGGTTTTAATGAGATCGACGGATTTAAGGGGTCTTTAAAGTTAAAAATTCCTGGTTTTGAATTTTTAGACCTACAGACTAGAAATTAGTCGAGCATGTTTATGCTTTGAGTAGAAATTCGATGAAAATGTGTTTTCAGGAAATGAAAAGTACAGAGGAAGGGAAGGCGTAAAAGACCATTATACTTCTGCGTTATAAATTCAAGCCCTGTCCTTTTTAAATCAAAATACGATGGCTATAGGAATTTTTTTTTCAAATCAACTGAAACCTTAACGCTCGGAAAAACATCAGTTACTTAAAAACAGTATATAACCATAAAATGCCATGCAATGCCCAGCGAAACTTGCGGTTGAACGGCTAGTTTAAGGGCATAATTTTATAAGTAATTCATTTATGTTCTAAAATACATTATTCTTACAATACTTAAACACTATTCATTGTCAAAAGAAGTTCTTGATTATTTAAATGCGCTTATAAACTTCGCAATAAAATAAACCATCTTTTGTTGGGAAAAAAATGAAAAACTTTACAGGCATCGAAATTGGAATTTTCCCCCTAACTCCTTTTCAGTCAATTTTCTATTTATCAGACAGTATCATTCAGTTTCACACATTCGCTATACATTCTTTTGAATGCGTAAATTGTTTGTGTTAATAAGCTTGATGTGAGACTTAAATAAAATTAACAACTAAGTATCAAACATTTTGAATATTTAGCAATTTAAACAATGCTACTTTGAGCATATACAAGACACATCATTGTTTGAAAAGTAAATGATACTCAACAACAAATAATGCCCTTAAAGGAGTTTGGTAATTATAAACATACTTTTCCAGCCATTTGAGAACGTTATGTTATTTTATTTTTATGCAAACTCATGAGCAATTTATCTCTCCGTTGTTTCTTGGAATAAAGTTTCTGCGCTTCAGGCAAATCTCAGTAAGATTAAGCTCATGATGTTAAGACATATAAATGAAATAATTTCTTTGAAGAATATACTCACGTGACAATAAATCGTCTATGGTAATTTTGATGGCTCAACGTCCTTGCTATATTTTTGTTGTGAGATTTCTATTTCGTAAGACAAAAATTTCAGTAAACTTAATTATGTGGTATTTCAGTAAACTTATTAATAAAATTTTGATTTATACGAACATAAAATTCATTATGTTTCCTGTCATATTAAGAGACAGTTTTATAGTTACCATTTATTTCTTCCTATGATTAACCTTTTAAACACCGCTCTATAATAAAAAATGACACAAAATATTTATTGATAAAAATGCTACTTTTACTATTTATACTACGGGCGAATAACAGCCCAAGCGGCATTTCTCAATATAAGAATTTTGACTTACAAAAACAAGGTATTACAGTCGACTCTTGATAATTTGAAGCTGGATGGACCAATGAAAAACTTTGTATTATCAAGATTTCGAATTATCAAGAGAGTAGGAAAAAACTATCAAAATGCACGAAGAGAAATGTTTTTCTAACACATTTAAATTTTAAATTGTGTAATAAAACAACAATTGCACCTATGTATAAAATTATTTCAAAGTATTTTAAATAAGTACATATTATACAGCATAAACATTATGCAGAAGTTAAAAGTCCTGTGTTAAAAGAATACATTTATATATTAAAAACGATTATTAAAAGAAAACATACTATACATAATTAATCTTTTTTGACGAAAAAATCAGTTCAATATGTTATCGGTTCCCTCAGGCACTGTCCCCAACACCATTGGATCTTCAAGGCAAGGTCCAGTCCAGTTCATGCCCTATTTGCCCCCTCCATGCCATAAGTCACACAGATGATTCATAGATCGTCATGTCATTCTGACGCAAAATACACAATCCTACGCATCTCTTCTTCACAATAATGGATCATCCTTTCGGAATACATGTATAATAAGGCCACATGTTAAAACTTTGCTTGGAACACAAGGAAAACATGACAGACAATTGGTCATTAAAGGGTCTACGTTATAGGGGAGACACGCAAAGACAATGCAACACAAAGCATGTAAACTCCAAACTGTTTAATACAGGACTACATGATAGTGAGTGTTCGAACTGTCGAGAGTTTTATAAGATAATTTCGAATTATATGGCCGTGGGTAGCCTAGTGGTTAGAGCATTGGACTGCAGACCGGAAAGCCTGGGTTCAATGCCCGATGCCTCCAAATATCCTCCGAATAGACACACACGGAGTACGTGCTCTTTGCATCAGTGGGTCCGAAAGACTTGTGGGCTGAAACACGAGTGCAGGGGACTGGAGAATACTTCCCTCCCCTTCAGTTCCATGCCTAAATTGTGGAGGTGGAGATAGGTGGTATCGCCATCTATCATCCCTTCGGTGAATTTCGCCGAGGTAATTCGTGCTGTCACCTATAAGGCGCTCAAGGCCAATGCCAATGACAGATGTACTTCTAGCCCCTTGCCACGATGAGTTTCATGAGCCTCGATCTGACTACGTCAGACAGGTGGCATTAAAACAACAATAACACTTCTAATTATCGTGTGTTGTAATCTTGCCAGCCAACGGATTTTAATTCTAAATATTAAGTGTGCCAAAACGTATTGTTTTAGTTCGAAATATCAAATTTACTAGGGTCTGTGAGCATATATTTCGAAGTGGTAAGAGGTTCGTATTATCGAAGGTTTGAAATAGCCAGAGTCGACTGTATATGCAAATGAGTATTATATACTGAAACGAGTTATCTCAGTTATATCTCTATAGGTTTCCCTCTTAAAACCAAAAGGTTTTTTTTTAATTTAAAGTTATTTAATTTTTTTTAACAGCCACCTTCTTACAAAGTAAACGTTATTTGTAAATGTTAAATGCTAGAAAAGTTATTTGACATGGTCATAAATAAATAATTGTATTTCTTCTGTAAAACAATCATGCCAACCGTGGGTTGCTACCTATTTTAATCCACGCCTTTATTTGTCACCTTGTCGAATTATTATCTTCATATTGGTTAGAGATACAATACACAAAAGTGATCTGATGGCGCATTTGGGTATAATTTGTTTTTCTTCTTAGCCAAAAGTGTGGGCTAAAGTAGAATTTTACCCAACCGTGTTATTATTGCTTACAATTAGTTGTTTTCAAGAAATATCTTCCAAGTTTCCTTCGAGCCTAATATTATACTAATATTTTTGAGCATTAAATAAGACGGCTGCATCTCATCTGCTTTTATCAATATGGGAAATTTAATTCTCTATCTAAGATCGAGATTATTGATCTTATCATCATATATTTAAGATTAATTGATTTGTGCTTTAATTTGTTATTGCAAGGTACTCCAGCACGTCGAGTCCGAATAAAAATCTTTCGAGTACGAAGTCCTCAGAATTACTTACACAAACTTTAGTAGTGCTGTAACAATAGAAAAGTTTGGAGTAAACATACTTTAAGTCAATATTGCATTAGTAAAATAAAATTGAGAAGGTGCTCACTTTAAATAAAAGAAACATTATTATAATGTATAATGTTTTGTCAGGATTTTGCTAGGGATAAACGTTCGAGCGCATAATTATTTTTCTTATTTTACTCAAGTGGAAAAATACATATTTAAAGCTAATTCTATGCGGTGTGATTTAATCTGATTCTATATCTATGCGTTTTGATGTGCACCCTAATTTGTAAAAAGAAAGTTCTGTCATATTTTTTCTAAGAAATAATTTTTTCCCTAAATGCTTTATTAAACTGTAAATGATTGTTGCTGTTAATCATTTTCAATATATTTCGTGTAAATATTTCTGAATACTTACGTCCATCAAGCAATTCATCAAATGCAAAGACCAAACGTAGATATATTTCACCCATTTCTGGAAAACTGTTCCTAAGCGCATGCAAACATAATAATCTTGTTCATGAGTACGATGATAACATTTGTCGACGTATTTTGATTTGGCGGTTGTTTTATAATTTAAGGAATAATGCGTATTACGTTTAGTAAAAAATTTTTCTCATACTAAAAATCACACTTGTCAGGTGATGTTGGTACTAACGTATTATCACAACCGTATTAGCCACTTTGAATGGAACGAAACGCATGTTTGTCAATTTAGCTCGTGTGACACATGCGAAATTTGTGTTGTGAACATGGCGAATTATCTTGAACGTTGGTATTATTGCGGTTGCACGTATAAGTACCGTGATATTTCTGAAAATCATTGAAAATTTGAAAGGTAATATAATTTCCCCCCCTATTTTATCTTTCATTTTCTTAAAATGCTCTAAATACATATATATATATGTCTTAGTACAATATCAAATAAATATTCCAATACAATTAATTTGTTGCAATAATTTAATTTCTTATTTTATCTCTTGTCAGGATAAATATTCAATAAAAATGAAACGTAAGTTCTGTATTTTTTCCCTTCATGAAAATGCGCTGTAAAAGGTAAATAATCCAAACTTTCGTAATCCCTTTTAAACGATGAATAAATAAATTCAGTTTAAAAGTATTTGAGAAAGATTCTCATGAAAATTTTTAAAACGCTTTTAGCCTAGAGCAATTTTTACTTGCTCTTCACTATTCTTTTCATAACTTTTAGTTTAAGTAAATCTTTGCATACTTTTGGGGGTAAGTAAATTATGGGCGAAATTGCAAAAGGAGCACAAAAACATATATTAAAGTAATCGCATAAAGCTCCATGTGGCTTAACAGGAAATGCAAAAGTTTCAGGAGCTTATAAAGCGTAACTTTAACTTAAAGTGCAGGCTGTATTGAATAATAACGGTTGAAAACTTTTATTTTACTGATTTTTATATAAAGGTAAGGATTTACGCAAAGTGTTAGCATCATTTGTAAGCATTATCTTTCAAATCCAAAAATCAAGGAAAAAGCAGGAAAATTTTGATTATAAAAATTTATTCCTGGGAATTTAATGAAGATTGACAAACACATTAAGGTATCCGACTACGTTTGGAACCGTAATTTTAAAAAAACACATAAATGGATAAATTTCATGATATTTCGTGTCACTTAGATTAGAATACATGCATAAAATTGTTTTAAGGACATTTTGACAAAAAACAAATATTTAAATACAATATTTTGGCAAAAATTAACTTAGAATAACCTTTTTTCAAAATGTGTTCTCCTTTTGTGAAAAATGCTTCTACTATAATAATATTTTGTCTGTATTCAGACTGTTGTTCTCCGACCTCTGTACAGAGGCTCAACTATGATTTTTGAAAAATTCACATTATTTTCCGAATTACAACCAATTGAAATAATTATTGGAGTTTTTTTCTTAACATTTCTCCCCTCTGTTGTCGTAAAACAAGGATAAACCCACTTCTAAGTAATATATTTCAAAAATTCTAGTTGAGCCTCTGTACAGAAGTCTGAGCTATATACAGGCAAAATATTATTATAATAGAAGCTTTTTTCACAAAAGGAGAATATTTTGAAAATTAGTCATTCTATGTTCATTTTTTGTCAAAATATTGTACTTAAATAATTGTTTATTGTAATAATATTCTTAAAATAATGTTATATCCATTTTCTTATCTAAGTAATACTAAATATCATAAATGTTATCCAGTTATACGCTTTTGCAAAATCACGATCCGAATGCATTCGGATACCTTAAGAAACAGTTCATAAGCTAGCCACAAAAGAAAAACAATAAGCTTAATTTTTGTCTTGATCATGCACGAAATGGTAACAAGCCACACACATATGTAATCATATCTAACAACGTTACAGACACGATGATAATCTTCTTTGCCAAAAATGATGATATTCATTAATGCAGCTAGCAATGAAGCCCATTGCTTTATCAAAACTGTACAAAGGCCCTGAAAAGATGCAAAAATTTGGGTTAATTGCAATAATTTATTTTCCTAGAACATCCCAGAAGAAACATGGATGTGTATTGGGCTGAAGTCCTCTTGAGATTCGATGGTAGGGATCGGGGACCTTCGGACTATTCCTCTTGGTGTTCTTCCTCAAAACTAGGGTGAAGGGGAGAGAAGTTGTATTGTCATCTGCATGATGCTCAAAGCCTCAACAAGCGACAGATATAATCTATCCCCTCCCCCCTATTGTCATGATGAATTTGCGCATCCTCGATCTGATTTTATTGTCGATCGGATGGGATAAGTAACAACAACAGAGCATCCCAAACATATTAAACCAGGTTCAAGACCGGAGAATATGCTAGCCCACCCATACACACAATAGTCTCTACCAACCAAGCTCTACGTGGTCTGGGGTCATCATTTTTCAAGATGAAGGAGCCACCTACACAATCTACGTTAAGACGATCGATTAGATACCCATTGCTTATCTATGTAACTGAGTATTTACTCTTAGAATCATTACAAAGCAGTGTGGCCATCAAAAGAGAAATATACTGCCTTCAAAGATACATTAAACCCCCAAAATCCGTCATTTTCACAAATCTGATTAAAATAAGAATGAGTAGAAGCAGAAGCAAATATCTTTTTGAATTAATGTGCATATAAAATCTGCACTAATCAGTGAAGAGTACTGACCTCCGTCGGCGTGTATACTAATTAACACGTGTGTGTATCCAAATCAATATTTCTTCCTGTGCCTAATGTATGGAGTATGTGCAATGTTCAGAACATCTTTCATGCAACTTTTCTTCATGAAACCTTCTTTGCGAAGTTGATCTAAATACTAGCCCCTGAATGGCTGCTACAAAAAAAAAGAGTAAGTTAGCGTAAAATTTTTGCATCTTTTCCAATGAGTGAAAATCAGAATCGTTTTTTCACATTTGTAGATCTAAATTTTTTCGAATGTACCTTCTAGAAATCGATTACTTTTTTAGAAATACTATCCAAATTTTATTACTTACAGAGGAACGGACACATTAAATTATAAGCCATGGGTTTTCACGTGAATTTCTCTTGACTAACCTCTGAAACTAATTAACTATGTTGTTTGATATGAGATATGAATCTTATGAAGAACCTTGATCTTTGAATGTGAGTAACAATATTTAAGTAGAATCATGCAATGAATAATAGGAGAAAGAAGAATAAATAAAAGTGAGGAAAAAACAAAAGAAATATAAGAGTACGAGAAAAATAAATTATGATGATTAGGTAAATAGATGGTAGGGGAGATGCTGTTTTAAAGATCATAAAATGAGTAAACATTCTTATTTGATTCCAGACAAATTTAATTTATTTTGATGATTATTTATTTAATAGGAAAATTCTGCATTTTTAATGTTTATTTCTATTGATTACTTCCAATTAAGTTTAATTATAAAATATCTTCATTACTTATGTTAAAATCCCAAATAATTTGTTTTAAGTAATTTCTATAATATTACAATTCAATATACTTTCTTACCTCAAACCGTTCAGATAAATATTATGCTAAGGTATTCTTTGTGATTCCAATTCTTTCAATATTACATTTTTATTGGCTTTAAAAATTTACTCAACCCTCCATATACGTAGTATAATAAAATAATATAAGATACCAAATGAGAGAGAAAAGTTGTTTAACCTAAATATACATATTTACATAATTGAATTTGGAAACGACTGATGTTATTGTTTTTCTTATTCGAGCATTTTTGATAGCTTGTTTGAGAATGTAACCATTTTATTAAAAATGTATTTAGAGCTTTTACCCGTTATATTCCATAGGATTTTACTGAAAATTTATCATCATATAATTGGTTAAACCTCATTATTTAATAAAGTAGTCCTATGTCTGCAATATTAATAATAATAATGCAGTACCTACCTCTTTTTGTTTCCAACATTTCAATAATCTACTTTAATGTATAGTAATGAAATATTTTTTGTCTCCCAAGTAGACCATATTAAAAATTATATTTGTATATATATGTATATATATATATATATATATATATATATATAACTTTTTAATCCCAATAAACTAAAACTTAAATAAGTATTAAATGCTAATATGCTGCGTATGAAATTAGGACAATTAAATGCTAGTCCCTTAAAAAATAAAAATAATTATCCAATTCCAAACACTTATTATTTAAATTGTTGCCTATATTTTTAAACAATCCAAGTTCTCTAGCAGTTAAGCTAATGTGATTTTGCTTATTCAATTTTACTTTCCATTTTTGCATTGCATCGTAAAGCTCTGTTACTCAGCTTTAGAATTCTAATCGAAATTATTCTATCGACTGAACTTTAAGTACTTCCCTGGAGGCAATTAGGGTGAGATAGTTATTATACTCCCTTTATTGATTTTATTTCTCCTTATCCTGAATTTTCAAGTTTATCATTCAGTCGTTTGGATCATTTGATATTCATCCAATAGCACTTGAGAGAGAAATTTCTGAGCTTAATCAGCAGATATCTCGCAAGATTGCTTAACTGGTTTATGTGATCAAAATAATCTTCGATAAATTATTAAAGCCAGAAAGAGTATACCGGTTCGAGAATGTTACTTATAAAAGTAACTGTACGAACTGAAGATATATATTTTATAGCAATAAAAAAAGCTAAATAAAAAATCGAACGACTCATTTTTTTAGAAATTTCCATTAATTTTAATATGAATGGGAAATTAATTAAAATTCAAATAAACGTTAAATTTTATTAAACTTTAGGGAAAATATTTACAAATATACACGTCTGCTTAAAATTTAGAATGGAAAGAGAAGTAAAAAAATCTTATTTAACTTAATAAACATGTTCATATTATTTTTGTTTGTTAAACATTTAGACAATGTTTGAAAATGTAATCGTCTGCTATTTGAACTTAAAATTCGGAATGAAGTAAAAGTTAATCAAAACAATCTTATAAAATCATGTTTATTTCATTTTTGTTTATATAATAGTAAAATCACATTTCGAAATATAGTTATTAATTTTTTTAAAATTAGGAATGAAATAAAAATGAATTGAAACAATTTAATGAATTCATGTTTATTTCATTTTTGTTTATATAACATTGAGATAATATTTAAAAGCATAATTGTCTGCTCAGAAAACTTTTTAAAATTAGGATTGGGATAGAAGTGAATCAAAACAATCTTATAAAATCATGTTTATTTCCTTTTTGTTTGTATAATATTAAAATAATATTTAAAAGCATAACCGCATGCTAATTAAACTTTTTTAAATTAGAAATTAAATAAAAATGAACTAAAACATTTTTGTGAAACCATATTTATTTCCTTTTTGCTTACATCGAGGACATAAAATTTCAAATAAAAGCGTTTCTTCGAGACTGCTTTTTTTATGAATGAAGTACATAATAAAAACAAAAGTTTTGAAAACTAAACTCTAAAAATATATACTTTGCATATGTTTATACTGTTTTTTTCTTTTGCTCAGCATATGTGTCAAATATATATTTCTGTTTCCAGAAACAGGTTTAGAAAGTTAACCTTCAAACATAATAATATTTTTTACAGTGTCTATTTCTAAAAATCTTATACAGATTTTTCCACTATAAACCACCACACTTTTGCAAAGATGTTACTATAAGTAGCTTTTGTTCACTTACTTAAGGTTTAATTCATTTTTATTTATTTATCTTAATCATAACGTGATTAAATATAAATTCTTAAGACAATAATATAAAATTCAAACAAAGTACTACATTTTGCTTTCATTTTCATTACATAACAATAACATATACTCCCAAAAAATCCCCTGTTCATAAATGGGATTAATGTTAAATTCACGTGCATGAGCAATTTTACCTATTTAATGAACTGTTGAAACATCATTTTGAAATCTCTGAATATTTAAACCAATACTTGAACAACATCAACAACCCAAATCTCAGAGACAGAAGATTTATTAATAGATTATTTGGAATTTCAGTTTCAGGGGACCTGGCATTCCAATCCTGCAGTCAACTTGAGATATGCAGTGAATTCCACCAAAAGGATCTGATTTATTTCCTTCTCAACGTGTCCTCACCTTGGAATTTCGCTTGTCAACCCGGATATCATGTTAACGAGTTTGCGCAAGTGCTAAGTTTCTAAATCTTTATCGCATGATTTCGACTATCAGTCAGCAAAGCAATTTGCATTCTGCCTCTACTCTCATCTTTCAGTTACAGTTTCAGCGTGACTAAAGAGAATCAGCTGCTGACTATCGATTAGAGCTAATGTGGGTGTTAGGGAGTTCATCGATATATTTCATGATATCAATGGCATTAAATTTTAGATGTATATGTCGAGAGATTTTTAGGCATAACTGTATTTTATTGTTGTTGTTGTTGTTTATGTGTTTTTTATCCTGGTAACATATCAAATACAAGTGAAGAAGAACACAAAGCATGCAATACAACAAAAGAATATTTCATTTATTACAGATGATGATCCCAAGATATAACAAGAATGAGTGCGCTGCTTTCCTTTCGAGACGGGAATTCATTACAGGCGAAAGACCGACTTCTTTCCCGAAAAAGATACAACCATGGCTTACTCGGGATTCGAAACCGAACCCACTTGTTTATAAGCCGAGGGTCATGACCCCCATACTGGCTGGGAGACACTGTATTTTATTAATTAGTTTGAGACTTGATAGATGTTTAATCTAATTTTGTCTTCATTTTCAAGTTAAAAATGTCCATATTCAATAATCAAACAAGTAGACTAAAACCACATAGTTATAAACTAAGAGCAATTTCAAAGCAATTGAATAATGTGATTACAGAGAAAAGAAAGAAAATTATTACAAAAATTTTGTTTTAAAAACTATAAATGAAATAAATTATAAAATTAGCTTACAAGGATAAAACCACATGCTAGAAATACAAATATAGCTTTTGTGAATTCCAAGATTATTTTTGGCATTGTCGAGTGCCATATCTGGATGGTTGCAATGAGTTTGAGATTTAATTCTTGAAAATATATTCTTTCTGTACATTTTTTAAAGTTAACTATTGTATTAAACGAATGAAACAGAATAAGGCTCACCATGCCTGAGAAGGCCACCGAAATATTTTAACTACCCCCCAATCAATTTCAAACCACCGGTAGGGTAGACTCGGGTAAGGTCTATAGAAAGCAAATGCATCAAACAGTACGAAAAAAGAGCCAGTTTTTTTAACCACTTCCCAGTTTTGCCCTAACGCCGCTCGGGCACACGGAAAGGCACTTCCCTGATTTGCCCGAACCACGCTCCGGCAACATTTTTTCTACTCTAATCCTTTGATTTGCCCGTGTTTTTTGCTCGTTTAAAGTTAAGTGTTTTAACAGCTGTCTATAATTGTCGAGTGAAGTTAGGATTACAAAAAAAAAATGTCTAAAAGGCTTCAAGATTAGGTTATACTGCCTTCTTTTAGACTAGATAAGGTGGGTTTTTTTACTAAATTGGTGTACCGCAAGCTACGAACACTATTTCTTTTAAACGCGGGGCTTAAAATAGAAGAGAAATTAGTGATTATGAGAGGCTCATAACAGAAAATAATTCTGATATTGACTCAGATAGTGAGTCCGAAATTTCTGTACATGATTCTGGAAGTAATGGAAGTTTGTTATCGGACTTCTCTTGTGGTATAGATAGAATAGATCAGCATCTCACAAATTACCAAATAACGAAAAAGGAGGCAAGAGAAAAACATAAAATAAATATTCTTCCATCTTTTAAATACATCATCGTGGAATGCCTTCGTTTTATACAAGAAACTGGGAGGTAAATTATGTCATTTGAATTTAAGGCTTGATATTATAGATCGCCTTATTGAAAGACAAGGGGCAATAAATGAGAAAAAATGATGACCATGAATTTTGCCCAGTACCGTACAATTTATAGAAAAAAACTTTTTAGAAGCAATTCTTCCCATCGACAAAAAACTGACACCAACAAGGAAATGTTTTTTTGTTGTTCAAAAAGAAACGACTTTGGAAAACGGGTGAAAAAAGAAACACGATATTTTTGTCCCGATTGCGATGCTGGACTATGCTTGTCTCCCTATTTTAAAATTTGCCACACAAATATAGAGTTTTAAGAGAATAATTAACTGTAAGTACAATATTATTTTTTTAAATCTAATATGCATTTTTGAAAAGTGTTCTTTTGAGATCTCTTATTTATTCGAAAAAAATCCAACTTCAAGGAAAAATATGTTTTTTTTTTCAATGAAAATAAAAATTAGCATAATTCTTTAAATTCAGTATTTATAACATTTCTGACTGATGATTTGAGTTTATATAATTTTCATTTAATTTTAAAAATGCTTACAAAAAATATGCTTATTTTTTAACATAATATGACATAAAAACGATACTGCTAAGTGGTTAATGAACAAAACGATGCTTAAACTAAAACAGCCCAAATCGCTAATTTGATGTTACATGAAAATGAAAATTGGACCAGAAAAGTATCATAAAAGAAAAAAAAAAACTAGAAGCATAAGTAGTATAAAGTATTTTCAAATGAGGGACCATCATTTAAATTTACTGTATTGTGTCATAGAACAAACTTATTTTGAGTTAAATGAATGATTACAATAAAAGTATCTTTAAAAACTTATCCTCGAAATGATGACACAATAAGGTGCTCTCGGCCTCACAAGCCAGAGGGGGTCTCTGAAAGCCGGGAAAGGGTTGAGGGCAGATTGGATTGTGTCTAGCTATCTTCCACCAAGAAAATATTGGGAGCGGCGTCCCTCTTAACCACCGGGAGTAAAAGGGTCCTATTTTGCTGGTCTTTCAGGTTAGCTGCACTCGATAGAAAGTTAACCGTATAAAATATATATGATTTTTGTCTGGGTTTGTGAGATCACCTCTGCACTTTGAAACCACCTTGTTAATGCTACATGATCTATTGCTTAGAAAAGTGGTGTATCATGATAAACAGAATAATAGATAAATGTTAGATAGAATAAACTGGTATAATATTTTGATTAAAATGTGAAGAGTTATCTTAGTTTACAGTTTCCTTCCCAAAATAATGAACGAAATAAATTACCAATTAGTTTAGGAATATGAAACCAACTAAGCCATGATTATTCATGATTTTGGTGAATCGTTAGATTATAGATGGTTTCCTTGAATTATCAGTATACTGATGAATCTATTAAGCTATAGACAATAATTATTTATTTTGATTTGAGCTCGATTAGTTTGGATGGATCTCGAATGTAATTATTTATATAATTAGTTCAAGATTTAGAATGTAGCGATGTTAAGTTCATCTGTTACTTTTAAAAATTAAATAGTTAAATATGCAAGCTATGATTAAATTTATCCATCATTAAATATTCGGATAAATATCTCAATATTAGAATATATCGTAGCTTAAATAAGTTCCATTAGACTACATTTATTTAAATTAGTCCTTATTAATTACTTACTCAAAAATTTATATAAGTTAACATTCTAAGAAATTTAGTTAGAATTGAAATATTCTGAAAATACTTCTCTCTTATTCTCTTTCTATACATTTTTAAAAATTTTTAATAGGTTTTACTTTAGAGCAGTTGTAGAAACAATGGAAATAGTAATAGAAAGTGAAATATCTATAAGATAGTTATTCTCACATTAGTTATTTTGATCAAGAGAGAAAGTATGTAAGTAAACTTTAAAAGTAGATTACTTACAAATAGAAAGGTATAAATATCATGTTTTAGTTATAGCTAAAAATAAAACAATACTTTATAGGTTAATGAAAAATAAATAAGAAACTACGCTCATGGGTAAGAAAAGGTAGGCTTCCCAAACCTTGGTTTTCATTCATAACAGAACTAATCTTAAAACTCATTATAATTTTAGTCCGAGGTGTAACAATTAAACAAACAAATTAGACTTAAAAATTAGCTTTATTTAAAACAGTGTACAAACACCTCTCTTTCAATCCCGTTCAACATACTCCCCTTCCCTATCAATACATAGCTGTATAGGAGTGATCCACCGTTCAAAGCAGTGTTACGACTCATTAGTTTTCACTATCTTCAGTAAGTCTGCCATTTTTAACTTCACATCATCAATAGATTGAAAATGTGTTCTCATCAATGCCATTTTTACTTAAAGAAACTGTTAGAAGTCATATGGTACAAAGTTTGTCCTCGGAGATTTCATCATTTTTTTTAAAGTTTTCATCAGTTCTTTTTGACAAAAATCGACCAGAACGTTTATCATCTTCAGGAGCTTCCCGACATTCTGAACATCATTTATGCCACTAAAAATGTAAACTCGTGAAATAAGCAGTTATCTTCAAACACTTCTTTTAACAATGTAAAATATTAAGTTGGAGTTTGTTTATTTTTGTTTTACGAGGAATTTCAAATGTATAAGCAGCTCGATTTTTAAGTTAATCATGATCGCGGCATTTCAACACGGCAACGCCTTACTCAAAAACAAGGATGAAAATCAAACTGAACTAGATAGAGGGATGGGATAACGTGCCACCAGCCTTAGAAGAATCAAAGTCATTTAAATTCCATTCCTACTCCTTCCATATGGCTTGGGTATGCACTGTCTGAGAATTTAATTGTCACACCTTGTACTTTAGATATGACTATTTCTTATACCGTTTGATTCAAAATTAGTGTGACCAATTTTAAAAGCATATAACTATTTATAATTAATTTATATCGTTTTACTACTGGTTTTATTTGAAAAATGAAACACTTAAATTACTAATCTAACCATTTTTATTAGTGGGAGTAAGATACAGTACTAAAATTAGATTCTCAAACCCGGAACGAAATTTTACAGCGTTTGAAAGATGGTTGTTCAAATTCTGCAAATAATGAAGCATTGAAAAATCAATAAGACATTTTTCTATTGTATTGCTATCTGAACTTCAAAAAGAAATAAAATTTGGCTTGCAATCAAAAGCTCCAGGGAAAATATGTGAACGAAAGGAAGTCTTAAATGAAAAAGAAAAAAAAGAGAAGTTGAAAAGAATTATCACTAGAAAATTCTGTGCCTCAAAAAGAACCTATGGAAAAGAAACTATTGATATAGCAATCGACAATTTATCGTTAGATAAAGAAAATTGGCTATAAAAAAGTAAATATTTCAGTTTGTCACCAAATTTCTCTTAGGACCGTAGAAAAACGAAGAAAACGTTCTTGGCCTCTCAATTTAATGCTACGCAAAGGTAGATATAAATCATGGATAATTTTTGATGAAGCATTGTTTTATCTGTCATTAACATTTGACAAAACGAAGAATCAATATATTTCAAGCAAAAAAACATCGCAAAGACGCAGCTATTTTGAAAAATATAAGTTGGCCGTCAGGTGTAATGGTATGAAAGGAAATGTCCTCTCAAGGCTTAACAACACAATTTTTTGTAAGACCAAACTTTAAAATTGATGCTAAATACTATCAAAATAAAATTTTGAAATACTTGATCAAAAAAAAAAAGTAAACGCATTTTCCCTCAAGGAAATTTTGTTTTTCACCAAGATTCTGCACCGGTATATGCTTTGTCATGCTGCAAAATCAAATATAAAAGGGATGAAAGATTAAAAAATAAATGTTCTGCCTCCTGATAAATGATTATCACTATCCCCAGTTTGTGTTCCTTGCGATTATCCTTTATGGGGATCTTTCAAAAACAATTAAATAGACACAAAGTAAGAGCATTTCAAGAGCTTCAAAAAGCAATTTAAAAGGGAGTTGGAAAACCCCCAAAATGACCGAAAAAACGGTTTTAGTTTAGCCGAAACACATACAAAAAGTGTACTGTGCTAGAGGAAACCCCATTGAAAATTCCATGTAAATAAATTTATTAAATAAAAACTTATGATCCTGTGAAATTGGTCACACTATTTATGAATATTATGAATCTACCGGTATATGCTTTGTCACAAAATTGATGCATATATAAATGTGAAAGGTGCAGTTATTTATAATATACATTTGCATTATTGATTCTAAATGTAATACAATTATATAACTGACTGAGTTTTGTGGCTGGTGCTTTTAATTCATCCTACTTTTGACACTATTTTAATAAAAAAATTAAATTATATACGTAAATAATTAATTATAAATCAAGAACTATGTATGCATTGAAAGAAAGCTAAAATATATTTTACTCACCCAATTCTTGAAAATGAATTTGCAAATCAATCCAATTACTTAAGTTTTAAACATATAAAAACGCATTTTATATATACTCAACATTTAATTCCGGAGGAAAACTTTTTCCTACCATAAAAATTATATTTTTATTTGGAAATAGAAAGGTTATGATGTAAATCCTTTCTATTCCGTAAAACAATATAAAAAGAATATTTTTTATTCTCCAAAGTACGACTGGTATTTTGAAGCATGGAGAAAGCTTGGAAGCTAATTATTTATGAAGAAGAAACCTTTTTTAAGAAACCGAACAATTGGTTCCATGGAACACAAACCTTTTTCTTGTAGTACCTTTCCGATACGTGAGAAACATCTAAAAACAGTGTACCTCTTTTCCTTCTTACTTGACCTTTACAAGAAGAATAATGTAAAGGACTAAAAAAAGAATACTTTATTCAGTATGCCTACGACAAACATTAAAAAAATGTTTTTCGATAACAAAGTGTCGAAATATTCCAACATGTGTGTTTGAATGTAGCTCATTGTACTGGATGTGATATGTTTTAAAATAAATGCTTTATTTGTGCTATTTTAAGCATTGAGAGGGAATAGGTACATGGGGAATATATAGCTTCATAAGACATGATAACAGAATTTTTCCCTCGATGTATTAAAATAAAATTATTAACTTTCTTTTGCATTCTTGAAATAAAAAATGTCATCATAATTAGTAAACCAAAATTAATAAAAATATGTCTCTCCATATTTAGTACCAGTTGAAATTTTTGAGAAATTTACCTTGAAAAATATACCATTTTAACGTTTAGTAATTAACGATTTAAGGAATTAATGAAGAAATATTAATTATATGATAGTGATAAAAATAGAAAGAAAATTGTATATGTGATATAAAAATAAACTGAAACCAAATTATTTATGTTAGAAACCTCATAGGGAAGATTTTAAGGTATCCCACTACTTGCGACAACTTTTTTTTTGAAAAAAAGGAGATATGGAGATCTTTTTGTGATTTTTATATTTATTTAGTATATTTTAAGGAAAAAATCCTAAAATTGGTAAAAGAAAAAAATTATTATTATTAAAATGGGAAAAAACTAGTAAAAATGAACGAAAAATTACATAAACGGGGCCCACTCTGTACAAAGATTTTATGAAAAAATTCTCAATTTTTCAATTTTGATGTGTTACTTTGTTATTCCTGTTTGAAGTGACCTTCACGATAAGAGATATTTTAATTTTTACAAAAACTAGAGCACTTTATCTAAGTCATTATACGAAATTGCTTAAAAAAACATTGACTATATTCACATAAAGAACTGCAAATGTTGAAATAAAACAGTTATTGATAAATCTGAAGATCAAAACACTTCTACTGTTATGCAGAACATAAGCAAAAAATTTCAGCTAATTATTTTCAAAACTTTTTGAGTAATCGCGGTCCCCGTTTGAGTTTTTCGAAAAACACATTTCGAGTAAAACGCATTTTAAAGTTTGACATCTTGTGTAAAGTTATGGCATTTGCTTTTACTAAAACGCTTGTAGTTTTTGTTCTAGTGGAGGGAAAATAAAGTACTTGTTATTGTTATTAAGTTAATAAAATGCTCTATGAAATAAAGTCATAAAAAATTTGCCAATTTTTGAAAAAAATCATGGTTTTAGGGTAGTCGGATACCTTAATTCATTTGAAAGGTTGTTTCAGTATTTGTTGCGTAATATTATGAATTTATTTTTTATCTATTTATTAAAATAATTCTAGCAAGCTCACACTCATTTTTCCAAAAATTTTGCATATAAATAGGACGAAGCAAACTGCATCTTCTTTCTTTTTTTCTTCTCCGTTTTTCTATGATAATTTTCATCGCGTCCCCCTTTATACAATAATAATGCATTAAATGTAATAATAATGTACTTAGACGTTAAAGCTACGATAAGATTTGAATTATAAATCGTACACATTATCAAGAAGAGTATTAAACTTTGTACATATTTTGGGATATTATAAGCCCATGGGAGTCACTAGTAACTATTAAACTTGTTCTTAACGTAGTATTTAGAGATTAGTTATCAAAAACATTGTGCAGTATTGATACGTTTATAAGTTTATTATATCAGTGTAAATGTGTATTTAATTATGTTCGAATGTATTTTGTTTTGCTTCATTTTAGTAAATTTGTAATTTTTTAAATCTTTTACTTTGAATTTTTCGATATCCTCACGCCCCCCGTAGATGGGTGTGCCCCACAGTTTGAGAAACGCTGAGATAGTGGTATATTAATTTAGTTTAATATATGTAAAATAAATGTTTTGATTTCGTTTTTAAATCTTTGAAGTTTATAAGTATAGTTTTGTTGTATATATTAGACTAAGTTATAGCTATATAATTTGCATCTTTCAATTTATTTTTAAGTTGTCTATTTTGTCTGTTATTCCTTTCAAGTTGAAGCAAAGCTATAAATATTTTATGGAGTACTATAATAGTTAAGTTCTTTATCTGATTCCTTGTGAAGTCCTGTAGGGTCATATTCAACAGAAATTAATTATGTGATTTCATTGAAATCTTAGATTTTAAAAAATATATTTCAGTTCACACACACACACACTTGCTTTATATTCCTACAGTTAAAGAATTTCTTAAAACAAAAATTTAAAGTAGGTGATACAGAACGGAAATATTGTAAACATTAAAAGGCCGTCTTAATTTACAATAATTACATCGAATTTTGTATAGTATTGATTTAAGAAGCATGTTTTGTCAAAAACTATAAACTGTAGCTTCGTAACAAAATTGTTTCAAAAGTCCTAACAAACATAAAGATTTATCGCTAAATTTTTAGGATGTACAGTAACGTGCTAGTCACACCATTTCATTATCGAAAATGTGTACCCTAATTTATTTAGTAATTATTGAATACTTGAAACAATTTGGATGTTAGCAGTAATCTAAAAAATAAATATGAAAGTACTTTTAAAAGAAAGAAATTCCTCTTAGCTAAAAATATTCCTCATTTTCGTAATACAAGGTAAATTTCAATTGAATTTCAACAGAAACATAAAAAAAAATAATGAAGCGAAACTAAAATCCTTTTACTTATTAAAAATAATACTAATTCTGAAAAACTGTGAACTGGATTTCAATGTTTTTTGAATTTACGAAATAAAATATTTCTAAATGATTCTTCATCGTATTCAAAATAATTTATGTCCTGAATGGTAAGAATGACATGAAAAATTTATGTTGCAGAAATAAACTTAAATGAGAAAAAGATAAATGGCAAAATAAAAATAAGACAATTCATTAGTGAATTATATTAATAGTGATTGTTTCATCATTGAAAATTTCTTTTTCATGTATAACATTTTGTAAAGAATTTAAAAAACATTATGCTATATTTTCATTTCTTTTACTTAATTTAAGATTATTTCACACGTGGAAATTAAAGTTAAATTAGTAAAAATACTGAAATATTTGTAATAATACGCTCTAAACTTGAAAAATATAATGTTTATAGAAAAATCAATAAATAAAATTATTATAAACATACAATTTAAATCATCTTTCTAAAACTCTTAAACACGACAAATAATTAATGTTTAAATAACCAAAAGATAAAAAATAGACTCAAAATTAATTTAATTAGTAAAAAATATTGAATCAAAGGAAACGAATTTCGACTTGCGAAGAACCAAAACGCAATTTAGTGAATATTTCAAGTACTACCATTTTTGACTGCGAGTATGTGGTTTCCAAATCTTTTATTTTCTTTATTACAGAAATCTCATAAATATACCTTGCATTCTTTTTTCAAATTAATCAGGTGGTAAACAATAGTTTCGCTCCCCCAGTATCATATTGAAATTTCTAAGCAACTTTATCAAGAAATGTGATGATTAAACATAATCTAATTCTTCTCCATTTTCTCAAGCGTAAGCAAAATTTATTTCCTTTGTTCTTAATTAGTGAGATATGCTGCAAACTTCGTTCGGAATGCAAATGAAGCAATCAATAGTCTCGTTCTAATTGCTTTAACAAGAAAGACGAAAGAATTATATGGATGTATTGATTCATTTACCGAACCTTTTAATTACTAACTTCTTTATGTAAGATTTACCTCGGTCATCATGCAATTCATCTTTTCAAGCAATGTATTTATTTTAACTGAAGAATATCTTAATCATTACCTATGTAAATACCACGTGCATGAAAATGTATATTCTTTTTGTTTGTTTACTGAAAGACATCATGGTCATTGCTTCTTTTCGCTTGGGTAAATTTGAAAGCATACTAATAATATTTATTCTATATTTTAAGATGTTATTCACGCATTTTTGGAAGTTTTAAAGATGTATATATGCATCTCGCTCAAATGTCCCGGACTTATGCATACGTCTTTCCAAAAAACGATACTTTTCTTTGTGCTGCTATCAGTAAAACTGTTCCAAAGGCTTTAGAATGCAATAAAATGACTGACAGTGTTTGCGAAGAATTTACTAATTTTACAGAAAAATTTGCTGCTTAATGTCTTTTCTTTTCCCTCCGATACACATCATGCACGTGCTTATTTGAAAGAAAATGGCACTGGAGAGTAAATTGGTAGTTAAGGGGTTAAACAACTAAATATCTGAGTTTATAAGTATTTAAAGCATTTTAACAACCTTTATCTACCGACAGTACTTATAAGTACCACTCACTTTAAAAATTACATAGAATAACCTTTTTTACGAATACTCTGACGATTCCTTGCAGGGATATTCTTTTAAATATACTCTTCCAAGATATATAGCAGCATGGGTTCTACGACGAGTATTTTAGCGTGCAAGGCGAATAGTTTTATAGCCGAAACTGCGTTTTCAGTGGATTGTGAAGATTGCCATTTTTGCTCCAAAAAAGTGTTTAATGTCAAAAGGTAAGTGTCTTATTTTATTTTTTTTTGCATGTTAATGAAAACCTAAGGAAACGATTTGACTATTTAGTTTAAGTGAACAGTGTATATAATTAATTTTACAGTGGAATATGTTTAATTAATTAGTTAGCTCTTAAGAGAACTTGGTACCCTAAAAATCACAAACCTATCGTTTTTTTTATTTTCATTTAATCTTATTCTTTGCATTATTATCTTTCGATTGATATATCACTTGTGCATGTCGGAAAGTTAGAAGTTGAATGAAACTTCATTTGAAAACAAATTAGGCAATTCAGCCACACCCCCTTTTTAGCTAAAAAAAAAGCTAAAAAATGCGTTATGATAAAAAAAATCTATTTCATAAATAGAAATAATAACTATAAAAAAGAATGTGTAGTATTAAAAGCAGAATATTTCCGAGGCAATACAATAATGTAATTTTTCTTCCTTGTGAAATGTGTGCATGTAAAATTTTTAAATTAAGGCATTTTATAATAATAATTTTATAATTTCAGTTCTTATTCCTGATATATTTTTCATACAAATGTAATACTTTAATATTATAAGAAGAAAAACAGCTAAAATTTCTGTCGAGACAGAAATTTTTTTTTTTAAAGTTTTTCTTGAGTTTTCTTGTGCAATTAGTACTCTCTAAAAGTTGATCATTTATAAAAATGTGTGGGTTGAAAACATATGAAAATGCAATTATTTTAAAGAAAAACGTATAAATAATATCTTAAAGTGGTATTTTAAGTTTAATTAAGCTTATAATAATTATTTTTTCAGAATTATAAACTTTAAAGTGGTTTTTCTCAGTTTGTGTTTTTCGAAACCTTAGTGCATTCAAAATGCTACTCTTTCGACAATTATTTACCAATCACTTCAATTTTTTTTCCTGCGTGTTAAAAATAAAGCATGTAATAAAATTAGGGATCCGTTTTGCTATAAACTGAATACTTTTTTTAAAAAAAATAAAATGTAAGACATGTTGGCTTTTTCGTTGATTTTTAGCCTGTATATCAACATTTTATTTTTTTCTCAATAACGAATGAAGTTATTCTAAAATCAATCCCTAAAGTTGTTAAGAACATGCATAAGAATATTATAAAAAATTTCAGGTCAAAAAATTAATTTTTACAAAAGGAGAAGGATTTTAAAATTTTCCCAATTTTCTTCAAAAAATTTTAATTTTTAAAATTGTGTGAAAAATATATGAAAATTTTCATCTGGTAACATTTTCTTGAATAGAAACGTTGTATAAAATGTTAAAATATAATTTTTAAATACGTAAATAAAGAAGTTTGCTCAAAGGGTGCCAAATCCCCTTAAGGATTAAATTTCCCAAAGTTGAGTATTTTGTTTATGTATATCCCTTATTTAACTATGTAGTGATTTAAAAAAAATGTTGCAAAAGAAAAAAACTGCAGTGAATTATAATACGCAGATAAAAAATTAACACTAGAATGACTGAACTTTAGTATATACCTATATTGCCCAAAAGCAGTCAAAATGACTGCATTGTGAAAGAATAACAAATGTGTGAAGGAATTTGTTTAAAATGTTAATTTTTAATATTTTTTTATATTATTTACAGCCATATAACAAGTTATTAGTAAATATTAACATTAAAAGAAATTTACTTCACTCGGAAAAAACATACTCTAAAAAAGTCTAAGAAATTGTGCCATTACATACACCATAGTTTTTCTAATTGAAATTGAAAAGCAGTCAAAATGACTTCCTTGGGCAATCTAGTGCTAAAGGCGTTTGTATGAGAGAAAAAAAAAACAAAGTAATTGATTTTTGTGCAAGTAGTTTCTTATATCTCAATATTTCTTGATAGCTACAATTAAAATATTTCCTGATTTTTTGGGGTAAAAATATTCAGAATCCAAATCAACATTTCAATTTTATTTATCGCGAAAAGCGATGCAAAAGTGTTCACGGTAATTATAAATATGGATTAAAAAATGAGTTTACCGTATAATAGGGAAAAAAACAGCATTGCAACCAATCCAACATTTATTTAATTGTACATTATTTGCACTCTTTCAATGTAAGGTATTACTGGAAATAATATGTGAAAAGATCATTTTGAGATACATTGTGTTGCTACCCGCATATAGCGGAGAAACATTCTAATTCCATTCACCTATTTCTGACTTGAATCACTTAACAGAATTTTTATTTAATGCCTAATTTAAAGAATCAATTCAATAATTTCGTAAAAATGAATTTTGTCAAAATTTCACGTAAAAAAATAACACTTATTTCTTATTAATATTAATTTCAAATAGTGCATTAAGACACAGAACCAAGATGAAGTACTCCTCTCTCTCTCTCTCTCTTTCTCTATCTTTTTCGTATGCTTCACAGTTTAATGTAATTACTACGCTATTCTTGGATCATACCATTCTATTATTTTTACTTCATTGGATACACAAATAACCTATTTTCTCTACATAAATGACTCTGAATGCAAAATAATATTGCTCAGAGAAAAAATGGGAGCTTTTCGCATTTGTTTTCTTTGCTATCTTACAATTCTAAAAATGAAAAAAAAAATAGATTTGACAAATCTATATGTAACTTAAGGTATCCGACTACGTTCGGAACCGTGATTCTGGAAAAGAGTATAAATGGATAATATGTATGATATTTAGTGTCACTTAGATTAGAAAATGTATATAAAATTATTTTATGAATATTATTACAATAAAAAATTATTTAAGTACATTATTTTGACAAAAAATGAACATAGCATGATACATTTTCAAAATATTCTCCTTTTGTGAAACATGCATCTATTATAATAATATTTTGCCTGTTTATATCTTAGACCTCTGTACAGAGGCTTGAAATATATAACTAAGAAGTGGGTTTATCCATGTTTTACGACATTGGAGGGGAGGAATTTTAAGAAAAAACGCCGATAATTATTTCAATTGGTTGTAACTCTGAAAATAATGTGAATTTTTCAAAAGAAAAATAGTTCAAACTCTCTGGAGAAGCACAATAATTAATATATAAGCACAATATTATTATTTTAGAAGCATTTTTTATAAAAGCTGAACATTTTGAAAAAAAAGTTATTCTATGTCAATTTTTTGCCAAAATATTGTATTTAAATAAATATTTTTTGTCCAAATGTCCTTAAAACAATTTTATATATGTATTCTAATCTAAGTGACAATAAATATCATGAAAATTATCCATTTATTCGCCTTTTTAAAATCGCGGTTCCGATCGTAGTCGGATACCTTTGGATCGAACATTAAAAAAAAATGTCGCCTGTTTCTGTAGGAGAAATGTTGATACTACCCAAATCCTATTTGGTCATGCTTCTCAGAATATTTTTTTCCTCGATATAATTTAATAAAATATATTAATAAATTAAAAACAATAAAAATTATCTAATAAAAGCAATTAAAACAATTTAATAAAACAATTAAACTAATTTAATAAAACACTTAAAATAATTTAATAAAACACTTAAAATAATTTAATAAAAACAGTCAAAATAACTTAATAAGCACAATTAAAATAATTTAATAAAAACAACAAAAAATAATTTAATAAAAACAATTAAAAAAATTTCATAAATTAAAAACAATCCGCGTAAAAAATTTTAATACGCTGTAACTTGAAAGATTATTTATAGTTTTCAATTTTTTTTATTCTCTAATGGGAAAAATATGCTAAGTTATTTCTTTAATTGTTCTTTTGGACTATTTTTAAATGTTTAAATCAGTTCATATTCCTTAAGCTTGGTTTCTGATAATAATCTTTTAGGTCGCTATCCGCTATTATTAGCATTTTTACAAATTATTCAATAATCCATTTTTTGGGATAATTTTCTATTTCACCGGCACAAATCTTACTAAATTTGGGGTATTCGAGAAAATATACAATATACGGATAAAAAAAAAGGCTATAAATGTTAGTCCTTTCTGGGTTTTTATCTGTTTTTGTGTATTATGAAAAAGATGTAACTGTGATAAGAAAAGACAGCGACTTGTTTTGAAAAATGTGGTTTCAAAAGGTTACCAGCGGCAATATTCCGTTTGACGTCGATTGTATCATTTTGGCAACTTTATCTCTTGCCCCGGCGAAACGAAAAATTACCTTTTCTTATTCTTGAAAGCATTTGAGTAATTTCAAAGTACTATGTTATTTTAAATCAAATCGTGCTTTTGAAATTATATGATTTACACACACATATACATTTCTCAAAAACAAAAAAAAATTAAACTAAATAATCTAAATTCACACATTTAAAGCATAAATTTCGATTGAGAAAATATATTTCTTATCCACTGTTTAAATTGATTTATATAAGTCACGAGATATCTCTGGAAAATAGAAACACAAAATTTGGCAGACATGCTTCATTTGTTCAGTAGAGATCCGCTTTGAACAAATTTTATGGAAATTAAGTTCCAAGAGGGTTTCGAGGATCTACTGGTAACAAATTTTTCATTTTTGAACTATTAGACATACTAATTTGAAATTTGAATATGTTTCTTTTGTTGAGAAGAAATCCTCTAAGAATGGGTTTTGCATAAATCTAATCCCAAAGAGTTGCAGGGGTGTATAGATCTAAAACAATCCCGTTTCTAAGCAATTAGACACACATACTTCCAATTTGCTGAGAATGCGTCTTTTGTTGAGTAGATATCTATTAAAAATGAGTTTTGCATAAATCGATTGTGAAGAGGGGTTTGTTAAATGGGCGTAGAAAATAAATATTCTATAGTTTTAGGTATTCAAATCCTGTCCTTTTCAGCTGACGGTATATTGTAACGGTTTTCGCCTCTCAGCTGCAAGATTGGTTTTTCAATGCAGATAACTTTATCTCCATGTGTACCCTTAAAATACAGCTGGATCCTTTCATCTGACATCACTCCATCAACCGATGGCCATGAGAAAAACAACAGTCTACCTGGAAGAGGAACTAGGCGTAAGAAGGGATCATCCCAACAAAGAGAGTGAAGTCCGCTTGAAACACTCGAAAAGAGAAACTGTGTTCCATCGCCTCCATCACTACTAAATTATTCTGTAGAATTGAAATACTCAATAGTTTGAATAACTTGTGTCTGAATGTAAATAATTCAATTATAATATTTGTAGAAGTAATAATTCAATAAATTAACTTCTAATGGTATCCGACTACGTTTGGAACCGTGATTTTTAAAAAGCGCATAAATGGATAATTTTCATGATATTTAGTGTATAAAAGTGTTTTAAGGACTTTTTGACAAAAAAAATTTAAATACAACATTTTGGCAAAAAATTAATTCAGAATAACCTTTTTTCAAAATGTTCTCCTTTTATAAAAAATGCTTCTTAAATAATAATATTTTGCGTATATAAAGTAAAGACTTCTCCAGAGAGTATGAACTATTTTTTTTGGAAAAGTTCACATTTTTTCAGAGTTACAACTAATTGAAATAACTATCGGTGTTTTTATCTTAAAATTTCTCCCCTCTGTTTTCGTAGAACATGGATACACCCACTTCTAAGTTATATAGTTCAAAAATTCTAGTCGAGCCTCTGTACAGAGGTCTAAGCTATGTACAGGCAAAATATTATTATAATAGAACCTTTTTTTCACAAAAGGAGAATATTTTGAAAATGGGTCATTCAATGTTCATTTTTTGTCAAAATATTGTACTTAAATAATGTTTTATTGTAATAATATTCATAAAACAATTCTATATACATTTTCTAATCTAAGTGACACTAAATATCATAAATATTATCCATTTATACACTTCTGCAAAATCATGGTTCCGAACGTAGTCGGATACTTTAAGTCTCACGCTAGTCATGAATTTTCCCAAATCGTCACAATATATATAAATTATACTCCATTAGCAATAACATGTTAAAGCACAACACTCCAAGTCATTTTTTTCGCTCTAAGAATACTTAGGATATAATATTAACCTACAAAAAATGCAATCGCTAACAAAACATTTATTCCAATTTTGATCTGCTTCTTTCTGTGCATCATTTTTATTGAAACTTTCACTCTAATTGATTATTACCACAATACCAAGCCTCTGTGTATTAGGATAAATCCGTTTAATAATTTCTCAACCAATTTTTTACAATACAGGTCTAAATTCATTCATTACACGCTCTGAAAATACCCACCACACAGAGAAAACAAGAAACAACATGCCATTACGTAATCCATGCGCGAAGAGGAACATCGTTTCAGTCAGCATTTCGAACTTGCTCAAAGCATTTCAACGATTGCCAAGCACGATTCTTTAAGTCCCAAGAGCATACAGCTTCATCTTTTAACTGCATTCCATTTGGCCACTAGCTGTAGTTTCTAATTACCGAATGGCATCTCGGAAACTGTGCTTGTAGGCTAAGTTATTTTTCGAAGCACAATTTCCTCTTTGCTTAATTGTTGTAATTAGTACTAAAATATATTACCACAGCTCATTTTAAAAATCGCTTTTGGAATTCTTGCTTGGCAAGGTCTCTAACGTGGCATTTATTTGCTGTCTAATTTTTGCCACTTTCTCGTTCAAATAATGACGCTTTGGGTGCATGGGCTTTCATTTTTTGTAGTGATTTATTGGGCGTTGGTAAAAATGTAATTATAGGTTATTCTTCTAATACACATTTTTAGAATGTGATGTTTACTTTTTTCGCGTCTTATAATTATCTTTGTTCTATAGCCAAACGATATTTTTTTTACTGTTTAAACATATTTTATATTGTACGCATACAGTAAATATGTAACATTTTTGCTTTGCTATTTAAAACATCACACTTAACGTGGTATTATAATAAATTTTAAAAGTTTTCTTGATAATTTATGCCTAAACTTTTCAGGATTTTGACAAAAGCTAATTACTCCTCTACGTATATACGATACTTAAAGTGCTTATGTCCAGAAATTTTATTCGATATTTAGGAATTCTTGTACGGATGGTTTTAATTATATACATATAACATGCACACTATTTTTAAAATCCCTTTTTAAGAAAATTTACCCTTTTTATGTATTTAAACGATTTTCTTGTGATTTAAAACATATAAAATATTATGTTTTCATAAATATTCTTCTCATTTTTAAAAGAAATTTAAAATGTGACTAGCAGAACTTGCAGTTTTAATCTTAATAGAAAAAAGCTCTGTAGAGCGAATTTTTATCCGCTGAAATATTCTGGATATTTTAACTATTATGAAACTTGTAAATATATAATATTATCAAAACAACCAAAACTTACAATTCTCAAATTTTATTATGAAATAAAGAAAGATGTATTAAAATTCTATGACTATCAATCAAAAATTAAATCTCAAGGAATATTTTAGAACATCAGAATAACGTCAAAAACATTTCATTTTAAGAAAAATGGCCAAGAACCATTTAAACGTGATGAGTAAATTTACAACGAAGAGAGAGAGAAACATTAGATGACTAACAAGTTGCTCTATTTGAAAGATATTTATAGTTATTGACAAATCTAAGTAACTATAAGAATTTCCTTAAAAATTCATACAGTTACACAATTTTATGCAATCATAACCACACCATATTGCCAGTTGTGCGATTTATTTGTTTTCAATTATAACCATTACTGTTTGGAAAACTCGTTGACTGCCTCAACTAAATTATTTTCATATGACAGATACAACTGATTTTTAATAAATGTTATAGAAAAAAATATAAATGACTTATAAAACTAAAGCAAGAAATCAAACAATTAAAACAGTACATAAGATTTTCCAAGGGATAATATGTACATTGCAAAATGAAATTAATATACATAAAGATATTAAAATCAGAAATGTGATAGCTGAATAAAACTGGATTTTATGAAAAAAGGTTCATCGAAGATAAACATCGAATGAAATGTTTGTTTACTGTAGAAATCATAAGTGTGGGCATTGATATAATTATTGAGCAAAACAAACATTGCGTAAAGTACCTTTTAGAAAATAGGCAATGAGCTTACATACGCCACGAACTTGATTAGCTAATAAAGTAAGAAAGATATATTGATAAATAAATATCTTCTCAATATACGAAAGCGGTTTTCATTAATCCAGAAGGGATCTAGTTGTATAGATTGAAGTGCCTTATATTAGATACGAATAACTCAAAAAATAAACAATAATCTTCGATTCCGAGAACGGGATTATTTTTGGCCATGAGGTAAAAAGAGAATAAAGTTAATAATTCAATCCAGCAGTAAGTAATTACTTTCCATGCGGAAAAACAAATGGATCTTTATTTTTAAAAAAATGCATTCAGAGGCTTGTCGTCACCAAATATGTTGATTTCATTTAAGTAGGTTAAAACATAATTAAATTTTCACTTGGAGGAGGGGCATAATATACTGAACCCTTTAACCTCGAATAAAGCAAATGAGGTAATTTATGAAACTTCTCATTTCAAAATTTTGAGGTTAGATATATAATGCACATTACTAATAATATGATTAGCTGCTTTGATATTTTCAGAAATATTCATTTTTCTGTGACAGAGAGAAGTTTGAGAAACTATTTCTTACTTGGGGATAGGTTTAGCAGATGCAATTATACAGATAATAATTCACTATATAAGTTCCATAAAATTTTTAACCGATTTTCTGAAGATCTTGATACTTTAAATAGTCTTAGTGTTTTTGAATATATTGTTTTTTGCGTTGTGTTTTTACTGTTTGAACGTAGCACGATCCAAAAGTTCGGGGACTGCGGCCATTGCTAACGACGAAAGCAAGTACCTAAATTCAAACCGTTTAAAATAGATTTTCTCAACTCTCCCCTACCTAGCCAGGTTAGTTTAGTCCATAAATAACACGTGGTTTGGGGAACACACACGGAAATTGGGAACTAGAGCAAAAATTAGTAAATAGAGAAAAAACTCTTTTAAGGTATCCGACTACGTTAGAAACCGGGATTTTAAAAAAGCACATAAATGGATAGTTTACGTGATATTTGGTGTCACTTAGATTAGAATACATGCATAAAATTGTTTTAAGGACGTTTAAAAAACATTATTTAAATACAATATTTTGGCAAAAAATTAACTTAGAATAATCTTTTTTTCCAAATGTTCTCCTTTTGTGAAAAATGCTTCTATTAGAATAATATCTTGCTTGTATATAGCTTCGACCTATGTTCAGTGGCTCAACTGGAATGTTTAAAATATATAAATTAGAAGTGGGTTTATTCATATTTTACGACAACAGAGGGGAGAAATTTTAAGAAAAAAACACCAATAATTATTTCAGTTGGTGATAACTCTGAAAATAATTTGAATTTTACAAAAATTCTATTTGAGTCTCTGTAGAGATGTCTGAGCTATATACAGGCAAAATATTATTATAATAGAAACATTTTTCACAAAAAAAGAACATTTGGAAAAAAAATTATTCTAAGTTAATTTTTTGCCAAAATATTATACTTAAATAAATGTTTTTGTCAAAATACCCTTAAAACAGTTTTATGCATGTATTCTAATTTGAGTGACACTAAATATCACGAAAATTATGCATTTATGCGCTTTCTTAAAATCACAATTTCGAACGTAGTCGGTTACCTTAAATGCATTGCTCCGCAACCTTTTTAACGCCGCGGACCGGTCAACGTTTGTTAATTTTACCGCGGCCCGCTGAGGGGGAAGATGATGATTGTTTATGTTTTAGACTGTTTTGATTTAATAATTTTAATTTAATTGTATTTAATTGTGATTTCTGTATAAAATATAGCTCACCAAAAAATGAATATAAAGTGATTTAACAAGGAATATTAAATGATTTTCATAAAAAGTAGTCCAAACCTAAGAAAAATATACCACAGTACATAAAAGAGAAATAATTTAATGTTTCTTGTGCGGACCGGTAGTATTTGATCCACGGACAGGGGGTTGCGGAACCCTGCTTTAAATAGATAAAAAATAATTTAAAAAATTATGTTGATTTTTAAAATTTAAATTGACTTACATTTAAAATCTTATCCACGTGCTTAAGAAATTCGATTAAACGTAAGCTTTATTGTATTGCTTTCCCTCAGCATGAAATATTTTAAAATAATAGTTTTATTAGAGTGTTATTAAATGTTACATACTTCAGTTATTAATAAAAACCTACTTTTAAAAAAATTGCAAAAATTTTTTGTTTTTATATAGAAAAAATTGGACTAAATATAGGAAACTATTAACATAACTATTGGAAAAACGATACTTTCTCATATAGACCAGTTTATACATTCCAGGAATAGCACGTAATTAACTCATCTGGATTAGTATTTGAAAAGTAAAGAATCTTTATTTTTAGGAATTTGTTTTTATCATAGCTTTTTTAGAATTAAATGAATTTAAAGCTCTTACTAATATAAAAACTAAATAAAAATATATATCAATTACCTATCATATCATTCTTTATTTATTACAAACATATGCAGCGTTTATTTGCTTATGAACGTATGTAAGCAATTTAAAATCTCCGCTATTTTCCTTTGATTAGCATGCAAATTCAACAAATGACTCATAATGTGTTAAGTTTTAACTCAAATCTCCATTGACAGAGCCATTGCGTTATATAACCTTCCTAATTCATCCCTTCTTGTGAATTTAATTAAAGCATTCTCCATTATTTCCGACCTTAACAAAATGCAATGACAAAACGACAAACGAAAAATGCATTCACTTCAGTTCGAAATGTCTCGACACCTTCAGATGATTCCTGTCATTTCTTCCACCAAGAAACGCAGCGACATGTAGTCAAACTGTCGTAACAACATCAATAACAAGAGCATAAATTAAATTACTAACGCTCACAGGTTTTAAGTCAAACCTTTTTAAAGGCCCGCTTTCTGAGCGCAAATTAATTTCCCTGATGGAAACCTGCTTTGGCGTTAATGATAAATTAACGCTAGGGTGCTTATTCACAAGCCTTTATTTATCATTGGACGGCTTTTTAGAAAATCGTTAACTGTAACCCGAATGTAATTTAATGAAGCGGGAAAAAGAGGGAAAATATCATATGTATATATATATTGAAATCCTTTTCTTTTGGTTGTTTGAAAAAGCAAGGTTTGTTTTTAATAAAGTAAAATGGTGTGATAAAAGAATTTGTTAACTACTGAAAAAGAAATTTTCAGTTTTATAATGTATGAAAAGTAGTGTAAAAATTATAAAATTAGCTTATCATGATGACATAATAATGTATTTGACAAAATAATAAAACTATCGAAAATTTGTGTTTCAGTTTTGATAAAAAATATTCATGTGATGAAAAATATTAACTCTTATTATGCAGTTTTCAAAGAACATGAAGAAGATAGCAATTTATTAAAGATAGTTTTTATTTGACTATTATAATTTTATTTTATAACAACCCTAATTTGATAAAAAAAAAATGTGCTTGCAGATTAATTCCTATAATATATGTAGTAAAATATAATACAACCTTTTAAGCACAAAAATAAAGGTTATATTAATTATTATTAAACAAAATAATTAAACAAATAAATGTATAATAATACCATATTTTTTAAATAACTAACGATTTTTTTAGCTCAAGCCAGACAATTTAATAGATCAGATAAAAATCACAATTGTACTGTATGGAGAGATCTATACTTCAATCAATAAAGTGTACGCAAAACTAATCGCTGTTTGCACTTAATATTTTAGAAACAAAAAAATTTTAAATTTTAAATTTTTGGAAAGAATACAGTATATATAATGTACCAACAAAAATTTCAAAAATTAAATTTTTAAAAATATCGTAAAATATGCAAATTATTTCACGTTGATTTTCGTCTGGGTCGATAAATGAGTACCAAGCTTGCTTGGGAACTAAACACTGGGGGTTCGCCACCTGATATCGGGACATCTGCTCATGCACCTCAGCGCCCAATGGTCACATATCCTGTAGGCTTTAGCCCTCATGGCCTGTCGCGCCGCTGAGTTTAGTTTAGTTTATGAAAATTGTACTAAAAATACGTGTTTAAGGAAATATGTTTAAAATAATTAAAAAAATATTTGATGGTTCAATTTTTTTTAATTTAATTATTTTAAATCACTGTTACTTATTTTATAGAAAACGTGTAGGTCATAATCTTGTTCTTTATTACTATTATTTTCATTAAAAAAAGTATCATTAGAAAATAATATTTCAAAATTTGTAATCTCTTTTTTAAGTATCTCCGATTTATAAAAAAGTTCAGACTTTTCTGAGGTATAAAAACATTTTTTTTGACGTTTAAATTTTCAGATAAAATAAATCAAAGGGAAAATTTATACTTTATATATTCAAATTTTAGTTTCATTTAAAATAATTCCAAAACTTTACGGAAAACATTTTGCACTTCATAGAAACAATTTTGTTGTCAGTTTTCTATACATAAATACCATAGTTTCTCTTATTTGTTTCTATTGAATAGCCTTGGTCCTTTTCTATAGCTCTGGATCATTTTTTTTTACTCCACAGACTTTTTCACGAAATGGTCAGTAAATTTTATACTACTTCTCTTGAGCGCTTTTCTTAATTCCTTTTAGTGTATGTGCCCGCCTGTTTCATAAAACGCATTTTAATAATAAAAAATGCACAAAATTTCACTGGGCAAATATTAGAAAATTTAAAGATATTTCTGGAAATGTGGCCAATATATTCCAGTATCTGTCCTTTTATTGTTATATATGTGACAGTTGATTTTGAAGTAGGACTTAAGGCTTTATCCATATGCTGCTTCCTTTTCACAGTGTCTTTCCTATAAAAAAATGGAATTTTTTGATAAAATATTGGATATGAAATTTCCTTTCAAGAATACTGAGACTATAATTTAACATTACTTGAAATTTGCTAAACTGGAAACAGGCCATTATAGTATATATAGATAGACAGATAGATAGAATTTATTTTTTTCTACAAAAATATAAAATGACCGATTGTAATAGCTTAAATTACATCTCATATCAATATTACCAAGACGAACTTTGATTCATCTCCAGCTGGATTAGTTTTATATATCTTTCTGCAATTAACTTTTCTTTCTTTCATATGTTTCAAAAAATATACGAATTTTAGTCTAAAACAATTTTTTAACTTTAAATCTTTGTGAATAGTTTTACTCAGTTTGAGAGGAAGTTTTTAGACACATTGTAATCTTATGTTGGGTGTATGTGTAGGAAGGGGTTTTTAAATGTGTGTTCTTGAGACTTGTACTTCTTAATGATGTCTGGATTTTTCAAATAGTTTTAGTAAGGTTTTGGATGTTTTTTGAAACTCGAAAATTGAGCAAATATAGTTGCTTTATTATAAAAACTAACACATTAGGAATATCTTACTTTAAAATAATATACACGAGATTTTTAGAATTTAAAAATTTGCTGGCATTACTTTCCATCGAAAAAAGTGTCTTTACATAACCCTCCATTCAAATCTCAATTTTATGAACAATTTTTTAAATAAAACATTTTTTTCTTCTGATTAAAGAAAATAAGGTCGCAGACGATTGTTAGCACAAATTTTAAAAGGAAAAAATCAAATGTAGTGAAAACAATATAATGCCGTTGTCAAAACGAATAAACTGTCTTTTGTATTTAGTGTGTTTACAAAATACTGGTTAGTCAACAATTGTTAACTTCTAAAGAGTGCAGTAATATATTGAATATATTTATTTGTCTTTAAGCTCAATTCCAAAACTAGCTTCAAAGTAAATGGTTTTAAGAGGTACGGTTATGATCAAGCCAAAGAATGCCGCAATAGAAGAAAAATATATGATTAAAGAATAATAAAAATAATAAGAATTATATATATATATATATATATATATATATATATATATATATATATATATATATATATATATATATATACAAAATATTATTTCAGTTTTACTTTCATTAGGAATAATATGAATTTCATTTAAATATTATTAATTTTGAAAACGATAAAATAATTCAACTGCCAAATGGTTATTTTCTTACATTAAATAATTTTAAGAAGAAGGAAATTCGGAAGTTAACACGTGCTTCATCGTTGTTTTCTATCTTTGACATTTATTTTTTCGCATTTTATTTATTTTTTACGGCGTTAGTGGCCATAGAATGTGTGATAATATTGTATCCGGCAATACTTTTTTTCCACCTTTCTGTGAAGTGTGTCTACAGTAATTTATGATATATGAGAAGCTTATTGTACTCAAAGTACTAATTTTAATGCAATTGAAACGATTTATAATGACTTTTATCAATGAAAGAACAACTTCTAAGTATAGACCTTCTAAGTAACCTTCTTATATAAATTTTTATAACATTTTAACATTAGAAAAAGTTTTTAACAATCCTTAGGTTAACATCTTTTTCTCAAAAATCTTTCTTTCCATTTTCTTTTAATTCACGGATCTTCAACTTTTATTTGTTATTTTTTACCTAGACAAAATTATTTCAACAAATTAACTATAAAAAAAAACCATTTTATTTAATTCTCACATATTCTGCAACATTTGCAAATTGAACAGGAAAAAAAATGTTTTGTTCTCTTTAGATGAAAATGTAGATGGCGTACGTGCAGAACAGGATAAAACGAACAGACACTTCATCACGTTTCTTTTGTGCAGTTTGATTTCAAAAAAGGTGAAAAGACCGACTCATCAGTCTGCAATTTCGTTTTTAAAAAGTAAAGAAGTATCTCGTTTCATATATTAAAGTAGAACTTTTTTATCAAAATTGACTCAATAATTAAAAAAAAGACATTTGTATTATAAGTAGCAGATAGGGCAGAACAATGTTATAAAATTGTTTCAATATGGATGAATCTGTATATAATGTAGTAATATGTAGGTCCTGTATATAATATATCTATCTATGAATGTGTATATAGTATAGTTATAATGTATGTAATAAATGGTAATGAAAATACTCAGCATAAAAATTAAGTACATTATTTTGATATTACGACGTAATGTTTCGAAGAAAGAAAAAACTCAAACAATAGAATATTAAATTTAAAATGAAAAATATTGCAAAAAATATTTGAAGGACCATATAGTGAATTATTACGAAGTAATAAGTATTAATAAGAAAAATATTTATCTTCAGTTTGTTTTTCGCAAATATCCTTTTCCCGTTTGATTCAATGATACTTTATTTGGAGTTAGCTTAATAAAGTTAAAACTATTTACAGATTTACGAATGATCAGGAAAAAAATTGTTATTCTAAAATGATTTAAACAATTGGAACAGAAACTGAATAAGAAATTGTTAATTATTTATGCTACCTAAAAATTTGAAACCTATAAATAGTTAAACATTACAGATTTTACAATTAATAAAGTATGACGTGTAGTGTGTTTCTTTTCTGTCCTAGAAAACAATAATTTAAGTAATGCTTCATTATTAAAAATAGTTGTTGTTCGAATTTTATTTGAGAAATTATTTAATTAACTTTATCTTATTTTTCATTAATGACTTTGATTATTAAAAATTGCAAACAGTAAAACAATATCTTAAGTTTTATGAAAATGTATAGCTAAAAATAATAATACTATTTATTTGTAAAATTACTATTGTTATTAAAAATAAGCATTAAAAATGTAAAAAGTAGAATAATTGTTTTTTTAATACAAATTAACAAAACAAAATTAAAAATATTAAATTATTTATATTTTCTAGAGTTTCAAAAACACTATATGAAAATTTATTTTTTAAAGTTGAAGTAATTACGTCCAAAAATATATATTTAATCAAATGATATCAAAAGAATATCTAGAGTAATGTAATAAGTATCTTCAAAAATTCAAATAATAGTAAAACAATAACTAGTAATTAACAAAAACTAAAAAGAAACATTATTTTTTTATTTTTAAAGCTAGTTCTACTAAATTCAACGTAATCCATTTTAAAAAAGAAACCTAGAACATTTCTTAAAATTTTAACACGAAAATAAAAAAAATGTCAACAATTCTTGCCACATACAGCTCAAGACTTTATTTTTTCAAACTCCGTATTCCATCTCCTTATCTATTGCCATCGAAAGTTCCAGAACTTTCCATAATTAAAATTACAGTTAATTTTTATAAATAAAAGCACGCGCGCGAGCATTAATATAAAGCATTAATATAAAGCACGAGAGAAATAAAGAATTACAATTTTTAACACGCTGGGATAAATGATTAAATCATTACAATAAATAAATAAAAAATATTACCATTTGTTACATCCTCCCCCTCTGGTTCCGACGGCGTCCTGACGAGGAACCAGGAATCTGTAGGACCTTTGGTGGACGACCACGTTTACGAAGAGGAATAAGGGGTTTTACTTTATCATTATTACAAGGAGTTAAAGCAGAGGTGTGGTAAACACCAAGAGGTTCCCTCGGATTATCAAGACTAGCAATCTCGTAAGATGATGGTGATCTTTGTGTTAAAATCACGTAGGGACCGTCTCTGCGTGGCATTAGTTTTGCACTACTTCCTTGCGCAGCGTTGCTCAGCGGATGTGATGCTACAAAGACATGTTCTCCAGGTTGATATGCTGGAGCAGTTTTTCTCTTCTTATATGCGTAAAACTTCCTACTATCCTGTTGCTCTTCAACCACCTCTCTAATCTGAGTGGAAAACTTAGCGAATTTCTTGAGATAGGGAGTTATCTCTGGCACAAAATTATCTTTCTGGATGACGACTAGGATATCATTAACAACTTCACTTGGAGTGCGTAACTCTCTACCAAAATTCAGAAAGGCTGCCGTCTGTCCTGTCGTTTTGCATTTGGCTGTGTTGAGAGCAAAGCGGATGAAGGGTAGCTTCTCTGACCATCATGCTTGTCTTGGACGAGAATTGCCAGCCGTGGTTTCAGATCCCTATTTTTTCGTTCAACTGGGTTAGCTTGTGGATGTTATACAGGGATCAGGGATTGATGGATGTTTAATAGGTAGCATATTTGTTGCATCACTGCTGACACAAACTGGGTTCCATTGTCACTGATAAGGCGGCGAGGAATGCCATACCTCAGTAGAACCTCTTCAATCAAGGTAATGGCACATTCTTTAGCTGTGGCATTGGGTAGTGCAAACAGTTCGACCCACTTGGTGGTACAATCCTCAATGATGAGGATCCATCTTTTACCATCTTTACTCTCAGGTAGAGGCTCGAAGAGATCAATGACCAAGGCTTCAAAACGTTGGGCTGGCACAGGTGTTTGTAATAGCCCGGAAGGCTTCTGATTTGAAGCTTTGTATTTAATGCAGTCAGGACAGTTCTTTACAGGAGACATTCTGTATGGGAGTGCAGAAATAGGAGGACTATTTCCCGTGTTAATGTGGTGCTCCAAGATATTTGATGCTTCTCCCCCTGGTTCGAAGACATTTTGGAAGGACTCCAACAGGAGGTTAAGTTTCTCCTTCTGGGCACAGAGGTAAAACTTTCACCTTCCCCTTCTCTTGATTGGCAGGTGTTGCTGGACATCTTCTCGACTATGGACGGGGTGTCCAATTCTTCACCAAATGGGTACTTGTGGGTAGGATTGTCCCAGAAGTACTAACAAGTATTCTTCACATCTAGAACCAAACCAGCAGAACTAAAGAAATTTGTTCCTAGAAGTGTTCTATTTCCCTTTGCCTTTGGGAGAATTATGAATTTGGTCAAGACTGATCTCCCCTCAATTTCTACCATTACTTGGGTTGTGAGGACCTCACCTGTGGTCTGTTGACCATCTGCTAAGCTCATTGCTAATGTGGTTTCCTGGAAAAGGAGTCCCTTATCCTTAAATATCTGGAACATCCTTTCCCCAGCAATTGAATGTGAAGATCCTGTGTCAGCACATACACGTCCCTTTATTCCACAGAAAGTTATGTCGATTAGGGTCAATCGAGGGCTTCTGGTCTGAGCTGTGTAAGCATTGATGTGATTGGTTGCTACGTCTGTTCTTTGTGAGGCGTTGAGGTTGCAGATGGGGCACCTAGATTTTATCACTCCTTGTTTCCCACAGCCATAGCATCTGAGAGGGGATCTTTCATTTGGTACCTGATGGGAATATTCTCTTTTGGGAGGGCGTTCAGGTTTCCTGAATGATACCTGTCTTCCATCATTTACGGTTTCACTTGCCTTCACGTGTCTCCTAGGTCCACTGGGTAGGGAACGTCGGATGCTGTCAAAAGCTTCCAGCTTATCTGCTAACATTTTTGGGGAGATAAGTTCTTCCCAGATATCCAGGTGATGTTCCTTACACTCCGGAGAGCATCTCTTTTTCATTTGATCGGCAATCATCAAATTCTTCACTCCGTCAAATTAATCAATTTTAAGCTCATTGAGCCAACCTTCAAAATATGCTCGGATTTCAAAATAATAATCCTTCCACGTCTCATTTGGGCTTTTTCTGTAAAGTGAAAACAGCTCCCGGAATATTCCTGCGGTTAATTTGGACCGTTGCAGAAGCATTCCTCGAATGTGGGAGTAATCCCTGCCTTTCTCCTCAGGCTCACGGGCAATGAGGGAGGTTACATCACTAGGTAGGGCACCAATGAGATAGGGTACCCACAGATCTTCACCAAGATCTAATAGCTTCATTTGCCGTTCGAATAAGGTGAGGAACAGGTCCATAATATCAACTGCAGGATTGAATGTTGGTAGCAATTTTTGTAATTCAATTTTTGTTTGGGGTAGGGTTTGTGGACCTACGACTCTTTGAGTCTCATTTTGCAGTCGTATTTTCTGCAGCTCAAATTCACGCAGTGTTTGATCTTTTTGTTTGTTTTCCTCGTCTATCCTAATTGATACGATTCCCTCAAAGATAAATTTCACAAATTCAGGGTCTTCCTTATAAGCATCATTTGTTAAAATTTTTGTCCTTAATTCAATTATTTTTATCTCTTCCCCATTCGACTCACTTTCACTTAACTCAATAGCAAGCTTAATGAGATCAGCTTTTTTACCTTTTCCCAGAAATGACATGACAGATAAATTTAAGAGTTGCAAATAAATAAAATAAATAACTGAGGTCCAGGCCTTATTGTTCACCAAAGCTCTTACAGATATGGAAATACACTTTAAAATATGGCTAGCTTTAAAATCTTATAAATTATTATGCACTTTATAATACAATTAAAATAGGTAAATAAATTAATAACATATTCAAAATACCAACTAGAAACATTAATTCAAATAATAAAATAATATAACGAAAATTTAGAAATCATCAGTTGTAATGATACAAAAATTGAATGCAATGAAAATACTAAACAAAACTAAAATAATCAGGCATGCAATGCTACCTAAATTCAATAGGAAATCAGTAAAATATCAAGCAAAATAGTAATTATTCACGTGCAATTCACAAAATATTAATCAGGAAACGTTATCTTACAAGAAATAAATTAATATACAGCAAAATTGAGAATTTTCATTGCATAAGAATACCAAAAAATCAATGAAATAAAATAATAAAATTATCCCTAGCATTAACACACTGTAGCAGGATTGCTATCACTTGTATATGAAAAATGCACAAAACACTATTGCAAAAACTTTTAACAGGAAATAGTTGTTCCTTTTTTCTTTTATTCAGACAATTGAAGTCAGGATGATTCACTTTCTCTCTCGATTTCCAGGGATTTTCTCTTGCTTTAGAAGGATTGCGGTGCAATACCAGTAATTTTTCCGGGACAGTAAGGTTTACAGAGCCGTTTAAATTTTAATTTTTCTGCTGCGTTTCGTCACAGCGGCGGTATCTGCTTCTACGGGGTCGTAGTTCTTAGGCCACGGGTGAGGGCGCCAGTTTCAACACGAAAATAAAAAAATGTCAATAACTTTTGCCACATACAACTCAAGACTTTATTTTTTCAAACTCCATATTCCATCTCCTATCTATTGCCATCGAAAGTTTCAGAATTTTCCATAATTAAAATTACAGTTAATTTTTATAAATAAAAGCACGCGCGCGAGCATTAATGTAAAGCATTAATATAAAGCACGAGAGAAATAAAGAATTACAATTTTTAACACGCTGGGATAAATGGTTAAATCATTACAATAAATAAATAATAAATAGTACCATTTGTTACAAAATTTTATTTTTCTGTTTCACATATCTATCACATAACACACATTTTCATTTTTTTTATAAGCTTAAAAAGAATTGATCTTTGAAGATCTTAATTCTCACTCTGTTGACAAGAGAACAAGAACTTTTTTAATCTTATTTATTCCTCACTGTTTTCACAAATGCAGGGATCACTCTAAAATGCCTTTTTATAGTTCTTGATAGTTTTAAAATATTTTTTCGCCTTCCTAATTGTCTTGTAACCAAATCATGAAGGTTTATCCCTTGGAATAATTAACAATGCGTTGAAGACAATTGCAAAATATTGGGATATATACATATAAATACAAATACACATATATATTTCTTGACTTATACATGAGCACAAATAAACAAAGAAGAGTAGCTAACGAAGAAAGATAAGTGTCCTGAGGAAATGATTAGGAACGTTTGAATTTCTCATTTTATACATTAATTAAACGTAAGTATATAGAATAAATTTATGTTTTATATATTTAAATGTTTTTGTAATCAGTTTTTAAAATTACAAATTGTATAAAAGTGGTCGTAAAGTGTAGAGGAGATTCTATATATGTATATGCACGTATTCATAGATAAGTGTTGCGATATTTTGAATTTTGTTTAATTTTTTGACTATTATACAATTATGTATAATTTTTTTTTTTGGTAGGGGAAGGTTCGATCCAATAAAGCACACTTCGTAGGGTTTGTTTACTTCGAAATCAACTCACACTTCATTTTATTATAAATATATATATATATATATAGAGAGAGAGAGAGAGAGAGAGAGAGAGAGAGAGAGAAAGAAAGAGAGAGCAAGAGAGAGAGAGAGAGAGTGATTATTTAGAAATTATTATTTTGAAAGCGTATTTATAATAAGAATTGTAAATTAAAACTTCTAACTCTTGTAAAAAAAGTTCTTAACAATCTTTATGTAATTATTTCTTTTGTTTATATAAGTTGATAGAATTTATCTTATTTATTTGTAATATGAATCGATATAAAAAGTATACTTTTTTCGTATCGAAAATTGTTAAATGGAGATGTTCGAAACATCGCACTCACAAAAAGAGGTAAAAATGTCTAAATTTTTGAATTATTTATCCTTTTTAAAAAATACAATGACATGTTATAGGTTTTCAAACTCTTGTATACTTAAAAAAACATTAATCCCCGAGGATCTCAACTCCTGATATGTTGACAAGGTCGTAGAAATCTTTTCACATTACTTATCCCCCATTTCCTCCCTGAACATCCAAGTCACGATCTTCCACTACGTCCCTTTCTTTTCTAATGCCGGAATCAGCTGTCTCTATTGCTCTAAAAATTATGTTCCTTACTCCCCAAACGGTTTTGTTAAAACAGACGCGTAAAAGTTAAAGAATTTGTTGTGAATATTAATGCGGGTTACGCGTGACGTTTCCCCTTTGATTCCGTGTCCCAACATTCTGCGAATATTTGCCAGGCACGCATGACTTAAGATCAACGATCCTTACTGGGAAATCTATACAATGACAACCCTACGTGATTCAGATGCCGAACGGACTGATACAAATTGCTTAATGGGTAGTTAGTCTCGACTATAGTGAGGCTTAGTATTTCTGTACTATTTAAAAGGATTACTAATTAACATGACCAGGAAATGTGTAGCATGTTCATTCAGGAAGTCATTCACAAAAGAAGATACAATGTGGTGTGCAAAGGGTAATGTAAATTTAAATAAAATTTAAATTTTATTTATTTTTTGTGTACGCCCAACTCTCTTTTAAATACAATTTAAAAATAAATCAGTACTGTAATTTAACGATTTGTTTTAGCATGAATTTTTTGTTCTAGCATGAGTTTTAACCCTTTAAGTGCCCCGGGCGTGTATACACGTCCTGCTGAGCTCGTGCCCTTAGTGCCCCGAACGTGTATACTCGTTCTTTTGAAGAAGGACCTTTTGCATTGTGTTAGTTTGTTTAAAACTAGTCCACAGCTTTGAAATACAATAAAATTACATTGACAGAGCTTCTAAAGTATCTACTTACTTCGAAGAATAAGTGGGGAAGGAATTTGAGTGGGCATATTCCAAGAACGATGAAATTTATAGCTAAACAGTGTTTGTTTTTTTTCGTTTGAGTGTGCTCTTTTCTATAATTTATTTCCCCTCGTTTTTGCTTACCGTGTTTAATAGGAGATTTTTAATTTTTTTTGTAAGAATAAGCCTGACAATTAGGCCTTTTTGCACGCTATCAGTAAACTGAATGGAATTCTGGTTTATGTGTTCACTATGATTAAGAATATACCGCACAACAGATAAGTAATAATAGTTTTATTATGTTGTAATTCTAGACATTACATTTTGCATTTTGGTTTTATTTTTTTGTCTTTTTCTTTTTTTAATGCGAAAGTAAACAATTTTTATGTTGAAAAACTTGCTTCTTCTTATCCCCCAATAAATCGCGAAACAACGCACACCTGTGCGAAAAACGATGGCACTGGGGGCGAATTTCGTAGCATTCCGTCGACAGTTAAGAAGTCGAGGGTGTTTGCTATTAACAGCTGGTGCAAATGCTTTAACTTTGCTAAAAGTATGGAACAATACTTTCTGATTTATGATCCTGGCATAAATCGTGCATTAATACTTCAACGTAATCGTAAGATTTGTGTAGCAGGATATCAAGTATTATACAAGTATCTTGAAGAACAAATAATCAGCGCTAACAGAAGACTTTGTATCAACATAGGCTCCACTTCCTCAAAACTACTTGTACCCTATTAGCCGAACTTTTGTCTCGGCCAATGGGAACGCTCCCTTTCACTTTTCTGATCTGAGCTCCTGTTCTATGATAATTTTCCCGCGCTTTCTGTGCTTCGGTTCCTTGCTGCACCCGGATTGGCCAGATTAACTCCACCCACTTTTTGACTTCTCGATGTTAATTTTCGAGCTCTAAAAAGAGGTTTTTTTTGTTTATTTTTCTATAATTATACAAAGTACTTTTTCTCTCTAAATATTTTAACGTATTCTATTAAATTTTATTATCTTTTTAAAATGGGCAATGGTAAAACTTTTTAGAGTTATCTTCATTCCAGGATAGGAGATTAAAGTCCGATAGCACTATGTGCTCCGAAAAGCATCGCAACGATTCAACAAAGGAAAAATCAATTAAGGCCATTAATAACGAATGAACGTCTTCATTTGAATCAGAACCGACAGTTGTACTAGATGTATTTGACACAGGTAATGATAATAGTATTTTTGATTCAGTTAGTAATAAACATGCACGCTTGTTGTCAAGTAGCGATGAATAGTTGTTAGTAGTTTTATTTCTAATTTCAGCCTGAATTTATATATGTTGTATGTACTTATAGACTAAATTTTAAATAATTTTAATTGTTTTGGTCATAAAAATTAATGCTTTTATTTTATAATTATCTAACATGGATTTTGTTAGTACTTTTTTGTAAGTTGTTTTCAGAAAATATTTAAAGGTTTTTCACCTTACATGATTGATTTTTTTATAAATTGTGGAGCATATTCCCAAATTTATTATTGGTCGCATGTATTTTTTACCTTTCTTTTGCATGGTTTTCTAAAGAAGGTATCTACCGTGCAAAAAAAGAGTTAGATTTATATGAATTATATTATCATTTTAAAGAATAATGTTAAGAACAAAACTGCTCGTTGGTGATTGAATTTCTATTAATCCCAGGCATTATCTTAAGGTATCCGACTACATTCGGAAACGTGATTTTGAAAAAGCATATAAATGAATTTTTTTTTATTTTTCGTTTCACCTGAATCAAAATATACAAATAAAATTGTTTGAAGAATATTACTACAATAAAAAATATTTCAAAGCAATTTTTTGGTAAAATAAAGGAGACAGAGAGAATGACATATATTCAAAATATTCTCTCTTAATGAAAAACTTCTTAGAATTTTTGAATATTTTGCCTACACAGAGCTAAGATTCCTGTATAGATCCTGAATTAGGTTTTCTGAAATAAATGATTTAGAAGTGGATTTATTCACATTTTAATATATTAATGTAGAAATGTTTTAACAAAAAACATCGGTTATTTCAAATGATACAAACACTGAAAATTAAGTGAATTTTTAAAAAAATCTTAATTTAAGCTTTGTAGAGGATTTTGGCAAAATGTTATTATTATTATAGAAGCACTTTCCATAAAAGGAAAATGTTACAAAAAATGTGTCTTTTTTTCCTTAATTTTTTTGTAAAGAATTGCATTTAAGTAATTTTTTATCCTAATTGTTTTTTTAAAAACAATTATATACATATTCTGATTCAAGTTACACTAAATGTAAAAAATAATTTATACGCTTTGCAAAATCACAATTTTGATCGCAGTCAGGTATCTTAATTCAGCGATTCAACCTGACCTAGTGGACACCCAAGATTTTGAACACCCTTCCCTGACTCTCAACACGCGGTAGAATGATTTATAGGTACCAAAATAATCCTAAGACTGACTCTACTACTTATAAAGACTTTTTAACGCTTCTTTTTCCCTTTAAGAAAACACTTAACTTCTGATTAAAAATCTAATCAAAACTAAATTAATATTCTAGATTGAAATACACGTTCAGTTAGAGCAGGGTACTCAACCTTTTTTTCTGCCGGACCGCATACATATGTCAGCCAATTGACATGCAACATCGCAACATGAGGATAAATGGGGGAGAGGGGGAAATGCTTTAAAATCAAGATAACATTGGAAATTTAAAATGTAGAAAATTGATTATAATATTCTAATTCCTGTTTTGCTTTTTTTTAATTATTATTATTTTAATTTTTGTTACTAACACTAAATTAGAAGCATTTAAGAAGCACTCCTTCATAATTTATGCATCAGTAAAAGTTTCATATGATTACCAATAGTAAACAAGCTTCATGAGATGGCTTTGTTACCGCTGTGATATTACCACTGACAAAACACTTTGTTGCTGTTGCTACGATTATTCAAGAATAAGCCTATTCATCACCTCTTGAAAGAGATCTTCGAGTAAAAGTGTCATCGAATGATTCCTGCTTATTGGTATTTTTTAAATACAGCACATTCGTGACAAATCAAACTATTATTGACCCATGTGTGTGTTTTTCACTACAAAATAATCAACTTCCTAATCGTCTTGAAACGATATATTTTTTCGAATATGTTTTGCTTGCAAGATTTGAAAGATAGTTACAAATCAATTCCCTCCACTGTTTATTCCACTGTTGTGTGTTATCACTAACCGTAACTATTCCAAATAGAAAAATAATATCAATTCGTACCCGTACGATACCGACAGCAAAAAGCAAAATTGGTTTAGTATATTTCTTGACAAAGAATTTCCCACCAAATTTTTTATACAATGTTCTTAAATAAGTGAATTTGTCAGAGCAATAGGAGTCGCGACTGGGCCACTTAAAAAGGCTCGGTGGGCCACATGAAGCCCGTGGGCCGCAGGTTGAGTATCACTGAAAATATTTTTATTGGAGGCCATTGAGTGATCTAGTCTAGGATGGTACGTCTTCCAATTTTTCCAGTAGACCTTTCAGTCTGCAAAAGAGGTAAATCTTAACATTAAATGAGAGACCTTCACGGACCACTTTAATAAGCGCTGGAGATCCCCAAGAATCCACGGACCACAGTGCAAGAACCACTGTCTTAACTTATGAAACGGTTTTATAAGAATAAAACAAATTATTTGAATAAAAGAATTGAATCTTTGAAACAAATCTGAATTGTACTTATTAACGATTATGCATTTATTTTTAAAAGTATACAAATTAAGATGAGAAACATTCACATAATACGATGTGAGTTACTTTAATCATGAAATAAATGCCCTAGAAATAGGAAGTGTTTCTGGAAAAAATAGAACTGGAACATTCAGACACGAATATGCAAATACGAAGTTTAAATTTAATTAAAACTGCTACCCTTAACATATTTTTGGATTTGAAAAACTGCAGTAAGAGACAAGGAATTAAAACACAATACGGGGGAAGAGATTAAAAGATTAGCAAAAAATATATTATCGAGAAAAGCAAATACTTAAAAATTATACATTTCTTTTTTTTATATGTATGCATCTTTATTCTTTAATTGCTTAAATAAAAATATTAAATCAATTTGAAGAGCGATAAAAATCCTATTGTGAGGAAATATTTTCTTTTCTACGTTCCTTGAGAGAATTAAAATAAAATAACAGTTTACTTCTTACAATAGTGAAAAAGGACAAATTTGTTTTAAGAAAGCATTGCCGAATTCTTAATGTAATTATTTCTAGAGATTTAAAGTCCCCAAAAACATTTTTAACTTTAAATAAATAAAAACTGTAAAAAAATGATAGATCTTTTTAATATAAAATTCGTAAAAATTATTCAAGCATTCTCTTGTGTAAAAATTAATTAACATAGAATAATTAAATTGGTGATAAATAAATAACAGTGTTTTCTTAGTAGCTGCAAATATTATTGTTGACTTAGAAATATTTTTATCTGGTATATAAAAATATACACTAATATTCTTATTTTATATATATAAAAATATAAATTAACTTTGGTTGAAAAACTTTAATTCTTCCTATAATTTATTCTTTTTCAAAATAAGTGGTTAATTATTACATTTTTCTTTATTTTCTTATCTATGCAGTTGATATAATTATATTATGTCACCAGAGACGTTTTAAAGGTTATGACAAACTTTTTTCTGTTGAAGGGAGAGTTTTCTGTATTAGTTACTATAACTTATCAAATAATTTGTATTGAGGTGAATAATGTATTACAGAGTACTTAAAGAATGCAAAACCGTTAATAGAATTTGTCTTATGATTGATTATTTTTAGATAAAAGTAAAATAAATTATCGTTCTTTATCTTCCAAACTTATCTCATAAAACATAATTTTCATGAACTTCTAAATCACCGAATTACTTTTTCAATAACCCTTAATTGATTCAAGAGATATATACATGATTAAAATTTAAATGAATATTAAATTTATATATATATATATATATATATATATATATATATATATATATATATATATATATATATATATATATATCGAAAAGCCAGTTACATTTTATCGATATATGTATATATCAAGGGAATTGAATTTGCTTCAAATTACTTGCATTAGGTTATCTTAATCAATAAATTTCTATAAACTTTACACTTTGAGAATATGAACTGATATCCAAACAAATGTTTAAAAAAAACAAAATATATTACACTTGTTTTAATTTTTTCAATTTAACTTTGCATCAAAATGCAATGTATATTTCCATGAAAAATCTAAAAATGAATAAAATAAGCACTAAATAATTGAAAATTGCTTTTAGGACAAAACGAGATACGAAGAATTATTTCATCATAGTTTTAATAAATGCATCGTTATGAAAAACATCTTTGTAGTAAATATTACAGATTAGAATAGGTAATAAATAATTTATAACATAAGTAAATGGGAGAAACTGAAAATTCCTTACTTTCTTACACAGAATCATAATATAAATAGAAAATTCAAAATACTTTTATTTTTACAGCTACATTTTCTGTACTATGCATTCACAGGCTAATTTTTTCTCATAAAAAACAATTTTATGACTTGAAAATTAAAATCATAGATGTATTTCCCTTAACAACTAAAAAAATTATATATATGCAAAATAAATATATATATATATATATATATATATATATGAAATCATGACTTCAAAAGTATATTTATGAGTAGTATTTGAATGATAAAAGCTTAAAAATGACAATTATTCAAATAGAAACAGTAAATTCAATCTCTAATATTTAGATGAAATACAAAAGATAAAAAAAAGATTTCTATATATTTTTATCCATAAAACTATTAACTATTTAGTTCAATTTTAATTTAATTTTAGGAACATACGTAATATTGTAATAAGGTCATGATAGAGTTAGGATAGTTAAGCAAATAATGCTTTTTTTTTTACTTTAAATTGAATTTAAAATTTAAAAAAATAACATACACGTTACTAGAAATAAATGACTTTGGCAGTTTCTTTCAAGAAAAATTAAACAAAGAAACAATCTGAAAGATAAACAACTTCGCAAAGAAGCGTAGAAAAAATTTTGAGGGGATAAAAAAATATGTGTGCTTCACGCATCTCAAATTAAAACGATGATGTAGAATCTTCTTTCACAGCGTATTAATTATATAAAAATAGCCAAATAAAGCAGAACAAATTTGTGTCCTAAAAATTAAATCGATCCATCATAAATTACTCCTGATGAATATGAAGAGATTAAGCTTAAAAAGGTCATAGATTTTTTTATTCATTATAGGCACTGTAAAAATGTCGAGAATATCAGAAGTTTAAGAAGATAAGAATCAGTTGGGCTCTTTTGTTATGACTATTTAATGAATCTCAAACATACAAAACATAATAAAATTATTATAAAAAATAATATTTGACGCCCTGATAAGGAATATTTTATAACCAATATAAGAGATATTATAATATTCCATTTCGACGTTAAAATTAGTTTATTTTATACATTTTTCAAGAAAGTTTTGTAGCTGAATTATAATAAAAAGAAAAAGGATTAAATTAAGTTTTATGACCGGGATAAATTAATTTAGAATATATTTAACTAGTCAGAGATATTTTAATCATTTTTCAATTAAGTTAACTCGTAATATAATGGTAAATTTTTATTGTTTTTTTTATAATTTTTAATATTCAGAAGTAAATATCTCGATAAATTTAAATTGGTTTGATTCAATGTTTGATTGAATTCTGAAAGGTACATAGTATACAACTCGTCAATTTTATGGTATACAAAATCTTGTCTTTGAAAATATAGAATAATATTAGAGAAATTCCTGAGAATTTTCTGAAAGCTGTTTCCTAAAACTCTACAAATCAGAATTATACTAAAATATATTGCTCAGATTACACCTTTTGTATTAAAATTCAAAATCTTATTTTACATAAAATTCGAATTAATTACAACACATAGGGGGTTTAAAACATTTAAACAACTGTATTTTATATAGATAAAAAAGTCTTGCAGATTTTTATTTTCATTTTAAGAATATTTTCTGGAAATTTTTTTATTCAACCATTTCGATGTTATAATAAATATAGATTTTAAAGAGATTATATATATATATATATATATATATATATATATATATATATATAATAGAATATAAATATAGATTATATAGAGAAGTATAGATTTTAAGTTAACACAATCTACATTAACAGCTTATATTTTCTTAGTAATTATTTATCGAAAAATGTATGAAAACCAGGAATAGTTTTGTTTATTTTCAATTCTCAAAACAATTTGTCATGAAACCATCAATATATTTTTCATGTCATTTACGATATAGGATATAAAAAATAAGCAATAAAGACTTACAAAAAAACCGTGGGAGAATTCCCATTAAAAATTAAAGTTTATTTGCCTCACTTCTTGGAATTTTTTTAAGCAATTCAATTCTTTTCAAATACTAAATGTCATTTTCATATGTATGATTGCAGATTTTTCAACTCTGATTGGTGTTGAAAATAATATGGCTTGTTTTTATAAACAAATCATGATCAGTTTTAGCTTGAAGAATATATTCTTAATGTAAACATCTGTTGTAAAAATTGAAAACAATAGAATTTTAAGTGATTACTGAATTATTAAATTTTTCTAACTTCTACGAGAAAGAAAAGTGCGTTTGAGAAATACTTGAAAACATCATAGCTTTGTTGCAACGTTTCCTTCTTTTCTTTTGCCTTTTTTGGTATTATATCGAACTAAGAGTTTTGCTCTTTCCTTCTTGTCTATTTGGTATCTCAAAAAATTAAATTCGATTGAAAAAAACTCATTTCCGACACGTTTTGAAACAAAATCTTTTGTTCGAAACAAAAAGATTTGCTTTTTGGAGGTAATACTTTTTTATTCGACGTTCTCACTTTCACTGTAAAAATTTATTTCTCTTTGAACAAAAGATATAAATAAATAATAAAAAGCTTTAAGCGAAAAGCAGATTCCAAACCCTGAATATTTATGTCCTGAAGTTTTTATAACATGTCACAATCATCTTTTTTTTTTCATTCCTCGGAATTTTATATTATAATCTTTAGCAACGCGTGTGTATTTTATTGTTTTAAAACTAATAATATAATATTCAAATATTTAAAATTTAAGTTATACTCTAGTTCACTAATTATGAAAACCAATTTAATAGGGGGTTTTGTTTTATTATTTTTCTTTTGAGAAAAAGTCATTACTCATTAGTTATCGCAAAAGTTAAAATCTCAAACTAAATTTTTATTCATTCTACCTTATCAACTATAAATACAACTATGAGATAATGTTTCATTTAAGAATTTTTTTAGTATAAATTATACTTTATACAATTTTTATTAAAATAAAGATATGTGAACTCTCTGCATATATTTTATATCTTAAAATTTATTAGTGTAATATATTGTAACAAAAATATATGAAAATAATTTATTATATAATAATCAAAATGATAGTATATTGTATAAAAGTAGTTCTTTTTAATTTTTCTAAGGGATAAGGAAGGTACAAAAAATGAAAGACAATCGATTTCTTTATTTAATTAGTTTGTTTCTCAAAATATAACAAGAATAAAGTCGAATATAGAAGAAATTATTTGAATACGTCAAGAGGAAAAATACATTCTTGCCATTTCAATTGCTTATTTTCTTATAAATTAAGGTAGTAACATCAAACAATAGGAAAACCAACATTTTATTTTTATTTGAGAGAAAGGCTTACGCCACTAAAATTTTAACCTTGATATAAATGTATCCGTCTTATACCATATTTTTTTTAAAACAAAATTTATTACAGCTAAAAGAAAGTCTCTGGATGTGGGATAAAGATCCAAAATTATATATTAAAGGTCAAAGCAGATGCAAAAGTATTAAAATATATTATTCTAATATGCTCAAAAACATAGAAATTATTTTGTCACTGTAAAGAATTTATTTTTCTGAAAAAATCTGACCGGAATCATAATTCTCTATGGAATTGTAAAATGATTGGAAATATAAACCTACTAACAAAGTCCTAAAGAAGTTTTCCTTTTATGTTTCCCATGAATATTTGAAAAGTTTATTTCTATTCTCAGGTGCTAAAATTAAAATAAATACAATGTTTCTTGTGGTGAAATATAAAAAAAAATATATGGGGTAACAAATAAATCTCAAAAAATTTTAGATATAAAATAAGATAAAATAAACAAAGCCAACCCCAATCGAATATTAATAAAAATTTCCAGTGACACTTCTTAAAACTATTTGAATGGCATTATTAGTATTTTTCATTTCGTATTTATAATTTCCACATATTTTTAATATGTTTATTTTGATGCAAATACTTTCTTTACTCTGATATATTTGAATAAGATATTATTCTATTAGCCTCACAATATAAATTTGAAAAAAATTTAAAAGTAATCATTTACAGTAGTTTAAAAGTGCAATAGTTTAAAAGTGTATTCAAACATTAAATGCATCAATTAATATGTGGTTTTAATTTTTTCTCTTCCTACAGCTATGTTAATGGTATGTATAATACCTTAGGTGAATACTAATTAAATAAACCAACAATGTAGTTAACAATTATATGTTAAATTGAAATGTAATTGGAAAAAATTGAAATACGTTTGTTTTAATTTGTATACTCAATTATTTTGAGCAAACTAAAAAACATTTTTTAAAAAATCTCAAAAACTTCTAAAAAAAAAAGGAATTTATATAGCTACAATTTTCAGTTACTTATATTATTGCAAGACCTTAGATATATTGAATAATTGAAGTTTAGTATATAAAAAGCTACCAAATTTCAAATATTAATAAATGACTTACTTAGGTATTTGTTGCCATTATCATTTATTATTTTTGTTCAAAATTTCTTCAATTTTATAATTACGTGTTAAATTATATTCAAGAAGTAAACAACTATAAGCTTTCTTTACCTATTTGTATTAACCTCTAAGGTCAATTTTTTGCCCAAAATGTTAAAAAAAAGACAAAAGTTTTTTATTGCATATAATTAAGCTTAATACTCTACAGAATGGGAAAATGGAAGAATTTTATTTTAATGTTCCATTTTAAAATTTTCACACCATTTTTTATTTTATAATTGGGGAACACAACCCCCTTAATGTTTGCTTTTTATAAGTACACTTTCCATGCTGAATGTTTCATACATCTCTTAAAAGAGAAATTCTCTCATTCTTACAAAAAAAAATTCATGTTCTTGTTCTTTTTTGGAATATCTTTGCATTTTCATTTCTTCTAAAGCAACAAACACATTGCGCATTGATTTGCCAATCTCTGTTCTTTTTCGAATATTTTCAAGAATATAAATTCTTGTCTTCAAGGAAAAACTCCCTCCTTTACCACAAAGAAAATTCCGAATTGTAAGTATTTCAGTACTATAGACACACAAACTGCATCTCTTAAAAAATCTAGAACTAATACTATCACTATAGGAATTTAAAATAGGTGCAACTTTAAAAAAGAAACAAGAAAATATTGAAGGCTGTACAACGTACGGGCAAACCGGTTGTGGTCCGGATAGTCCATACGGTGTACAGACAAGCCAGTAAAATAACTAATTTGAGTTTTTCTTATGGTCTTTAAAATTAATAAATAAAATCAAACGTAGAAATGAAAGTCCACTTTACCAAAATTTAATTTAAATTTTTGCAAATAAGATTTCGAATGATTTTAGTTTTGTTCTTCAACAAGATAAACTGTTATGATAGCTACAACTAATCAACCAGAACCGGATTACATTCCAAATTCAGTTATAAAACAAATCGGATACTTATTTTCAAATCGGCCCTAATTATACCTACCCAAAATCATATTAATCATTCTCATTGTGACGGCTTGAATCAAATATGCGTCGCACGTTCTTTTAAAATATCCTATTTGTTGTAGAAATCAAACTACAAATTCCTATTCTTCACAAACATACGTTGATTTGGCCTTTTCAAATTCTCATTCTAATCCGACAAATCCACACATCTTCAGATACATGGATTTTCCATTACCTTCTAACAGAAAACCATTAATTAAATCGATGATGTGAACAATCGATTACTTTACCCGAAGGCTTTAATCGATTTGCCTAGTGTGGTTAGGTTCTAGAAGTGGGATAATGGGAAGTCATGGCTCCCTATCATCGAAATAGCTCCCTACAGACTCTTTAGATTTAATATAGTACTTGCTACTGTAGTAAAGGAAAAAATAGAGACACGCCACTGGTTGACTATAGAAAGCCATAAACGACGTTTTTGGATTAACACGCTAGCAGAAATGTTAATTTCTTTTCCTGACAAAATTCTTTAGAATGGAAGTGTTCTATTTTTTCGACGACTTTTTTGTGGATTAGCATGTTGAAAATTTAAAAAATTAGGATATATATTGTCAATGATGCTTAAGGTATACGAATTCATTCGAAACGGTGATTCTGCAAAAGCATACAAGTGAATATTTTTTTAATATTTATTGTCACTTAGATTAAAATATATACGCGCATAGAATTGTCTTACGAATATTATTAGAATAAAAAAGTATTCAAATGCAATATTTTGGCTAAAAATGAACACAGAATTACCTATTTCCAAAACATATTATTATCGAAGCATTTTTCGTAAAACGGAAATGTATTATAAATAGGTAATTTTTGGCTGAAAAATTATACACTTAAATATTTTTTTATTATAATAGTATTCTTAAAACAATTTTTACGTGTATTCTAATCTATATAAGTGACAATAAATATTAAAAAAATATATTCGTTTGTATGCTTTTGCAAAATCACGGTTCCGAACGTATAGTCGGATACCTTAAAATCAAAATAAGCGTAACATTTTTAATTCAGTACTTATAACTATTTTTTCAAAAACAGAAATACTGGTAAGTATTTAAGAGTTATTTTTTATTTCCTCCAGCTATTTACGACAAAAAAAACAATAGCAATTTTATCTAACATTTCAATAGAAAAAAACTTTTGATTTCTTTCATTGATAAACTTAAGTATTTATATTGAATTGTATATAAAATTATTAAATTGAATTCATTTTTTTAATTTGAACATCATTAGAAATCCGCAACAGATGATAAATTGATAAAATTGAAACGCATGTTAAAATATTGAATATGCTTACGTATAAAAAATATTCAAATAAATAAGTTATAAGTTCCTCATTAGTTAATATTATTTAAAAGTGAAAAGTGAATCTATTTTACACCTTTTATATCTTTAATAAACTAGTTTGTATAAGAAACTAATTGTATTTTAATATTTACTCTTGATTTTATAATATGCATACTTATCATACATATTAATATTTTACAGCTTTTTCAATTTATTATCAGAAATAAAAACGAACAGAAACCAGTGAAGAAGTTTTCTTCATAAAAATTCGAGTCATATATTGCATACTTAGAAATACAAAAATTATTTTAGTACTTATTTGTAGTGGATGGTTTGAATATTTTCTTAGTCTCAAAAACTTTAAGACAAATTTAGGTTATGGATTAATCATATTAAGAAAAATAAATAAATAAAACTCAAAAAATAAAATTAAAAACGTAATTTGTTTAAATTTATAGTAAAACTATTCACATAAAAACTAAACAATAACATATATTTCATATACTGATAATGAAATCCCTTGTTAACAAGTGAGATACCAAAACAGTTTAAAAAATATTCTTTTCAGTTGCTTTTTTTCATAGTTAAGAATATAATAAATATATGTACAGTAGGACTTTGTATTCTACTCTAATTCAGGCTCTAGATCGCTGGGATTAATAAAAATCTAGATTAAACGGAATAATCTATAAAATGAACCAAAGTACACAGCAAAACACTCTACACAATAAAAAGAACATGTTTTTTGAAATAAAATTAAAGAAAATGGTAAATAATAGCCCAAGAGAGAACTAAAATCAATATATAGTTTACATAACATATAATAGTTAGGAAAAAAAATATTTGGAACATGGCGATCCAAATTCATCTTCGCTGACCACATCTGTTTCACTTACTAGTTGGAAGAAACAACTGACCTTCCGTTGCCCTTTTTTGTTTTAATTTCTTGAGCAATTAATTGACGCAGATGCCTCAAACGTTCGCAATACGTTGGTTCGGGTTTGTTTTTCTGTGTTTTTAATTGCGATTTTTAAAGGCTGTATTGAGAAGTAAGCGATACGTCGGTTCACTGTGGACCGAATTAATGAAAAATTACTGTGAGAAAGTTAAGAGTGAGAGCTATATTAACATCAAATATAAAGCTCGCAAGGGCTATTGGCGAGAAACCCGTAATTTTGAGTTATGGTCAAGTTGGCTCTCCCACCCCCACCTCGTCTAACTTCAACACCACTCCAACGGGAGGACGTTTGAGCCTCAACAGTTTAAATGTACAACGGCAACGGTAGACCTTCAGAGGGATTAGGACAGGGGGGGCGAACCTTTTTGGATAAACGTGCCATTTTTTTTTCTAAAAAAGTGTTTAATGGGGTATAAACGTACCGTCAAATAATTTTGGCTTGTGATTTTCGGGAAAATAATAATAAAAAAAAATTAAATACTAAACACTCAAAACTCTTTATTTACTATTAAAAATGCATTTTGCACTGTATAGCAGTAAATGTTTTGGATATACGTGTAATTCAAATTAAAGTAACATTACTTTGGCTTCTGTTGTTACCGATCAGATGACAAATAACTTACATTACGATTGCAAGATGTTACTTTTAGCAGAACACACGCTGAATTAGAGTCATCTGCCAAATGGTTTTTCTAAGTGAGTCTTAAATGTTATTCGTCTCTGAAAATATTGATTCTCGGGCATAGGTAGATGAAATTATGGTTAAAAAAGGATGAGCCAGCTTCTTCAAACAGTTAAATGTATCTGGAATCGGATTACATGTTTCTAAAATTTTGTTACTGACATTTTTACTTATATTGCTTGTAAATTTTCTGTTTCAATCAATTCCAACATTTTTCTTATTTTAGTAAATTTTTGAATCCATATTGAACTGGACTGGAAATCAAGCACAGTTGCATTTCAAATTATTCAATTTCTTCCAATCAAATTGGGATGAGTTCAGTTCATCATATGAAGTCCCATCAGGGTACATAATAATTATGGAAATAAGTTCTTGAAGGACTTTTTCTTCGTCTGTCTTTTTAAGTTGGGAAGTACTAGTAGTTTCTTGTAATAATATCGTTTCTGAAAATATTCAATTTAGCGTCGAAAGCATTGAAATCCCTCTTGAAGATAATATTTTGTATTTTTGTCTTGAGGCTTTACGTTCAATCCTTTGAAATGTTGGCATATGTCTGTAAAACGCGACTGATCACTCGCGTTTATTCGTAATACTTCATAGTGAACTTTGTTATTTTGAACTAAAATGCTAACCATTTTGATCGGAGATGTGTCCAAGTAATTGCGTCGCGTGCCATCAATAACACACGTGCTCAAACTCATGAAATGTGAACCCCGAGTCCGTAATATCGGAAAATTTACTGTATAAACATACATAAAAATAAATAATCTAGGAATACTTGGGTGTATTTCCATTTGACATCTCTCTCACTCATAATCAGTTATTATTCACTAAATACGGTAGAGTCTCGAAAACTTGGCTCTCGATAATCCGGAAGTCCGGATAACTTGGTCACACACTTGCAGGTAGGACCCTCCCCCCACACACACACGTGTAGACGTTTAAATTTTCAGAACGATAGCGAGAAAGACCAGTGCAGAAACTATTGCTACCATCACAGTTAATAAAATAATGCCGTAAAATGATGAAGGTGGTAACTTTGAGGACACGTACAAACTCCTAAAATATCACATAATGAGGGACTAAAGGCTGTCGAACCCGCCCTTCAGTATTTTGAACAGCAAGGTTCATCGGTAATGAACAGTGGCGCACACAGGAATTTTTCAGGGGGTCCGGGGTCGAAAGTTCACCATTCTTGTATCATGCTTCTTTTGATTTTGTCGATTTTCGGGAACAAAACACAGCAAAAAACTAATTATTGAATAAATAATTAGCATTAAAATTAATAAAATTAATCATTAATAACAAATACTTAATTAAATTTTACGTACTATGTACTTAGAATTATAATCAATCGGGAAAAAAATCAAGGGTTTTGGGGGGTCCGGACCCCCAGGACCCCCTTGTGTGCGCCACTGATAATGAACGTACTGTTCCTTCCTCTTCGTGATGAAGCAGCGAAATGAAGAAGGCAGTACGGAAGACAACACTACATTACGCATTTCTTTAAAAATAAAGTAGCCAGTTTTTGCTAAATCTGTTAATTAATTTTCTTTAAAGACAGCTTTGTGCCTTCATTAAATGTTTTTCTAAAGTGTGTCTGATCAGGCAAATTATTGTATACTACGTATTCATTAATTTTGATTTTGATTTTGTAAATGCTATATGCCTTCATTAAGTTCGTACTGCTCTGTTGGGGTATTTGGGAAGTTTATTTTATGTTGTATATTCAAGCAAACATAACATAAAAGTGCAGCGCAATATTTTCTGAGGAAACACTCGTACTTATTCTTTTTTTAATCTGATTCTCAATAACCCGACATTCTCACAAACTCGGCCACCCTTTTGTTCACATTAGGCCAAGTTTTTGGGACTCTACTGCATAAAGCCGAGGTGACCAACTTTTTTGGGAAGAGTGCCACTATTTGATAAAAAATAATAAAATGTACCACTTCCAATTTTTCCAGCAAACAAATGTGGAAAAGTGAAAAAATAAAATGTTACTTATAAACTTATTATGGAGTTTTATGCAAATAACGCATTTTTAATGCAAGTCAATGTAGTCAAAATTTACAAATTATGTAATAAATAAGACGTAAGTATAAAGTTGGGTTTTTATTTTAGGGTATTCGACTACGTTCGGAACCATTATTTTAAAAATGCGTATAAATGGATAATATGTATGATATTTAGTGTCACTTAGATTAGAAAGTGTATATAAAATTGTTTTAAGAATAGTATTACAATAAAAAATTATTTAAGTACAATATTTTGACAAAAAATGAACATAGAAAGATCCATTTTCAAAATATTCTCCTTTTGTGAAAAATACTTCTATTAGAATAATATTTTGCCTGTATATAGCTCAGACCTCTGTATAGAGGTTCAACTAGAATTTTTGAAATATATGACTTAAAAGTGGGTTTTTCCTTGTTTTACGACAACAGAGGAGAGAACTTTTAAGAAAAAACGTAGATAATTATTTTAAATGGTTGTAACTCTGAAAATAATGTGAATTTTTCAAAACTCATTGTTGAGCCTCTGTACAGAGTTCTGAGCTATACACAGGCAAAATATTATTACAATAGAAGCATTTTTCACAAAAGGAGAACATTTTGAAGAAAGATTATTCTAAGTCAATTTTTTGCCGAAATATTGTATCTAAATATTTTTTTTTTGTCAAAATGTCCTTAAAACAATTTTATACGTGCATTCTAATCTAAAAGACACTAAATATCATGAAAATTATCCATTAATGCACCTTTTTAAAATCATGGTTCCGAACGTAGTCGGATACCTTAATAAACGTTTTACAAGTTTAATCAATTAAGATAGATATAAAATAAAAACGAGTAACTCTTGAATGACTTAATTCAAAATAATTATTAAACGCTCAGTATTTACTTAATGTGGCTTTTGAATTATTACTTTTTACCAAATTATCCATATTAATATTAGCTCGTACTATTGCCTACAAAATTAGATTATAGGTGCACATCAGCTAGTTTTAAGTGATATTTATTTTATTATGTTCATAGCAGAAAACATTTATTCACACACACACACAAACATATTTTGTTCGAAATTTTAAGGTTTTACTGTGCCAACCCCACTTCAACAAAATTGTAAACAAAGATTATTAATTATCTTTTAAAATTTTTTTTAAAAATTTTTCTCTAAGTCTTCGCGTGCTACTGATACAACTCCATCGTGACACACTGTGGTACGTGTGCCACGGGTTGGACACCCCTGGTATAAAGTAGTTAAGTTTGCAAGCAACAGAACATAATTGGTTTCTTCAAAAATGCTTTATTTTGCAAATAAAACTTGTAACTGTGATATCAATGAACAGTTTGTTTTCCATTCGTCAAATAACCTTACTGAATATATCACTGACATGCAAAAAAGATATATTAAGGTTTGGCAAATGTATTTGACGGCTAAATTTACAATTCCGGTTAAGGAATTGGCAAGATAAGCAACACTAAACCGATTTACCTTGTGATGCATGGATTTACTTTTTGAATAAAATAAACCATCTTGACTGAAAGAAAATTGGTTTTTTATCGAACACGCTTCCTGGATTTTTGCCAAGAAACTACTCCTTTATTCAAATATTAAATTTAAGCACTATTTCATCTCACTAGTACTTCCGCGAACGGGGTTTAGTGTAAGGAATAACAAATTGCTTTAAGAGAAATTTTGTTTCGTTGAACATTTAATGCTCTTTTTTTTCTAAATAACTAATTTTGCTCTGGGTCTTGTTGTCCAGAAAGGAATTGTTATTCATTAATCTTTTTGAAAAATGAAAAAAGAATATAAAGTATTCAGGTTCTAATTTTGAGGGGGGGAATGTATATGTAATGTTACTTACAGTTTCAACAAGTAAGGAAGAAGCTTCATGATATATATCTAAGGCGTTTATTTAAACTGTTAGCAAGCATCTATTCAATTATTTCTATATACGTTGCGTTTTAAATACCATTAACTATTGAATACTGATTAATTATTTTGAAAGTTGAAGTTTTTCTCAAGGGATCTCCTTTTAAAGTTTCATGTTTAGTCATTGTCAACTTGTCATGTTAAGTCATTGTCTCGCGTACACTTAGGAATATGGGTATACAAGTTTAATAATTTCAGCTCTTCAGGAAATTAAATTGTGTTGATTTATTGTGATTTTTTAGTAAAATTAATTTTATTAGTATAAAGCGATTATTAATTTGCATTATAAATTACATCCTGGAGGTCCTAAATCCTCCCAGGTTGTTCTCCCTCAAAATTGAGATCGAACCCAGTCAAAACGTACTGTCACAGGCGGAAGAAGCCTCTAGCCCTTTGCTGCAATGAATTTCGTTGGCCTATATCTGACACCGTCAGATAGGTGTCATTAGAAATAAATTATAGTTTAAAAATACTAAAAACACGCTTTTATGGTTAAGCGAATTAAAAAGTAAAAAAAACAATTCTAATTATAAGAATAAAATGATTTACGTAAAAATTGATGTCATTGAGGTAAAAACGTGGGGGTGCTCTATACCAATTGTTATAATTTCTTACTAGTTCTATCCCGAAAGGCTGTGTTAGTGTACAAATTTAGTACAATGCACCCCACGCTTTTACCACACACAATGACATTAATTTTCTCGTAAATCACTTTATTCTTATATTTAAAATTATTTTTTTACTCTTTAGTTAGATTAACCATAAAAGCGTGTTTTTAGTTTTTTAAAACTATAATTTATTTTTCATTTTTTAGTTCGATCTACAGTGAAGCATGTTTTTTTAGTGTTTTTTTAAACTATCATTTATTCATACACTTTTTTTTTTAATTTTTGGCCCGTGACCGAAAAGGTTTGCCCATCCCTGAGTTAGAACAAAAAAATTTTCACATGCACGAGACTTTCTTTATTTCCATTTTCAGAAAGACTGGACAATTGCTTATATTATGATAAGGAAGGGCTGACTCAAAAACCTCTTCGCTTTTAGGGTTATTCTTAATCTTTTAGTCGCCAAATCTGCAAATGGAATCTGGAATTAGTCGCCAAATCTGCAAATGGTATACAGAGTTAGTCGGCAAATCTGGCAATGGTACATGGAATTAGTCTCTAAATCTGTGGAAATGGTATAATGAATTAGTCACCAAATCCCGGTTATTCTTCTCCTGATTATTCTTTTTAGGACAATGGAACAAAATTATGAAATCATTGTATTGCCATAGATTCTTGACAAGTATGCAAAATTTCGTATTAATCTGACCTTTTAAAGTGGGTATAAAACGAGTTCAAAGATTCCGTTACATACAAGTGAAACTTATAGAAGCGTGTCAACAACTGCAGAAAATACTTGTTTTTGTTCAACCCGGTTTTATCTTAATGTCACTATCGGAACAAAATATTTTAAATCAATTTCTAATTTGTACTTGAATTTAAAATATATAATTTTTATTTTGTGTGTTTTCCTAATGCTGGATCTAATACGCACTGTATTTGGGATATTTATAAAATGAAAAGGAAATTGAAAAAGGAATCATTCGTATAAAGTAGATACATAATATTTCCAGTTTGATAAAAATTAATGATTTCTGCTTGTTGATTTTAAAGCACGCATTAAAATGTTCGTGCAGGATTACATACATTTCCTTTTTTATTACATGTTTTGCCATCATATTGAAAATAGAATATATAAATGACATTAAATCTGTAAACTGAAGGCAATTTCAATCCAGAACTAAAAATTGTATTTATTTGTTCTTTAATTTTATTATTTAGTATTGATTTAAATCACAAAATGTATTGGGAATACAATGAATAATAAATTACTTAAAAGGAACGTGGTTTTTGCTTCAAAAAATATGAGTAATTTTTTTCTATACATATAATTCTCAAGTACAAATGTTATAAATTCAAATATATAATTTAGTATCACCGAAAAAATCAACGTTTCCATAGTGCATTTTTTACGAACGCTTATAAACGCATAATTAGACAAATATAATTAATAATTTGTCATATATATAATTTTAAAAAATGGTTTTTTTTTTTCAGAAACTATAAAATAATACTGTTTTGTTATAAAACATAACAATACTTTCATCTTAAATAGATATATAAGTTAATTATGATTTCCGAATTTTGAAGTCATTTTTAAAATGACCGATGTTAACAAAAATAAGCATGCAGATATCATCAAGTCTTTCCAAGTTTGTATTTTCTTAAAAAATATACTATTTACTCACATGTATAAAACTTTTCTTATTTGCATTATCGAAACAACTCTCTATACCCGCTGACCTACTTTTACATTTCTTTTTAAAGATTTTAACAATAATATTCATCCATCGGGGGAAAAACTCGGAGACTTATTGAAAGAAATACCACTAGCATTCTTAAAAACCACCCTATCGCACCTGCTTCTAAATTAAAGTTGCATAAAACTTGGAAAAATGCTCGTAAAAGTCGTACAAACCTTTACTCAAATCTAAGGGATAAAATTTTGATACTGCATACGACGAAAAAGACCGGCTCTTAACATAACCGCACTGGAAGAAAGAAACCATTTTCAGTTAATAAAAGTCTGCAGGCAAGCAAACGCCGATTTTGAGAGGCCGAAGTTGTTCTAAAACATGGGATTCTAAAATACTTTTTTATTGCGATCCATACAAACATACATAACATTGCAGTCGTAAAAACATACCCCTGTCCAAGCATATTATTTTTGCTACACTTTTCTAGCATTAATGAATAGCTTCGCAACACAAAACCATTAAATTCTGAGAATTCTTCGATGATCGTGTAAACTTTTTTTCATCTTTTCTGTCCATTTATTTTCATGGCTAGGTTTTATAATGATTCCAACTTATTAAGACGAAAGTCATAAACTTGCAAAAATGTTTCAAAAGAAATCTCACGTAGCTTTTTTTTATGTTGTTGTTCTAATAGATATTTACAGTTAGTCGTTAGTGTTTCGTTCCAAAAAGCTTTAAGTACCTGATGCATATTTTGACATGAAAATATTTTAAAGTGTTATAATATTTTCAACATTTTTTGAAGCATTTACAGCATTTTCTTTGAATGGGAAAACAGCTAGATTAAGAGAAACTCGTTATTATTATTTATTTTATTTTATTTTTTGTCAATTAATTTACAAGCGTTAAAACACAAAATGTAAGCATAAAATTGTTTCACATGTTATATTATTCATAATTGTAGATATAACTTTAAGGATAAAAATTATCCTTTTTTTTAAATCAGTTGCAATAAATATGTTGTAACCATTATTATTACAAACTCTTCCAAATTTTTAGCAATTATTTTGAACTGTAACTGAATAAAATGAAGGTGAGTTGGAAAGTAAGTTTTCCCTGTCAACTGTGGTCAGAATTGTGTATAAAAGTCAAAATATAGAATGAGTACTAAAGATAAGACATAACTGTATTTGTCCAAATAAGTACCTAATACATTGAGAAATTTGTCATACCGCTTGATAAGCTTCAAAAATCCCTCCAGGAAAAAAATCAAGGCTTTGCATATGGAAGAAGCATTTAACGGGTTGTTTGACTTCAAGATTGCTTCCAAAGCACCCTCCGGTGGAATGGTGTACCCATGAATCCCTCGTCACAATCCAAAACAGAAAGTCATTGTCATTCTTATGGTAACGCACGAGATGGCCTAGGAGAATTCTCCAAGACTCATATAATCTACCATAATCTAACTGCCTTTTCATTCACCTTTTGATGGATGAATTTCTAAGCTAAATTTTTAACTTTATTTATTTAAATCCTATATTTTTCAATGTAATTTCTCTTATCGCTGCACCCCCACCAAGCAAGCTTCCAATTTTAAACTCCCCTCCTTTACTCAACCCCAGTACAGCGAATACAGAGGAAATTCACTTCATTGCAACATCTAGTAGTATTGCTCTTTTTCCACACAACCCTTTGCCGCTTGAACCAGCAGGACCGAACCAACAGAAGAATCCGTCTTCCCCTACCATCCCCATCAATCACCAGGCTGAACACTCCGCTTTGCCAGACGATCGCGTCATCCTCTGCTCCTCATCTATCACCTTCCTGACAGTTGCATTCTTCAACCAATCAGGAGACACGTCTTCAACAAGATACCACCGTCAAACGATTGCGTCATCCCCTGCCTGCTTATCACCTCCAACCTTAGATGAACTCTTGTGTTGACCAATCAGGAGGATCTTTCTCGCCACAGACTTCAACATCAAGGACTCAAAAACTTTTCAAGATATGGGGCGGAGGATTAGGTTTGTATCCAGTTCCCAAAGGCACTCTCATCGTATATGTTCCAGGCAGACCCCCATGAGTTGTCCCATGTGTGCCGGGTCAATTGTCAGGGCACTTATCGTGCTGACACTTTCCTGTTTCCAAGAATGTCGTTGATGATCTTTTGAGTAAGGTGGATGACATGATTAAAGTAAACCGGCGTATCACCATCAATGGAACAGCGGAAGAACTATTAATCGAACATAAACGAACTCAAAAGATGCAAAACCCTGAATTTTTCCTGGAAGGCTTTTTGAAACTTATCAAGTGGTATGACAAATGACTCAATGTACTTGGTAGTTATGTGGAAAAATAAAGTAAATACCTTATCTTTAATTTCTCATTCTATATTTTGGCTTTCGTACACAACTCTGATCACAGTTGTCAGGGGAAATTTACGTTCCGACTCACCCACGTACACACATGCACGATTAAAACTTAAAATTATTTGTTTTTCATATTTGATAATTAATTATGAAATATAATGAATACATTAGCTCTGTTTTAAATCAGAACGTTAATTACGAGGATGTAATTACTTCAACAATTCCAGGGACTATTATGATACAAATAAAACATTTATTTTAAACAATGAATTTCTATTCATAAAATCGAAGTATAGTTTTATCGCGTTTACTTTTAATAATCATATAGTTATACTATATTTTATATTTTTTGTATATCTAAGTGTTATACGTTATGAATGAATTTCAAGGAAATATTTGTCACGTTTATATATACATTTCACGTGTTAAAATAAGATTACCGATAAACATTTCAAATCACTACAACAAATGTTGGTATTTACGTACTATCGCAACAATGCTAACGCTCAAGAGAACACGATAAGTTGGCAACCCCGATTTCTCATGTGTCGTACGTGCTGAATTGGGAACCATGGGCTTCGTTTCATATAATGCCGTCACTACGGTTGTGATAATACGTAAGTACCCAAATGTGTTTCTAACATATGTTTGCATAAATCTCAAACACACGCGCAGAAAGAAGTTATACATTTTGTTGAATTATTAAAGCTTAATACACACACACACATATGTATATATATATATATATATATATATATATATATATATGTGTGTGTGTGTGTGTGTGTGTGTGTGTGTGTGTGTGTGTGTGTGTGTGTGTGTGTGTGTGTGTGTGTGTGTGTGTGTGTGTGTGTGTGTGTGTGTGTGTGTGTGTTTGTGTGTGTGTGTGTGTGTGTGTGTGTGTGTGTGTGTGTGTGTGTGTGTGTGTGTGTGTGTGATTATTCCCTTTAATTTTTACAAACAACTTTTTAATTTGTAATGGTCCTGGCCTTCGGGACTCACGCGTAAATAACTACTAACTACCCTCCTAACAGGAATTTATCGAACGATATATTTCCATCAATAAGCAAGCTCCGTCCACGGAGGTCAAGTGAGTTGTACTTCCCTTTGCCGCTTCGTATAAAAAACCATGTTCCGGAAAATTCACCCTCTTTGTCACTTTGTCTACAGTATGTGAACGTCGCTGCTGCTTATTGTGACTGCTAAGTGACTGCGTAAATCGCCGTTGTTTAGATGTGTATGTGTGTGTGTTTAATGTACAATAAACCGGTTTACCTAGCTACCAAGGACTGCTTCCTCAATAACATCAATAATAACTGAATATGATCAACCTTAAAGAAAGCATTACCAGTGGCCAGGATTATATTCATATATATCTCCTTGACTATGAAGTTAATGTTACCTAAAATCCTTATATATATAAACTCATGTCCATAAATTAAGGATAATTCAGAATCACAAAGAAATTGAACTCTAAAATAAAAAATGTCACCTGTAGAATTATCACACACATCTTGAAGAAGAATATGCAAATTACAGGAAACCACCAGATGGCACGGATAGTACGTCACAATGACGAGAGTGTAAGAGAGGGGTATATAAGGAATGGTGGCAAAGAAGTAAAATTGCTCACAAGCGCTTTAAAAGCCTTTCAGTGCAATAAGCGCATAGCTATGGGACAAAGAAAGCATTTGGATGATTTTTACGTGGTAGAATTATTGGACGACTGGAATGTGGACGTACCCAGCTGGATGTATCCTAGAAACTTGGAATCGCCCAGAGTGTCATCTCCATGCTTTGGCAACGATTCCAAGATTATGGTAATGTGAGTAGATGTTACACCACAGGTAGCTCCCGAGTTACAACGCCGAATGAGGACCGGTATATATATTTGGCAGTTACTGCCAAAAGAAACAGACGGAGCACAGCATCAGACCTGTCTCGTCAGCTCTCTTCAGCTACCGGTACGACAGTTTCAAGGCAGACCGTGTACAGACGCTTAGGGCACATTGGTCTATATGCTCGTAGGCCTGTCAGATGTGTTCCAATTACCAAAACTCACGGTCGCCTGCGATTAACCTGGAGTAGAGAGCCTGCATTGTGGACACCACAACAGTGGTCTAGTGTGATGTTTTCCGACGAGTCCAGGTTTAGTTTGCAGTCTGATTCTCGCCGGACTTTAATATGGAGAGCGCCAGGGTACCCGTTACCACCAAGGGAACACCATTGAACGACACCATTACAGTGGTGCAGGATGGCTCGTTTGGGAAGGAATTATTCTTGGTTCCAGAACTGACCTGCATGTTTAGAGTGTAACGATGACAGGACACATCTATCGGGATGTCATTCTGGAACAACATGTAAGTTTGTTTTGGGGCACCATGAGTGCTGAATTTCTGTTTATGGATGACAACGCCCGTCCTTACCGTGCAAACATTGTAGACGAATGCCTTCAATCGGAGGATATCACCCGTATGGATTAGCCAGCATACTCACCGGACTTGAATCCAATAGAGCATGTGTGGGACATGCTTGGTCGACGAATTGCAGCCCGTCAACCCCGTTCCACCTGTCTACCGGAACTTCGGAGGGCATTGCTTGATGAGTGGTGTAATATTCCCCAAGATCAGATTGATAATTTGATACTCAGCATGCCTTGGCGTTGTAAGGCCTGTATTGCATCGTCCGGGAGACATACTCCGTATTAACCATCATACTAATAATGTTATACTGTTTTTTTTAAATATGTTCATTTTTGAAATTTGCTCCAGGGAGTAAAAATCGCAATTTTTATTAATTATGTTAAACATATAGCATATTTTTTTTGCTCTTTACCTTTTGTTTAATAAATAGACTTTACAAATAAGTCAAATTTGTTTTGCTTCTGTCTCTTTCTTTGTCTGAACTTCATTATCCTTAATTTATGGACATGAGTGTATATATATATATATATTTCACTCGGAAATTGATTCTTCATACATTTTTTAAACATTTAATCTTCCCATCAGACTTGATAAATTTAGCATGCACTGACCCTTTACACAGCAGGTCTTCAGAGGCACAAGGGCTCAAAGGGGCTCGATAACACTGGCCACCAATCCATGACCATGATCACTCGACTAGCGTGGAGAGCAGATGGTTCAATACAGTTATGCACAGTCTTCTTTACAACAAATTTAGCTTCTACTTTTAATTATTACAATTGTTAAAATATAACTTAGTACTTACTTATTATCGCAATTCTATTGGTAACTATATGAAACGAAGCGCATGACTGCCAAATCAGTGCTTATGACACAAATTAAATTGGGGTTGCCAACTTGACGAGTTATCTTGGTATTGTTGCGGTAGTACGTATAAGTACCTATAAATTTATCCCTTCATTTTAAGAACAAAACTTTTAGTGAAATCTGAAAATGTTATAGACTATAATCCCCTCTTCATATAGAACTTAGTATTTAAATAATTTTCTGATTCCAATAAAAGATGCTTTCAATAGCTCGTCAAAAAGGATGAACTTTAAGATGGAGACGTTTACTTTAAGTTATTTTACACATATTAGGCTATTCATATACTCGTATTTTTCAGTATTTTTAAAACAAAATGAACAGCCAGAGGTATTTAATTGCATTGAAAAGCTTAAGATCTTGAAATGGTGAATTAAAAATCATTTTATTCCTGAAAATTTATCTTTTTTTTAAAAAAAAAATATGATAATTTGCAGATTTGTTTGTACAAATCCAGTTGAAGTTCCATCTCTCATGATTTCTTTTAAAATCATCTGCACATGGCCCGAAAAACGTTTTTATTAACATATTTATTTATTTAGAAAACTGTATTTTGCAGCAAGAATTTTCTTAAATAGTATTAATTGTTAAAAAAAATAATAATTTGGAAAGCCTTTTTTATCCTTCATATTTTACTTACTACGGATTCAGTAACAAAAGATCATAATCACCTAGTTTTACTTACAACAAAAGAAAAAAATACCTTCCACAATTATAATTAACTCTGACAAATATGCTATCTGGATAAAGAAAAAATAAGTAGTTAAAAAAGATACGGTTTGAACTTTCTGAGGAAATTGCCATCATAATTGGCCCTTAATTATAATTGATGATTTTTCAGAACAGATTAACTCGTTTAAATATTTCTGAAATCCATAAAAATATATCTAAACATAAAAAACACCTTAAACATCAAATTACACTCCATTCAAAATGTCTTTCATCTTGAAACGGCCTATGACCTTTCTTATTCGAAATGTGAGCCTCTCACACTTGGTAAAACGAGAAGACGTTGGCTACCAAACGCTTCCTCGCTGTTGTGCAGACGTAAAATATTCAAGCTCAGTGACGTCATATGAGGCGAAAGACGCTAACCAACGAAACTACGGAGCAAGTCAGCATTTAGACTCAAAACGCTCTACCTTTATTGTATTTCAGTCCATACCGATTAGTGGAGGCTCACAATCCGCAATCGCATCCGAAAAAACAGAAATTCTTTCGCCCTCTCAGTATCACTAAACTTTTTTTTCAGTTTGTTTTTCGCTTTTTTTTATTTTGTTTGTTATTTTTTTTAACTTTACTTTGGAGCTTACGTGATGGCTTAGAAACGTTAATAAAATCTAAAGCTTTAGACTGGTCGATAGATATTTATAGGATTGTGTTCCTCGTGTTGTATGTCCACTCTATCTTTTTCGCTTTCCTCTACGTTGGAGAATAAACTTAATGATTATCTTTCTAGACTCAAAACGAATTGCTTACCGAGAAGCTTTTTTTTTTGCTGCATTAATTTTTTTTCTTTTAGAAGAAAACTTGTGTAAAAATGGTCTTTTTCATCCAAACGATTTTGGAAGAGAGCATTATTGTTTGACGGTGGCTGAAAAAGAGAATAATAATAAATAGTTAACTCTTACAAAAGATACAGATACAAAGATATTCCTGGGCATTAGCATTACAATTTTATAAGGTGCATTTTTCAAGGCTTAGAATGTATATTCTGCCTCGTTTTTGTGAAAAATGTCCAATTACAATATTAAAGAAGTTCGTAGAAAAGAATATTGGTTTTAAATGAATATTTTAAAGACCGTATTTATTCTTATCTAAACCGCCGCCGGTGCTAAGCCTCACCGAAGTTCTCAAATCGTTTTTGTGAATAAATAAAAAAAAATGTAAAAAAAAGGCTTATCGATATCCGATATGTAGGAAATTTTCAAAAACTTAAGAGATAACTAAAAAGAAATGAATAATTAATTTATTTTTATCAGTGTTAAAACTGTTTAAGACATATACGAACCCGTAATCGTTCTAATCGACAGAGTATCATGTTCAAGTTCTTACATCCAACGAATTTTTCCACCTTCGATTCTAAATCGCAAACGATTTTCAGTTGCAGTTATATAGGAAAAACGCACAACTTAGATCAGAATAAATACAGTGTATTTGTTGATTGTTTATTGATGTCGCATTTAGAGCAATATTGTGATTATCTGCATGATGGAACTCATAATAGTAAGCCACAATTAAGTAATGAGGATGCACCTTAATTTGAACACCATACAAATATAATCATTTTCAGCCCAGATATATTTCAACAATTCCATTGCACGGTGAGTTTTTAGTGGCATCAAGACTCAAACCCATAACTCGATTAAATAACACTAACCACGAGCTTACCATTGTATTTAAAATATGAGTCAATCATGAGCGAAAAAACGTTTTTAGTTTAAAAAAACTCAGACGAACTTTAAGTAAAACGGTGCATTTATACAAATTTATATAATAGTTCAAAAACTTTTTAGCTTTAATAATATTAAGCAATATACAGCTTATTTTTTTCTAAAATTTATTATAGTGAAATTTATGATTTCTCGTTCATGTCACCTTGTTAAAATGCCTTTAAAAGGTTATTTTATTTTTTCTTATAAATCATTCGGTAATTGTTATAATGTAATTAAAATATTAAATTTTCTTTTATATTTACCTTATACCTCTTTCTGTAACTAGTTAAATAAAGAATTTTTTTTAAATGGTTCTCTAAAGCCGTAAGAGAACTATTACCAACGGACCTCGTTATTTGGAACAATGTTATAGTGATGAGGAAGAAATTTGCACTAGAATCCATAGAATAATAGATGGGATAAATTAAATTTATGTTGGGATTTTATTTAATATAAAACATTCAAGAAAAAAATTTAGAACATGTAATTTTTTACATCTTACAAAAAGAACAATGTTCAAAATTTCACCATATACCATATTACGTTTCGTTATAGAACTTTTTACGAAGTATTTGTTTTTAAGAGTATTTAAAACAAAACGAGCTTCTTAAAATGTATCCAAAATTTCAAAGCTTTAGTTGAATTATAGATTTTATATTACGAATTTGTACATTTTATTACATTTCTTAAGTGATTACTTTTAATATGATAATTTCATTTAGCCATCGTCATTAATGTGTTTAAAAATTTAAAAAGTTGCATGTAAATTTATTCTAAAATCATATATTTTTTAGAAAGTTGTATAGAGTGCTATTTACCTCAATAATTTTCAAGTAGATAGAGTTTTTAGCGACAAGATTAGGAAAAAAAATAATTGTTTGTGTCAACATTTTTTTATTGGTCCTTTCTGAAGATAAGACAGCATTTATAATTTTGCAACTCTATATATATATACAATAAAATGAAAAATTCAACAAAAAAAACTCAGTGTAAATGTATTTGTATTATAATTTATATAATACTATTTTTCTTTTTAAATGTCAAATGTCCTTGATCCATTACCATTTAAAACCACCCACGCTAACCAAAGTTAACTTTTTATAAATATTTTTTTAAAAAGTTGTAAGATTCTATATCATTTTAAAGCTTCTTTTCCTCAAAAACTTAATTTCTCAAACGCTTAAAATAAACTGAAATGTTAAGAAATCTCAAAAGGGCATCTTGCAATGTGCAATATGAGTAGGCGAAAATATTTAAAACCACTTACTCTACCGAAATAAAAAAAAACTCATAAATGTTTTAAGTATGGAAAGGCTTTTTCAATAGCGAAATTTATATCTAAAAATTAAATGATTTTAAGACAATTTCACAAATACGGAATTTAAACTTCACTTTTCCATGCGTATTTTCTTACAAACGAACAAGAAATAGTATTCACATGAATATTTCTATCTTAATTTATTTCGGAGAAAGACTTCACATTCAATAAGGGTATAAAATTCTCAAGAAATAAAAATGCTTTTAAAATATATTTATCAATATGATAATTGTACTGATACGTCAATATTTATTACGTTAAGAATCATCGTATTTCTCTAAATTATTCATTTATTCAAAAAAATATGATAGTTACTAAGTTACTAAGACCTTAAATGTGAACAATAGTTGAAATGCATACTTAAATTTAGTAAAAAAAATGTCTTCGAGATCTTTCAAATAAACCTTTAATTTCTTACCTCTTAAATAATCGTACTTAAATTCATAAATTGTATAAAGGAATAAATTAATTGCAAGAAAAATGTAATAATTGAAAAATGTTTTTATGGATGTGTTAAATATAATTTAAATCTACTGACATATCATTCACATTTTTTTTTTTTTCTTTATAAGAATAAAGTTGATACTGTACATAAGTTTCCTTAAATATTTTGTTAATTTTTTTGTTATTTTCCAAAATTTCAAATAAAGTTTCTTATTATTTGAATTTCTAAAATAGAAAATACTGTAATATAATCTTGTTTTAATTAAGCCCTGTTCCCCTAAAGACTCATCGTATATTGGAACTGAAGCACGTTAAATCTGTAGAGGCACAAAATCCTCATGTTGGCGTAGTGTCGAGTTTTAGAGAGTGAAGTGCCTCCTCAGGAGTTGTCTCTCCATATTCTAAGTTGCTAAATTCATTACCAAAGAGTTTGTTGTCCCTCTAACAAACTTAATGCATTCTAAAAAGTTATTTCAAAAATTATAAACCCTTCTCTGCTTGTTCGTTGTCTCCTTTAAAATATATTCAGTAAAGATATTACGGATTTAGTGACATATGAAGTGTTATATGTTAGTGTATTTTAAAAACTGATTTAAATAATACAATAATACATAAAAAGCTGTTTCTTTAAAATCAACTAGACCGAAAACAGAACTCTAGACAAACTGAGAGTCGCAAATGCATTTTATTTCATTATTAAAAAAACCCAGTAATTTACAAAAAAAAATGTATCATGGTTTATTTACATTCAGTGTAAACCAGACGCTTTTCTTCTGTATACACATGTCGTAAATCATTCTCCCTAAATATCTACAAAATTACGTTTCTTTTGACAAACTCCCATCAGAACGAAAAGGGGTGAAAATTAATTACCGACATCCCTTTTCTCCACTTTAACCCGCATTCAAGCGCTACAAACATTTTTAAAATGCAGAAGTTGGATAAAGCCATTAAGCAAGGAAGAAACTTGCTACCTCATTAAATTAGAAAGAAGTTTATCTAACAAGGTACTGAAAGTTAACATTAATTTACTTAATGACTAAAGGAGTTGATCTTTTGGGAGGGTCTAATAGGGGAGACGTCCACGACGATATTACAGCTACAATAAATGAAAGAACATTTTTAACATCCTTTTTGATTATCATCTATACCCTTATGATAAGTTGTGACTTGCAGTTTTAAGAAATTCCATTATAAAAAAATGTAGTCCTGATTACATTTTGTGTAGTTCATTCTATCTATTTCTAAGATTAGAAACACTTTCTTGATGTGATAAAGATTTGGATAAAAAAATATAAATTATACAAAGTGTCTTATATGCAGACAAGAATACATACAATTTGAATGTATGTTCGTAAATCCTAGCAGTTAAATAGACCTTAAAACAACGGTTCTGAAACGTTCGATCGCCACACCAAGATTTTGAATTCTCCTTCTTGATTCCCAACACATGTCTGAGTGATTTAAAGATTCATCAATAATCCTAAGACTGCTACGCTACAGACTTCTGAAACACTTTTCTTTTTTCCTTAAAGAAAACTGTAAGCACCTAATTAAAAAATATTACGTTGTAGTGATGGCTATATGTAGTTGCAAGTAAAAAAAATATTTACAATTCTTGGTTCGCATACATGTTCTAGTAGAGTATTTTTATTCGAGACAATTTAGTGATCTAGTCTAGGATGGTACAGCTTTCAATTTTTCCAAGAGGCCTTTCAGAGGAAATTCTTAACATTAAATAACACCTTTTTGAGGTTCCCCGGGAGTCCGCGGACCTCAGTTTAAGAAATGCTGCCTAAGAAGGTGGATAGCATAGATTTCATTTTGTGTAATTAATAACTTCTGTCTATATCCAAGATTTGGAACACTTTTCTTGATGTGAAAAAGATATAGACATGGAATAAATGCATGATACAAAGTGTCTCATGTATAGTTAAGAATATAATTTAATTTTATATACATGCTTATATATCTTAGAAAGTAAATATAGTACTGATAAACAATTGTTTATCAGAAGCCTATTTACTTAATACATTTAAATATTGGTGAACATATATACAAACTCCTATATTCAAACGTAAAGGAAAGAAATACATTTCGATAAGCTATTCAATTTCGTAATGGAATTAAATTCTTTCCATGCTTAAGCTCAAAGCAATGTAATGTAATTCAATGTTTAATAACAAATGAACAAAATGTGTTTGAATATTTAATTATAGTTGTGTTGAATGTGTGTTTTGGATTGAACTATATATATAAATAAACAGAATTCATTTCCGTATTCAAATATTAATGATTAGTATGAATTTCAGTATTCAAAAATATAACTGAAAGAGAGAGAGAGAGAAACAAATTTAGAAACAAATAATTCATCAAAAAATGTTTTCATTTTCTGTAAGAAAGAATTCCTTTTTTGAGCAATTAAATAAAAATATCTTTGGGATTTTATGTTAAATGGCTTATTTCTAAATTATTAAGAATGGACAAATTAAATTTATCATTTTCCACTAAATAATTTTTGCTTCACATTGTAAGGAATACTGTTCTAAAATAATGATCCTTACAGAAATATTCTTCTTATACATCCACGGCAGGAGAAAATAATGTAATGTGTTTCTAATGGATATTTTGCGTATATGTTAAAGATGGTGAATATATTTTAAACTAACAAATTGTAAGAGGATATTCTTAACGAAAAAAGGACTTAAATAATCATGAAGTTATAAAAATCATCGTAAGCAAATCATAATAATTACTAGTCATTACACAGCTTGAAACCAACAAACTGAAAAAAATGATTCAAAATTTCATTTATCTTATATTTTTATTACACATATGTAAATTATAGCAGATAAAATAGTATCTTTGGAGAATAAAAGCAGTTCTAATATACATAATAAACAATTTATTATTTTGCAAAATAAGCATTTACTAATCACTAAAGATCACGAGTTTTACGACGTAAGCCTCTGGAACAAAAGTGTGTTAATGTTAATTACCCACTTAAGTGATCGTGAAAGAGAAACATGTAATTACACAACATAGAGTGAGGATTAAGGTTAATGATAAAATTGTGAGGAACAATATGTTAATGAGTTTCTTATAAATCATTTTTTAAGTACTAATAATGTACATGTATTCAACTCAACGCTGGGCCTAAATTATATAAGATATCTTCTTTTTGTATATTATGGGAAAGAATGAAATAACAATCTTTAACCAACAATAAGACAGTAAAACTATGCAGAATATAAATTTAACTTTTCACAGACTCTTTTAAGTTTTAGATTTAATATTCATTATCTTACTTTTTTTAAATTACAATAAAAATTTCAGGAATTTTCATTTTTATATGAATTTTTTATATGTTTCAATTCGCAAGCTTCTAAATTGGGTGTTTAGGTAGGAAGATACTTGTTGTTCAATTGCTAATAATGTTCAGTTCGTAGCAAGTAAAATCTGTATTTTACAGAAATACCTTTTAAAGAAAACTTTGATTCTGTTAAAATAGCAATGAAGCATTATTTTTATTATTGTTAAATAAACTCACTTTATACTTTGATCAGGATAATCCTTAGAATAATTAGAAATGATAAATGCAATTAAAAATTTTATTTTTGAAATGTAATTTTGAAGACCCATCTAATAAAAAAAATTATATATGAATAAATTATTTGTTCAACTAATATATATTTTTACTCGTTATTTTTAATTATAAATTATTTAAAATTTTCTGAAATGTAGAATTCATATATTTTAAACTGTTTTATACATACATGAGGTGTGATGCAAAAAAAAAGTCGTGACTGATACAATATAAATCAGTTCTCCGAGAGATTATCACCTTCAAAGTCATTCCCTTCAGTATTCAAAAACATCTACATTCGGTGTTGCCATTGTCGATAACAGTTCTGGAACGAGGGTTTTGGAAGGTCATTGAGAAGATTCTCCGTTTCCACCGGAACCTCTTCAAATGAGGTAAAAGGGGTTCCCTTTAAGTAAGATTTAATTGTGGAAAATAAAAAATAGTCCCATGAAGCCAAATCAGGCGAATAAGGAGAATGCCCCATCACAGTAATGTTTAGCTGGTCAGAAACTGCTTAACAAATAAGGTGGGTTAAGCCGGTGTATTGTCTTGGTATAACAACCATCCATCACTCCCCAATTCTGGCCTTTTTTCCCCTAATTTCTTCACAAAGCCTTTTTAGTACTTCAATGTAGTAGTGTTGATTAACAGTCTGACCACTGATGTGAGTGTAAACCCGCTCATATTGCGAGTTTTGACAATGTTTTAGTCTGTAATCGCTTACCTTTGGCACCCAGCACGTTCATTATCTTCCACACTGTCCCTTCCCTTGAAAACCCCTTATGCCATTCAAACACATGCGCACGAGACAAAGTTTCATCTCCATAAGCCTCGGTTAAAATTTGAAATGTGTCCGTGGCTGATTTCTTAAGTTTCATACGAAACTTGAAATTGATTCGACATTTTTTCGGCAGAATGCAGTTGCACGTGTTCACTCAATGACGCAGTCCACCCAACTAGGGGGATTGGTTATGGTGTAATGGGCCACATGGATAGAGGAGATGTGTGGGTTGAGGTTAGTAAAACCGTTGTTGCTAATTCCACTCTTTTTTTCAAGCTACATACTTAGTCTCATTTTTTATTTTTTGCGTCACACCTTTTAAAGTATTTGTTCAATTTTTATTTATACTTGTTATTTTTATTTATAAATTATTTAAAATTCCCTGAAATGTAAACTTTATGTATTTTAAACAGTTTAATATGGTTTAAATGATATTTTTATTATTATCTTACCTACTTTTAAATAATCTCTTCACACTAAGTATTTTAATCAAACAGTTGACTTAATTCTAAGCAATGCTAATGAAATGTGTTGTATGTTTTAAACGACAGTAGTGATTCTAAATAATAAAAACAGTCAATTTGATACGTGTGCATATATTTGAACTAAGATTTCGTCAATTAACTATTCGTTATTTAATTTCCATTTATATTCAGCTACCTCAGTCAATTCAGAAACTCAGGTTTTTTCTAAAAGTAAAGTGTTTAAATTTATTTATTTCCTAAGATTGATTGAAAGAAACCTTCACAAATGCCTCTTTTAATTAGAAAACCAATAAAAATCCCTGTAACTGGGGCACAAGTGTATTATTCATTATGAAAATGCATCGTTAATGACTTTACTTATCTGCAGTGCAGAAAGTTAGTTCCAGCTAATGGCTTCGGTTATCTGCATACATAAAAGCCAGATTAATACAAAAGGACACGAATTGCCCCAATTTAAGCTTGTTTTCTACATTGTTTTCATATTTTTCATTAATTTATTAAATTAATGGTAGCTTTTTAAAAATAATAATAGAAAGATCAATTAAAACATTTTTTACACTGAAGCTCCAAAATAAAATTTTCTCCCCATAATTAAAAAAGAATTGCTTTTCGAGAAACAAAATGTGGGGGGTTTATATATATAATTTTTAAAATCTATATTAATAATATTCACCCGACTAATTTCAAAGTTTTTCATCTTATAAATATTTTAATTAAATCAATATATGTATATATACATAATAAGATTTTTAAGACAAAATGTAATATGAACTTTAAATAATTTGATTAACGTTTAACTTTCAAAATAAAAAGAAATTATAAATGTATATTTACCGTTAAAAATATTTGAAAAATTTCTAACACATTATAATTTACTTATTAATGTTTACAATTTTTACCTAAATATGACAGTTGCACATTTTTTTTTCTGTAATTACTCGACACTGATCTATACGATTGTTTTTCTCCTAACGTATTCCTTCACTAAGAACACTTGATTAATTAATGTTTACTTAAAGCAGAAAAAATACGATATCTCTATTTAATTAAATGATAACTTTGGTCTAACTCAGTTGTTTCTCAAACTGTGGGGTGCGCCTCCTAGGGGGACGTGATAACTTTACGAGGGGGGGGCGAGCCTATTGAAAAGTCGAAAACAAAATGTTATTTAAAAAATTATTAATTTACTAAAAGTAAACACAAACGAAATACTTACTGATATAATAAAACTAAAATCACATTTACACTGATACAATACACTTAAAAATGTATCAATACTGTATACAATATATATTATCAGAACTTTAATTATACTAATAAGTTAAGAACAAGTTTGATAATTACCATGGGCTTGTATTAACAGTTATCTTGATAATTTGTACGTTCTATAATTAATCCCTTAACTGCCGATTAATAGTTACACGATTTGCTCCCCAATGACACCCTTTTCCATGTCCACGCGCGTAGTTCGATGTTTTTTTTGTTTATGTGGTGAGGGGAAAAAAAGAAATAAATAAACAAATCCTCTGAAATAAGTAAATCCGTCGCAAACACTGCCAAGGTCCTTTTATTAAATTCTAAAGCCTTCGGAATAGTTTCCTGGATAGCAGTGGACAAAAAGATCGTACTTTGGATAGACGTATATATACGTCCAGAAAATTAATGCTTTGGCTGAGCTAGCGCGTTTATATGCGTCGGTGGCACTTAAAAGATTAAGGTCGTATAGTAGCTTTAGCGTCAAATTATAGTATTATTGAATTCAATACATTGTTATTAAATGGAGGGGGGCGCGAGGAAAATTATGATTGAATATTGGGTCGCGAATTAGGAAAGTTTGAGAAGCACTGGTCTAACTCTATTAGCTGTAGAATTCGATCCTGGTCGTGAACTCATGGTCGGCGTTTTTTCTCTGTGAGTCGTTGCCTTGTGTCCTGGTGCCAGTAAGGACCATTCGTCTAAACCTGATTTGTGTTAAATGGTTGAGGATCAAAGTTATCTTGTTAGAGTCTGGAGAGTTACCATTGTAAGTTATGTCAGGGTACATAAAACACGCATGCAGTCAACACACGCAGTTTAAGACAATTACGCGGGAAGGCATATATTCCGTTACTCACTGCAAGTGAAAGTGAACGTACACGCAGAATAGCTACAAGAAAACAACTAGAGTGCCTTTACTCGTGGTAGAATGATATACAAACTTGAGGAGAAAATAATTTGATACGTCTTACCAAAAAATTTGCATTCGACAAAAATATTGTACCAAGAGCTTGTAAAGTCTACAATAGGACAGCTACAATGCAAGAAAAGATGATGGAGGTCGGCCAAGAAAAACAACAACAAGTGATGTCCATTATATTCAAGTACAGGTGAAAAAAAACGAGACAAAAAGTAACATAAGTGTGTGCGCCAATCGGATGTCAGACGTCCCGATTTTCTGTAGCTAGACGCCCACAATCCTGAACACTGTATATAATAACTCATCAATGGAACCATTTATAGAGGTGTAATGAGCACAATGACCTCTCATGAATAGAGTAAACTCCTCTTTACCGATATGAGCTGTTCTAGTCTGACAGTCGGATGCATTGAATTGTCGATTCTTGTCAGTTAATAAATATAGTGCTAAAAACGTACTATCTCACTAATGTCAGAAAAAAGAAACCATTAAAGGGGTTCTACGGTACTTGTATGGAGAGACAGTATGGTGAACGGAAATATAGAACTTTATATTTTCAGCAGAGATTCACTAACTGGTTAATTTTACCGCTATAAAGCTATTCTCACCCTTGTGTGTTTATATGGACGACACAGCACAACCGCGTAGATCTCATGCTGTTGAGGAGCTTTCTAAACAGTGTAGATATTTGGAGTAAAGATTAACCAGTGTGCTACATTGATTTAAACCCCATTGAACATTTGTTCTATGTTTTGAGGACTGACGTATCTTCTGGAGAAAACACCGACAATTGACCCAGAAGTTTATTCCGGAAGTAGAACTCTTATCTCAAGAACCGTTAGATATTCTACGGTTGAATACAGAGCCATGAATAATCATTTTTTTTTTTTGTTTTGGTTCAGTTAAAAAAATATATATTGGTTCAGTGCCGGTTTTCGTTCCGACAAGTGCAAAGGTTTTCGGTTCAGTTCCAAATGAATAATTTTATCTTATACATATCCTTAGCTTAAATCATCTATACTTCTTGTTCATTTAATTGTATTAAATCTACCTTCTACAAGTAGCTTCGAATGAAACTGAAATGGAAAAGTACTAGTGAACATCTAAGCAGGAAATAGAGAAGCAATGTACATGTAATGATGATAATTATAGGTTGATGATAAATTAGAAAATATCGATATGATGATTACAGTAAGAAAATTACTGAAGGAATATTGAACTGAAATAAACTAATTTTTTTTCGGTGTAGTTCAGGTTTTTGTTCCGGCCAAATTAACGGTTTCTTTCCGGTTTTTGGTTTAGTTCTGGTTCAAATCCCTGGTTTAATATGAAAAGAAGGTGCTAGAAAACCATTGTAGTTTGGAGTGGTACCTTATTAAGGAAATTCGGTTTATTTTTCTCCTACTCGGCCAAACAGTGTTTTGTACCAAAGCCATTCTGTCAATAAAACCTTTTAGTGTTTCGTTCGATTCTGGATGCGTCTCATTTTTTATCTACTAGGCTTTCTTTCTTCCTCATTTAAGCACTACATTGTGCCTCTGTAATAAGAATTTCGTCTCCTAGTAAATTTTTTCTGAGCTGCAGCAAAATTAGAAAGTTGTTAATTTTTGTCAACTGATTAGAAAGGTAGAGTTTTTATATTAATAGCACAACATATTAAATAGTAAGAGTACAGACTATTATCATCGAAAATTTTTACAAAAAAAAAAGATATCTTTGTTTTTTGTGGATTAATTAAATCATTTTAAAATACACAATTGTTTTAAATTTGAATTGTTTAAAAAAGAAGAAAACTCCAGCTCAAGTAGTTGAGGAAAAAAACGTAGATTATTCACCACTTTAAAAACAGATAAAATCAATATTTCTAAAGCTTTTCTAAGACATTATCTTTTATTTCTCAGTTGAATCACTAATATAAATTGCATCCTTCATACTATGTGAATCTTTTCTTTTTTTAAGTTGATTGTACCACATAGACGTAAAAGTGAAATATTATAATTTATCACTTTAAATTGGCTTAATAACTAATCCTTTAAACAAGTTTGCACTTAAATACCAGCCTGATGTTAAATTTGATACTATTTATTTTTAGTACAAAAAAGTTAATTAAAATTATCTTAACTAGTTAAAATATCTTCAATTTCTAGTCCTCGTTACTTATTAATCTATCAGGAGATTCACTTTACGTATTAAGTTCAAGAAATAAAACCAAAATGCAGAATAACATATACAAGCCTTGTTATGACACTTTATCTTGCACAAAATTATCTCAAAAATATAAAATTATTTAATACTATTTCATTTCGATTTAAAATTCATTTTTGATTCTAACCTTTACAATAGAAACATCGAAAGATGAATGACCAATGCAGAATAACATATACAAGCCTTGTTATGACACTTTATCTTTCACAAAATTATCTCAAAAAATATAAAATTATTTAATACTATTTCATTTCGATTTAAAATTCATTTTTGATTCTAACCTTTACAATAGAAACACCGAAAGATGAGAATGAGACATTACTCATTTTTAAATAAAATATTCAGTGTAAATATCAAAAAATATCAAATCGAAACATTGAATATTAGAAAAATGCCAAAAACCCATGAACTGTGAAATACCTTTCTAAACCAAAAATATCAAACCGAAATACCAAATTCGATTTCTACGTTTACAAAACACTCCACTTGAAAAAAAAATAGCAAATATGAAACTAAAATAATTTTCTGCCATTGGTTTTTGATACGTGTGACTTTCCTATTAAATGCTTCGTTTTCAACCACTTTTGCTTCTGTCAATTCTGTATTATTACATAAAAGACATCTTGACACTATTTGATTTTTTCATTCTTTTCAACAGCGGAAATTGGCAGCACTTTTAGTGCATTTCACTTCCCTTATGCTTCCAGGACTTACAGAAGCTCTGAAATCTATGTATGACGACATTCATGGAATTGCATCGAAAGAGGATCTTCAATTTTATACGCCTGTCCTATTGGGAAAACTTCTGATTTTGTTTCTTCTGACTTTTTCAATCTCTTTTTTTGTAACTTAGAATCTATTTCGTATGCTTTTCTGAATTTCCATACCAAGCATATATTTTCTTTCAAAAGAGGAGTTTTCCGAATTTTTCTACATATCTTTTGACTTTATACCTTTTTTTTATTTTTAAGTATTATTTCTTTCAACAGAACACAGTTTCACTTGCAACGATGCGTTGCCTTAATAAAATTCAATTTGTTTATTATCAGAAATACTTCTCATTCTTTGTTGCAGATCACACTTAAAAGTTATAAATAATAATACGTTTTTTCAGTGATTTTTATCTTCTAGGCTTATTTTATTTTATTGCATGTATTTATTTTATATGTTATGTTTTAGCTCTTCAGTTAATACAATATTCTCAATGAAAAAATGCGCATGTGTTTGTTGATAAGTAGTGTAAAAATATATAAGAAAAGTTTTTACTTGTCTAAAGACATTTTACTGGGAGAACCTATTAATTTGCTGCAGTCTGTGAAGGATTGGGGAAATTTTCTTGATATTTTAGTTGAACATTTATATAATTAACTGAGAAACACACAACACAAACCACGACGAAACACGACACAAAACCCGCGGACATTAAGACGATCTACAATAGCATTCTTTGTTCACTCCGGAGATCTCAGCCTATATAGTTTCTTCAACCAGAAGCTTTTAGAATCATATGATTTGCGTGAATAACTTCTGTGATGCCAGAATACGTGGAGGATGTAAAAATGCATCGTCTTGTTTTGAAAAATGCAAATGTTGCAGTTTCTTAGTAGATAATGCTGTGTTTACCGGTATATATCCCGTTAGGTGGGTTAACTATCTCGAGAACTCTTAGAGGGATCAAGCTAATTTTTAGTTAAATGAAATCTCTCTAGAGAAAGTTTAAGTGGCAAATTATAACATAGATAAATTATGGGAGGAATATATGCCCTTGTACAATTTTTAAAAAAAATCTGTGTTATTAGAAAAATATAACATCTTCAAATATTCGAGTACGTGGATATACGATTTTTAATAAAAATGTTTTTAAACCTGTGATGCTGACTTTTCTTATTTTATATAGGACGCTAACTCTTTTTCCTTTGTTACTTCTTTCTTTAGAAATTTAAAATATTTTAATGAAGAATTGCTCTTGCCTCTCGATTAGAAAAGAAGAGAAATCGATTTATTTTTCATTTTTTCTCAGTTCAAAGCTTTTACTATAATCCGAAGAAGCCTTAGAACTTATTTCAATCAGGCAGCACTACATAGCAATTCCATATCCAATTAGAGGAAAGGAAGGTAAAAAAAAAAACGTTGAAAACTGATTATTAAACTTTCTCAAATAAATTTATTATTGGCATTGAAATACTGCTAATAGGAATAGAAAATTTAAGAATTCCTTGAGATTTCTTATTGATTAATTTTAATATGAATGCTTGGTTCGATTGTAAGGGCATTTTCATATATTTCTTGTAAAACAGATCGAATTAAGTTAAAGAAAAACATACACACAAGGAGAATATCTCAATTTATCCTCCCCACATTCTTTAAATCAAATTCAAGGGTTTTCTTATCTTTTACACAATTCTTAGTAGTATAAAAATCAATAATTGTATTGAAGGAAGGTTCGTTCTGGGTACCTTCCGTTACGAACGAATGCGAGTATTTTACCGATCACGCCAAAACGATCGTCTTCACGTGATGTTGGTACTAGTTCATATAGATATCACACCACCACATATTCCCCTGCCAGTGTTTCGGCGGATAGGCGAACGAATGATGCCATATTTGTGGCCAGCATGTAAGCAGTTGCGTCACGTGTGACGGTTTAATTGCGTCATTTGTGTGAGACGGCTTGAGAATTGCGTCATTCGTTTGAGTGCTTTTGTGGTGAATAGATGGCGCCACGACTCGGGCGCGTGAAGGGTGCGGTTCATATCACGGCCAGGGTCACCAATGAAGGAAGGAAGGTTCGTTCTGGGTACGTTCCGTTCCGAACGAATGCGAGTACTTTACCGGTCACGCCAAAACGATCGTGTTCGCGTGATGTTGGTACTAGTTCATATAGATATCACACCGCCACAGTATGTTAAAAATTCCCGAAGATTCAACATAATGAGAAAAATAACTCTTGCTTTTGACTTGGTGGTTATTTACGCATAATTTAAAGAATATCAATAGTATTTTAAAGATTAATGGAAACCTCTATTTGGATTTCTGAGCAAAAAAATTGGTTGATGCTTTTTTAAATCAAATAACGTAACCCAGGGTTCGGCAACCTTTTAGCTATGGCATGTCAAACCAATCTATCAATATGGTTCAGCGTGCCACACAGTAAGAGATTTTTGAAACCATTTATTAATTAAAAAAGAAATGAACAACATAAAATACAAGTACTTCTCTTCATACTAGTTAAATAAAAAGATAAATACAAATTTTAATGCGAACCTAGTGCTTGCAACGCTCTATACTTTCATATCGGAAAGTCAGAGGTATAATTGGTGACTTTAAATTTGAGATGATTTACAGTATTCAGTTGTTAAACAATTTCCTTACGGACTCGAAATATTCTTCATATAAGGAAAGATTTTTTTTACTTAGCTATGTAGAATCAAAAACGAAAAGCAGAGTGCATGCATTTTTCTCTATTCAAACAATTAAATCTCTCCAGCAATGACATTCAATAATTTACAAAATAGACGTTAAATTTATCTTTAAAATTATGATTCAGATTTTTTCTTAAATCAGGTAATGTCCACAATTCTGAAGATGTTTGTCAAATAAGGTCCATTATATATTTATCAACTTCCATTCCTTCAAAAATTGACAAATTTGAAGAGTAGTGCAGAGTGCCATTGAAAATTGTACCGCGTGCCAGAAGTGTTGCCGACCCCTGACGTAACCAAAGTAATCAATCTTGTTTTAATAGTTACATTTAGCTATAAATATATCAAATTAGCTTCCTTTTTTCAATCCTAAGTAATCCACAATAAGTAAAAAGCTAAAATGTCTTCTAATATTACAAATTATTTGTAAAATTACTATATTGTTTCAATGGTACTTGGGTATTCTCTTTGTCCCTTTACATATAACACTAGTTTAACGCCTTCTCAATGAACATCTTGGTGGATGATGTGGAATGCTGTTGTTCTGGAATAAAAAGGAAGTCGTTAATTGTAGTTTTAATTTATTTTGCTCAAGATAAGTCCTACTAATATTTAGGTACTCCAAGCCACATAATTAAAGCACCCTACAGCTCGCATAAAAGTCATCAGAGAGTCAAGCAGAACACGTGGGTAAAAGAAGGGAATTCCGAGGTTTCTGTGTTTACGGCAAAGTTAAAGTAGAAGTACTTGTGTTACGCGAGAAGGTTTACTGAGAAGCATTTGGTTGGGCGTTAAAATAGGCTCTGTTTTCAATATTATATTTATATATAATTGATTCGTGACCATTTGAATAATACCTGAATTAGTTGTACAAATAATAAAAGATAGAAAATCTTACTTTACATGATCAAAACGTATGAGTAGCAAGTATGTGTATGTTTCAAACAGTTTTGTAAACTTTTTTCTCAGAAATATTTTTTAAAAAAACAAATTATTCGAGTAGTCAAGATATTAAAATATTCAAACTAAGATATACAAAATTTAAGCAGCTTTATTTTTATGCTACTCCGATCTTACGCTACTTAGAGACATTTGCCCTTATATATGACTTTATATCTGCATTTGCGTCAGATGTGTAATCTTGCATGAACATATCTGTTGTCTTTTTAAAATAATTAATGCTTTCTCTCTTTTAATCTCTCTCTACATGTATTTATGTATGACACGTAAGCATAACATTTTTACTATTCAAATGTATAAAATAAAAATGTTTTAACCTCTATAATGAAAATTTTACAACTATCACAAATTGTACGTTAACCTAATATTGCATGTTAAGCATAGAAATAGTTAATATCGCTAGATAAATCATTTCAGATATATGACTACAACTTATTATTCTAACTATATAACAAAAAAAAACAATATTTAAACACGATGAAGCTGATAAAAATGTCTGGTGTCTTGAATAATATTATCAATATTCTGTACATTTGACCTTTCTATGTACATAGTAAGAGACACACAGAAAACGAAGAATCATTGTACATTGAAATAGGGGTTAATTCATTGCTAGGCAACCTATTGTTTGGCGACAAAGTTAGCCGAACTTTCAAAACATCTAACACGTTATTAGCTTTTATGTTTGGATGATAGAAAATGTTTGTTCAAATTCATGAGGGCTAATGACACAAATTTAAGTAAATTTTACGTGTTTATCAAACAAGGGGATATTGATACAAATTACGTTACAGAAATATTTAGTTGCGAGCGTATTTTTAAAATTATAATGTACTGTAATATCATTGAGTTTGCGTATTAAATATAACAGTATTGCTTTGCAATGAAATCATACAAATATAAACGATATGAAATTAACTGTTTTTAAAAGTTTGATATTCTGTGATAAGTGTGAGCGTATGAAATATATGATGATACTTAACATATTAGGGCTTTGGTCAAATATAAGCATTCAATTTTAGCCGTATCTTAACGTTACGCATCTCTTTGAAAGATATAAAAGTTTCTAATATAACAACTGAATTTTTAACCACAAAAAAAAAGTTATCAAAATTGCAGAAGGATGCTTGACTCGATAATTTAATTTTCTGCTCTTTAATACGGTTTAATTTCAGATACCTTTTACATTAAAAAATTCCTAAAATATTTACTGGTTATAATATTTAACCGCATTAAAATTTTTAGAAAATTAATAAACTTTGAGTTTTTTAGGAATTAATGTTTTTATGAGTCTTGTAAAGGATGTTTTTTTAGAGGTATATAGAACTTTAAATTGCAATAAAACAACGATGTGTTATTCGATTGACATGAATTTTTTTTATTCGAAAGATAATCTTGTGGCATTACATTTTAAATATGATTTCTGGCATATGACTGCCACGACTGGCTCGGATGTAGTCCAATCTGGACGCCCAATTTTCGATGACTTTTTCCAACATTTGTGGCCGTATATCGGCAATAACACGGCGAATGTTGTCTTCCAAATGGTCAAGCGTTTGTGGCTTATCCGCATAGACCAATGACTTTACATAGCCCCACAGAAAATAGTCTAGCGGTGTTAAATCACAAGATCTTGGAGGCCAATGCACAGGTCCAAAACGTGAAATTAGGCGGTCACCAAACGTGTCTTTCAATAAATCGATTGTGACACAAGCTGTGGGACATGTTGCGCCGTCTTATTGTAACCACAGCTCCTGGACATCATGATTGTTCAATTCAGGAATGAAAAAGTTAGCAATCATGGCTCTATACCGATCAACATTGACTGTAACGTTGTGGCCTTCATCGTTTTTGAAGAAGGATTCCACCAGCCCATAAAGCGCACCAAACAGTCAGTTTTTCTGAATGTAACGGTGTTTCGACATACACTTCCAAATGCGGCAGTTTTGTTTGTTGACGTAGCCATTCAACCAGAAGTGCGCTTCATCGTTAAACAAAATTCGCTTATGAAAATCGGAAACAACGGCAATCTCGTTTTGGACCCATTCGACGAATCTACGCCTTGCTTGATGATCGTTTTGATGAATTTCCAAACCAAACTGAGAATAAATCACTTGACAGCTGTTAAATCGGTCACCATCTTGGAAAGTAATACCAACTTAAACTTCTATACCTGGAAAAAAAAACACTCTTTATCAATCTATGATACACACATCAAATTTGAAGTTTTATTTTATATATTTCTAAGCGATACTCAAAATAATTCAATTTTAATATTTCCTCTTAATTTAATTTAATATAATATCTCATTGTAATTAAAAATATATCTTGCAGCATCCACTAATACCACTCAGCGGTATAGTGTCTTCTTTTTATAAACGAAATTAATAAAAATCCATTACTATTTACATTGGAAATATCAATTACTTTATAATTCAAAATTCTTATTACTTTATAATTTAAAATAATATGATTTTCTAAGATAAGTTTTTTAACAAAAAAAAAATAACTGTTTTTTTAGTATTGTCAAAATTTTGATGAAATTTATTAATAAGTTATGATTCACACATTTAATATATACAAGTAATCTATTCAAAGAGCGATCATGAATCAACATTTTTTTAAACTTTTGAATTTTGTTGGAAATAGTATTTCCATTAAAATTCATTTAGAGTGCTAACTGGTTTATTTTAAAGCTTTTCTATGGTGTCACGCAAGAGTTACTCAACGGTTGAAGTGAAAGTTTGTAAGTTTTTATATTTTAACGTCAATCTTATGCCGCAATTTAAATGTAGGAGTTCCATGTTTCGAATGTTTTTAATCATTTTGAAGACACTTCAGTGTATTCAACTATTCAATAAATATTATTCTTATACTTCATTTCGATACTACAGATAAGTGGCAACGCTTTGAAAAAATCATAGGTTTTTTATTATCCTTGAAGAAAAAAATTAAGAAGAAATCTGTAAGTAGGTAATTATTTTTAATCGTCCAAACAATTGTTTTACTTATTTTACACATATTTATGTTCGATGCTTTAGGTTTTAATAAAAGGCAAATTTCGAGGTAAATTAAATTTTCACCAAGAAGTAATTTAATTATTTTAGTATAATCCAAAAGTGATCTTACATAAACAATATTTATATTAATTCTTAGTATGCCATAATTTTTAAAACTTTCTAACGAAACTGATATATTAAATAATACCATTATTTGAATATTTAAAGCTCTGTGTTTAATATAACCAACTTTTATGGTTTTATTTGTTACGCATGCATGAACAAAGCTGTTTCTTTAAATCATAATTACTTCAAAAAGAGTTTAACAAAAGATTTCGTCTGTTATTTTGAACTATTTTAGCAATCGGAATGAGAAATAGCATGAGAAAGTTTCATTCATTACTACTATGTGATGATGGAACTCCCATGTTCTTAGGAAAGTAAAAAATATAAATATTTACTAAAAAAATATACTGAACCTGTAGTGCATTTGAATTCTTTAAGAATGATGTCAAAATCGTAAGAAACAGACTCTGAACATTTTGTGACATTTAGTAAATATTTAGAGAGAGAGAGAGATGAAATTGCTTCTTCAAGAGTAGTTCTTTTGCATTAATTATGATTACGATTTGTTAATTATGTACATAGATAAGCACATCTCTTTGAATGAGAACTTGAATTTCTTGCAGACAAAGTTTCTTTGTATACTTTATAAATAGCAAGTCTGACTTTCTTCTTTCATGAAGTACGTTTTAGAAATGAAGGAAACGAGGGAAATATTACTTTTTCCAACTTCTAAATTGCCGTTTCGACCTAAGGTTCTACTACTTACCTAAAAATTTATATTTTGAAAATAATATTTTGTTTTAAACATATAAATGATTACATACATATGTATTTATACTTAATGAAATATTACTTATATTACAAATATCTTATAATTGTATAAATAATTTTAAGGAATTAACCTTATCAAAGAAATAATATTATAATTTTTGCAACAGTGTATAAATGTTTTTGAAATTTCTACTATTAGTTCACACTCTTTATATATCTTCTTCAAATTTTCAATCGTTAATAAAATACATTTTAAAGCACTCAATTGAGCTGAAATTTTATATGCACGATTTATTTGAATGACAGTATGTTAATTTAATTATAATTTATAAAAATTAATTGATGTAAACTAATTATTCAAAGAGTTAACAGAGACAGCCACTTTGGCATCATTTTGGAGAATTGTGTCAAAACTTTAAAAGGACTTTTTTCTCACAATTTAAATCACTCGTTTGAGCTGAAATTTTCTATACAAGATTATTTTGGGTGACAATACGATAATTTATTTATAATTAATTAAAGTTAATTGATTGAAATTAATTATTTAAAGAATTACTCATACATCTACGTTGGCTTCCTTTTTAGCGACTTGGGTCAATACTTTAAAAGATATATTTTCTCACGTTTTAAAGCATTCAGTTGAACTATTGTTTTGGATGACAATACTATACTTTAATGATAATTAATAAAAATTAATTTCCACTTAATACTGTAGTTCTGTGTGTGTTATATCTATATACATATTAATATTAATAGTAATTATTTAATAAACAGTAGTTAAAATAAAACTTTTCTTTGTTAGCCTAAGAAGGAATTGACTTAAATTTTTTTTTATATTGCTTGTGCTTTACTCTACTTTGACATTTTTAACAGTTATTATTCTAATGTGTATGCATAATAAACTTTAATAGACGCTAGTTAAATTATGATTGCATCTACCAAAGTTCTAATGCAATAAAATAACGGATATATTATAACAATGCAATCATACATTTCCATTACAATATATGCTTGAATAAATATCTGCTTGCTACAATTTTGCAAGAGTTTTTTTTTATTGATTCGTGAACTATTAAATGTTTTTCTTTAGAAATTACGATTCTGAGTTAAATGAAAACTAAAGTTCCTTCTGTCAAAATATTTTTTGAATTCTTTTCTAGAACTGTCAATAAATAGGTGATAACTTCATGAAATTTATTTTGATAACATCGCGAAATCCTTTCATTTTTGCATTTTTTATTGTTGTTAATTGAGAATTTATAAAGTTCGTCACTCGAAAAATTTTACTAATCCATCTGTGGATAAATTTATTTTGCTTACATCCCATAGACTCAAATCTGTGTTCATTAATGTTATTTATTCAATTTTTATATCTAAATATAACACTTATAGTTTAGCTAACAATAAATAATACAAGCAGAATGTATGAATAAAATGAATCATTAGGCAAGTATTATTCAACATAATAAGAACGTAAAATTTATTAAAAAAAACTATTTTCATCCTTTTTATAACTTTCAGTATTCATTATTTTATTTTTAAAAATAGTCAAATGTTTAAAGATAACATAAAATCTATAATTTAAAAAAACCCGAATATACACTTCTTCATAAACGTTTCTAAAAAGGCTTTTGTAAATGGATTTATAAAGCTACAAGTTCGCAACTATTTAATTTCACTCAGATATTTTTAAAAATAAATTTCATGATTTTAAAGCACTTTATATTCAAAAAATGTTTATCTATTCATGACCAAAAGATTACGAACAGTACTTAACCGCAAAGCATCAAAGAATTATGTTTCGTACTCTGAACCCCCCCCCTCCTCTCCCCCCATTGCATTCAATTACATAAGTATGGTTTTATGCCAAATACAAATCATCCACTGACAAAGTAAAATATTCAAAAGTATGAACAACTTCCAATTTTTTTCATTTTATTATATATGCAATTGCTAACATTTTTAGACATAAAATAAAATATATATGTACAATATCAGAAGATATAAAGATTATCAATGAGCAATTGAATGTTAAAGTATGAACCTCGGTAAAATTATTAATGAAATGCATAAAAAAATTGCATAACGTTCCATTTGGTAAATGTATTTTATAATTAGATGCTTGTTCTCGCTTTAAATGTTTTATGTGTAATTTAATTATATTTGCAAATAAATTCATTTTACAAAATACCTTGAATAGTACAGAAGAAAATTAAGAGCAACAAAAAATCCATTGCTTAAATTGAGCTTATTTTTCTCAAAAAAAAACAATAAAATGTAATATAGTTCGTCTTATAAAAATATCTATGATTGCTTTAGTGTAATGCTATGATGTACATCTCTTTTCCCTGATTACCAAAAAGCTCAAGAATTACAGACGGTGAATTTTACAAGTAAAGGTAAATATGTTTATAATGATTGAACAAAGGCGATGTTGGTTATGCGGGTTATCAAACTAAAGTAAATAATTTTTATAAAAAACCAATACATTTTATAATTTTTCTTTGTAAACACATCAAAAATGAGTAATGTAGAAACTGAAGCATTTACGTTAACTAGTTTCTATTTATCTCAGATTTTTATGTGCAATCAAAATGTTTCTACGTATATAATTTTTTACAATGGAAGTTTACACACCGTATCTAATTCTAAAAACAAATCCTTTTACATATTTATAAAAACAAGTGGGTTTAGTTACTGAGATGATAGAAAATTTTATACTGCATTCTTCATTTTATACTTAAACAATATGTATTTCTTATTATGTATAGCATTTAGTTGAAATTACGCAAAAATAAAGGGTGTTTTTTTAGAGGTATAGAACTTTAAATTGCAATAAAACAACGATGTATTATTCGATTGACATGAATTTTTTTATTCGAAAGATAATCTTGTAGCATTACATTTTAAATATGATTTCTGGCATAGGACTGCCATGGCTGGCTCGGATGTAGTCCAATCTGGACGTCCAATTTTCGATGACTTTTTACAACATTTGTGGCTGTATATCGGCAATAACACGGCGAATGTTGTCTTCCAAATGGTCAAGCGTTCGTGGCTTATCCGCATAGACCAATGACTTTACATAGCCCCACAGAAAATAGTCTAGCGGTGTTAAATCACAAGATCTTGGAGGCCAATTCACAGGTCCAAAACGTGAAATTAGGCGATCACCAAACGTGTCTTTCAATCAATCGATTATGGCACGAGCTGTGTGACATGTTGCGCCGTCTTGTTGGAACCACAGCTCCTGGAAATCATGATTGTTCAATTCAGGAATGAAAAAGTTAGTAATCATGGCTCTATACCGATCACCATTGACTGTAACGTTGTGGCCTTCATCGTTTTTGAAGAAGGATTCCACCAGCCCATAAAGTGCACCAAACCGTCAGTTTTTCTGGATGTATCGGTGTTTCGACATACACTTGTGGATTAGCTTCACTCCAAATGCGGCAGTTTTGTTTGTTGACGTAGCCATTCAACCAGAAGTGCGCTTCATGGCTAAACAAAATTCGCTTATGAAAATTGGGAACAACGGCAATCTCGTTTTGGGCCCATTCGACGAATATACGCCTTGCTTGATCATATTTAAAATGTAATGCCACAAGATTATCTTTCGAATAAAAAAAAATTATTGTCAATCGCATAATACATCGTTGTTTTATTGCAATTTAAAGTTCTACACCTCTAAAAAAACACCCTTTACTTGCATTTATTTCTTAAAATTATTTAAATATCCCAGATAAAACGTTTCGTTAGTTTAATAATACTAGAGTAGTTTAAATTTATAATATTACAGTAGTTTAAATTTATAATATCAGAGTAGTTTAAATTTATAATACTAGAGTTTTAATGTCAATCTACGTGTCAAATTTGTTACATGTACGTTAATGTATTTTTTCTCATTTTAAAGTTTTAAAATGAATTCGTCATTTCCTAGTAAATTATATCAAGGATTTTAAAGGTTCTTTTTAAATTAACCCCTTAACTGCCGATTAAAAGTTATGCGATTTGCTCCCCAGTGCCAACGTTTTTCAGAAGGACGTACATATGCGGTGTATTGGGGGATAGGGGGAAGAAAAGGCACACACACAAATAAGCAAATTTTTCTATGAAATAACTAAATCCTTTGCTAACATTTTCAAAGTCCTGTTACTGTGTTGAAAAGCCTTCGAATTAGTTGTAATAATAGCACAACAAAGAAAAAAAATCGTATTTCAGAAAGACGTATATATACGTCTGGGGCACTTAAAACACCGATTGAGCGACTCGGAAATATACGGTGATGGCCAATTAAAGGGTCAAAAACTTAATAAATTAAATAATAAGTATCTTTAATATTACATTTAAATTATCTTTAACCCATTTATGCCGGTGGTTGAAATATAAACCATCTTTCACAACCGCTTGCAGGCAATATCTGCAGGAGTGACTAACTGAATGTTTTAAACGAAATTGCTATGCCCCTACGAAGCAGGTTAAAGTCACAAATTCAACCACAAACGCAATCTTGAACGTCTAAACTACAAAAAACTTTCATTCGACTGCTGTTCAAAAAATGGGGCATTAGGCATAAATGGATTAAATATAAGTTAATATAAATGTTTACGAAAAGATGAGCATTTAGCATTATCAAATTTATATAATAATTGCTTTAAAAATTTAATTATTCTAATATCCAGCTTTAAATAATAATTGAAATTTAATTTAAATATGAATAAACGTATTTATGTGTTCAGTAAAATGTTTTATTGAAGAGGAAATAAATCTATTTCAATCCACTTCGTATTGAAATATTTAGTTAATCAAATCAAATAGTGAATGCATTTAAATTTAAAAATTATTCACAAAGTTATTTTTAAAATTAAAAGGAATTTATTGTTGAATAAATTAAATCAATGCTATGGGTTCTTTGGTTAAACAATATTTTTAAAAATATTTATGTACTTAAATAATTATAAGTTTTCATTAATGTTTAATGTTGAAAAAGAGGTTCAGTAACACAACGTAAGAACATTTCATCTATATTTGTTCTAAAATTTATTGAATAAATTACACGATTGAAATATTTATGTTTAATTGTTTTGAAGATCCTTATAACGAATTTAATGAAGATTTAATGCTCCAAACCAAATTTAATTTTTTATATATAACATTTCGAAATGATAAACAAGTATTTTATTATTTGCAAATAAAGTTTAAACACAAATTGAGTAAAAAAGCATTTACATAAAAAATAAAAACTAGTAAAATGCTTATTATTTTCCCGAATAAGAAACAAAAAATTAAAACATACATTAAAATGACTTTTTATTGATTTTCTAAACAAATTTTAAACTCGAAAAATATTTAAATCAAAACAGTTACATCTATTTATATTTTCTACATTTATAAAATATGACATGTTTTTCTTTGACCTAAAAGTATTAACAATTACAAAACAACTTATAACTCTATTTTTCTCACTTAATTTCTATTCTTAAAGGCATATGATTATACTCTTTTATTTTTGGCTTATAATCATGATTTTATGTTGCATTTTTATTTAACATTTCAAAAATCACTGCATAATATTTTCCCATACAGTCGAGTACATTTTAATATGGGTTCTTCAAAAAAACTTAAAAAATTACAAAAATGGTGTTGCAAAAACCATGAATTAAAAAACAATTTCAAAAATGTTTCATAAAAATTATGTGTGTTTTAATTGAACTAATTATTTCGATGAAATAAAAAGCGTATATCGTAAAATCCGGCATATAACGAGCACTTTTAACACAAAAATTAAGGTCGAAATTAACGGATGCGTGTTATATGGCCGATATAAAAATGAGAACTAATGAGAAAACGACTAATAAACTTTAATAACTCACGTGAGATGCAATGACAATAATAATCCATCAGGAATATATAACTTACCTGGAAAGAAAAGAAAATACGATTAATTTAAATGTTATATAATATAAAATCAAACATAACATAATCACATGTTTTAAGAAAAACATAAAACAATCTTTTAAAAGTGCCAAAATTATGTATGAAATATAATCAAATATTTTGGAACACACACACATTATATATAAATACCGTAAAATCCGCCGCATAACGCGCACTTTCAATACAAAAAATGAGATCGAAATTTACGGGTGCGTGTTGTACGCCGGGTATAAAAACGATAGCTTTAAAAATTAAATAAAGATGACTTAGAAAAAAATTAGGCTTTCTACATATATTGAAATACTGTTTATTTAAAAGAAAGGACATTTCTTATGAACTTAAAGGGTTGTAGTTCTAGAAGTATGCTACTTTTTTCTTCTGAAACTTGGAATAATACCTCGAATAAACAATTTCAAAGCATGTATACATTTCAGGTTTATTTAAAAAAAAAGGGTTTTGAGCGTTATACGGGGAATATACCTAAAAATCAAAAATTGCAGCTTGGAAGTATAGGTGTGTGTTATACGGCGGTACGCGCTATACGCCGGATTTTACGGTAACTGAAAAATTGCAACTTAAAAGTTGATTCATGAATCTTAGATCTTATTTCATTGTTATTTTTTAAACTGATATGTCTTAAATCGAATTTCTCACTCATCAGGTATCTCACAGTGTTGTTGTTGCCGTGTGTGTATTACTGGGGATACATACGAAAGACGTGAGATAGATTAACAGAAACATATAAGACAATCACAGAAGAATACAGATTTTATTACAAACGATGACCCCAGCAAAGAATAGAAGAGGTACGCTGCTTTCCTTTCGAGACGGGAATCCATTTCAGGAGAAAGTCCGTTTTCTTTTCCTAAAAATACATCCATGCCTTACTCGGGATTCGAACCCCAGCCCCCTCGATTACAATCCGAGTGTCATACATAACTTTCATACTGGGTGGGGCGGCAATACAGTGTTTAGTTACGAGTGTGATGGAACCTAATCTCTGTCATTTTATCGTTGATAATGACTTCAAAACTATGAAGTTATATTATAAAGAATGGTGCAATGTAGTGGTTCTTAAACTTACGATCCCCGTGCCCCCCTTTATATTTCAGGGTGACGACGCAGACCCCCAAGATTTTGAACATCCCTCACCTACATAATATTCTTGTTTAAAATGCGTTCTAGTAGAGTTTCTTCATTTAGGACTATTTAGTAATCTTGTCTAATATGGCGCATCTTTCAGTTTTTACACGAGGACTTTCAGAATCTGTAAAAGAAGGAAATCCACATGAGACCATTTGCATGGACTGGTGATGTAACTGGTTACATGAGACTCCACGGACCACAGTTTAAGAAAAGCTGATGTAATGTATAAGTATCTATAATCTATAAAATATAATCTCACCAGTAACGTATAAGAATAAATCAATACGTTTAGATTCGTTTCAATTTTTGCCAATCCCAACCCTTCTAATTTAACTAATAATTAATTTACAGACAGCATTGGATTCCAGTGGATCAGTGGTTTGAGTCAAGATTAATTCTCCCTGACTGGTGATGGAGCATAGATCAATTGGATAACTAAGAATGAACTGCAGTTTCAAATAAAACTCTTTTATTCAACACTAATGAATGTAAATCAAGCAATTTTTAAATAAATTTTAGTATGATTTTTTCGAAATGGGCTGCATATTGGAAGTAAAGTATTTGCAGACACTAAGTTTCCAAATGTAAGAGCAATTTCATGTTGACACCATCTAGTGGTAGCTCTCGTTACCAAGTTTGAATACTTGAATTGGTTTTTTTAATCCAAGCTCTCGTGATGGATGATAAATATGGACGTGATTTAATTTTGCTGAGAGTATCAGAGCCGCAAAACGATTCTCAAGGGATCCTTTACACATGCCTCATAATCATATGACATACATGCCTACGATTTTCGCATCCAGAAAATCTATCGAACCCGCAACATTAGACTAACGAAGCGGGCACACACACGCTACCTCTAAGCCACGAGCAGACTTAAATACACACATTTAAACATAGATTAACATATTTTACAAGGGGAGGGCACGACCAAGGAAATTCATCTGGGGTCGAGACTTGATGTAATAGTAGTACTTTTTTAGGGCGTTCAACCCTCAATGTAATTCCGCCGAATGGCCAGTCAATTCGGAGAAAATAGCCTTCGAAATTCATGTTTAGCTTTTATACAATTTTGTTTTAATTTGCTCGAGTGACGAATTGGCTCAGTTGGTAAGACGCCTGCCTAGAATGGCGGCGGGTAGAGTTCGAATCACGTGATCAACTTTTTTTTGTTAGTATGTTCTATAATATTTTGAAATTTGTAAGAGAGTCTCATTTTGAAACAGAACTTCTGCGAAAACACAATGATATCTGGTTACAATTGTGACTGAAACAAGAAAGTTCACATTCCCGAGAAAAGGTAACTCCTACAGACAATAGGAGATTTTGGGCTGCTTTTGATTTTTTTCAAACCTAATTATTACAGCTCATATAATATTTATCCTTATGATGTTACTTAGCAGCCTCTCTTTGTTGCTATGGACTGCATACCATTCATTGCATTAACTTTAAAAAAACATGAGAGGGCATAAGCATTCACATGTGATGTGAGCATAAAACCGGATTCCCTCAAACAATCAGGTTTCCCCAAAGGTGAGGCGGCGTTAATATGTTTCTCACTTATTCACTTTTTCTAAGTGGAAGAGCTACTACACAATGAAGTCAAAAGAGTGAATGGCAGATAACATTTTACTATTTCTCCAAAACTCAAAATTGCTTGAAAGTTATGTCATATTTTCAGAAATGAATTCGAACAAAAAGAACATCAAAATTCTACTTAACTATTAGTTAAATGTTTTATCATTATCAGAATTTTTTGTCACCATTCATAGAAGAATGTGTATAAAAAGCATAAATACCTTATAAAAATTATTTTTGACGAAATATGTTTTTAAGTTTCTACAGATATTCTAAAATGTTAAATAACAACAAACTAACTCGCTAATTTATTGATATAAATATTGCATCAGTTTTAAATTAAGGGGTTTTTGAAAGAAATATTTGTTAAAGCCTCAACATCTCTGAGCATTCTGATATCAAAATTTTGTTGATACTGTGAACACTTTCTAAGTTAATGAGAAATAACTAGAGAAATTCAAACAAAAACCCTATCTCTTTCTTATCTTTAGCTTCATTTTTCTCAAAACAAAAAAATTTAGCTTGCGAGCAGGATTTTTCAGAAACTATTTATGATATCAGTTTGAAATTTCAAACACGTCTTCAAACTAAGGCTCTTCATAACTTGTAACAACAATTTTTTTAAAAAAATTTAAATAGAATTTTTTTTTAATTTTATAACTTTAATTTATTTTTTTCTTAAAATTTTAAAATTTTCGTTATAATTGTATTTAAAAAATATTTTTTCTCTAAATTTCTTAAAAGTTAATATAACTTAAAAATTGAACATTTTTATACCATTTAAAACTAATTTTGTAAATTTTGATCAATTTTGCACTTTAGAATCCTACGCAGTGCAAAATACTAATTTTCATATTTTTGAAAAATTGTTCACTTTATATTTATTTATAACTTTTTTAATTTCTTCTAAAATAATGTAAATATATATTAGTATCATGTGGTAAAAATTTCAAATAATTGTTTTGTTTTATTGCTAAGTTACATTGATTTGAAGAAAGATGTTTTTTTTGCTGGAGCACGGATATCTGTTAAGAGTCCTGAGACCTCTTAAGTTCTCACACACACACAAATCACATGATGCCGAAGAAATTCTCTACATAAATAATACACATAGTCTTAACTCTTATCTTCGGGAAAAATTAAATAAATCTAGTAAAAGTTTTTAATTTTACCATATAACCACCAAACACAAACTTTTTTCCTCATTTAATCGTGATTGATCCATTCCAAGAATAAAACAAATGTATTACAATAGACTCGATCCTATATATCTCCTATCTTTTAAATTTTTCGGAAACATTCCTCAAATCATAGCATTTGTTATCATATCAGACAACTGCATAGGCTTTTTATAAATGCATTTAAATACGTATGCTTAAATAAAGCAGTAAAGTCATTAAAAAAACTTTGTAGCTCTTTTTTACTCCAATTTTTAAACGACGCTATATATAAAAGAATTTTAAATACTAATTATGACTTATTGTCCTGAAAGTCATTAAGCTGATTCATTCTACGGGAAATTCTCTTCTTCAATGATTTTCTTTCTTTAGACAACCCCGCATGATTAATAATTACCCTCCTAATTAGTAAGTTAAGTTTCTGAGAAATGAAACCATTTTTGCAAAGCTTTGAGCTGTTTTTAAATCATAATTAAAAATCAGCATACTATCACTGAAATTTAATAATATTCAAATTAGTTGCTTAATCCATTTTATTACAATTTTTCCAAAATAGGTTGTTTTAAATATTTCTCGCTAGCATGGCAGAAATAAAAAAAACTATTCGGTGTAAAATTTTATGCATATTTTAATTATATTTCATCAAAAACCAATATTATTAAAATTATCCTGTCCCTGCCTTTTTAAACAACTTATAGTGATGCAAATTAATTTATGTAGGAAAATTACATGAATATTTTTATGATTTGAAAAAAAGAACTATTTCTCATTTGTGAGAGCTATAAGAAATTACTATGCGAAAACCCTATTACTTCACAAGTTTATAACCGCGATATTATTGTGTTACTGAATATTATTATGATACTTTTTGAAAGGTTTGCGGAACAAAAATTAAGAAAAAAATGTATCTTTCATAATTTGCATAAAATAAACTTTGTTATTTGAAAGTATTAGCAATTTTTTTCTTTGTTTATATAATTTAATAATAATAAAATAAAAAATATACTGTTGATCTTAGGTTATGAATTATTTAATATTTGTTCACTGGAATATTTAATGTCACTTTTAAAGCCAACATAAGGTGTTTTAGAAGTATTTGACACTTTGAAAAAATAACTATCACATATATTAAAAGAAGTCATCTTCAAGATTTTCACTACCTTTCCTTTAAAATTAAATGTTATAATTTAATGTTACTATTAAAATTAGAGCTTAATTTAAATTTTTCAAACTCAGTAAATATGAATCGTGTTGTTTAACTTCAAATTGTTTAAAATGTAATTGTATCCAGAATAAGTATAGTATATATATTTGTTAGTAAAAATTATAAGATGAAAAATGTTCAGCATTTATATTAAAAAGTATATTTCAATAGATTATTAAAATAGCATTATTCTTAAAATGACTGAAACTAAAATCACCCTTTTTCAAAAATTTAAAATTTTAACTTTAAATATTTTTAATTAATAATTTAACTAACCACAAACAAATTTTAAACAATTAAACACGATAATTTGTTAAATATACGACTCATTACAATGGGCTAAATAATATTAAAAATTAATCGTACTATAAACTAAAATACTGTGCATCTAATCGCTATAATTTTTAATTATTTGAGTGTGATAAATAACTTTTTATCTTATATATTTAAATTATTATTTACATCTCATTCTAAAATTTTGCCAAATCTAGAATTTCAAAATTAAAATTAATACTTATAAAGAACAAATTTTTATCATTACAGCGTTAACCCCTGAAATGGTTTGCCGTTAAACACGTACGGGTAACTGAAAGCTGGTCACTGCCGGTTTACCCGAACACTGTACGGGCACTGATATTCTCTTTCTATTTTTGATTTCCACATATTTTTAATTCTAATAGTGAGGTTATAAGTACTAGGGTTTTTAAGAGATGCAGTTTGTTCATGGTACTGAAATAGTTCTCATCCGGGATGATTTTCTTTGTGGTCTTTTTCGTTGAAAGCAGGAATTTATATTCTTGGAAATGTGCGATAAAAAACAGGGATTGGCAATGCAATGTGCAATTTGTTACTTGGGAAGAAATGAAAATGGAAAGATTATCCAAAAAGGCCGATGTTATCTCTGCCCATTGCAATGTAAGACTTAATGTTACACCATACTTCAAATTGTGTGTGCATATATATACACACACACAAAACACTCAAACATTTGAAAATTAGATACGAGCATGAAATGTTTTTGTAAATGTGAGATAAATTTTCGATATATATCAAACATTCTTCGCAGTATGAAGAGTGTACTTATAAAAAGGAAACACTTAGAGGTTTTTGCGTTCTAATATTGTGAAATAAAAACTAGCGCGAAAACTAGTTAAAAATTTTTAAAAAATTCTTCTATTTTCGCATTCTATTAAGTATTGTACTTAATTATATGCAATAAAAAAAATGTGGTGTTTCTTCAACATTTTGAGCAAAAAAAATGACTGATTAAAAGGTTAAAACTATTTAGTAGACTAATTCAATAGATGTATCCCTTAAATTCGCATAATCAAATTAATATTATTCTTTGTTACAAATATTCAATTCATAAATTTTCATATTCATATATATTACAAAAATGTGTTATGCTTCGAACAGTAAATACTTAATTAAAACATGAATGAAAAAGAATTTCCTTTCATAATCAGAAACAAGTCTTTTACTAAAGCTAAAATGGAAAAACAAATGATTTAAAGTATTTATTTTTAACAAATCTGTTCTTATTCAGAAAAGTGACTTATGGAAAAATGAACAGAAAACACTTGGAAGAATAATCAACTTCATATTTATTCGCAGCGCAATTTTCAAAAATAATGAGAAAGTGAGTTTAAAAGAAAGAAAATCCAATAATTTTTATAAACTGTTTAATCGTCCCTTTCATGACATATTTATATCTTAGTTATTTTTGCGGAAAAGCTATTTTGTGTCCTTGATGACAAGTATTCTTATTTCAAAAACTCTATTTAATACCATTGCTTTTATTTTAATTATGCATTTCAGCAAACAATTAAGATAAATTTGAAAGGAATTAAATGTGTGTTTTGCGCATTAGCACAACTGAGTTTTTTCAAAAACTTGCAGAGACGACATAAATTGCATGAAGAAAGAAAAAAAATCTGAAATATAAACTGTTTGTGGTACTTGAAAATTGAGTAGTCAAATTAACGTTTGAATTAGAAGGAAAAAAAACTCTATTTCTTCGTTAAAATGACAAATTCGAATTTCGCGATCTAATTATTCGAATAAAACGAAAAGTAATTTATTTATGCACTTTTTGTTTACTTAGTAGTATAATAATCATTTTTGATTCATTATTCATAAGAAGATTTCTAGATAAATAATATTTACTTTTATTGAGTCTTTTAAAAACAATAATATGCATTTTAATGCTTAGTGTAATGAAAAATATTTTTCAAAAATTAGTGATTAACATTTCGAATTTTTTTTTAAATCTTAACACAAAACATTTTTATAAATACATCTACAGATACTTCTAAGAGAATTATGAGCTATCTTAATTCAAAATATTTGTTAATTTAATTTATTTTACTTGGAAATTTCTTTTGCTTCTCCTAAAATTTTTTTTTCTATATATTTCTTGAAATATAATTACTCGTTGAAATATAGATAAACTTATTACATAATATATTTTTTTTTACAATTTAAAAGGTTTTTACGTGAGTTTCTGCCTTGAACTAACTTGGTATAATATTGTTTAAAGTTTTATTTATAGTTAAATTGCCCCTTGCTTACAGTGGGAATGGATTATGCAAATGAGTTCTGAGATATTGCAGCAAAAAGGAGAAAGGACTGTGGATATATACATATTAATACGACTGTTAGTTAAGAAGTTTGCGATCAGCATTACGGAAAAATTTTCAATTTGAGAATTTTATTCATTAACTAGTTAGCACTTCGTTCTCTAAGCCCGGATACTTATTGGTATTGATGATGAAGTCCATTTTTTGGAAAAAAGTTCTCAGATAAATCTTCAGACCTTATAGATAAGACTTATGTATTCTGGACCTTATCGTAAACACGGAACTTCAGTCATTTTGTGGCAGTTATAGTTCTGAGTATCTGCAAGTGTTTCAGGTAATTGAATTTTTTTATTATATAAGTGTTAGAGTTGATCCACTAATTAACTCTTGTATGCGAACAATTTGTCAAATAAAATAATCGATTTGTAGTGCTTGTATTTATTTTCTGGTGTTTTTTGAATCATGTGAATACTCCTGTTTTAAGGTTGGATTTGAATCATAAATTCGAGATTACAAATCTCCTGGAGTTTAATAGTCAGGCAGGGAGCATTTCGTCATGAGTTTATTAGGAAATGCTACATTGACAAGAAGAAAATAATTCAAGGTAGCTTCAGCTCATTTTTGATAAGGTATACTTAATATTTTTTTATAAATATATAAATTTAGCACATTGTCCATGTCAATAAATTTTATCATTACAAGTTCTTAATTTTGAAACTATGTAAGTATCTTTTTATTTATTAATTAATTGGGTTTTTTAAATATGAAACATTAAGTAAAATTTAAATAGATCGCTGTGACTCAGGATATATGTGTGTGTGTTTACCTGTGCTTATGTGTTTGTGAGTGTGTATTTGTGTGTCATAAAGGACAATTTTTCAAGCCTAGATACTTTCCTTGACTCATGAAACTTTAATTGCTTAAAATTGTAACAATTTTACAAACACATTTGATTTACTTCAATACCTTTAAAAAGATTTAATCGTTACATATTTATGAATACCAGAAGTTATTTAAAATTCCCTTCCGCTAATTTATTTTACAAAATAACAATTCTTTTCCATGTAACAATTGCCGGGAACTTTTGATTTTTGATATTCTGATCAGTATTTTTTATATCATATCAATACTTTTAATTTTAAAAATTAAAATATTTTAATTTCCTTATATCTTTTTAAACTTTTCCAATTTAGAATAAATAAATTTACTCTTAATAAGAAAATAAATAATACTCTTTAATATTTTTAATATCTTTCTTCAACTTTTTTGTATATTACGACAAGAGAAAATTTTCCCTTAAGTGTTTATCGAAATTTTTTATATCAGTTAAAATTATATATAAGTTTGAATAATAAGTGTAGTGTAATGATGAAAAATAGTTACAATAATTGGAAGAAACTGAAACAATCATTTTACAAAGTAGAAATTTTACTTAATTTGCACATTTTTATGTATTTGAATTTATTTTTACACTCTTGGCAAAACAATAACTTCATTGTAGTCTGATTATCATAAAAGAATTTTAATGAGAAAAAAACATTCTAATCCATCATTAAATCACAAAAATTAAAATATAAATTTCTTTTTACTCCTGATTTTAAATATTTGTGAATACTTTATACCTAATTATTCAAAATATTTCCCAAATCCAAATTTTCATCATTACTTCACTACTTAATTCATAAAAAGATATTTTCAAACATTTATTCAGTACTACGTCAATTACAAATAACACTTTTCTATAATATTTCGTTACTAATCAAACAAAAGGTCTTAGAATTCAATTTCTATTTATTCCATTTAAAAATAATTGGCAATAAAGAGCTTAAACTACTTTTTAATTAAAAAAGGTGTCATAAAAGTAAAAAAAAAATTTAATAGTTACTTTTTATGAAATAATTACAATTAATATAAATATATATATACATATGACAGAATCCCAATGTTAAATGACAAAATAGAAATCAACTTTCCATTTTCTTTTCTATATATGGTGTTGGACTATTATTTTTGTTTCTTACTATTTATTCCCTAGTAAAATTTAGCTATTCCAATAAAATAATGATAAAAATAAACCACATTTTCAGAAATTAGGCAATCTCAGATGGAATTTGAACTCACGACATTTGGATTAAATGTCCAACGCGCTACCCATTGAGCTACAGGGACAAAGCGAGCGATTTTCCTTTTTTATATAGTGTTGGACTATTATTTTTGTTTTTCACTATTTATTCATTAATTAAAAAATTAATCAATTAATATTTGAAAAAACTGTATTAACATCAAATGTCATCCACTACAAGTTGAAAAAAAGGATTTAAACTTGAGTGGATGAATAAAAAGTATTTTATTAACGATTGAAAATTTTAACAAGATATATTTTAATAATAAACTTATTTTTCTCTATCTCGGTGTAAACAAAAGCATTATCGTCTGCCAAAAACACTACCTTCTTTTTTCTTCCAATCCGGATCCCTACCAAACACGACAACTACCTGCTGAATACATCACCATTCCTCCCACTACATTTCATCTATACAATCGAGATTTCCCACACAACACAGCTAGCTCTAACAATTTTAACATCTACCAACAGCAATGTTTCGGAATCAGAGGATAAAGGACAAACCCAGACGAATTGTATTGGATCGGCTGATTAGCAGACACACCCATCCATGTTTGGTCCCACCCATCATCCAAAACAGAATTGGCAGCAGGAAGACGATTAGAGTACACTGTCGATAAGCAGGAAAGATACCAAGTGGAGCAAAATGGCGTCGTGAAAAAGGAGAAGGAATATGTTATAGAATAGAATACAATAACAAGACTGAAGACCTTATTTGGGGGGAAAAGGTTTTTGTTACGTGACGGTTTTTGCTGCCGTGTAGCAAAGGCAGGTTTTTAATATATTGTCATACAGTTTTGAATCAGACTTCATTTTATGATATCACGTCTCTTCTTTATATTTAGTTCATTGAGTATTGAGGTAAGAATAAAATTCTGGGGTGAAGCCATTTTCTTAGTTGTTGAAAGAAGACGCATTAGATTTGGATGTTTCGCTTGACTTTTGATCTTCCTTTGGCAGGGGTTGTATTTTTGATGCATTTAGTTTTTAATAAACATCAAAAAATAATTTTGAACGTAATAATTAATATTTCAATTCAAGAATCAAGAGATTTTTTTAAATGCTCAGTCTTTTGAAAAGAATACAAAAACTATAAATTTTTTTGAGCATTAATTCTACTCTAATGTGTATGAAGGTTATTGAAATAATTGACTGTTTTATACAAGAATGCCTTCTCAAATTTTTTTTTCTTTTTGCATCTCCAGAAGGCAAGGTGCTATAGAAAATATAACTTACAAAAGTTTCGCGTATACATTTCTTTCCTTTGAATTAGAAATGAAATTTAATTTATAGAAACTCAAGGATTAACTTAATGAAAGATACGCTCTTAAGTGAAGAAATTAGAAACCCATAATGCCTCATTCATCCGTTTTTATCGTTATATATTGGTTGCATGCAATATCTTAGTTTTATTTTAGTTACAAGTATATTCCTTGCATTACATTTGTTTGTATTATTAAATTTTTTTATATACGTTCTACACACATTATTTAAAATCGACAGATAATTGTAAATATTATGCCTATATGTACACAAAAATGATAAAAAAAGAACTAAAATAACTGTTAAAATGTATGAATTATGAAATAAAAAGTTAAAATGATCCAAACATAATTTATATCTTCAAGAGTATTACGCTATTTTTTTCTCGAATTTATGTATCAATGAATAATAAATAAAATAAAATAAATAAAACTCCTATGAAGAAAATAGAAGAGAAAAAATTGAAAATTATAAATTAAGTCAACTTTATAAAAATTAAAATTTTTTTTTTCGTTATTTTTTTTTACTTGTTTATCATTTGCTTCGAGTTTCACTGAATACTTAAAGAGCTAAAAATTATTTTGATATTCTTTTTCAAGGACCTTGAGCGTCAAAGTGCACTTAACTCTAATTAAAATGTATGTCTGGTTGAAAAATATTTTAGCGTTTAATTAAGAATACATCATAATTAATTAATGTGTATCCTGTCAAAACAAAACAAAAAATGTTTTGAAATTTTCCCAAGTTTTTCTAGAAGCTTTAGATTCTAAATTTTACCTTTATTAATAATTACAACATGTTAGATAATATTTTCATTGAATCAATTTTGTTTCATTTTCCGTATTTTTAAATTATAATGTTTCATTCACTAACTGTATGCTGTTAAATAATATTTTTTTGATCAATGGATTTATTGCAAACGCTAATCATTTCGCATGATATTTAAATTTAAAGCACATTTTAAGAACATTTTTAAAACTGTTCTAACCCTTTAACTGACACCGGCGTGTATATCCATCTCGCTCAACCAATGCGTTAAGTCCCCCATACGTGTCTTTCCGAAATACGATTCTTTTCTTTGCGCAGCTAAGAGTAAAACTATTCTGAAAGCTTTGGAATGCAATAAAAAGTCTTGAAAATGTATGCGAAAGATTTACTTATTTCAGTGGAAAATGAGTTTATCTGTGCCTTTTCTCCAGCCCTCTGCCTCTAATACACGGCGTACACGCGCTTTTGTTAAAAACGAAAACACTAGGAAGCGAATCACGTAGCTTTAAATCAGCAGTCAAAACCTTTTCCCCAACTATATATTTCTTGGAGAGATTAAAAACCCTTAAAAACAAATTTTGTTTCAAATTTAATAGCTGTTTTACCTCTAACATTATAGAAAAAAAAATGTCTAGTGGTTTTTGTATAATAAGCTTAGGATATAAGTTCAGACGATTTTTTTTTCTAAAAATCCGCTCTTAATTAAAAATATTCAAATGCAGACTAAAAAGTTTTAACTCTAGATTGCTCAAGGAAAGTCAGTTTTACTGCTCTTTAACTACAATTTGAAAAACAATTACATATATAATGCACAATTTCTTAGAACTTTTTAAAAAATAATTTTTCCAAAGGGAAGTACATTTTTTTATTGATAATATTTACTAATATCTTGTTATATGAATGTAAATCAGCGTTTCTCAAACTGTGGGGCGTGCCCCCTTGGAGGATGTGATAACTCTACAAGGGGGTGCGGGCTTGTTGAAAAATCGAAAACTAAAGATTATTTTAAAAAAATTACTAATTTACCGAAATAAAACAAATAAAATATATTTTGACGTAATAAAAAATATAAGACACATGTACACTGATACAATGCACTTATAAATGCATCAGTACTGCACAATATAGTTTATAATTATCTTAACAATACTAAGTTAAGAACAAGTTTAATAATTACCAGTGACCCCGTGGGCTTGTCATATACAAAATAACTTGATAAACGGTACGGTTTATGAAGTAATGGTACGGTTTATGAAGTAATGGTAGGGTTTATGAAAATAATGGTTTATCAAGTAATGGTACGGTTTATGAAATAATGGTACGGTTTATGAGGTAATGGTACGGTTTATGAAGTAATGGCACGGTTTATGAAGTAATGGTATGGTTTTTATGAAATAATGGTACGGTTTATGAAGTAATGGTATGGTTTATGAGGGTAATGGTACGGTTTATGAAGTAATGGCACGGTTTATGAAGTAATGGTACGGTTTATGAAATAATGGTACGGTTTATGAAATAATGGTACGGTTTATGTTTATTTATGAAGTAATGGTACGGGTTTAAATAATGGTACGGTTTATGAAGGTAATGAAGTAGGTACGTTTATGAAGAAGTAATGGTAGGTACGGTTTATGAAGTAATGGTAGGGTTTATGGTTTATGAAGTAATGGTACGGTTTATGAAGTAATGGTAGGGTTTATGAAGTAATGGTACGGTTTATGAAATAATGGTACGGTTTATGAAGTAATGGTACGGTAATGGTAGGTTTATGGGTTTATGAAGTGGTAATGGTACGGTTTATGAAGTAATGGTACGGTTTATGAAGTAATGGTAGGGTTTATGAACAATGGTAGGGTTTATGGTACGGTTTATGAAGTAATGGTACGGTTTATGAAGTAATGGTACGGTTTATGAAGTAATGGTACGGTTTATGAAGGTAGGGTAATGGTACGGTTTTTATGAAGTAATGGTACGGTTTTATGAAGTAATGGTACGGTTTATGAAATAATGGTACGGTTTATGAAGTAATGGTACGGTTTATGAAGTAATGGTAGGGTTTATGAAGTAATGGTAGGGTTTATGAAGTAATGGTACGGTTTATGAGGTAATGGTACGGTTTATGAAGTAATGGTACGGTTTATGAAGTAATGGTACGGTTTATGAAATAATGGTACGGTTTATGAAATAATGGTACGGTTGGTAGGGTGAAATAATGGTAGGTTTATGAAGTAATGGTAGGGTTTATGAAGTAATGGTAGGTTTATGAAGTAATGGTACGGTTTATGAAGTAATGGTATTTAGGGTTTATGAATGGTAATGGTACGGTTTATGAATGAAGTAATGGTAGGGTTTATGGTAGGGTTTATGAAATAATGGTAGGGTTTATGAAGTAATGGTAGGGTTTATGAAATGGTAGGGTTTATGAAGTAATGGTACGGTTTATGAAGTAATTTTTATGAAATAATGGTAGGGTTTATGAATGGTAAATGGTACGGTTTATGAAGTAATGGCATGAAGTAATGGTACGTTTTTATGAAGTAATGGTACGGTTTATGAAGTAATGGTACGGTTTATGAAGTAATGGTAGGGTTTAAGGTTTTATGAAGTAATGGCACGGTTTATGAAGTAATGGTACGGTTTATGAAGTAATGGTACGGTTTATGAAGTAATGGTACGGTTTATGAAGTAATGGTACGGTTTATGAAGTAATCTCTTAACTGCCGACTAAAAGTTACGCAATTCTCTCCCCAATACCAGCGTTTTTCAGGTAGGCGTGCGTATGCAATGTATTGGGGGGGAGGGAAAAATTAATAAATAAGCAAATCCTCTGAAATAAGTAAATCCTTCGTAAACACTTTCAAGTCCCTTCTTTTATAATCCATTGCCTTCGGAATGATTTTATGAAACAGAAACACAGTGCACAGAAAAGACGTATATATACGTATATAGACGTATATATATGGAAAGACGTATATATACGTAAGGGAAGTAATGCTTTGGCTGAGTGAGACGTTTATATACGTCCTTAAGAGGTTTAAGTCTAATTGTAGCTTTAGCATCAAAGTACAGTATTATTGAATTCAATATATTGTTATTGTATGTAGGGGGACGTGATGAAAATTATGATTGCATATCGGGTCGCAAATATAGGAAGTTTGAGAAGCACTGCTGTAGTAAATAATATAAAAAATATATACGTTAATTTTAAACAAATTTCTTTACACATTAATCATTCTTTCACAATGCAGTAATTTTGACTGCTATTGGGGAATATAGGCATATACTAAGTTTCAGTCTTTCTCGTGTTAAAAAGACCATAACCCCAAAACTATCCTAAAATTTAAATCTAAAAATTTTTAAAATGTTCAAGTTTTCAATGAATGTGACCTTTTTTTAATATTCGAATATGTGCCTATGATTCGAGCTTATTTCTGCTTACAATGCGAAATGCACAGCTTGAATAATTTGTTACAAAACGATGCTCAGAATAAGAGAATAAAAGTCTTCAACTAACCTCTCACACAATTTTTTTTTACCGGGTTTTATGAAAAAATCTCTTACATTAAATAAGTGGCAACAAGTAAGCCGTATTGATTCTTTAAAAATAAATTAGATGGGTTTACAAGAAAAGTATTTTGATAGACATATAAAACATTAACTTACTCCATCTCTATCATTTTATATTACTTCAGAAAAATTTTAAAAAGTTAGAAAAATATTCTTTATTTTTTTATCCCATTCACAGTCGCCCTAAGACATTTTCACCAAGTAAGCTGCCTCCAGTGCCTGAAAGTTTGGTAGCTTATCCTGTACAGGCAGTATATTGGGTGTAACGAATATATGGCATTTAATACCTTTTATTTTCATTACTACTATAAAGATGAGTTATGGCATTGGATTTGGCAGTCTATACGTTGACATGACTCAAAATGACCCTGACCTGTTTTTGTTGTCACCAATCCGTTTATGTCGTCGTCTGAAGAAAGGAAATATAATGTTTTTTTCTCACCCAAAAAGATGTAATAGTTCTCTAGGAACTAGAATAGTTATATTTTCTTAGATGTTCTTTGATAAACGTTTTATGGCAAGATTTCGAGATTGAAAAAGTGAAAATGGGTAAATATTTCTGGAGTTTGGAAATTTCTATCAAAGTTTTTAAAAATAGAAATAGAGAAAAAATTTTAAATCTAATACCATTTATAATATTTATTGATACATGCATATAAAATATAGTTAATGTTAGATCGATATAAAATAGAAGATAATTCATAAACAGAGAAGACAATTATTCAGGCAGAAAAATGCTGATCAATTAAAATGTGAGAATCAGATTATGACCTTATTGAAAAATTTAGCTCAATTTCATTATACTATTAATTTTTATTCCTTGTACACAAGTTCAATATATTTCATTTTTTGCTCTTAATTATATTAACAGATCAAAAAAAATTTCTACATATGGAATACTGCTAAATTTTATGAACTGGTAATGAGAAATTGATCAGTCAGTGTTTCATAATTATAGTAATATCATATTAATTTATAAAAGAACATCTATTTGGAAAATGAATATTAATCTTTAAAAGCGACAAAAAAATTTAATGATGTAACTACAATAAAAGGACTTAAGTGAAATCTAAATATTTCGCTTGAATGGAATTGCATCTTTCTATTATTCAATTGTATTTTCGTTATTATTCAAGTTATATTTTCATTATTATTCAAACTGTATGTTTATTATTATTCAACCTGTGTTTTCATTACTAATGTACTTGGTATGTTCATTTTATATGCTATATTTAATTTCTAATCAATTTCTATTTTATATGTATTTTGTGTAAAATATTTAGTTTTACTGTCATGTCTTTTACCAACGCCATCTACTGTATTTATCTTTCACGCGAAGGCAACAAGTTGTGTGCTTCGACTTGTTTGTGCAAAATAATCTCTGTGCAATTCTGTGACTTCCTGTACTGTTCCTCGTTAGGAAAGGACCTCACCGCTCGAAGCTGCTGATATTTATTTATCTATATCTTTTATATTCTAAGTTAAAGTTGTTAAGTTCTTAAAAACAAGAATAATCTTCATTAGCCTCGTGTTGGCTAACATATTTTTTACCGCGCTGAAAAAACAAAGTGATAAAAACACGTAAAATGTCAAACAATGGGAAAAAAACTCAGGCAACGAAACGAAACTTTTCATTTAAATATCAATTATTCCGTCAAAGTCCCCAAATTATAACATTACTAGCAAAATTCAACTCCAATGCCTTAATTATGCTACATTAATAACTACTAATAGTCTCATAAATATAAGAGAAAAAGAAATATAATTATTACATAAACATATGAAAAGTTAGTAGTATTCGATATTACTATTACAAAAAGTATATATCCATCAACTTCTAAATCTATAAACTAATAAACTTATCCTCTAGTGGAGAATGTATGTATATTTTTCTTTTCACACACATTGATTACTTTCATTAATATACAATTCAAACAACTTCAAAATGCAAAATTTCTGTTAACTTTAAGTATTTATTAATTAGAGCACATCCACTGAAAACATTTATTGTTACAATATCAAATTTTTTCCACCCCTCGTGCACTTTGTTTAAGTAAATGATTATGGAAAATATGAAGGCAAACCAGATCTAAAATTAAAAGGTGAGTGGGTGGGTGTATGCACTTTAAATATTTCACTTACTTTTAAATGATACTTACTCTTACTCTTAAAATAATAAAATAGTTTTAAATTATTGATCACCCCTTTAGAAACACAAACAACAATTTCAGAAATTTATTTAAAAATTAACATTTTTATGTATTTTACTGGATTAAAGACAAATGTAATTTAATGTTTCATCTATAAATTTATATTAATACACTACATATTATGTTTTGATTAAAAGACTGTTCTTAAAAAAAGAAAATTAAGTAGTACATCAAAACAATGAGTTGAAAAGTGTCATCTTTAAGTTTTTCAGAAATGTTTAAGCCGAATTAAAACGTATTCACTCACTAATGTTATAAAATTTTTCTCCAAAAAAAAATATTTCAAAAGAAGAAAAAAAAACTTACAAGCCTCAACAATCTCTTTCGTATAAAATAAATTTTGAAAGCTGTTGCAAAATAAACTTTCCACCAACATTAATTACCTGAGGCTATTACTTAATATATATAAAAAAACAAAATTTTCTGTGTTCTTGTTGATTTTAACGTTCATGCCTGATTTCATCAATAAGAAACTTCCTGTTGATTGTCTGCCTTTTATAAATATTTATAGAAACTTTCAAATATTTTGCGTAAATACCTTTTTTAAATTTTGGTATCTATAATTAAATATGCACTTCACATTAAAATATACGAAATAGAGAGAGATTTTAAATACATCTTACATCGGAAAAAATTTATTTTAATTTATGCAGAAGTATAGTTTTATAAAAGAGGCTGAAATAAAAAATATAACAAATAAATCAAAATATGATAAAAAAGATTAATGAACGCTGAAGCTTCTTTTAGGTCTAATAAAAAATTTTGAGTTTGCATTTAATCTTAAGCTATAGAAAATATCTTAACGAATCCATTTGTTACTACTTGTTAATCAGGAATTCAATAAATAAATCTTAATGTAAGAAAATTCCAAGTACAAAAATGAAAGTTTGTAGCCTTTAACCTCCATAGATTTAAAAAAAGCTATACAGTTAAATATAAGTAAAAATCCACTTATAAAAGACAATAATTTATATAAAGAAGTTAATTACATGAAACTAGCCAAAAGTTGAGGACCAATTCTGAGCGAAAAGATATATAATTTACTATTATATATAATCTATAAAAAATTTATAATATATATATATATATATATAAGAAGACTTAATTCAAATGTGCTAAAAAAATGTATAAACTGTGCTTTCTCTAAGAAATTATTTATTTACTTATGTTATTAGTAGCATCCTTATTTAAAACATACAGTCGAACCTCCATATGACGAACCTCTATTTTGCGATCTTTTTCCTGGAACCAAGAACATTTTGCTATTTTTATAGTAAAATAACCTCCTAATAGCGAAGTGCATTTTCCATTTATAGAACTTTTTCGCTTGTTGGTTCGATTTTCTTACCCTTATTTTTAAAATATTTCAAACCATTTTTCAGATTATTCTCTCTTTTAGCACATCTTATGGTGATAGATGACCTTGAACTGGTCTTACCAAGTGCTAACTTAGCTAGAGCAATGTAATTGTCGTAATTTTTCAAACAAAAACTCACGTAAAATTAACAAAGTTTGTCAGTAATTAAATTTAAGAACGCATGTGCTTAAAATTACTGGTTATAAAATAATGTATGCTTAAAATTATTTGTTATCTTAAAATTAGAAAACGTCATAAAATTTATTAAAAAATAGTTTTCATATAAAAATGTTTTAAAGTGGAAAATGCAGTGTATTTCTGGGCGAAATGTTTTCATTGCAGATTTCTTTTTGATGAGAGTAAGATATATAAAATGAATAGATATTAATTTTCAAAAAAAAACGTGAATAATTACTCTTTTAAACAATATATAGTGTTTATGAATCAAAACTCTTTGTTTTATATGGTCTCAAAAGTGTATTAAAACATGAATCTCTATTAAACTAATTTTCCATATAACGAACTTTTTTGGGGGGATTCAGCGACTTCGCGAAATAGAGGTTCAACTGTATATATAAAGAGTGGTTTTTTTCCAGGTATAGAAGTTTAAGTTGGCATTACTTTCCAAGATGGCAAACGATTTAACAGCTGTCAAGTGATTTATTCTCAGTTTGGTTTGGCAATTCATCATGAATAGACTCACGCCTCATAGAGATTCGTCGAATGGGCCCAAAACGAGATTGCCGTCGTTCTCGATTTTCATAAGCGAATTTTGTTTAGCGATGAAGCGCACTTCTGGTTGAATGGCTACGTTAACAAAAAAACTGCTGCATTTGGAGTGAAGCTAATCCACAAGTGTATGTCGAAACACCATTACATCCAGAAAAACTGACTGTTTGGTGTGCTTTATGGGCTAGCGGACCACTTCTTCAAAAACGATGAAGGCCACAACGTTACAGTCAATGGTGATCAGTATAGAGCCATGATTACTAACTTTTCATTCCTGAATTGAACAATCATGATGTCCAGGAGCTGTGGTTCCAACAAGACGGTGCAACATGTCACACAGCACGTGCCACAATCGATTTATTGAAAGACACGTTTGGTGACCGCCTAATTTCACGTTTTGGACCTGTGCATTGGCCTCCAAGATCTTGTGATTTAACACCGCTAGACTATTTTCTGTGGGGCTATGTAAAGTCATTGGTCTATGCGGATAAGCCACAAACGCTTGACCATTTGGAAAACAACATTCGCCGTGTTATTGCCGATATACGGCCACCAATGTTGGAAAAAGTCATCGAAAATTGGACGTCCAGATTGGACTACATCCGAGCCAGCCGTGGCAGTCATATGCCAGAAATCATATTTAAAATGTAATCCCATAAGATTATCTTTCGAATAAAAAAAAATTCATGTCAATCGAATAATACATCGTTGTTTTATTGCAATTTAAAGTTCTATACCTCTAAAAAAACACTCTTTACTTCGAGTTTCGTATTTATAATTTAATTAAGTGCATTTGCAGAAATATTGACAATCAAATATTATTTTATTAATGAATCAAACATGAATAAAAATTTAGTCATAGGATTGTCATTGTTTTATTAACAAAAAATAAAAAAGATGGGGGAAATATTTCTCATCCGTAACGTTTAACGATAGTGAACGAAAACAAAGTTTACCTTCTAAGCTCATTTGCTCTAATTTTGTGAATAATAGTGAAATCTGGACACTCACGAATTGGAATAGCCTTTTTCTAATGTCGAAAAGTAACAATATTATTCTTAAAGTGATGATTTTTGGCATTCAGCCCAAGATTTATTTATTGAACGTGTTGATGAATAAATTCTCTTCCATTTGTTCCGGGGATCTATGATCCACTTTGTTGATTTTGTTGGATGAATAAGATTACTGACAAATACAAATTTACAATAGTAAAACATATGGATAGAGTTATGGATGACCAAAAAGGATTACTTGTGCTGTATGTGTGAATAATTCTAATTCCTATATACATATATTTTTTCATCGATGAAACAACGTACAGTTAAGTATAGAATTATTGTAATAATTACACGAATAAAAATATCAAGTACAGTTTTATAAATGATTTAGCGATTATTCAGTCATTTTGAATTCATTAAGTGCAACAATGAAGTATTGCAAGGACAGAATATAATAAGTTACCCTTTCTTTAAATTAAAGATTTAAATTCTTTTTTTTTTTTTTGGTTATGAAAATATTTCAAAGTATCATCATAAATTTTCACTCCAAAAAGACTACGAAATTTTCTGCTTCATAATAAATTCTTTAACATGACAAATCAAAGGCCTAATTCCAAAAAACCCCATTATTTTCAGTTGAAAAAAATGCATTCCGTGCAGTTGATTCAATTGACACAAACCTAACAAACGATCATTTTATGCATCATTACTTCGTAACAGATGAGTCCATAGGTCTGTTGGGATAACCAGTTTTTGCTATGGACCCCAAATCCATCAACCAGTCTAGTTCAAAACCAGCGCTTTAAACACTGCTGAATCAAATCACTAGGAGTCTGATGTATATAAAATATGTATTTTTCCTGCTTAATCCAAATTCGGAAAAACACAGAAAAGCTTCTATCCGCACAAGTTTGCAGAAAAGCAGCTATACAAGTAAAATTCCTACCTCCGACGAGGTTCTTTTTAGTATATTCAAAGTACATCAACAAAGTCAGCGAAATTTCCTTGCTACATCTATCATGTCAGAACCCCTATTCCCTTGTCGACGTATTTTGTAAAATAAGCGCTCACTTTTGAGAGGAAAACTGTTTCGAATCAAGTGCTTTTCGACTCAATAAAAGAGATTTTTTCATGAAATGTCAGGGCTGCTTAGTTCCCTCTACGTATGATAGTTTTTCCGTAAAATATTACTGTTTAAAACATACAATTGGTTTTATTGTTCTTCTCGTAAACAGAAAACTGATACTTAGTTATCTCTGGAGAAATCTACGTGCCACTGTTTTTACTTTGATACTATTTCATTGATGTTAATATTGCTAATAACATCACTATGATTGCTTTTATTGTTTATTTTGAAATAATTTCTATCATTTTTAATTAAATAATTAACTTACCGTAAAATCCGGCGTATAGCTCGCACTTTTAACTCAAAATATAAGATTGAAATTTAGGGGTGCGTTTTATACGCCTGGTATAAAATTGAGAGCTTTAAAAATAAAGAAAAAAGTTGAGCATAGAAAAAAAATTAAATTCCAATATATATCGAAATACTGTTTATTTGAAAGAAATGACACACACTCCTTATGAACTTATAGGGTTGGAGCTCTAGAAATATACTGTTTTTTCTAAAGCCTCGAATAAATTTCAAAAAATAAGAATATTGCGCGAATATTCTACGGGTTTCTTTGTAAAAAAGTGGTGCGCGTTATAAGGCGAACATACCTAAAAATTAAAAAAATTCAGCTTGAAAGTATGGGTGCACGTTCCACGCCGGATTTTACGGTAATTACTTCGATAAAATAGTAAATTAATCTTGAGATCTTCCCTTTTTACTTAGGTATCTTTTTTCATAATGTATTGAAAAATTTTAGATGTTAAATGTATTGACACTAATTATGTTGATCTGAGAATTATTGAACTGATACGTAATCTGAATGCGTTTGAAGTTCTAACAATGTAATTTCAATAATACTGGAGAACAGCAGATTCAAATTTTGTATAACACAGGAACCCATTCTATTCATTCACATTTTTGCTTAAAAGAAAAGATTATAATTAATTATATTTTGACAGATAAAAAAAATCGTAAATAAAGTTATCAGTTCTATTGTTTCAAAATATGGAAAAGGTATACAGTTTTTTTTAACTGAAATTAATATTAAATTTAAGCTTTATAAATCTTTTTCCAACAAGAAAAAAATGAAATTACATATAATAATATAAAAAACAGAATATTGGTATTAAACTTCTCTGAAATACCACGATTACTGATGCAAAATGTTTCCATTAATTATAGTTATTCATTCAGAAAAAAAATTTCTTCAGTTTAAAAGTTTTTTTATTTATAAAAAACATATTAATAATTTTAATTAAAAATTTCGCTCTTTTGTTTTACTGAATTATCAATAATTACAGAACAAATGAATCGCCACATAAATAGCTAAAGAAAAAATAATTTCATATCTCTCATTATTTTGGCATACTTCAAAAACCTTATTTTTTCCCCAACACTATTTTTCCCAAATAACTCAAAGTGGAAAAAAAGCAATAACCGCTAATGCAACTTTAGTCGACCTAAACTGTCCTTTATTTGACCTTGCCTTTTACTGAACGATTCGCCACTGAGGCAAGTAAATGACAATACTTGTCTTTTGTTTCCTTTTAATCTTGAAAAATCATCAACATTTATTAATCTACTACCCGTTGCCATGGCAATAAAAGCATTGTACTTATGTATAAGCAACGAATTTCACTTATCTCCGATTTAAGCTCGGAATTATAAAGTAATTCTTTGTTTATATTATGACCGTGGAGTCATTTCCCTTTCATTCTATTTTTTTCTTTTATTGTATCTTTTTTCTTTCAAAATACGGTATTCTTTTCTCTATAATACCATTCTTTGCTCCATTTATTCCAGAAAATTATCTTGACTACGAAAAAAGAATTCTGGGTAAAAAAAATCCGTTTGTCAATAGCTTCGTAGCTACAAAATTAATTCTGGAATCATAACATCTGCGAATGCGGCTCCTTTGTTCAATCGGATGAAATTATTTTCCCAAATCTAGCTGATTTATACAGTTTTTTTTCTATGCGTCATTATCTTCAGTATTGCATTCCGAGATGTGAAAATAGGATAAGTTTTCGAACTCAAAACCACAAATAATACATTTAATGCAAGAAATAGTAGTGGCAAAAATAAATTTAATCATGGAGAACTCATTTATATAGAAATTGGATGAATGGGTTGTAATTCTGTTTCAAAAAGGCAAAAGAATGAACAGTTTTCGTTCTATTGTTTAAATTATATTTGAGAAAAGAATAGCATGTTTATTGTTTTTTTTTACTTCCCGAACCCTTATCTACGTAACAATATATTAGGTTGGGGAAAAAGAAGTCTATTATTTTTTCGGTAGATGGCTGTAGTGTCGATATCTCGTGAAGTATCGATCAAACAATTTCAAATTTATGCTCGTTGTCAAGATGACATTTCACAATAAAAAAACTCGTTTATTTATTTATTTTTTTGCTTGGTCTATTCAGTTGTGAGTTACAGGGTCTTAAAAATGTTTGGAAGTCAACAAAGAGAAAATTCAAATGATTTTACAATTTTTCTTTGATAAAAGCGAAAATGCAAGCCAAGTGGCAGAAATTGCGCATGGTGTTTGTGGTGTCAATACTGTAACCTCTATTTACGTGCAGTTTTGGTGTTGCTGATTCCGTTCAGGTATTTTTTATGTTAAAGATGCACCTCGCACAGGCAGATCCATCTACGAAAATGTCGATAAAATTACAGAAATAATCGAAGTTGACTGTCATGTTAGTAGTTGTAGCATCACTCAGGGGCTAAAGATCTACCATAAAACAGTTTTAAACCATTTGAGTAAAGTTGGATTAAAAAAAAGCCCATGTTTGGGTACCACACCAATTAACACCAGAAAACATGATAGATCGAATTTCCATCTGGGAAGCCTTGGCCAAACGGAAGGAAATCGACCCATTTCTTAAACGGATGGTGACTGGGGATGAAGAACATACTACAATATTGTGCGAAAACGATCGGGGTCAAAGTGCGGTGATTCAGCTCAAACGGTGGTTAAACCAGAACTAACGGCCAGGAAGGTTCTACTGTGTATTTGGTGAAACTGGAAAGGAATCATTCATTAGGAGTTGCTTCCGCATGGCCAGACACTAAATTCAGACATCTACTGTCAACAACTGGACCGTTTGAAACTAACGATTGACCAGAAATGACTAGAATTGGCCAACAGAAGAGATGTGTTCCATCAGGACAACGCTAGGCCACACACTTCTGTAGTGACTCGCCAGAAACTCTGAGAGCATGGTTGGGAAGTTTTAATGCATCCACCAGATAGTCTGGATCTGGCACCAAGCAATTATTAACTTTTTCTCGCATTGCAAAACTTCCAGAGTGATAAGAAATTGGAATAAAGAGAAGATTGTGAAAATCTATTACTAGAGTTTTTCACCAATGAGGACCAAGACTTCTATGAGAGAAGCATTATGAAGCTACCTTTAAAATTACAACAAATTATACAATAAAATGGTGCATATTTGACCGAAATCAAACAATTGGAAGCATGTTAAATAAAGTCTTGATTTTCATGCAAAGATAATGGATTTCCTTTTCCCCAACCTAATATACTCAAACTTTATAATATTCTACTTAAACTTTCAGATGTCATTAAAATTAAATAAAGTATTAAGTTCTGTATTTTATATAAAGTTACATATTAATATATTAAGTTCTCTCTATTCTTTATTTCTTTTTTATTTCAATAAAGAAAACTGCTTTCGTTATTGGTAACTAACATTAAAATAATTTAGAAAACGTGTTTTCTTGATTTAGAAACCTATTTAATTAATTGCTGAAGAATTCTTTTACGCGTGTCTCGTATCGATTTCTTCAAAAATAAATCTTGCAGTTTCAGCACCTTTTGCTTAAGCACAACAAAATGAATTACGATAATTTCTCAAAATTGTAGATAGAATGAATAGTTACAAGTTTGCTGACGTACAACCATTACAAAACATGCGATTCATCTATCTATCAAGAACGTCCGAAATAAATTTTCTTCAAATTAAAAAGATTTTTTTGCTTTAATTGCACTTTAATTCTTTCGAAGCATAAAATGAAAATTATATTAATAAAACAAAATATTTCTACTAAAACCTTCTAACGTTTATATAATGACCTATTCATGAAAGTACAAAAATTTAGGTAAAACAATTAATTATTTTATAAATGGATTATTCAAGAGCCCATTTAGTGTTTCAAAACTTTTGTCGTAATTCTAAGAAAATAAAGGATTGAAAGATTAATTATATACATCTCGTTTATAAGAACGCTCTTTATTAAAAAAAATGTAGCAGTAAAGATAAATCGAAATCAATTGAAATGCTCGACATTTATCGTAGAAGCCATAGACCTTTTCCAACAAAAATCAAGTTATAACTGAAGTTTTATAGAAAAAAAATCATTCATTCATTTGCTTTTATATGCTAAGTATTAATTAAAAATGTATACTATTAAACAGTTCACCGAAATAACAAAAATGAACATATGAATTGAATCTGATAAGTCAAGCGAAACAAGATATAAAAATGGAGGCAACCAATTAAGTTAGTGATTCTCAAAACTGTGTTTTACGTCCTCTAGGACAGTGATCTGCAACCCCGGTCCGTGGATCAAATAGTGCCAGGCCACCTAAAGTACATTAAACTATTGCAATTTTATTTGAAGTGGTGCATTTCTCTCAGATTTGCGCATTTTTCAATGAAAATAACTTTATATTCTACGTTAAATCGCTTTTTACTCATTTCTGGTGTAATTATATTTTATTCTGAAGGCATATTTAAATGTAACTAAATTAAAATTGTTAAATCAAAGCAATCAACGTGTCTCACCCTCAGTGGGCAGCGGTAAAATTATGAAACGTTGACCGGTCCGCAGCGATAAAAAGGTTGCGGATCACTCCCCTAGGGGATCTTTGCAACCCTATGTGGGAACGCAAGCATATCGGAAAGTTGAAAATAAAAGATTATTTTAAAATATAAGTAATTACTAAAAGGAAGCAAAACAAAACTCCTTCTGGCAAAATAAAAAATAAAATACACATTTACACTGATATAATACATCTGTAAATGTATCAATACGGCACAATGTATTTGATAATTAATTTATTTATTTATCGAAACTAAATTAAGAATAAGTTTAATAATTATTAGTAACTCCCATGAGCTTGTCTTGCAGAACAAAATTTTTCACAGGAAGATTTTATATAAGAATTGACACTCTAAAAGTTCCGCTTCTACATTCAGCTGAGAATTGAGCGAGGTGCAGTACGTACACACGCGCGTTTTGCGCAGACCTCCGATATGTTGCCCAGATGGTTGCTCAAATGCCCACGAGAATGCTAGATGTGATGGATGTAAGATAGAGGGCAACATACTCTAGATTATTTTTCTAATGACATTTATGGTTTTAGAATTGTATGATTGAGAAAATAAATATTTAATTTAACTAAAAATTATTTTGGCAATCTGTCCCAATTTCAAAATTTGAAAGGAAAAGTAACATAATACTTATCCTATTACTTAAAAATAAACTACTTGAAATATCTATTATATTAAAGTAACATATACAAAGTATACTTATCTTGATAATTTGTACGGTTTATAATTAAGGTCATATTTTAGTTTTAGCGTCAAAGCACATTATTATTGCATTCAATACATTGATATTTTATGGGGGGCGTGAAATGAGAATTCTGATTGAAAATTGGGTCGCCAATTTCGAAAGTTAGAGAAGCACTGTAGTAAATGACAATGCAATTTTGAGCTGACAACCGAATAACTTAAGCAAATAAAAATTTGAAAAATACCAAAGAACTGAAGAAATAATGCACAAAAATTATACTTACAAAAGAAATCAAAGAAATTGCAATCATAAAAAGAATGTAAAGAATCATAAACTAGCCACAGACGGCATTTTAAGTGCACAACGAACGACTATTCCAGTACTTCACTGAAGAAACGATCTGATCACACCTGGTTGGTTTAGTAAACTGTTGAAATTTGTAAGTTGGTAAAATGCTTCTGATAGTGTGTCCAAAAGAGAAAAATAAACGTATCTCCTCCTCCAGATTATTGAAAACTTGACTTTGTAAGTCCTATTGTGTGAGATATTTGAAAAATAAATCAAGAGTTAAAAGCGAAAAAAACATTCGTGTATTAATGTATTAATTATGGGAGTTGAAAAAGGCTTTTTGAAAAGGTATGGAATAATTATGGGTTCCAAAAAAATAACCAAAGGTTTGTTAATAATGTGTGGTTGAAATATTATTTGAAATTAAAATTGTTATGTAATAGGTCTCAAATAATTATATGTAATTCTATGCTCCAAAAGATATTTTCATTATATGGAATTTATTGATACTTATTTTATTAGTAGTATTAATAAAAAAAAATTTATGAACTATCTTATAAAGTTATACTCATTCAAAAACAGAAAAAAATAACACTTTAATAAATCTAAATCCAAAGATTCAAAACTCTAAATTATAGTCAGTTTTTGTAAGAAATTAAGGTAATCAGGGTAGAATGTTGTGTTTTAGTTAAAATTCACCTTTTTTTACCAAAAATAACCAAATAATCCATGTAGGACAGCAGGATTCCTTATCAAACTATAATCTATTTAAAAAAATCAAATCGATATTAGCCAAACAGTTACTGAATGTGCATGCCTGCGTTTGTGTGAGTGTTATTTAATACATTTTTAAAAAGTTTACAAATATTTCAACAAAATAATGAAATTTTACTAGAACTCAAAATAATGTAATTTAAATAATAAAATACGAAAATGTTGTGGACATAGATTTTCACTCGCAAAGGACGTAAAAATTAAAAGGTTTACAAAATAAGTTTTAATCTGATAATATTCGAAAGTTAAGTGCGGCAAAATGAATGAAAAAAATACATAATTAAATACAAGTTTAACCGTTAAAGAATTACTTTTTCATTTCGAGGATTCTTTGGTGCTTCTTTGATGAGCTTTAAGTATGTGGGTATTCTATTTCATGCTGAGATATATGGCAGATAAGAACAAAAAAGTTTATTGTCTTAGGAACAGTTATTCACATTCAAAAAATAGAAAAAAAATTCACTCTAAGTAGGAAAGATCATCGAAGCACCTCTTAACAAGAAAATTTTACCTCAGGAAAAAAAACTCGGCTGCTTCAATTTTACAGCCATTTAAGAATTTTGATAGTAATTTTTAAATAATGTAGGATTAGAGATAAGCTAATTTTATACTTAGAGTTAAGAGGAATCCTCTATGTTTCAGATTTTTTTCCCTGTGAGAGTACTATGGTACAAATTTGGTACATTTCTTGATTTTGCTTTAACTTCATTTCGGCAAAAACTTTTAACATTATCTATTATAGCTATTAAGATCAAAGGTAACGCTACTAAGCTAATTGAAGTACCGATTGTGTCCGTTAAAAATACATTTTTTGAATTATACCATAAAGTATTGGTAATTTAAAATAGAGTAATCAAGCGGATGTGTTTTCTCACGCATTTAAAAAAAGCATTTTTACAAAAACATGCACTAACACGCAAGCTTTTAATTTGTAAATTAGAATTTCTTCTCAACAATGCAAAATTCTAAAAATATCTTTAAATAAAGTACTTATTATAATTACAAAAATCCCCAAAAAAATTCTAAGCCGTTTTAAATTTTGGAAAGTAAAGGTAGTAATACTCTTTGATTGAATAGAAATAGAACTTACCAATTTTATGAATTAATAATTTTCAAATTAATTAGAATGAATATGTGTGGATTTTAACAAAGTCGTAGACCAATTAAATGTACCTGAAATTCTTATATTAAATCAAAAAAATAAAGCATTTTTTTCGAAATAATCATTTATTACAAAGATAATGGAAGTAAATTTAGATATAGAAGCTTCATTTATTCACTTACAGATTACGGTCTCTAGTTTGTAGATGGTATTGTTTCTGTTGAGTCGTGAGTTTGAGTCCTGGTGATTCACCTTATAAAGAAGCAGAAGTACGTTAAATCTTTCCAGGTTCAAAGTCCTTACAGTGGCATGGGTGTAGAAATTGGAGTCGAAAACCGGTTTTCGAGCCAAATGAAATTTCATGACTTACCCTGCCACAGAATTCAAGATTTTGGGTACTCATAGCGTATGAGAGGAAAAATAAATTCGGCAACCTTACTAAGTCCCTCATATCGATCTTGCAAACACAGAAGTTTTAACCTCGTAAGGAAAAGGGCGAATTCACATGTGAATAAAGTTATGCACTCGTCAGAAGTCCGTGCAATGCCTGGCTAAACAGAGGGTGAAAGGAACTCGTACAACAAGGTAAAAAAAGTCAATGAAATTTCAAAAAAGGGAATTTTAATGACATATTAATTTAGAAACCCCACCACCCCTGGTAGTCGGAAATTTTAGTCATTCCCTCAAAAAAGGCCCGTAAAACACCAGGCCATGCAGCTACTTCAACATTATTATTTAAACAAGAAGAAAAAGTTATGTTCTCTCTTTTTTAATTTAAAAGATAATGATTCTTCTTAATACATGACATTTAAATTGTATGGTTACCAATTTAATATTAAACTTAATAATGCAATGCGAAAGCCATATTAAAAATTCTTCAGTCAAAAAAATAAGTTACTTTCTTTTGTTTCAAAGAATATTTACCTTGTCTTGATTATCTGTTTCACTATATTTTGATCATTAGAATGTACTTTCAGTAAAATCAAATAAAGGAACATTAGTTTGGAGCAAAAATATTTATCGAATACATCTATTGCTAATGAGATACTTCATAAAAAGTAAAATCACGGAATCTGAAGTTGAAAAATTAAAAATTTGGCAGCCCATATCATTATTTCTCTAAAGTTTTAGAACACTCGCGTATCCATTTCTCATTTTAAGCTTCATTTGAATTTTTTTCCTTCCTGAAAATGTTGTCTTTTCTTTCTCTTGTTTACATTTTCAATTCCCGATTCGACTACTCATTTATGCATTTTCCAGACCCTTATCTGATATTTTCTTCTAAAACATGTTTTAATAGTATCATTTTATTATTTTCCATCCATAGATTCAAGTTAAATTCAGGAAAGTTTGGCTTGTAAAATATCAATCTCAAATATCTCCCTTAAATTAAATACCTTTTACAGTGGGAGGGTGGATATATTGCCGAGATTTTATAGTACCAATACGCACAAATTAATTTTTTCTTTATTTGATTATAGTCCTCAAATTAAACTTTAAAGTATTTTATTGGTAGAAACGGAATGCCTGATTTCATTAAATTCGTAATGAATGTTAAATGCTTCATTTGATATTAAGAGGAAACGAATAACTTCATTCAAAGTGTAACTTGAGACTTTAGAGACTTTTTATTGTAACTGTTACATGAGTAAGTTTCATTTACGACGATTCTATACAATAAAAACCAATAATGTTTTAATACATTATTTTTTCAAAATCCCTATTTAGTAATTTAACAGTTTTGCCTGCCGTCATAATTAAAATATGCACTAAGGAATACCAATTACTGCGAGGTAAATTTTACTCACAACAGTAAAAAAATAAACTAATTTACAGTTTGTTAGACCATCATTCAAATCGTCTTAAAGAAGATATCTACAAATGGCACTTCAACTTTATATCGTCCCACACACAATATGTATTTTTTAAATAAAATTAGGGTACTTATATACGTACTATCTCACAACAATGCCAGCGTTTAAGATAGCTTACCAAGTTGGCGACCCCAATTTTGCTTGTGTTATACGTGATGAATTGGCAACCATATGCTTCTTTCTATATAATCTCGCCAAAACGCTTGCGATAATTCGTAAGTAACAAAATTAATGTACTAATATGACTAAAGAGAGTTCATTTATTTGTATCTCGGTCTATCCTCATTATTCCAAATGGTGTTTTCGGGTGGAATAAATTATAAAATACAAAAGAAAAAGGTAAAAGAAGATTAAAATTAAAATAAATCATATCTTAATTAGTTGATTGCTATTTTTCATAAAATTCTTTTGCTAAATTTAATCACAGAAAAAATATTGAATGCTGTTTTTTAAAAAAAAAACTCTATCAGTGACTGATACGCAAATCTTTAAGCATATTTTATAGATCATTCATAAAATGTTTAACAAACTTACAAAATTGTCACCTCTTTTGGTATTTTTATGCGTAATTTTCTAAATATTGACTCTTTTAGAGTTTATTTAAAAGCATATATAAAGTTAAATTCACTAATAAATTGAAATACCTTTATAGCTTTTAAACAACCAAGCACATGGTGTTGAATTGATGATAGTGGACGTGGTTTGTTGAGTTTTAAGAAAATGGCAAATTTGAGATAACAGAAGCTATTTGAACTGATTTTTATCTTCTTCTAAATGCTCAAAATTCTTGGTTGGTGTTATTTTAGTACTGTACTCATAAATAATAAAAACTTGTAATTATAAAAATATATTTTAACAGGGTAAAATATAATATCTTGCCTTGTTGAAGACTTCGTGACTCCGTTTTTGTATTAAATATTTTGAATCGTGTCTGGAAGAATGCCAAAGTTGTTCTGAAAACTTTAGTAAAGTGGCTGTTAGTGAAGATAGAAAGATATATTCAATAGACATTTTTTGTTGCAGAGAGACTAAATTCCATTGCTGAGTTTATTTCAACAGGTTAACTGAGATTAAATTCACAAAAAATTCGCTCGAAAGTAATTGCTAATATTTATTAATTATTTAATAAACCACGGATGTGTTTATTACTATTTGAAGAATAATGTTTCTAAATGTATGTTCAAGTCTTTCAATTTAGTGCGAAATTAAACTCAACTTAAATCTTAACCACGGATTACTAACAGTGGTTTAACAAAGTGAAGAAGACCTGATCTTCCAAAGCTATTTATAAAGCCAGACCAACGTGATCGTGCGGCATGACGTCAATCTGTGACGTCACCACCACTAGCTATGATATGTTTTAGGTTGGTTGGTCGATAATTTGCGTGATGCGTTAAAAGAAGTCTGAAGAAAAAAATGTTGCGTGCTCTAACTCTCTAGCCCTTTTTTCTTCGTCTTTATATTGTAGTTTAAGTTGTTTGTGAAGATGAAAGTGCTTTTACGTAGGCGCTCTCTTTTCATAGATTTCTTTTTTTTTTTTTTACTTTCATTGAAGTATTCGAACTTTCGAAACTTCAACGAGATGTTACATTAAATGCAATATTTTATATGATGGTTTATTTATTTATGTATATTGTAAAATTCATAACTTGTAAATACAAAAAGCACCATGCTTAAAAACAGTTTAATGTGATTTTTTCCCCAAATTTTTGAATATTTTTCCCATAATAAATAATTCTTCAAAAAGGCAATAAGAACATAAAAAATTATAATAATGAAACTATTCACTTATTAATTTTTATTCTCATCCTTATTGCATCGCATCCTTCAAGGAACAACTTAACAAATTAAGAAAAGAGAATTTAAAGAAAAAGTTAATCTAGCGAATTATATTGCAATGATTTTCTGCAATACCCTTGAGATAATTGACAACTTTGAATATTTTGAATATCATGAACAAAACTTTTAAAACAGTATAACACCTCTTGTTTTTTAAACACTCTTTGTAAATTTTTACAAATTCTTTGAAAAGGTTATTTTAATTAATTAGCCAAGTACTTTTTATTTTCAATAAATGTAAGATAAGAAATCACTACAGGTATATTCAGAAATTAAATATACAAAACTTTCATTTGATTTCCTTCAATAATTGTCAGCTTATGAAGTATACTTATACAACTTATTAGTTTGATTATAAGATGACTTTATTAAATTGATAAATTAATTTTCTCCAAAATAGAATACAAAAGAAAATGCTTTACAAAGAATAAAAAGTGTATAATAAGAATGATACACAACTCATTAAAACTTAATTAAACGTGTCTGTCCCCCCCTTTTTTCAAAACTTTTACATCTCAGAATTTAATTTCAAATTTTACAAAATCTAAAATTTACGTTACACTTAATTTCTCTGAAAGCCTTTAAAAATAATATTTTCTTAAACGTGAGATGTCTCCAAAAGCTGAAGTACTATTTTTATGTAGGAATTTTGCAGTATAACAAATTACCACGAAAAAACTATCTTTTCTGTTATAACTATCATAGAGTGTTTTTTTTTCAGGTATAGAAGTTTAAGTTGGCATTATTTTCCAAGAAGGCGACCAATTTAACAGCTGTCAAGTGATTTATTCTCAGTTTGGTTTGGCAATTCATCATGAATAGACTCACGCCTGAACAACGCTTTCAAATTGGGCAATTTTATTTCGAAAATAATGGTCGATTTTCATAAGCGAATTTTGTTTATCGATGAAGCGCACTTCTGGTTGAATGGCTACGTCAACAAACAAAACTGCCGCATTTGGAGTGAAGCTAATCCACAAGTGCATGTCGAAACACCATTACATCCAGAAAAACTGACTGTTTGGTGCGTTTTATGGGCTGGTGGAATCATTGGTCCGTACTTCTTCAAAAACGATGAAGGCCACAACGTTACAGTCAATGGTGATCGGTATAGAGCCATGATTACTAACTTTTTCATTCCTAAATTGAACAATCATGATGTCCAGGAGCTGTGGTTCCAACAAGACGGCGCGACATGTCACACAGCTCATGCCCCAATCGATTTATTGAAGGACACGTTTGATGACTGCCTAATTTCACGTTTTGGACCTGTGAATTGGCCTCCAAGATCTTGTGATTTAACACCGCTAGACTATTTTTGTGGGGCTATGTAAAGTCATTGGTCTATGCGGATAAGCCACAAACGCTTGACCATTTGGAAGACAACATTCGCCGTGTTATTGCCGATATACGGCCACAATGTTGGAAAAAATCATCGAAAATTGGACGTCCAGATTGGACTACATCCGAGCCAGCCGTGGCAGTCCTATGCCAGAAATCATATTTAAAATGTAATGCCACAAGATTATCTTTCGAATAAAAAAAAAATTCATGTCAATCGAATCATACATCGTTGTTTTATTGCAATTTAAAGTTCTATGCCTCTCAAAAAACACCCTTTACAACTTATTAATTTGATTATCAGATGACTTTATTAAATTGATAAATTAATTTTCTCCAAAATAGAATACAAAAGAAAATGCTTTAAAAAGAATAAAAAGTGTATAATAAGAATGATACACAACTCATTAAAACTTAATTCAACGTTTCTGCCCCCCTTTTTCAAAACTTTTACATCTCAGAATTTAATTTCAAATTTTACAAAATCTAAAATTTACGTTACACTTAATTTTTCCGAAAGCCTTTTAAAATAATATTTTCTTAAACGTGAGATGTCTCCAAAAGCTGAAGTACTATTTTTATGTAGGAATTTTTCAGTATAACAAATTACCACGAAAAAACTATCTTTTCTGTTTTAACTACTATAAAACCTTTTTCTCTGCCTCCACTACATCGAGATAGAGAAACCTACTTTAAGTAATATATATATATATATATATATATATATATATATATATATATATATATATATATATATATATATATATATGAGCTAAGAAACAATAATCCCATTACATTGCACCAATTATTTTGCATCTTCCATAACATTAATTGGTAAAAGTAATTAGTATTTATGCATAGAAAATTCTGTCCATTTTTTATAAATACCTTTTGCTTGTCTACCACAAATGTTTAATTTTTTACACTACATATTATTCAATAAAAGGAAATAATCAGTAATTCCTTAACTACTAACGGTTGATTACGAGTCCTTTCTAAGGAGATTTCAGGAATTTCGAAATAAATTATTTGACTCAAGGTATTTTGTAGGAAATTATAATAATTTTGTAAATAATAGAACAATTTTTGTGAAATCTCTAATTACTTAAATATCTATTCAAATGTGTTAAAAAGGCAAACTTTTCTCCAAATACTCATTTTCTGTCTTCTTTTTTTATTAATATATACTTCTGAAACTGAACTGTAATTACTAAAAGGTGAAATTTAAGGCACATATGTAAAAACAAAAATATACCAAAAACCCATGATATTTTCTCTAAGCGTACTATATATACGTAGGCTGTTCAATAAGTAATAAGACTAATTTTACTGCAGCGAAACCACTCATCGGAATGTTAATTTCTGTGGCATAATGAAAATTTGTTGTCAGTATTAACAAAATCTACCGGTATATCGAGTGTACAGACTCATGTTCTTGAGTATCACGTAATCGAACTGAAACGTGTTTGCGGGTGCCTACGAGACGTGACCAGTTGTCTAAATGGAAGGAAAAATCTATAAAAATCAGCAACGGAAATCTTTGATATGATACGATATGATTAAAAACTGGTACAAGAAGGTGACAATATCTTAAAACGCTTAATCACAGCAGACGAAGCTTGGTTGTATCACTATGATGCAACCATAAAACAACAAAGCAGTGAATGGAAACATCCGCCTTCACCTACTCCCAAGAAAGCAAAAGCAGTTAAATCGGCTGGTAAAGTTGTGACCATAATTTTTTTTTTGATTATGAAGGGATTGTGTATCAACATGCTGTCAAACCTGGTACTACCGTAAACGTTTCATACTACGCGAATGTCCTGCGAACAATGGTACAGAACGTTAAAAAGGAACATCCATTGCTCCGAAATGGCTTCCTATTGCACCATGACAAAGCCCGACCACATATTGTACGTACTGGATGTTTCGCAGCAGAACAACGTAGAAATTTTACCACACCCTCCATACAGTCCTGATCTCGCATCATCTCTGACTGTTTCCTCATCTTAAGAAACCATTACGAGGTAAACGTTTTGCAAGCAACAAAGTATGTGTAAAGGCTGTGGAGGCGGTTTTGATGAAGCTCTCACAAAACGGACCTTTACACGTTTTTAAGAAGTGGAAGGAATGTTGGGATAAATGCATTACGCTCCGCGGAAGTTATTTTGAAAAATACCATGTAAATGATGACGATTAAAGGTATTCTCTTTTTTATATAATTTTAGTCTTATTACTTTTTGAATAGCCCTCGTATTAATCAAGTAGCATTTTAATAGGAATACAAAATTACACAACAGCAAAATCCAGGAATAGTGAATTCAAAATAATCGTTAGCGTTGCGTAATAATTTATAATAAAATATTCCTTCCAAAAATCCACGTTCTTTCATAACTTTTTAACGAAATGAACTATCAGTTTTCGATGTAATAATACCCTGTTTTGAAATATATTTCTTCATTAGAAAGATACAAGTAGATAAAATATTTTATAAGGGCATCAAAATGTAGAAACATTATTCACAAAGATCATGATTTACATAACTTAAAATTATATCCAGTACATTTAATAATTCCTTCTTTTTCACAGAATACAATAACAGAAATAATTCGCATACTAATTTTTGAGTTTTCTTTTCTTGAGAGCAAACATTAAAGATAGCACAAAGAGAATCGATGCTAAAATTTAGGTACTTCAATTTTTTTTCCTTAAAATAATACAGCGGTATTTAAACTCGAATATTTAGAAAACTAGAGATACGTGCTAAGGTAAATAGTTAAATTTGATAGTATTCACTCGTATCTAAGCAGCACCCCAAATTCTCATCTAGTCTTTATGGAAAATGAAAAATAGAGTAATTACAGGTTCTAAACTATTTTACACTAATTGCTCCACCCAACGCATTTTTCTGAATTTGATTCTAAGCCACAGCCGATTTTGAGTACATTTTACACTGGATAAAAAGTGCGGCTTAGATTCTATTAAGGATTATTAGGGATTTTGAATATTTAATCTCAATAAAGATATCGAATTGGTACAATATTTGAATATAGAAATAATTCATACGAATTATATCAATATTAAATATAATTCTTGTATTGTTTAATATTCAATGAAATTACTAAAAGATAAAAGAAAATTTTTAAGAAATGGAAGAATAATATGCAATAACAAACTAATTTAGAAAATATATTTAACCAAAACTAATGAAACCCTAGTTCATAAAAATAAAGAATAAATGTATTCTGTTTTTCCATACTCAATATCATAGAGTTGAAATTTATTTATTTTGTGCTTTAAGATTGTGATCCTTATCTTAATAAAATACGAAACTACTTTTGAGGGAATTGGTAAAGAAATATCATTAAAATAAGTTTTATTGCATAAATAATATAATAAAAGATGATAAAATATGAATAAAATGTTATGAATAATAAAGTTAGAGCGTTAACGAAAAAAAATATTTCTTCCTTTTTTTAACGTTTTTTTACCTACAAAATAATTTTTTATACATTTGAAACTATACAACCTGTTATTTATTCTGAATGATTTTAATTTTAAAAAATTAATTATTTCAAAGAACTATCTTAATATTTCGATAAAAAGAAGGTTTCATACGTTTGTGTAGAGATGTTTTTAAAAATACAAAATATACAACATTCTACGTATTTTGATTTATGTATAAATTATAATTACTTGTAATTACATTACCTAACCTCTTATGTAGCTGTTATGCTTCAATAAATTATATCTCTATAAGCCGTATGATTAATACGACGATTAGTTTTCAAAAAAAACATTAGTTAAAAAATATCAAAATAATTTCAGCAATTTAAAGCATTCAACAATTAAATTTCTGTGTTCAGTGAAAGTAGTTAATAATCTATTTTTAAACACAAGTACAGAGGAAAAACTATTTCAGTGCTTTTATTTTCATCTCTTTTTTAAGAAAACAATATTCAAGGCAAATAATTTATCTTACATTAATAAATAATTCCAAATTTTAGTTTTCATTTTTCTGAAAGAACACGATAAGAAATACAGTTTATAAGAACTGGGAAAACTCTTCCAGAAATCACTTTTCTATCTTCCCTTGAACATCACACTTCATTCCACTCAATGCTGAACTCGACCGAATGATAAATTCCCATAAATCTCGTCACCTCTTCTTCCAAACAATGGTTCCAACTCCATTACAGGAAACACCTCATTCATTTATTGCCGATGACGCATACCACTCTTAGACTGTAAGCATTCTTTAATGAAGAGTCTGGCTTGCATATTTATATGCTCGTATATCTTCCTATTAAAAGAGAATTTTAAGCTCTCTCTCCCTCATTAGATTTTTACACTCTCGATAAGTAACAAAATGAGTTCATAGGATACGTCACATTCGGTACAATCGAATTAGAAATATATAAAAAAATTGAAGTTGATTTAATATAAACCTTAGAAACTGATTAGATTTCAAATGCCTTTTAATTTTTGTCAGTTAATATTATATTAAATTTAAAGTTTATAACTCATATAAATTGAGTTAATAAAATGTATAATTATATGTGTATGTGAACTATTTCACTAGAAATAGAAATATTTTTTAAAATATTCATGTCTTTTATTTTTAATAAAACATTTAGATGTGCATAATTAAAGTGCTTTGATGCTTTATTAATCTTAAATTTTACATGCAAGTATAAGAAAGAAGGTATTTGTTATGCAATGGATTAATTTCGCCAAAACTTTGTCACCAATTCAAAATTAACAGCCAAATGCCGACGTAATTATTATTACTTTTTGAACACGCGTAAGTACGATTTTTCACTATTAGCTGCATATCGCAACATTTAATGCTGTTTTTGATTTTACATAAGTTTGTCTACACACACCACACACACACGGTATAATACATAAGTACTGAAGAACCATATATTTTCAATGATCTTACTTCTAACTCTTCTCAATCATCAATTACTAAGATTGGGTTTCTTTTGTGTGCAGTATAATGCCTAATAAATTCCATGTTAAAACTGATATAGTTAATCCTTTGATATAGTTAATCAGACTATTTAGGAAAGTAGTGTGTTTTTTGACAGACGAGTTACATATATTTTTAAAACGACACATGTGCACTTCTATTTACATTTTCCTATTTTAGTAAAATTTCTCTTTCATAAAGTAATTAAATTAACTCCATATAATTATATATGAATTATATTTTCAATAATTTATTTTTAATTAAAAGAAGAAGGGCTTAAAAATTTAAATTCTTATGAAAAGATAGCTGTAAATAAACAATATATTATTATTATTATTATTGTATTTATTATTACTGTTATGGTTACAGATAGATTTTTAAAATAGCATAATAAGTTATGCTAATTGTAAGAGCACAGTTTAATAAAAAAATACCATGTTTGATTAAGCTAAGGATTCGATTTAATACAATCAATTAAATTTTAATTTTGTTTGAACTTTAATAGGACTTCTTAGGCTAAAAATAATGAACAATAATTCAAAATACTGGTTTATTATAGGAAAAAATATGGAATCTAAAATATTTATTTGAAACATCAATCTAAAAATTCAAAAGCACTTAAATGCATACTTATAAATTTTACTCACAATCTTCATTAAAATCTCTGTGTCTTACAATAATTACGTTAAATACACTCATATTATAAACATTATATATATTTTCTCGCTACAATGGGCTAAATTCATGACGGTCATATTCTCTTAACTTATTGGCTGAAAACACGAAGTTATTATCATGTGATTATGACGTCAAAGAAAAGTGTAATTATTAGCGCTAAAGCAATACACATCGGTAATCGAATCTTAAAAACTTTTTGAAGTGTTATCTTCTATTGGCACGTTTTGCTGGAGAGTGAAGTTGAATGAATGTCACGCTCGGATATGTAACGCTTCTTCGGCATCTTTCGTCTCGAGTTGGAAATCCTGCTAGTACAAGGTCGTATACACCAATACAAAGAAAATGAGGGAAGTTCCCCCCTCCCCCGCCACTCTGAAATGGGGTAGTTTGTCTACCTGCCAATACCCCGTAAAAGTAAAAAGTGGGGTCCCCCCCCCTTACCACTTTTTACTAAAATGATCGTAGTTAAAGCATGAAAATGAAACATGTAATATTTTTAAAAAATAGGCTTAGAGAGAAAGAGAAAAATCCTACACTAAAACTAAACAAAATGTAGAAAAAGGACAAATTTTTGTAGAACTAAGTAAATAGTATAATTATCATTAGCAATATTGCAGTGAATTTAAGAATTAAAACCTATTTTTGTAAGCGACTCAGAATAGCAATGAACAAATAGTTCTATTAATCACATTACTTAAATATACTTTGAGTCTAAAAAGAAAATTAAAACAATTAAAAATTTAAAATACAAAATTAAGTATACAGGTATTAAGAAAAAGTTACATTAAACAATTTAAATACAAGAAAACAAAAAAAAATTAAGAAGACTTACCTTGCAATAGCACCGAATATATTTGTACAATTCTGTCATACAATGACAAAAGAGCTAGTATAAGCTAGAGATTATGTGATATAAATCTTCTGATTAAATCACTTTTTAAAGGTTTTGACCTAGATTCCTCTCTTCCCTGTCTTACTATCCCTTTGCTTAAATTTATTCATGGATAGAATTGAATATTGTTAAATTACAACCAAAATTCCCAAAGCCGAATCGGATCTTCTGAACAAATTACCTATGATTTTAAGTGGGAATTTTAAAGTGGATTTTTCAAAAGACAAATCAAAGCCTTTAGTAGATTTTTTTAAAATCAAGATTCAAATTAATTATGTCAAATCATCCGAATGAAAGCGCGAGGAAGTACGGAATAACGCGAGACAAAGTTTTTTATACATATTTATATAAATAAAATTTTGTATCTAAAGTATTTATAACCTCTTTCAGCTACCATAAACCTATTTTTTCCCTTCTTAGAATACAATTAATTCAAAAATATGATTGTATACTTCGTACAAAAATATTACTTTATGAGTACAGACATATGAATATATAATTTTATAGGACAATACTAATATTCCCTTGTTTCTTATTATCACCGAATTAATCCCTGAAATAATATTACAAAATTTTCAGTTATCACTTCTATCGTGTGGTCATAAGCACACACATTTTTTTTTATCCCTTTTAGGTTTACATGAAGCCATTTTCCGTTTTTCAGTTATGTTTCAACTCTTAAAATTAATTCAAGTAAGCGACATAAATTTTTATATCTCTAAACTATCTTTAATCAGAATCAGAGTATTGTAACATTCTCTTTAGAAAAAAGGGGTGATATTTCATTATATTTACTAAGCCACTAAAAATTTCGATGAAATCAAAAACACGAGATCATTATTTTCAGATTAGAATACTGATGACATCTGAAAATGTTACAGAAAGTAGTTGATAAATTTATGACCAATTCATTAAAAATAAATCAACCGGTAAACTAATTATCTCTCACTCTTTGTGAAAAACGTTTTAATTTTGATTGCTTCCGCATTTGGTAAATCACTTCCTCTTTTTTTATTATCTCCACTACACTTTATAAAGATAACATTTTCTTTTATCTCACGAATATGATGTATGCATTCAGTTTTGTCTTTTACAATTAGATAACAAGGAATATAATCGAATTCTAATATACATAACATTTACTTCATGCGATCAGTAATTTGTTTGAAAATCGGTTAAAGAAAGATTTTAAGAAATTTGTTATAAAATGTGGATTTAGATATAAAGTTGTTTGAGTTTTAAGTATAAAAAAAATATGAAAAATTCTAAATTAAAATTTCTTATCTTCGAATTTAATTTTCAAAACATGCAAGTATATTTTATTGGCAGTCTTTGTAATAAAACAATAAATTGTGAATTATGTCGTCTAGATGTAGTTTCTTCATTGAGATTTTTTAAATAACAATATGTATTATGCGCGTGATCAGTGGCGTTTTAAGCTAATTCCGGGCCCTGGGTGCAGAAGATCTGCAGGCCACCTTGGCACTGAAGGATGGAAATTTTTAACCAGTAAAACTGGTTAAGTCCATCTTATCCAGGCCCTTGGCCACCCGCCCCAAGCGTACAATGGATAAACTGGCGTTGTGTTTACTGCAGGCTGGGTGGCGTGGTTGGTTTGGCGCTGGCCATGTACTCCCAAGTTTGCTGGGACTAGCCCGGTCCAATTCGATGATTTTTCATGATGCAAAAAAATCAACTTGATCCACGTTGTACGAAAATGGCACGTTAAAGATCCTAGAGTGCCTGTTTGGCTTAGGTGTACATGGTAAAATTAAATTCCTAGTACATTTTAATATCTTCAGATATTAACTGCCCCCCTCTGGGAAGGAAACCATGCGTCAAAATCATATTGTGGCATTTTATATCCACCTATATCAGGGATGGCGAACCAGTGGCACGCATACTATTGATGGCACGTATCACAATATTTTTGGCACGCCAGTGATCAGAATGGTTTGTATTTTATTTCAAAATTTCAAAGTTCACTATGAAGTATTACAAACAACAGCGAGTGATTGGTCGAGGGGGAGTACACTCGTTTGTTATTGCCTTGCCTTAGTTACGTCGAAAGACTACAATTGCTTATGATGTAAAAATTGTCTACGCATTGCATAGTCAATTTCATTAAAACAACTCTATTTTAAAGTTTATCTGTGTTATATTTACGATTTTTAACTGTTATTCAACATGGCTAGTTCAGCAAATGAACAAAAAGGGCAAGATATTAAGTGTAACAGAGAATTCCAAAGTTGGTGGACCAATAAACATGGCATGGTTAGTAAAGGCGACAAAGTGGTGTGTGTTTTATGTTCTGGAATAATGGTATGCAGAACATCGTCTGTAAAATGATATTTTGATACAAATCACAAACCCTCTTGTTAAAAAGTGTGAACCACAGTAAAAATAATTAATTGCTTAGAAACCGTTTGGCAGACGACTCTTAATTCAGCATGTATTCTACAAAAAGTAACATCTTACAATCCTAATATAAGATACTTGTCATCCACACACAATCTACAACAATAGAAGTCACACTGATGTTACTTTAATGTGAATTACACACACATAACTAAAACATTTATAACTATAAAGTGCAAAAGGTATTTTTCGTTGTAAATAGAGTTTTGTATATATATATATATATATATATATATATATATATATATATAAAATATATATATATATATATATTTATATATAGTTAGTATTTAGTTTTATTATTTTCCCAATAATTACAAGTCAAAATTATTTGACGGCACGTCTGTGCCTCATTAAACACCTTTCTTAGAAAAAATGGCACATTGATTCACAAAGGTTCGCCACCCCGACCTATATGATACCTCACTAGAAAGTCATTTCAGATCCCGGGGAATATATTAAGTCTGCAAGGGTAATTACCTATTCACAGCCCCAAAAGACAAAAGAAAAATTATGCGTGCAATTTGAGATTTCGAGCATTTTTAATTTTTCTAACTAATTAGAAATGTTTTATACTTCATTTGTTTTCTTTTGAACCATCTCTTTTAACAAAATGTTTTTTTTAATTTTTAATATTTTTGAAAATCGAAAAGTAACTTTGAATCCATAAAAGAATTGACTAAATTGAGAATTATTGAGAATTCTAAACATCATAAAATTTTTGATGTGTGCTTAATCTCCCAACAGACTTAGTTCATTAAACTACCTCTAAATCAACGACTTAGCTCAGACCTACAAATAAGAATTAATTCGCCTTTAATGTGAGTTTCGATATTCTTGAGGGAATTCAAATTACACTTTAAACAAGTCCCTTATAATTAAAATGTAATCTTTAGAACTTTAGAATGCTGAAATGTGTAACATGAAATTTTAATATGCTTTTAGTTGAAAAATTGTATTTATGTTAATCAACGTATAATTTTCGCTTCTGGCCTTCTAATTTTCATTTCATGGGGTACACAATATCTTTACGATTAGTGCAACTTTATATGGAATGAATCAATTTGTGCTGAAAACTCATTTTGCTTTCAGCTACGTTGTTTTATATGGCAATTCTCTTATATCGATTCTACTTCTGCAAGTCCTCGTATATTTTTTTTCGAAATTTGCGCAAATAAGTTAGTACAAAGCTATATTTTCTAGCTTACATTTAAGTATTTTATGCCTATGAAATCGACGAAAAAAATGTCAGAGCACTGAAAAGATATTAAGGTATCCGACTACGTTTGGAACCGTGATTTTAAAAAAGCGCATAAATGGATAATTTCCATGATATTTAGTGTCACTTAGATAATAATATATGCATAAAATTGTTTTAAGGACATTTTGAGAAAAAAAATTATTTAAATACAATATTTTGGCAAAAAATTAACTTAGAATAATCTTTTTTTCCAAATGTTCTCCTTTTGTGAAAAATGCTTCTATTAGAATAATATTTTGCCTGTATATAGCTCAGACCTCTCTACAGAGGCTCACCTAGAATTTTTGAAATGTATAACTTAGAAGTGGGTTTATTCATATTTTACGGCAACAAGGGGAGCAATTTTAAGAAAAAAACGCAAATAATTGTTTCAATCGGTTGTAACTCTGAAAATAATGTGATTTTTTTTTTCAAAAATTCTTGTTGAGCCTCTGTAGAGAGATCTGAGCTATATACTGGTAAAATATTCTTATAATAGAACCTTTTTTTCACAAAAGGAGAAAATTTGGAAAAAAGATTATTCTAAGTTAATTTTTTGCCAAAATATTATATTTAAATAATTTTTTGACAAAATGTCCTTTAAACAATTTTATGCATGAATTCTAATCTGAGTGACACTAAATATCATGAAAATTATCCATTTATGCGCTTTTTTAAAATCACGGTTCCGAACGTAGTCGGATACCTTAATTGAGTTGATGTTACATATAAGAAACATTGAAGTGTTGACAGTGATACAAGGAATCTATATAGACTCACAATTTGTTGTTGTGCAATTTGCAACTATATGCATTCAAATGAGTATATTTCCTTAACCCCTTCCGACAAATAAAGATTTATTTCTTCTCAAGAATTTAATTAAACTTGATTATTAACGGGTGAATTCTTACTTTGTTTTCTAAATCTGTTAGCAAGGCCATTAACTTTTATTTCGCGTAGACCGTTCCAAATATTGTTTTTAACAGCATTGCATTGACGTCAAAGATTGGAATGATGTAAAACCAGAAAGATAAAGAGACGTCAAATGGCATCAAGCAGTCTTCACCAACAAGTCTCGCTTCTGCATGATTGAAATGACAATCAAATATATCTGTGAACAGAACATGCACGACTCATTGACAAGCTTAATATGTTATATTATTATAATGATGTTCATACGCCCAACTGAATGATACCCCTATTCTGCATTTTTCCTAATAAATTCTGCACATTTCAATCTTAAATTTTAATAATTTATTCTTCAATAAGCATTTTACCAACCTTTTAAAGTTCATTGCAGTACGGTATAATTTCTTCTGAGTACAACTTTTCTCTCTTTATAAGCTTAGTTTAGTGTAAGTCTCTCTATATATATATATATATATATATATATATATATGCGTGCGTGTGTGTGTGTGTGTAAAAGGCATGTTCTTTGCGTGCGTGTGTATGTATCTGATCATGAATTTAATATACATATAATTTGGCAATTTTTCACTTAAAAACTTAATTGTAACTTTAAATATAAACTAAAGAAAATGAAATGTGAAGCCTTATTTTACTGAAGCAGATATACACTTTTCCAGTTTGAGTCTGATTTCCAAAGTCAGCCCAAAACGTCTTTAATTAATTTTTGATAAAATGTTACATGAAGATATTGCAGAGCAAAAAAACTATAGCGTTTAGTTTTAAAACTCACAGAATAACAATCAAACTGAGATATTCCTGACTTAAGTTGTATTACACTTAAATGTTTTCCACTCCTTGTATGTATAGTATAGCTAATAGAAAGAATATAAGTTTATACTTTAATAATTGTGTTTGTTTTTCGTTCCAAATAAAAGGAACTGGTAGTGGCAAAAATTTGTTAAATACACCATTTACACATGACAACCGTCTGAAAACAAGCAGATGCCCTTGTAAACATTATTTAATTATTGCAGAATTCATTTTGATTAATGTTCTAGTAAGTGACAGTTAGTGAAGTAAATATATTACTTTTAACGATGGTAAAAGTACTGAAAAGTAATAAAAGACATGAAATTTGCATCAGAGTAATTCGATTATTTTCCAAAGAAAATGAAGCGTTTGACTTTCATAGTGACATTTCTTGTTATCATCAATTGTTGAAAGTATGCTTAAATTTCTGAATAAGGAAGCAGAAAATATTATATGTATAATAATCAGGTATTTATCAAGCCCTTAACTGTCGATTAAGAGTTACGCGATTAGCTCCCCAGAGTCAACGTTTTTCACATAGGCCTGCGTATGCAGTGTATTAGGGGAAACAAAAGGCACAAATAAGCAAATTTCTGTCTAAAGTACGTAAATCCCGCTCAAACACTGTCAAGGTCCTTTGATTGCATTCCAAAGCCTTCGGAATAGTCTTACTGATATCAGAACAAAGAAAAGAGTAGTATTTTGGAAAGACGTATATATACGTCCAGGCACTTAATGCACTGATTGTGTGAGACGGATATAGACGCCGGTGACAGTTAAGGGGTTAATAAAACAAGCATTTTGTTCCAGTGATTTTTACCTGGATCTCTTACTGATACCCACAGAAACAATTTGTATGTTGGAACTAACGAAACGAATAATAATAAAAAATAAATTTCTAAATAATTATCAAGAAAACTAAGTATAGATTCAAGTTAATACATGATTTGCAAAAATATATATAAAAATGTCTAATAAATACAAATCAAAGTAAACCAAGTTAATAAAATTCCTACAAAATTTAAAACATTTTGAAAAAAACTGGTTTTTTTTGTCAAAATCTATTATTTAATTCAAGTTTTATGCAATATGTTATTGATGCAATTTTAAAAGTCTTATAAATATTTTGTTTCAAAAATAACTCTTGATAGTCTAAGAGGATTTAGAAGAAAAATATATGCTTTAATTGTTAAGTTTTAGTATTCAATGAAAATAGTTATACAAAGAATATGTCATTGGTATTTTTATTTAATTCTACAAATAAATGCTATCAGTATCTTATTTACTACATAATTAATCATTCCTAAAATGAAAATGGATAATACTTCTAAAACCATTCATTACTATAAATATTTGTTTAATAATGTGTTGAGGTTTTTCAAAAGATTGCAACACAATTTTACGTTTACTTTCCTACTGTTTAGTCAATTGAATCAAGCGCATTCTGATTAAGATAGACCGAGAATGTTGTAAATCAATTTCCTGAATTAGATTAATAATAATGTAATGCGAGTAAGTTGATGATCACTCGTTGTATATCATCCATCCTCTCTCAAACTGTCTGAATAGATTTAATTTTAATGAATACCAAATTAAAAACATTTAATTTGTTAGAAAGGATTGCCTTTTTTTTTACAAATTTCATATAATCTTAAGATATTTCCATTTCTGCATTAGTACTTTATTTGAATGAGACTAAAAAATCTGAAATGTTTTAATGAATGTAGAAAGAAACATTTGAATAATTCAAGGATGTTTTTAAATATTTTTATATTAATTATATAATCTGGCATATACTAATATATAACCTTTTGGGCTTTTCTTTTGCTTTACATGCAGCCTCAAACATAATAAATATATTTATAACTATTCTTTGATTAAAGTTATGGTAATTTGTAACTCTATTTTTAATTTATACTTTTGTTAAGTGCTACATTTCAGCCATTCACATGCTTTGAATCTGCATTAGGCAGAATCTGGCAATAACTTATTTATTGCACTCAGATTTAGAACGGGCTCTGCATTTTTAAGTGCAATTTTTAGGTAGGTTGTAATGGATTTAGATATTCCCCTATCCATTTCTTTCAAAAGGTTTTTGCTCAGTATTATTTACATAAAGAGGGAAGATTGGCTGGCCAAAAACATGTTCAACCCCACTTTTATATAAATTGTTTTATACATTATCTGTCCTAAGTCAGCAATACTTATAATACTGCAGCATTCATTTTTTAAATTTCGATTGCTCATGTGTCCTTTATTGTGTGATTTTCCTACTGTCTAAGTGTTTTTCGAATGTGATTGATGGATGTTTATCTCTTGTTTATAGAGAATTAGACTATATATATATAGGGTAGGATATGTGCACTGCTACATCCCTCTTCCCCTGTTACTTCGAGAGGAGCAATCTGCACTGACGTCAGACCCCGCCAGTAATATCCGACTAAAAGACTACACGGGAAATGACCGAGACGAACGCTAGATATACACTAAGCACTAGACGTAGAAGAAAAACGTTCTCCTTTGGTGTTTAATACATCTTTAAATATTTCATACTTCATTTTGTTAATAAATTATTTATCATTCTAAGGTTGTAGTCATTTTTCCATATATATACAGTATGACCCCTATTTAACGAATTCAACAGGACCAAACATTTTTCTAGTTAATTTGGGGTTATTCATCACATCGAGGTCCAAACAAAATACAAAATTTTTGCATTTACATTTTGGAAAATTATATAAAACGCAACTACACAACAAAAATCAATATAATTAGAAATGACACACTTTTTATTCAAAAGCTAAAAATACTGTTGATGAATTATTACGCATCAGTTAATCAAAAATTTTAAAATACAGACTAATAGATGTTTGCCAATCTTTTTGATTTCTGACTCGAAAGCGTTTTTCTTTTTTTTTTTTTTCGAATTTATGCAGAGAAAAAATGCTGCATCTTTCACATGCTGCTCGTGAGGTATGTTTTCAGTTTCCGAACAATATAAAGCAGCGGTTCTTAAACTTCCAATTGCCGACCCCCTTTACGTATCAGCGTGATATCGTGGACCCCCAAGGTTTTTAACATCCCTCCCCGACTTAATATTCCTGATTAAAATACAAGTGCTAATGAAATTTTTTCATTGGAGACAATTTAGTGATCTAGTATAGTATGGCACATCTTTCAATTTTTTCATGAAGCCTTTCAAATTTTATAACAGAGGGAAGTCTCTACGTTACATGAGTAACTACGCGGGCCCCTAGAAAGGTCTTGCGGACCCCACGGGTTCAAGACCACGGTTTAAGAACCGCTGATGTAAATAATTAGAAAATGTAACAATTTTGATAGAAGTATCATTATCAATTTCTGCATCAGAATCGCTATTCATTGGCTCCAACAAATCAATAATTTTCTAAGCTTCAGTCGCAAAGATAGGCAGTCCATTACGAAATGTAACATACAATCTTTAAAATCTTGAAATATTCCCTGCATTGTTGACTGGGAAGAGATAAAGGAATTTAATGTCCTATTCAAAACTCTCATGATGGGTTACACTCATGAGATTCATTTACACCTGTAAAGTCTAATAATGATCTGCACCATTTCCCATCGACGTTTACTGCGAACAAGATGTCTTTTTCTGTTCCAGACAAAAATAATAAATCGTTTGAAAAAAAATCCAATTTATTCGAATACATACTAATAAAAATTTTACAGCTGTTAAGATAATTTGTTAATTTTGGGTTTATTATTCATTATTTAGAGTTTTTTGCCTTCATTTTAATCGGGAAAAGAGAAAAATTCGTTAAATCGCGAAATTCATTAAATAGGGGTTAGGTAGATATATATGCAAACTAAATTAATAAAAATCTAACTTACAGAAAATAAAAAGGAATTAAATAGCAATACAGCGCAGAGCAAGTAAAATAACTACAAGAATTATAAGCAAATATTTAGGCTAAAAACCAAGATTGTGCACATTTAAATATAGATTTATAGCATTATTATTGAGATATTATTGAGCTTAAATAAAATTTAGACGATATAATGCAGTTAAAAATAATATAAATCTTTGAGTACTAAAGTAATTTTGTAAAAATCTCCATAATTATAGTATCAAAGAGAAATCTTCTTACTAAAATATATATATATGGTAGTGCGTGTGTATGATTATCACAAAAGAACTGTTGTTCGACTTTTTTTAAAGTACTAACTAGTATACAAACAGATCATTATTATTATTCACAAAAATTGTAACCCTATAAATTTTTACTTAAAACTAAAATTCTTTTGAAAAAACTTCAAGGTATTTCAAAAAATTATATTTAATTATTAAATAACTTCAAAGTTTCCTTTTAAAAGCTCTTCTATTCTAAATGCGCATATATATTATAATAATTATATATATGTTCATTAATTTTGCTAGTAAAGTAATAATGAGAATGCATATAAATGACAATTTTATGTAGGATACATTATAAAGCACATAATTACACGGTATTTACATTTCTTGGAGCTTTCGATATTCCTTCATTTGCACAATAGCATAAAAATAGACATTAATAATTAGTATCAGAAAAAACTCATACTTGACATGTATAACGGTCTTGCATGCTGAAAGCACCTCGTCAACAATCAGCACCTTATTTTAAAATTATTTTTGAAATCATCATACATTTTTTAACTTTAACCTAAACGTTTCTTTTAATTCTAAATGGGCACGTAAACTGGAGGAAATATTTTTTTAAAAAAAGAGCATTTTTATGTCGACAGAGAGAATACTTGCAGAATGTATAGTTATTACTCATTAACCCTTTTTGACTCTTTTCGCTCTCGCTGATACATGCTTAGCAGAAACAAAAAGACATTATTATTTAGAATTTAAAGGAAATATGTACTTAATTCATAAATATTTCGTACATCTTTTCTTTTTTGCAGCCAGCATTATTTCGAAATTATTTATCAACAGTTAAAATAAGTAGTCTGTGTAAACTATGATACTTCATTTACAACTGCTTTTCATGCATTAATTTTACATATCATCACTAAATTGAAGTTATTTATTCATTAATTATATAACTAATCTGCGCATCATTTTAGATCAAATATGTATTTAAATGAAATAATTCTTATCTCACAGGAAGATTTTTTTTTACAATTACATGAAATGTTTTTCCTTCTTTTTTTCTCAAAACTCATAAATTATTACTTTTTGAGTCTCTCCATTAATACTTCATTTAAAACTGTTTTTCATCCGTCAGCTTTGTAACTAACTTGTACATCATTTAAAACTTAATACGCATTTAAATTAAAAGAATAGTGTTACAGAATAATTTTTTACTCATACATGGATTTCTTACTTTTTTTGGGAAACGCATAATTAATAACACATTTCTTGAATATTTTTATTAATACTTCATTAATAGAGAGTTTATTTTCAACTGTTTTTATGCATTATTTTTTCATATCATCCCAACTTGAGGTTATATATTCAGTTAATATGTAACTAATCTGTGTATTATTTTACAGCAAATATATATATATAAATTAATAGAATAATGTCGCAGGAAGAATTTTTTTTACAAAGAACGGATTTTTCCCCTTTCTTTTTTCTGCAAAACGCATAAATTATTAACACTTCTCGAGTCGTTTCATTAACACTTCATTTAAAACAATTTTTCTATGCATCATTCTTGCATATCATCATTAAATTGAAGTTAAATAATTAATTATGTAACTAATTTGTATATCACTAAATTGTATGCACTAAATACGTATTTAAATTAAAGGAATTGTAAAACAGAATAATTTTTTTCCCTTGTTCTTGGAACATTTTTTTCACAAAATGCATAATTATCTATGCTTCTTGAGTCTTTTCTGCGATATTAAGAGGAAAGAGACACTAATAATTGGATTCTGTCTAGCATGGAAAGCCTTTTCGTGAAAACAAGCCTCAGGACCAGGTCAACGCCCCACTTGGGCTCAAATGTAACTTCAATCAATATCTGGTCTAGGCTTCAGTTCAGAGGATCATCGTTTCGGTCAACTTCGGTAGGAAATGAAATTTATCAAGCTCGAAAATCTCAGAATGACGTTTCAAGTTGCAATACTCAGCATTCAAAATTAGATTTCCTGTGAGGTTCGAGAAGTGTGGAGCTGAAAATATTTTCCTTCTTTTTAAAAAGGATTTCTGCGGAATTTTTTCCTTTGGAGGGAGATATAAGATCGATAAAAATTTCTAGAACAAAGATATGTGTTTTTTAGTTCTTCACTCTATCACACGTGTTTAATTCTAAAATAATCGTTTGCAGATTTAAATTCTAATACATACTATTTATATTCCTACGCTAAAGTTTACAAAAGAAATTCAACATGTGGTTTAATTCTAAAATAATCGTTTGCAGATTTAAATTCTAATGCATACTATTTATATTCCTACGCGAAAGTTTACAAAAGAAATTCAACATTCTTTTATACACAATACATATATGATTTCATAAATGTTTCACATTTTACCCATGATATATTTTTCATTTATGTAAGAATAAAAGAAATAAATATTAAAATAAATTATTCTAACCATATCGGATCATCACAGGTTTCTCAAAATTAAAAGTATTTTTAGAATTTTGCTTTTTATGATGAAAAGTCTATTTGTCTTCAAAGTTTAAAGAGTAATTAAAAAAACTGAACTAATTAAAAATAATTAAATTAATGCAATACTACGTCTAAAAATAATAAAAATCGAATACATTTGTAATTAAAATAAAAATTTGCATTTACTAGACTATTTGATAACTTATTATCACAGTATGTAAGATTGATTATTAAATAATATATTAAAGATAAAATAATAGATATTATTAAAGATAGAGTTATTTAAAATGCAAATGTGTCCTATTTCTATATAAATGAGTTACAAATTAAGAGAAAATTTAAGGTTTCGAGGAAAGGTTAATTTATTTAAACGTTGATAAAGTGCATTAACAAACATTTTAATAAAACTTAATAAGCTGAATAGTTTTTAATTTTCCTCTAATATTTTAATATTAAATATAATTTTGAATGCTCAACAAATGACACTTTATTAAACTTCACGTTAAAAACATTTTATACAAAAAGCAATAAATAAAAAATAGCGTTTAATTACGAACATTTTTGATAGAAGCTGAGAGAGTTACATTGTATACTATTCTCCAGAATTTGAACAAATTCCCATTAAACATACTTAGGGCAAAATAAGATTTAATATTCAAGCACAAAAAAAAATAATTTTTTGAGATCGATTCAAAACCAAAAATATAGTGCGCCACACAGACGTTGTTTGGAGTAAATATTAATTTCTCATGAAATGTAAAATAAAATAGTAGTACTTGTCTAACTAACATTAAATAAACATTTAAAAAATAACAATAACGAACAAATAACAAAAATAATTTTCAAAAATCAAGTTTTTTCTAAGAAGTTCTCTAAAGATATTCATGTGCTATAATTTTTTTAGCAATCAAGTGCTCAATATTTTGGAATCATAACATTCATGAAAAGTATATTAATTATTTATCCTATGTGTGTGTGTGTTTGTATAGGATAAATAATTATTATAATATTTAATGGTGAACACAACTTGTAAGAATATAGCAAGATGCTACATGTCTAAGGAGAATAGCTTTAATACATTTATACATAGTAATACGTATACGTACGTAAAGAGAGAGTACTACAATAGATATATATACAAATTATCTACTAAGAAGTAAGTGGTAATCCATGGAAATTAGATAATCTGCCATTCTGTAATACCGCCACCATTATATATTGCTTAGGAACCAACGTTACATCCATTAGCATGCACAATGGTACGTATATTGGAGCTCTCTGATTTCACGAAAATGGTGTAATTGTGGATATCGTAGAAATGGACTAAGCACACGCAATATTACTAAGGAACTGAAGTACCCTTACTCGATAGTGACCAATACATTTGCAAGTAAAACGTAAGCTATGGTTTTTTAAATATGTCCCGATCCTACAGACCCCAAGAAACTTGACGCTCATAATCAAAGGGAGAACAATAAAAAAATCAAAAGAATTACATCCTACCTGTTAGACATTTAAAAAGTCGGATCCAAAAGTTTTTATGATCTCCTTGTGTTGTTTTTCCAATCCCGTTCCATGATCTCAATGAAAGTAAGCACACCGATTCGAACCCGATCTTTTTGAGTTTCGTGATTTGTGGTTGGCAACAACTGCAATGCAAATCGAGCGAGTATTTAAACTCGGCTCATGTTAGTTTTTCTAAAAAAAAGGAAGGAGAAACAGAAATATAAGAAGTGTGTGAGTGGTTTAACTCTTAGAGGAAGAGAACGGCTGGTTGGCAATGCAACTGCAGGTTGCATCACCATTTTACATTAGAAATTCATTTTACAATATTAGAAGACGGTTCGAATCGGATGTCTCTGGTAATGTTGATTTTTGAACTTATTGTTTTTTTATCGCTCCAGTAACGAGTGCAGTGACATTATGATTGATTATTAAAGGCCAATTTTAAGAAACTGTTTTTCGTCTTCATGCCTCCTCGACACATAAATTTCACTGCTAGCTTTGCAAAATTTAAATTAGTTTACAAATAAGTGTAACACTACCGATAACCAACATCAGCGGGCACACGGAACTATTGTTATGGTGAATACATCTATAAGGAAGCATATTTGTTTGAAGCATCGATAAGGAAGCATAGAAGTTCCTATGGTCGTGCACCAAACCACAAGCTTTTGAAGTCCAATGGTGTGAAAAACCACAGTGTTAGTGGAATTTAGAACATTGTTAAAAAATTTTAAGGAATGGCGAAAATAAAAATTCCTCTTCTTCTGATCAGATTGCAGCATCTGGATTTACCACTTGCTAGGAGGACGCATCCTGCTGGAATGGGAAGGTGGTGTTATGTTGTAAGGATATTTCCCTTTGTACGACGTATAACCCTTAGTTGCAATACCTGGTACGCTCAACACCGAGACCTACTGCACCATTCTGGGTGATTATGTGCTCCTTTCGTTTTGCCAATTTTACAGGTAAACCGTTGTGTCTTCCTAAACAAGGTCAGCTGTCAGTCAGGGCTCAGTATTACGACAACAGGGCTTAACCCTATCGAACACCTTTGGAATGAACTGGAGTACTGACACTTGTGATGGGTGCTCCTTCCATTAAAAATCGGAATTGAATGGATTTGTTTGAAGAGTCACCTCTAAAGATAGTATATATATACTTGTGCATGTGAGGGATTATGCCTCTCTCTCTCTTTCCCACCTAGATGTGTGGGAGGAAAGAAAGGAATACCAGACATATTCAAAATCAACTTATTGATTGATCAACCAAATTTTCAACACTGATTCACTAAAATTAAACAGATTATCTAAATATGAGCAATACAAATGGAACAATAGCGAGATGTACGAATTATACGAAAACTATGAATATCGACCACTTTAATTTATGATCAATTCAATTATCTCACTTAGCTTAACGTTACTCTAAGGTTTAGTGACCAATAGTCATTTTAAATCTCCGTCTATTTACTATTTGAAATATTCAATAACTTGTAGTGATACCTGATTATAGTAGCAATCTCCCGTGACTCCTGGCTTTCTTTCTCTCCTTCTCCCCCTGCAAGCTAGAAAATCCTATATGTAGTAGATGTAATTTGAATATCACGATTTCTTCTTCAGAAGGGCTGGTTGTGAATAAACGCGATTGATAGCCAAAGATTTCTCAAGAGGATTAGTGGAAAGTACGCAAATAAATCCGTTACAAGTGTATACATACTTATATATATATATATATATATATATATATATATATATATATATATATATATATATATATATATATACGATATTGATGCTATTCAAATTTTAAGTTTAATCATTTTTATAGTTATGTAGTAATGTATCTTAAATCAAAGGTCTTCTATTATTTATCTGGATAACTAATGTGTAGCTGAGCCATTTTAAAATATTATACGTGAAATCTTTCTATGAATAAGAATGTTAGCATAACGATATATATGTTGTTTAAATTATGATTTTCTTTTACAAGTCATGTCCTTGCAAAATGATACTCCCTTTAATATGTGAAGTAGTATCCTGGCTTCTCTCTCTCTCAAATTGGAGGAAAGCCAAAATAGAACACCCGCATTAATCACAGTTTTATTCATTCTAAACGAAGAGTTAAATACCGGAATGGGAAATTAGATTTTTCGTGATTTGAAAAATATTTGCTTTCAATCGAAAACACATAAAATGTAAACAAATCTTCCAATTGCAGAAAAATCTTTAGTTGCCCGGTAATGCAATAAAATTTAATATTTCATAAAACTTAGAAATTCTCCAAAATGAGAATGTTTTTCTTCTTTTCTAAATTAGATCATTCTTTCCATTTTCAATAACGAACGAAAAACAAAAACAGCAATGAATTTAGTTTCAACAAAATAAGAAGAGCGAGGCATACGCATTCCATTAATGTTCCATTCCATTAGATGGCGGGAAAATTTTTTCACGAGACAAAGAATTTCAGAATAACTGTTTTCTGTCGTACATCTTCGGGAATTAATAAACTTGTAATCCCACTCTCATCGAAATTGTTCTGACAAGATTCCCTTTTTTTTTCTTTGATCACAAGACTGGATTTCCTTTTTTCCCTTTCGTAAAACAGAAAACGCCATCTTGTTTAAATGCAAATCAAACTTTTATTTTTTTCCTTCTCTAACAACTCCAACTAAAGACATTATTCCCCTAACAGCATTAGCGAAGATTGCTTTCATTGCGTTCGTCCTTGTAAAAGTCTTGCGGAATCTCATTAGATTAGAAGCCAAGGCTTTGGTAGGGATGGCTAAAAGCATTTACCGCAAGCGAAAAACTTGGTTAATTGGCACTGGTCTCCTATACAACAATGTTGTCAACTTCACAATTCTTTAGGAATGATGTATATGGAAATGATAAGGGAAGAAATGATTGATAGATCACTTTATATTCAAAACATGAACTGAAAAAACGGTTGTAAAAAGAATACATTACTGATAGGATTTTTTTAAATTTAGAAAAGGATATATGAACACAAATATATTCAATTTATATCTTAATTAATGTAAATGAATTGAGAAATGAATTCCCAAAATGATACAGTGTCGGTTTTCCAAGGAAGAAAAAAGCAATTAACTAGGCACTACAATTAAAATATAACAGAAAAGAATGCTTTAAATTACATACAAAATCAATTTTAATAGTCTAAAAGAAAACTATTAAAATCAAGTTAAATAAAAAGTAAGTGTATTGAAGTTCACTAAAGATATGCATATATATATATATATATATATATATATATATATATATATATGCATATCTTTAGTGAACTTCAATATACTTACGTTCTTCCTATTTAGTATAGCTATCTTAGGTTCTATAGCTATCTGTGTATTAATATATTTTGGATTATATATATATATATATATATATATATATATATATATATATATGTATATATATATATATATATATATATGTATATATATGTATATATATATATATATGTATATATATGTATATGTATGTATATATATGTATATATATGTATATATATGTATATATATACATACATATATATATGCATATATATATAATAAACACACACACATATATATATATATATATATATATATATATATATATATATAGTCCAGAATCTGGCAATAACTCATTTATTGCACTCAGATTTAGCGCGGGCCCTGCATTATTAAGTGCAGTTTTTAGGTAAGTTACCTTTATCTTGTAATGGATTTAGACATTCCTATCCATTATTTTCAATAGGTTTTTGCTCAGTATTATTAGCATAAAGGGATAAGGTTGGCTGTCCACAAAACATGTTCAACCTCACTTTTATATAATTTTTTTTATATATAAGCTGTAAAAAGTCAGCAATGTTTATAATACTACAACATCCATTTTTTAAAATTTCGATTGTTCATGTGTTGCTTTCTTACTGTCTCTGTGTTTTTCGGTTTTGATTAATGAATGTTCATCTCTCGTTTGTTAGACTATATATATAGCTAATATTATCTACTACGGAGAGAGGAATTATCAATAAAACTAAAACTGAAGCAAAAAAAAAAAACCGAAATTGTAATATAAACCAGACATAAGAATTTAGAAAAGATACATTAGAAGTCATAAAAATAATAGAATATATAAATGGATGCTGCAGTATAATAAACATTGCTGACTTAGGACATCTTATAAAATTACTTATATAAAATTGGTTTGGACATGTTTTTTCTCAGCCAACCTTCCCCCTTCTGTTTATGACATAAAGAATATATATATATATATATATATATATATATATATATATATATATATATATATATATATATATACTAGATGACCCGACAGACGTTATCCTGTACACACATCTTAAATTCAAAAATTCCAAATTTTTATGAATAGGCTTTAACAATCTGGACCGTTTTGAGTAAACTTTCAGTAAAATTGAGTAAAATTTCAAAACTAATTACATCTGAATGTAATAATTTAACTAACACACGATTTATTTCAACAAAATAATAACATGAAGTGACAAGTTATTTCCTGAAATGATCACAACTGTCGGGACAGACTTGAATTATAATAAAAGATTTTTGAATATTCGATACTAAGATCGTAGCACAGTCTGCCGTATCCAATGTAAAACATTCCAAGATCAACAACTTATAAAAAAATTAATTAAATAAACATTTCTTAACCGAATTATAAATCTAAACCAATCTCGAGTCCACTGGAACAGATAAAAACTTTCATCAAAATCGGTCCAGCCGTTTAAGAGGAGTTCAGTTACATACACACGCACAGAAGAATTACATATATAAAGATTATTTAAAAAGATATTAATTAAAAATGTGCTAAAAAGCGTGAATCGTCTGCATTTTCGTAACAATTAAGACCGGGTTTGGCCAGTTTGGCTGAAAATAAATTTTCGACGCCAACTTACGTCTTTTTCCATTCCTACTATTAGCTCACGATCTGTATACATATTTTATTTGTTTTCTTGTTTATTTATTTATTTATCTTGGTGGAATTTTCAATCTTTAATAAAATACATTTTAAAGCGCTCGATTAAGCTGAAATGTAATGCACATGTTTATTTTGGATGACAATACAATAATTTAATTATAATTAATAAAAATTAATTAATTAAAACTAATTATTTAAAAAATTACAAATACAGTCACGTTGGCGACTTATGTCAAAATTTGAAAAGGTTTTTTTCTCACGTGTTAAAGCATTCATTTGAAAGGAAATTTTATTTTATAACAATAGCGTTGTTACAACAATGCAGGTGAATGTTGAGTTGTATTTTTTGAATGTTTTTAATTAATATCTTTTTAACTAATTGCGATATCGGACAGAATTGTGAATCTAAACCATTCTCGAATTTACTTGAACCCACACAAAAAATTTCATCGAAATCTGTCCAGCCGTTTAGGAGGAGTTTAGTGACAAACACACGTACAGAAGATTTTTATATATAAAGATGTGATGCATCCCTAGATCTTTATATGGGGTTAGGGTAAATACCCCTCAACCCACCTCCCGCATGACTGCAACTTGGCTCTCCCTCTCTAACCACGTGCACGAAAACACTCTCTCGCGATCGACGCGCTTGTTACATGCAATACACGTGCTCTAGTCTTGGCTTACAGTACAGAATGATTTACTGACGCATTGCAACAATACACTAAATTACTATCAACAGCTACATTGTTAATTAATTCCAGCCATTTACAAGTCCTATAATATATATGTGTGTGTGTGCGTGCGTGTGTGCGCGCGCGCGTGTGTGTGTGTGTGTGTTTGTGCGCGCGCATATATGTACTGATAAGTCTTTAATATGAGAAATGAACTTTATTTAAATAAAGTTCGATAAATTAGCCTGAATCTTAATTTCAAATACCCCGATGCATGTGAAAATTTATCTTCAAAAGTGACAAAATATAAAGATATTATTAACCTTCTTTGCTTAAGACATGCAAAGATCATTGGTGCGTAGCATTGTGATGACGAAATGATAAGGTTTGTAGGTATAAGATGATTTTATTTTTAATATTTTGAAATATATGCATAAAGTGAATATAAATTTTATTTGTTCAGTCACATACATCAGTTATCTCATTCGAATATTTTAAACGAATATTTGTATTACGTTCTCTCCTTACCATTTTAATAACCCTCGAGGGTAAATTTTTCCGATAAATTGTTTGATTTGAGAAATTCTTTCTGTAAAGGAACAGCGATCAATTAAAATGAGAGATACAATTTAAAGTTAAAGGAATTGAGTCCGAGAAAGAAAACAAATGGATAGAAATTGGGCACATTTTTGTTGTTAGAATAAAGTATAGTTTACATTTGAATCGTTAATGTATCCAGAAAAATGGATTAACACAGTGTTTCTCAAACTGCGGGGCGCACCTTCCTAAGGGGGCGTGATAACCCTGCGAAAGGGGCACGAGCATAATGAAAAGCTTAAAACAAAAGATTGTTTTAAAAAATTATTAATTTACTGAAAGTATACAAACAAATATGTTCTGACATAATAAAAAATAAAATACACATTTACATTGATATAATATACTCATAAATATATCATAACTGCGCAACGTATTTCATAATTAATTTAGAAATACTAAGTTAAGAAAAAATTTTATACTTACCAGTGACCCCAAGGGCTTGTCATATATAAAATTACGTGCAAACATGTACACTTACCTCGATAATTTGTACGGTTTATAATAAACGTCTTGCATGCAGATTAAAAATTACACAATTCGATCCTCAATTCCACCGTTTAAGACGTAGGCAAGCCTATGTGGTGTATTGAGGGAGGGAGAGGGAAGGAATATAAATAATCAAATCCTCTGAAAAAAGTAATCTTCACAAACACTGGCAAGGGTATTTTATTGCATTCCAAAGCCTTCGAAATAATTTTATGAATAGCAGTTCACAGAAAAGGTCGTACTTCGGAAGCACGCCTGTGCTAGATTGAGCAAGACGTTTATATACGTCAGCGGCACTTATGAGATTAAAGTCGTTTTGTAGGTTAAGCGTCAAAGTATAATATTATTGAATTTAATACATTGTTATTGTACGGAGGGGGTGTGATGAAAATTATGATCGAATATTGGGTCGCAAATATTGAAAGTTTGTGAAGCACTAGATTAAGAGCCTTGAGATGCGAGTTCCCGGAATCAAGCTGAGTATCTGTATTTGAATAAGTATTTTTTCATGACAAATATTTAGGCCAAAATTGACTCACTCCATATTAGTTTTATTATAAGTTGATAGTAAATGAAAGATTATGAAATAAAAGTATTGATTTTAATGATATCCCTTCCTTTTATAAGCCCTCACAGCAAAGGAAGCGGAAGTTTGCTACATCTTAATACAAAAATTAAGAAAAATGCTATAATTTCATTAATCAAAAATTACTACTAGCATTGAAAATAGCTGTATAATTTTTAGTACAATTATTTGAAGATTAAATATTGTAATCGTATGTGTAATTATATATGTGTTACAGTTTATCAGTTTATATAATACGGCTCTTACTTTGAACAACATGAAAGCGAGTCTTATGAAATAATTTACTAATAGCCGCATATGTTCTTTCATTTATTATACGCTCATTTTTGATAGAAACGTTGGCAATATTTTATATAAAAAACCACCCTGTAAATCCTTTTTCTCTCCGTAGCTATCAGAAAAGAGAATAAGTAGAATACGTAATGCAATGTTTATTCATTTACTCAATATGATTTCATGAAAACCCATTTCCTACATTCATTATGACGCGTCCTATTCGCACCCTTTTACTACTCCTCTTGAGGAAAAATACTTCTTTACTTGTTGTTTGTGTTTAAAACCACCTTCTGTAGAGAGAACTTGATTATATGCTCTTAAAACTCTAGCAAAGTGAGTGTTAGTGTTAGTTGTTAGGTTGCTATTGAAGTGAGATTTGCGAAGTGATTCCGGAAACCTTTGTTGTATTTAAAAAAAGCTTCAGACCGAAAACTCCAGTTGCCACCGGCGAGACCTGACGAGTACTGTTACATCAGATCACACTCAGTTAAGTGCATAACCATTTGTCTTAGGACTTTAGAATAGCGGTATAATTTGACTGCTTCCTCGGTTTATAACATTGCTTGATAGTAAATTGATAGAACCAAATAAACCTAGTTATTTTTTAACAATGTTTGTTCATTCGGCGTCGCCAACTTTACAGCGAACTCAGGGTCGCTACATCTTTAACACAAAAAGTAATGTACTAATCCAAGGGGATGAATTTCCATACGCACATACCTTACGACATTTATGCAAATGATTCCCATTTGGTGATTTCTGATTGAATAGTTGAAACTCCATGGTTTTGAAATGTAGCGTTCAGATTGTGTATAAGACAAAGGACACACACATTACTTTGCTTAGACATAACTTTCTTGGAATGTGATTGTAGGACACCCTGGACTGTACTAATGCCTCACAGATAAATTTGTGAACTGTTAGAACAGATATCCTCGTTTGAGGGAGGAATGTTTAATGGGGCTAAAAAAAGCAATGCTTCATAAACTAAGAGCCGTGACCCAAAATGGGGTCGCTTGACTTGCAACTATAGAGTCGCCAAAAATTTTAGAATTTTTAATTTATCTTTGTGCATAAAATAACTTGAATTTTCAACAATTTCTGAAACTACTATACAGTATCTTTTATCGTTTTCTACAACTCATTTATGTGAGATAACATTTTCATCTTTAACAACCATAAAATCAAGGTATTGATCATTCTAAAAAATATTTAGAAGGTACTTCGACGGTATCGAGTATTTTTTCCAATATTAAGAAGTCTCAGGGCTGTTAAATTTCTCTAGAGGGATGAAAATATAAACAGTTTTTCAAATAGGGGTATAATTCTTTTAAATTTAAATTATATAATTCGAATCTTTTACACATTATTTCTAAAGGAATGAGGCTTCAGAAAAGTGTAAAATGTTTAAAATATAATCATAATTTAAAAAATTATAAGCATACGAAAATAAGAAACATTTCTATAAGAAATATTAATTAAATTTTACGTTGCGCATGCTATTTTCTAAAATGAAAGCTTTAATTACTAGCTATAAGTTGATTTATTAAATTAATTGTATCCTTATTACACTGTAGTACATAAATAATATAATAAATTATAGTTTTTAAAAAATAATAAAATTATATTTTCAAAAAAAAAATTTTAATTTCAATATTTTTCAAATATTTTGAAATACAAAAGATATATGTTTCTTAAATGATGTAGGGTTTAAAGAGTATGATACATTTTATAATTCTATAAAGTTTTACACATCAGAGGCTACTATTTTAGAAAATAACATGCACAAGGTAAACATTACTTACAGAATTATTTCTGCTTAAAACACCCCTGAGACACCTTATATATATATAACAGCATAATTAAAAATAATCAAGCACATCTTTCTCATTGATAAATGAATCATATATATGCCATTGTTAATTTAAGGTGATGATCTCAAAAGTTAACTTAAAGGGACTACACTTAATACGCAGATAATAATTAAGTAAAATTTACCATGTAATTACATTAAATAATGTTTTTTTTAATTTTGTTAGTTAATTAAAATTTCTATTCATTATATTCAAAGTAGAAACTTATTGCAGATGTTCATTACAGCAAAACAATAGCATGTTACAAACAAAACACGTATAAAAGAACCCTAGGTATGTAAACTTTGCGCAATGCTTATGGAGTCGTAAAAACTTTTTGTACAAATAATGGGAATACCACCTCGATAAGTTTAAGATCCCCTGAACTGAAGGAAATAAGATGGTCAATTCACGCAATCATTCGACATTTGGTTGGGAGAAATGCTACCTTTTGACAATACTTACTGGAATGGTTAAATCTTAGTCTTTCATAGCGTTAAGAAAGCAAGAGCACAACAAAAAACGTGAACAGAGTTATCCTCCAATAGAAGCTCGCAACCCGTATTGCGTACTTATCAACGATCTGACTTATAACCGGAGCACCAATTTTTTCAACTATAATCGATAAAAGAATCAACAAGTGGGGGCTGAAGTCACAGAGGGCATTGTGTCCCTGAATTTAAATAATCCAAGTTATATAATGTGTGGGTGTAATTTCCTTTCTGAATCGTGGAAAATGTTTTATTCAGTGATACTGCTTTGCTTTTCTTACAACTAAGTAGGCATATGCTTAGAAAATTATAATCTCATATTTATTAAGTAAATCAGTATTTTTTACTGTAAGTATATTGAAAATTCACGAGTGTTTATCATTATCAAAAATGATTCGTAGATTAACAAAAGATGAATTGAATGCACCGATTATTTTTGAAAAATTTCAGTGTTTGAAATACTTGTTAACAAAATTATTAAGCAAATAAATATATTTAAAACATTTCTTTTTTTGTCTTTCACAAATTGAGATTTGTGTCGCAAACCAATTTAGAAAAAATATGCAGCGAACGAAAAATATATCTTTAATAAATTAAATAGTTTGCTCAAGTAGCTTATATCTGTAATAAATTAAATAGTTTGCTCAAGTAGCTTAATCTTTATTTGAATATGAGTCTACAGTCGAGTCATAAAAATAAACCAGAGAATTCGAGTTCAATGAATCAGTATTTAAAGTAGAATTTTTAATAGAAAGATAACGAAAAAAATAGACTTGTTTTTTTATCGCTATGATAACTGGGTTTTTGGATAAAATTCGAATTACAGACCTATAATTATAGATAACTGTCAGCTAAAAGTAATTTTTAACGTCAAGTTAAAAGTTGGTTTTGAGTATTTAATGCCATTTCAGAAATAAACATTTCTTATCCAAACATATTAGTCTTCTGTGGATTCATATTACAATTGTACTTGAAAGTAGCCATATAACCGGATTATCAAAAACTATTCTGGAATTCTTAAAATTAGTCCTTATATATAATTTACCATACACTTTAAACTCAACACATCTATAAAATTTATCATTTCTAATATATTAAAGAGCATCACTGCCGTATCATTAGAAAGTTTTGAATGGAAAGGTTATATCATTCAGTAGTAGTAGTATGATCTGAAGAATAATCTTTCACACTTTTTCCTACAACAGGACAGGTGCCCATTTGAAGGATACCTGCACAAGCGTAAAAAGGTTATTGTCTCCTTCCAACTGTCAAGCATGGAGGTAGATTTGCTATGATATGAGCAGCCGTGTAATGGTTTTCCGTTAAACCAATTGTAAATCTGAATGGAAGGATCACTGGAGAGAAGTATAGAAACCTTTTAACTGACCAGGTCCATCCTATAAACCAAGCTTTGTTTCCTGCAGGAGATTGAACTTTACAGGATGATAATGCACTAAACCATGCAACGAGACTTGTCCAATCATGGTTTTATGAACACGAGAATGAAGTTAAACATCTTCCTTGGCCCTCACAGTCACCCAACCTCAATATAATTGAACCACCACGGTCTGTTTTAGAGCGTTCAATACGAAATCGATATCCTCCACCGGCATCTCTCCCTAGAACATTAACAATATCTCCATGAAGAATGGTACAATATTTCTCTAAATATTATCCAGCACTTGTATTAATCGATTCCTAGACGAATCTAATCAGTATTACATGCTAAAGGTAGTCCGACACCATATTAATAATTCTTCAGTGTTTTCATTATTTTGATAACCACCTGTATATATATATAATACGTAGAATGGAAGATAGATTTTGTGGATTGATTTTAATTTAGATCCCACGCTGAAGCCACACAAGGGCTTTTCACTACGGATCCCATAATTTGGAACCTCGCTCAGTTGAAGACGATATCACCAGATCTGTGGCACCCTCTTGTCGAAACTTCAACAACACGCCAACGGAATGAATTTGAACCCCGATAATTTAACGTACATCAGCCTAGCTCTATATTTTGGGCCTACAACTTGTAAGCACCGGCTACGAGTATAGAAATTGGATAATTGGATAATTTAATAAAATAGGATCAATATATATATATAATGTGTAAGTGACAGCACTTTTACTTTTATATTTAACTTACCTTTAACTTTTACTTGATAATTGAGGAACAGTTTTTTTCCCATTTGCGCTTAATATGAAAGGATTTAATTACTTTAAAATTATTCCAAATGCTGCGCTATTTTTCATTTCCCTGAATCCCAAATAATAGCTAAAAGATAATTTGTGCAACAACAGTTGTTTCATAATTATTTCTGAAAATTAATAGCCCGAAAAGAAACTATTGCCACAAGAAATCGAAACAACTATAATAAAAAAGCTACAAATAAATCACAGCAATCCAAAAGAAAAACAATTTTAACTTCCGAATACACCATGTATATCCCCTCCGATTGTTTCAAATAATGCTACTAGTTTCGGTACACAAAATCTCCTCCAAGCCCATTGTGTACAACAAGCATCGCAACAAACCCTTCTGTTATGACAGCTGTAGCAATACAAAAAAAAGTGAAGAAAGAAAAGAAATCACAAATCCCTCACTGGTGAAATGGTTCGGAAAAGACGTACATCTCCGTAACCGCCGTACTGACCAGACTCCAGTGTTGAAGGAGCCAAGCTCTTGGAACGGGTCCAAAGTCTTTTGTTCTTTACAGAGCTTACATCTCAAATCCGACTCAAGAAGCATTTCATGCTTATTAAAGAGCTTAAATGCGGGATTTAACGGTGAGTTTACTATGCAGAGAATGGATAATGGACTGCGAGGATTCTAAATTTAAGCAAATGTACATTTTATGATCAATAATTATTTGCACATTAGTATTGAGGATGTTCCGCTTTCTAGGTGACTTTTCATCTCGAACAGTAAGATCAAAGATTTTCCGGAATTCTAAACTTATAAGAATATCATTTACGCAAATTATAATTTTTCCACTCAATTCCTATTACTAATTCACTCTCCCTCTCTCTCTCTCTCTATATATATATATATATATAGAGAGAGAGAGAGAGAGAGTCTAATTCTGTACAAACAAAAGATAAACATCCATCAATCACATTTGAAAAACACGTAGACAGTAGGAAAACCACACAATGAAGGACAAATGAGCAACCGTGATTAAAAATGGATGCTGCAGTATTATAAACATTACTGACTTAGGACAGCTAATATATAAAACAATTTATATAAAAGTAGGGCTGAACATGTTTGTTGGTCAGCCAAACTTCCCCCTCTATGTAAATAATACTGGTCAAAAACCTATTGAAACCAATGGATAGGAATATCTAAATCCATTACACGAAAGAGGTAACTTACCTAAAAATTGCACTTAAAAATGCAGAGCTTGCGCTAAATCTAAGTGCAATAAATAAGTTATCGTCAGATTCTGCCCCCTAATGCAGATTCATAGCATGTGAATGGCTGAAATGTAGCACTATATATATAACTTGTTCAAATTTTCAATCGTTAATGAAATACTTTCTATTCATCCATTCAAATTCAAATACATTTTTTTAAGCTTGCAGTTGGTGAACACTTGATATTATTACAGTTTTTCAGATATTAATTCATAAATTAAATTAAAAAATGTATATAAGCAAAAAACAAAAATAATAGGCCTACAGCATATATAGAATGAAAATTTTTCGTTGTACCCCTGTAGCGCAATGGATAGCGCGTTGTACTTCTAATCCGTAGGTCGTAGGTTCGAATATGATTTCTTTTTACTAAACTATTTTATTTGAATAATTAAATTTAATTAATGAATAAATAATCACAAACAAAAATCATTGTCCAGAACCATATATAGAAAGGAAAATGAAAAATCGCTTTCCATTTTGTCACTTAAAATTATGATTTTGTCGTGTGTGTGTGTGTGTGTAAATTTTTTCTATTAATTGTAACTATTTAATAAAAAGTGACTAAAACAAAAACTTTTCTTTGTTAACCTAAGTAGGAGTTGATCTTAAAAAAATTTTATGTTACTTGTGTTTTAGATTTTCGTTGTTCCCAGGCCTTTAATTAATAAACTCGACTATATTTACACACTAAGCCAAAATATTTAGTTTACAAAAACATGCAGAATTTTTATTTAAATTTAATATTAACATTCCCGAAAAGATGAATTTCGAATACTAACATATTCAAATTCGTCGTTTTCTTAAAATTTTCGAATTTACGCACTTCAAGTATTTAAATGAATTGTCTGTTTAATTAGTTGAACTAATGAATAAATTTCACATCAATTTTACTGTGAATTTGATTTTAAATTGTAAAAAAAAATACGTTAATTTTTTAAAGTTTTGCACAGTTTAGTTTCCAAGTTCTTAACACATAAATTCTAAAATTAAAATAAATGGTAAAAGAATTTCAGTAAACGAATTTATACAAACTCCTGATTCAACCTAGAATAACAAAAGGGGAATCATGACATTTGTCTATTTATATAAGGAAAATATAATTGCTCATGAAATCAGAAGAGACATTTTAATGCAAATGTGTAGAACAAACAAATAGTTTTATATATATTTCATTAAAATTTAACTTAGCGACTAGTTATTTAAAAAATAAAAATAATCAGTTCAATAACTTTAAGCAAATTTTATAGATAATTCTAGATAAAATATATTTTTTGGCAAAATATAATGCATAATAATCTTTCACAAAAGTTATTTCCTATAACCCCATTTTTAAAATATAAATTTTCTTTTAAAAAGGTGCAACATATTTGAAAACTAAATATTCAGATTTAATATTAAGTTTTCTTAAAACAATTGTAATTTAAATTCTTGTATAAATTTTTCTTCTAAGAAGACTCTATCAAATCAAACTATGTCATACAAAATTGCTTTTTTTATCGGAAGAGTTCCAATACTAGCTTTCGGTGTTTTTTTTATTTGAAAGTCATAAAATATTTAATTAAAAATAGTTAATTTGGTTATTATTAAATTTATTCATAATTCAAATAGAGTTCTTGAAAGTTTATTTTAAAATAGTTAATAAACAGCTGTATTTCCAGCAAAACATGAAATGTTTGTGACTCTTTTAAATAAATCATAAAGAATTTGCGAGCAAAACCAAAACTCGTAAAATGTACTCTAAAAGAATCGTAAAACACTCTCTTAATAAAATATGAAGAAAATATCAATATTTTATTAGAAAAAGCTTTCTACTCTGCAGCATTCTTCTTAGTTTAAAAAACATGCAAAATGGTGTAGACTGTTTCTAGATAATATAAAAAAAAAAAAATAATTTCTTAAAGTTTCATGTATAAAGACTTGAATACTCAAACACATTTCATTTCATCAAAGTTTTGCAGAATGTAAAAATCTGTTTATTGTTTAACTCATTTTATTTTAAATATTTTTTATTGTTTCAAAAAGAAAATATTGGAGAAATATATATATGAATTACATTAGTAACTGGTTGAAAGAATACATCTTTATCTTAAAAGTAGAAGAAATATACTAAGTAGAGGATTGAAACTTAAATTTCATTATAGTATAGTATTCTTCATATTATTCGTCGCTATCACTCTTTATGTCAGGGGTGACGAACCCAAATGACTTCGCGGGCCACTTCGGAAGAACTTTACAATCCCACGGGCCGCATATAAAAATATATATGCGGTATTAGATTTGGATCCATTACAAGCATTTGTTGGAGTTTGAGGCTGATATATTATTTTTTTCATTGTTTTTCATATACACAAACATAGACAGTGTAATAATAATAATGCAATGATCAAATAATGTTTAATTTATTTAATTAGTGAGATATCTATTTCTCAACTCTTTCATTTACACTTTGTGAGTCGATCTCAATGTATGTGTATTTGCGTATCGTAATTGATGTTGGAGTTTTTCGTGCGTTAAGTTTAAGCATGATTTTTATGCTTGATAAATTTCAATTTAGAAAAAAACAGAGATTCACAGTAACATAAGCAGCGTGATAAAATAATAACAGTTATGGGATTTACTTTTTACCAAAAAAAAAAAACCCCTTTTTAAACAACAAAATATAATATTGTACAAAATAGTCGAATCTTGGAGAGTTGTAAAGAATCTCGTGGGCCGCAAAATTATTCAGGGTGAGCCGCGGGTTGGACACCCCTGCTTTATGTTATTCTCACTATCACTTTCCATGTTATTCCTTGTTATCACTTTTCATGTTTCCTAATGCACCTTTCTCATCATTGACATATTTTTTTACTTAGTTATAATAAAATAATTATTTATAAATGTGTCATACATAACGCTAAATATTTCTTGAAGAACATTTTGTTCACCAAAATACGTTCTTAAAGAGTTAATTAATCACAATAATCGTTCTTAATTTACAAAATATTAAATCATATGTATTTCAAATATATACGAAATATTAATTTCAGTCGCAAAACCTTCAAAAATAATTGCGTAGCCTGTACATAAATAATAAACTGCATCACACATACTTCCTACATGTAGTAATAATCATTGAGTCAAATTGATAGCTTTCAAAATTTCTGCTAGGGAAAAATTTAGATTTATTTTTTACTCTCTCTATCATTTATTTTTGTTTCTTTGTTCTATTTTATATTATTCTGAAACATGCCACTTTCCAAAGAATATGCAGAAACCATTATGTTATCACCTTTGGAAAATGTGAGAGAACTTTGATATATAGATTTATAACAAGACTCACAAACAAAGGTAATCAGGAAACTTTTCACCTATAATTAGAAATAAATGTCACTCAAAGCAAGATCTAGAAGAAAGTTTTTAAAATATAAAGTTTTTTATGTAGAAAAGGCCCTATTATATCGTAAGACATCTCTATTATACAGCTAAATTTCTTAACATAAAAACACCTTACTATGATCATATTAAAAGAACTACATTTATTTAAAAAGATCATAATTTAAACAAATGCATTCAATTTTATTTCCTCTGTAATATTTAATAAAATGAACTTGTTTCTTTATTGTGTAAAATATTTTTAAATTATAATTAGTTCATTTGGTATATACATGTAACTGAAAAAAATTATCACAACCATAGTTAAACTAAATAGTACTTAAATTTTATTTGAAAATAACTAATTAATTCTTTAGAAAAGTAAATTATAGCTAAAGGTAAAATTATTTCAAAAATGAAGGTAAAAATAGAATTCCTAAATAAAACTGTTATATTTTAAATGTGTGAAAAAAAGTTATTTATGTATTTCTATTAATGCTGTAGAATAGTCCTACCAATTTGTAAAAAAAAAAAATTCAACTATATCTCAGTAACTCTTTACTAATAAGAAATCAACTAACACAATAGAGTCAACAAGCTGTATACCTCTTTCATTTGACTTCATATTGACAGTTCCAATTTGCATAACATTGTAGAAGGTCTTAACCTCCGTTTGTTAACCACTTATCTATATTGAGTATTGAACACTGTGATGTGACACATAATATTTATAAGCAATCATGTAATCTCTATAAATTTATTTGACTAGTGTTGTTGTTTCTAATGCCACCTGTCTGACGTAGTCACAACGAGGCGCACGAAATTCATCGTGGCATGGGGCTAGCCGTTGGCCTTGAATACCATATAGGTGACAGTACGATTTAGCTCGGCGAAATTCCCCGAAGGGACGATAGATGACGACACCACCTCTATCTCCACCTCCACAATTTCTGCATGGAAACCGAAGGGGAGAGAAATATGCTCCAGTCCCTGCGCTCGTGACTAAGCCCACAAGACTACGGACCCACTGATTTAACGAGCACGTACTCCGTGTGTACTCGAAGGGTACTTGGTGGCATCGGGCATCGAACCCAGGCCTTCCGGTCTGGAGTCCGATACTCTAACCACTAGGCTACCCACGGACTTAAACTTTGACTAGTAAATCTACTCTACGCTAAGAGAATTTAGAATTTGTTTAATAAAAACATTTTTTTTTATTTCTAATGGACTGCGCATTGATGTTTTACCATAGAAGATCTAGTACATTCTCCGGCAGCTGGTATTTCTGTTTAGTGCGGCACCATATAGGTTGATACCAACGCTGCATGTAATTTTGACTCCAGTTTCCTCCCCACAGAGAGACATCTGAGGTCTGACAATGCGCACCTGTACTAGGATTTAATTTTGCCGAGAGCACCCAAGCCAAATAGATCCTCTAGGGATCTTTTACATGACGTATAATCATACGACATGACCGCTGTTGATTTTCTGCATCATGAAAATCCACCGACTTGGACCGGGGTCGAACCCGCAACCTTGGATGCAGAAGGCCAGTGACAGTCAACAACGCCACCTAGTAGGCTTAATAAAAACATGAATATTACGTTATTTTTTAAAGGGTGTTTTTTTTTATTTTTCTTTTTTATAATTTATAGATTAGATGTAATCTTATAATTTGTTATGATCTAATCATTTTTTTCAACATTAAGATCTAGTTTAGATTGTGGAAGCATCCTACGGTTAATAAAAGAGCAGTTCAGTTTTTTTTTTCAATAATAATAAAAAGAGCCGTTTTAATGGAATCACTTTACGAAAATCTGTGATAAAATTTGATTTGATTTGTTATGATCTAATGATTTTTTCAACATTAAGATCCAGTTTAAATTGTGGAAACATCTGGTTAATAAAAGATTCAAATATAATAAATAGAATAGTTTTAATGGAATCACTTTACGAAAATCTGTGATAAAATTTGATTTGATTTGTTATGATCTAATGATTTTTTCAACATTAAGATCCAGTTTAAATTGTGGAAGCATCCTACGGTTAATAAAAGAGCAGTTCAGTTTTTTTTCAATAATAATGAATAGAATAGTTTTAATGGAATAACTTTACGAAAATCTGTGATAAAATTTATTTTTCAATTTTTATTGAAATATAAACTGTATCTCCTTCTGCTTCTGAAAAAATGCAACTTGAATTTTAACTCAAAATAACTTAGAAGTATTTCAGCAATCTAAACTAGGTACTAGTATACATTATTTAAAGGTAGGGGTATAGTGGGGGTTAAAAATGTTTACCCTAAATTGCATTTTCTCAAAAGTGTAAATTACAACACAAACGGAACACACTTTTGAAAATTCTACTCATTTTATAACTTTGAAACTTTGCACGAGTATTAATATTATACAAATAAATATTTTAGTGGAAGATTTTGAGTCAAAAAAGTTTTATGGTTTAACATATTCCTAAACTTCATTGTTTGGAAGCTTTTCCCATGGCACTTCACATTTTATTTTTAAAAAAACTGCTCTATTCTTTGTTTACAAAAATACTCTTTTTTAAACAATAATAATAACAGTGCTAAGTAAATGCGCATAAAAAAATTGCTAATTGTATGACCAGTCAAAACTTAAAAATGTTCCTATAAACTTAGTCCATTTTAACGTTACTGAAATAGGGAAAAGGATGTGAGCCCAAAGACAAATCTAAATATGTATTAAAATTGAACAAGCATATCATGCATTTAATTGTATAGTTAAAGGCATTTGCTGTGACAAAATATTCAGATATAATGAAAACTATACCGAAAAGAATTATTTTTAACATACTCATAAAAGAATAAAAGTAACTACTACTCATTTCTCCCATATTTCAGGTTTAGGTCACGAACTAGCGGCTTGAGTGTCACGGGTTCGAACCCAGTACCACTGAAGTTCTGCCTTGTAGATGGATCTGATGCACATTAAATATGTCGGAAGGAAGGTTCGTTCTGGGTACCTTCCGTTTCAAACGAAATGCGAGTACGTTACCGATCACGCCAAGACGATCGTCTTCGCGTGATGTTGGTACTAGTTCATATAGATATCACACCACCACATACTCCCCTGCCAGTGTTTTGGAGAATAGGCGAAGAACGATACCATATTCGTGGCGAGCATGTAAGCAGTTGCGTCACTTGGTGGGTTGCGTCATTCGTGACGGCTTGAGAATTGCGTCATTTGTGTGACGATTTAATTGCATCAATGTTTGATGGTTTTGGTTGCTTTTACGGTAGATAGATGGCGCCACGACAGCGACGCGAGAAGGATGCGATTCAGATCACGTCCGGGTCACCAATGTCGGAGGGAAGGTTCGTTCTGGGTACCTTCCGTTCCGGACGAAATGCGAACACGTTACCGATCACGCCAAGACGATTGTCTTCGCGAGTTGTTGGTACTAGTTCATATAGATATCACACCACCACAAATATGTCGAGGCTCAAAGATTCTACCGTTGGTGTGGAGTGGAAGTCAGACGAAGAGAGTCCCAACTCAGATGTCGTCCTTGTCATTTGACCATAGTTTAAAATTACGATGTCCGTCACCAACAATAGCCCTCGAGCAGCTTTATATTGCGGCGTTAATACAACTCTCACTCACTTAAGGAAAGAAATATATTGATTTTAACTAATGTTTTATGATTAATTTTATCGCGATTTGATGGCATATATTTTGTAAGTATGAACTTCATTATTGAGCGTATTTATACCATGGTAATATATGTATAAGTTTTTTCTTCAATAAATTCAACCTCTCTATATGTTGATCAGACTATACATAATGGTTTCTTTTTAAGATACTCGACTACGTTTGGAGCCGTAGTTTTGCAAAAGTGTATAAATGGATAATATTTATGATATTTCGTGTCACTTATATTAAAAATGCTATTTAAAACTGTTTTAAGAATATTATTACAATAAAAAATTATTTAAGTATAATATTTTGACAAAAAATGAACATAGAATGAAATATTTTCAATATATTCTTCTTTTATAAAAAAAAAAGCTTCTTTATAATAATATTTTGCCTGTATATAGCTCAGACCTCTGTACACAGGCTGAACGAGAATTTTTGGAATATACAACTTAGAAGTGGATTTATCTATATTTTACGACACCAGAGGGGAGAAATTTTAACAAATAAACGCCGATAATTATTTCAATTAGTTGTAACTCTGAAAATAATGTGAATTTTTCAAAATTCCTAGTTCAAACTTTCTGGAGAAGTCTTTACTTTATATAAGCAAAATATTATTGTTATAGAAGCATTTTTTATAACAGGAGAATGTTTTGAAAAAAGAGCATTCGAAGTTAATTTTTTGCCAAAATATTGAATTTAAATAAGTTTTTTTTTTATCATAATGTTCTTAAAACCTTTTTATACATGTAACACTAAGTAACACTAAATATCATGAAAATGATCCATTTATGTGCTTTTTTAAAATCACGGTTACGAACGTAGTAGGATACCTTAAAGGACTAACTCTGGAAGAAAGCACAAAATTCAATAACTAAGTCAAAACCATATAAAAACTTTGAAAAAACATTAATTCTAAATGCAGGGAAAATCGTTTGACACGAAGTTGAGGGGGCTGAAATATTTGTTCGTGTTAAAGGATATTTTGACAAAAAACGTATATTCAACAAAATGAAACTTTTTAGATAACATTTGATTTATATGCATTATAATCTTGATTTTTATGTTGTTGTTTTTCCATAAAAATCAATGAAACAAAAACATTCCCAAAAACTTAATGAAATTTAATACAAAATTTTTAAGTTTTTTTGAAATACAACGATTTTGTTATATAATCTGATATTTTTCATTGAATTGTCTTTTTCAGCATCAAATTGTTCCATTTTGTTATTCATTTCCCCACTGGACTATGCGTCTAAATAACTGCGTATACCTTTCAGGATGTTCCTCATTTTGGATGACGGGGGAACAGGAGCTGCATTAGTCATTTAATTTTCGTCGTTGAAAACTGCATCAATACTTTTGAACTTTGAACAAACTCCAAAATGTCTTTATCTGCAATAATTTTGATTATACACGCATTATCATCATGTACTGCAGCGAATTTTTCCGATGATACAGTAGGACAATCCAATAATACAGGAACTTTCTCAAGCACCCCTCTTAAATCTCGGCTGCTTATCTGGTGTTTTCCGTATTTTGTTCATTCCCAGAAGGGAAATCTTCTCATACAAGGGATTTTCGTTTTGTGTAAGAGAAAAAATTACATATATTTTGTCGGGACCATTGTAATTATTTCGCGTTAACCGATATTTCGTCTTCAGCGTTTTCGCGTTAAACGTATTTCACAGTACTAGTAAACTTCTTAGGGAATTGATATCATTGTATTTAGACATTAAAATCAGCCTTGGCTTTTAACAACTTTTTGAATTAATTTTATGTATAGAGAAAAGAAACGTAAATATGCCTTTCACATAAAATGAACAAAAGGACCTTTATATGCTAAAAGGAATAAGAATACCCCCTGTTAAAAAGGGAGATGAGGAGTGAGTTTTTCTTTTTGTTATGAAGAAAAGGAAAGAGGAACCCTGAGTGTTGAAAGGGGACCCCTGTAGGTTTTTTTCATTAAATAGGGTTAGTGACTCACCGTTTTTTTTCTTATAATGTCCACAATTTCTATAAGTAATATTTACAGATCAGCGCATCAGTTTAGCGTGGTTTTCTCTGAATAGCATTACGCTTTTTATCTCCTTTTTTGACGCCATTTAATGGTTATTAAAACTCTTATTTTATTATTAATCTCTAAAAGTATTCTGTTAAACCTTCTTATACCCAATAAAAAATAGCGCCCGAACTTAAAACACTCTTTTCTTCTTTATTTTTTCCAAATTTTAAAATTACTGAATATATTAATATTACATCCTAATTGTTGTCCTTATATATATGTCGACAGCAGCAATTATATTTTTATAACACTAAATAGCATTTAACTTATTGTAAAACCAAAACAATCCATTTATTCTTGTTATGAATTTCACCTATTACACTGCAATACTAAATGTATTTTCAATTTTAGATACAAGTTTATATGTATACGATGTCTCTAAATTTTAAAGACATAGTATAATGAAACAATATATGTATCACAGATATAAGAATCACTATTAATAATATGATATTTCCTATCTGAAAATGTATTTGTGAATTTGAGCCCCTTTAATAGAAATTAAGCGAAAACAATTTTAATAGCACTGACACACGAAACGTCTGCTCAAACATTGAAATCTTGAAACATGTCACCTGGATTATGTAATACATAAGTCATATAATGTGTAGACAGTGCAGTATATACTAATGAGAGTATATAACATACAGCGGAAGCTTTTACTAGAGTATTATATATCCTCTTATGCATTATAATCAGTATGTGATTCAATAATTCGTAATATTAGAATGACAGATGAAATTATGACTGTATTTCACAACATTTTGAGCATATAAATGTTATGGTCAGTTATTATAATTATAAATTTTAAAAGTGTTTCTACATTGCTTTTTAAAAACAAGGTTAAAAATTTAAATTTAGTTAAATAAACTATATGAAAAAAAATGCATTCACATAAATATACACTTTTATTCCCTCATTAAAAAATATCATAGAACTCTACATAGATTGAAAAACTATGATTTATTTGTATCTTACCAGTTAATGTATGATATAATTATTTAAATAATTTACTCGATTTTTTTCCTTCAGGTATAAAAAGAACAGAGCTCACCAGTCAGTGAAATATACCAAAAACTTAAAACTATACAATACTCGTATCAATGTCACCTACATATATAAAGACATAATAACGAATATTTTTCAAGCTTAAGTAACTAATTAAACCGTATTTTGTGTGCATAAATAACCATTTACTTTTAATTGTTGCTTAATTTTTTCCTATCGATATACTTTTGTAAATATGTGTTGAGTTTTTTTTTAAAAGCAACGATGATTTAGAAGAATACAAGAATATGTGTTCCCTATACAAGGTATGTAACCACTAATGGATACATACCTTGTATAAGGAAAAATTCTATTGTAACCTCATGTGGATACATGACTTATTTAGATGTACAACCAGTGTAACCAGCAGAGGAAATATTATAAAATAGGTTTTCTTTTATTGGGATTGTGTATAAAATTACAAAAGTTGAGTTACAAAATGTTTGGGTTACAAAAATTTGAAAAGATAGGAAAACTAGAACTAAAATTAAAAATCTTTGTGAAATTGCTCGAAATGTTCCTTGGGAAAAAAAGCTTTCCCGCATGCGTTACATAAGTGTATTGCCATTTTTGTTCCATTTCTTCATCTTCTTCGTCACAAATAGATAAATCCGTATCGGTATCATTGTCGTATTCATTGCTTTCCAGCAAATGTTATGATACAATATCACTTTCGTTGAAATCCAACGACGATACTATATTATCAAGAAAAAGTAAAAACAAACAACAAAAGTAGTCAGACAAATATTAGAAAGCGAAACGAAACACTAACAAACGTGAGACTTAGCGTCAAAGGGAAAAATTAAATGTGCATCGTAACGTCAAGCACAGTATCCCGAGGTATCTGGGATTTGCTCGTGCTCTAGAAAGCGCAGTCTGATAAGCAAGGGGTTAAAAACTTTGAAAATTTAATTTAATATTACTAGACTTATAATTTTACCGGGTAAGATCAAAAGAATCACCGTTTGTGAAATTTCCTAATCCAAAATTTAGTGAACGACTCCACAACCACGAATCAATTAAGCATTTATACGCTTAGAAATATTTTTTCCGCCAAAAAAAAGTTATTGGTTAAGATATAATTTAAATCAAATTTAGGTAATAAAAAAATAGAATTAGTCTGTAGTAATATAAACATGTGCACTATTAGAAACATTTCACCTCTACAACAAAAAGACTTAATAATTTCATTTTACATTTATTCTTCATTTTTAAGTGAAAAGTATCGGCTAGAGCCTAATTTATTTATAAATGCAAAAGTAATGATAATTAGGTAATTTAATGTTTTAACTACTAAATACAGCAAATATATTGAAGAAAACTATTCATGAATGTACTTATACGCAATTGATATACTTATTTTTATAAAAATACATAAGACAAACAAGTAAATATATCGGAAAAAATTAACCAAAATAGAAAGCATGATATAAATTATAAACAGTAACTTTGTAAAATAATATACCTCAAAATTATAACTCAAACAATTATAAATCTTTCAGAATCAGTTGCATTTTGCCAAAAAAATTAACATAAAAGTCTACAGATAACTAACAGATATAATCATCAAATGTTCAAAAACGTTACTCTTTACTCTAATACGCTTTATAATACTTCTTTTCTATCTAGAAATGGATTTCGATAATTTAGTGCTAGAAAACTGTTTATCTTGGTGCAAGACCTTGACATACGCACGTGAAAGCTACCATTTCTGTCACAATTTGGCGAAAGCTCCGTACTTAATCATATATTTTTAAGTTGGTCATTATTGGTTTTCCAGGTTTCATCCCCAAATAAGCCTTGTCATTACTTTAAAAGTGTCAGGAAAGTCATTTATAACTTTATATTTTGCTTCTGAAACAATTTTTAAAACAGCAATGGAACACATCTGTAGATTCCTGGCTGTGAGAAGATGTGTGGAGAGGTTGTGAGAATTCTATATTTATGATATTGTTATTTCTGTTTTGCGACAGATTTTCAATTATGTTTTATTTCGATAAAAATGAAATTTTAATGCTTATTGAGAGCTACCAGCCCTATTAAGCATACAAATTGAATATCATAGGAATTAAAAGTAAAAACTGTCAATATTTTAATAAATAATTTAGGGTTTTTAATAGTATTTTAATTCGTGAACTTTTAGATATGTTGTATGCATCTTATGAGTAAAGTATTAACAATTGAGAGAGAGAGAGTGAGAATCCCACTCTCTCATTTTCCTTCTTCTTTTAATTAATAATGTATTTCAAATGAACACCGTTTTAAAAATAGAATAAAACTGTTAAAAGTCCTAACTGTTAAAAGTCCTATAGCTAAGTAATTTGTAATACTGTGTGTTTCTACTGAAATGTACATTTAAATTTGCATGCGCAAATTATGCGTTGAAAAACCTTAAATCCCCATGTCTTAACTTAAGACATTTAAATGATGAATCCTGACTGCTCTGGTTTTCGAGCAGAACTTTTGGCTATTGAGGAGGTTTTGAAATTTTGAATTACTGAGAGTATCAATACAGATAGTTGGATATTGAGTGATAACCGAAGCTCTACTCAGCATCTGTCTGAATGGTGAAAGCATGGTGACAGAACGACAACGAGTTATATCCAGTTTTTAAATTGCTTGAGAGCCAATCTTAAGATCTTTTTTTCAGTGGGTACCATCACCCGTGAATGGCTAAGGAAATGAGATTGCAGATGGTCTGGCCAAAGATTCTACGCATGGAGGCTACCTTACTTCTTCAGAAATTGCTAACCGGGTCAAACAAGATATCAGTTCCACTTGGAAGCAGGCTCCCGTATATAAGTAGTGTGAAAAATACCTCCCTGGTGCTGCTTTGGTTGGAACAAGCAGTAGGCGAGATGAAACGATTTTCGCTAGGTTTCGCAGTGGACACACTCGAGCACTACGGCATGTGGTGGGTCTTAAAATGTACTTTCCTAATCCAAATTGCAATGTGACCCAAGCCACAGCTGCCTACATCTTGGCCTGTATTGGTTGCCATAAGAGCAAGCTGCTTTCAAGTCCGGATACAGTTCTTCATTGATTAAGAGGTGTTGGAAAGCTTAAATCTTATTTTTTTTGACAAGTTGAGACTTTAACATTTTCAAATTGTATAGATTTTAACCTTTCTAAAAATACCTTTATTTAACCTCTAGAGTAATTAGAAGCCCATTAAATCAATTTTTAAATAATCGTTGAAACTGAGCCTTGCCCATTTGAATGGCGAAAAATGTAAACAAAGTACTTCGTTTTTGATTAAATGTTGGAAGTATGATGTAAACCAAAACATGTATCTTTTATTGTAAACTGAACCTTTTATTTTTTTTATTTCCTAGCTGATTAGAAGTCTCACTGTATACATTAAAATCAATTTATCTCAAAATGTATATTTTGATGTTCGATGTACCTTTTCTGAGAAACTACTGTTCACAAGTATGTAAATTTTTTATGATATATTTATAATGATAGCTAATATATACTGAAATGAGCTTTTTGTAAAAAAAACTCAAAAATTTATTTTTTTACACATTGTTTTATGTGAAAAAGGGGTTACATTTCACTATGTTTGATAAAATATTTTATAAATTATGAAAAAATTCAAAAATAGCTAAAAGCTCATTTTAGTATAATGAGAAAGGTGTATCTTCATTGTATTAAAAATTTCAAACATGTACATATAACAGATTTTGAGAAAAGATGCATCGAAAACAACCAATTTAACAATGTCGGTATAGAGGTTTTCTACTCCTCTTAAAAACGCAAGGGTTAATGGACTTGATCTAGATGTTTATGTCGATCAAATGGGATAAACAACAAGAACAAATGAGTAAATCAATTAAAAATTATTCTTGTGAATAACGTAACCCTCATTTTAGCGCAAAATATTGAAAAATTACCTTTGTATTTTAATAAGCTATAAAAATATCTGGAATTATAATTATTTGTTGGAATTAGATGGGGATAATACTTTGTGATAAATTTCCTTAAAATATCATCAGATTAAAAAACTGCTATGATAATAAGTTATTTATGAATAATTTTTGAAAAATAAATCATTGGTTTAAGAATATTAAATTACATCCTGACAAAAAAATTATTCTACATTCAATCCCCTTTTTTGAAAATTTAAATAATGTTTTCATAGGAAATTACTAGATACAAGTAATATAAAAAAATTCCTACGTAGGTCAACAAAGGAAAATTTTATTTTAGTTACTTTTTATTAAATAGGTACAATTCATATAAATATGTATGTACATATGACAGAATCATAATATTAAGTGACAAAATAGAAAGCGATTTTCCTTGCAATTTTCCATTTTCCTTTTTATACAGGGTTTTGGACTATTTATTCATTAATTAAATTTAATCATTCTAATAAAATAGTGTAGTAAAAAAGAAATTACATTCTCAGAAATTAGGCCATCCCAGGTGGGATTCGAATCCACGATCTTCGGATTAGAAGTCCAACGTACTATCCATTACGCTACAGGGACACAACGAATGCTTTTCCTTTCTATATATTCTGTTGCACTTTTGTTTTTGTTTTGTACTATTTATTCCTTTTTTTAATTTAATTAATGAATTAATATTTTAAAAAAACTGTATTAACATCAAGTGTCCTCCACTACAAGTTTAAAAAAGTATTTGAACTTGAATGGATGAATGGAAACTATTTTATTAACCATATTGAAAATTTGAACAAGATATATATATACATAGGGAGAGAGTTAACTAATAGCAGGAATTGAAAAAGAATCAAACAGAATATACTTTTATCAAATAGGAACCCCTTTACGATGTTCAGTAAAAAATAACCAAAGACATAACTGAGGTTCAGGTATACAGTGATCTTATATTCAAATATACAACTAGAGGAAATATACCATTTATCGCTTAGGAATTCCAGTGCACTTTGCATCATGTTACAAGCCTGGGGCTATATCTTACTGCGTAAATTCAACTGGAATAGTTTAAGATGAATTCAAAGGAGAACTCTGAGCATTGTTAGGCATTGCATAAAGCTGAATTATAGAACTATCTTTGCCATTTCTTTAGTCTCATCAATCGATCTTAAAATTTACTGTAAAAAATCAAGTATTTCGGTAGTAAACTATTTCTTATTGAACACCGTAAGCTGAAAAATACGATTTGAAATCTTCCTCGTCCATGAAATCTATTCAATTTTCTGACCACTAAGTAAAAATAGAGAAGTAACTTCCAAAATATTGCTTTCTTGATGGATCCAAAAATAATAGTAATATTAGTTTTGTTATTGAAACATAAAAATAAATTCAAAGTTTGCCTCTACACGCACTGTATCTGAAATTTAGTTGTTTACTATCAGAGTTTTTTTTTTATCAGTCTCGAAGTTAAATGAGTTTCAAGAAAGTAAAATGCCTTAATAAGAAGAATTTTTTGTACTTTTTAATGTCAGTAGAAAGATTCTTTTTCTTCTTATGGTTATTTAAAAGAAAGAAAACGTAGAAACTGAATGGTAAACGCATTTTTGCATTCAATCTATTTAACATTAAGACAAACCTAAGAATTATGTATGTGGGCATTATAAAATTAATGGTAATAGAAGAAATCACAGGATTTTTTGAACCGATGACGTATTTCATTTCTAAAACAGTGATAGGAGATTTTTAATTATTTTGTGTGGAGATTTTAAATGTTATTACAAATGCATTTGTTACAATTACATCAAGGGGGAATACATTTTGCCAAAAATAGTCTCATAAAAATGCTTTTTCCTATTTAAGCGTTATATTAGATTTCATGTCGTTTTCTCTCTTACAGTTTTATTTTATCAAGTTGTTCACGGTTCATTTATTTTAAAAATTAATCCAAAATATCCAATATTCATTTTAGAATCTTCAAGACATGAGTTATTTAAATTTTCTTCATGAGTTTTCAAAATGCTATATTAGATTTCCTCGAAAATGCGCAATTCGATAAATAGGCATGACCGATATCATGTGTTGCATTTTTAATTAAATGTCTTCGTTTATTTTATACGTTTATTTGTTTATTTTATAAGTTTATTTGTTTATTTTATAAGTTGATTTATTTATTTTATAAGTAAATGTGATTATATAAATTAAAATAATTTGTCTTTTCTATTTATTTACTCTGTAAAATTCTTGTGAATATATTTTAGCTAATTTATAAGTATCCACTTCCGGACAAAAACTAGGGAGAAATCAGACTAAAATCTTAATTATTCTTTTATTCATCAAATATATTTGCACTTCTCATATTCAAGGGAAATAACAAGAGATTATTCTTCAATTAAATATAACATATAGATCTTGTAAAAGAAAAGAAAATTAAGATACGAGTTGTAATTTCTAAAAAAATACACCATATCTATCCTCAATTTATCTAAATCGATTATTGAAAAAGGGAAATGAATGTCTCCAACCCACAGTTTCAACTCAAACAATTTTCCTCGATCAAATCTATCGTTTCTCCTATTCAGTTCCTTAAAGAGAAATCTTATATATCAAGAACTTAAGACTCAATTTCTTTAACATGTCTTACATGTTTGCAAAAATTTTGATGATTAAGCATGGACGCGCAGAAAAAGTAGTGTTCAGAGAACAAAATAAAAGTGCATAAAATGACGCACAGAAAGAAGTGTTTGGTTTTACTCACAACTTGCTTTTGTAATTCTCTCGATGTATCAGTGATGTGGTCTTCAAACTGTGTTCCACGGAACCCTGGGGTTCCACGAGGCATACCCAGGTATTCCACAAGTCACAATAAAAAAATTGGAATAAAAATTATAATGATATAATTATAATTATCTGAAAATTATTCAGATAATTATAAATGTGTATGCAAAATGGTTTTATACTACAACAATTTAAAGCTTAACCATGTCGTAAAAAAACTAAAATTTCATTTATACATAATAACTTTAATTTGAGATACTTTTTAAATTTTATAATAAAAGAATATTAAAACCTTTTTTATTCATATGTATTATCTATTAGATTGTGAATATTCTATTGTTTAGTATCCCGAATTTTTCGAAATAATTTTATCCTCGTTAGTACAATGTTTTGCAAAACTAAATAGTTTTCTTATGGAAAATGCATCTTTTTTTTCATTTGCGGGAAAAAACACAAGAAAGGGAAAGAACATCTTATTAATGTTTCGACGGATTTGATATCAAAATCTAGATTTACGTAAGAACAACGCCTATATTTTAGGTTGCAAATTCTCTCTCACAGTATTTCTCACACACGTATAAACAATTCAATGTCATTCAGAACAATATATTTAAGTAAGAAATATACCTCTCAACACGAGTGGCAACAAAAACAAAATATAAAAAAATTAAACGCAAAATATGAAATGCGACTTCAGATAATTTCCTAACACATGGGTAGGTGATACTTGAACCACAAACTAATATTATTAATGTGTAAATTATATTAAAATTATGTTAAACACATTTTTATTAACAAATAAAATACTTTTTTAAAAAAGAATTGTCTTTACATGAATTATCTATAACACACAAATTGTGATCTATACACTCCCTTTTATAATATTATATCTACACTGACGGCTCATACCTGCCAGAATCAAACGGAGCCGATGTAGGATGGTTCTGTTGTCTGTTTGAGGGATCATTGGCCATGGGAAAGAACGCCATCAACTACTATGGCGAGGTCTTGGCTGTCTGTGAAGCTACAACGCAATTACTATCTGCTGGCCTAACTCCTGCAAAAGTTGTCTTTTTCGTAGACTCCCAATGTGCAATTCTAGCTTTAAGCAGTAATACATCAACTGACTGCCTTAACACAATTCAATGACGAACTAAAATTGCGGAGTTCATCTCATATGGCTGGACTGCGGCCTTACAGAGGGTCCCAAGTCATGTTGGAGTCCGGCAATGAAAGAGCCAACCAAAAAGCCAAGCAGGGAGCCAAGTCGACTCAATCGGAAGTCCTCTTGACTCTCAGAAGAGCAAAGAGCCTTATTTCCACATACATTAGCAAATATACTGCCATGACCCAAAAAACGAAGAGTTTTGAAAAGCCATGGGAAATTCTGCCCAATCCCGAGACACCTAGAGAGAGCCGAGACTGTTGCCCGCTTTCGCCTAATTACCGGACATGACTTTCTGGAAGTATACCTCCACTGGCTTGGCGTGGCTGCTAACGAGGCCTGCCCAATCTGCGGCCATGCCAGAATAGAGGGCGATCATCTGCTCCAATGCACTGGACTCGATGAATACCCGGCTGACGACATCGTCAGTCGGTACTGGGAGGCTCGGCATCAAATGGTCAAGAAGCCAAGCACGGGCGTTGAATAAATAAATAAATTATTATTTAAAAATATATTCTTTTAAGAGCGTGTGTGTAAGTGGAATGAGGTTACCCCCAAACGCCTTAAAGTACTAAGGGTTCTATGAGTCGTAAAAGTTTGAATAACACTGTATTAATGTAGCTTTTTTTTTAAAGAAAATACATGTTTAAGTTCTATTACACAAACACACACATGCGCACATATATATATCAAAGAATCTGAGAGAAAATTTAAAAATACGTATGTTTCAGAATATTAAAAATTAAACAAATATATTTGTGTGTATATGTTAATATTTTTTTTAACATTATAACAATTATGCATAATTACGGCTATATTTCAGTTTAAAAGAATTCCTCTTAATTGTTTAATGATTTCTAACATCAATTGTATTTAACAAATTGTATATAAAACTTTTATAATTTGTGATAATTTTAGATTTGTCCTACAATTATATACATAGCATTATGGTAAACTCAGATTGTGTTACAATTTTATACTATAAAATACTATGGTTTACAAAAACAATGAATTTTTAAAAAATTCTATTACTCACTAAAAGCTTTTTTGCTAGCAGAAATGCATTTCAAGCCATATATATATATATATTTCAAATGTATCACTGATTTGAAGAGATGAACAACATTTTAATTTCGATTTTTAAGAACAGTACATGAAATTGTTTAGAAAAAGTTAAATAATTAAATGAAATTGCTAAAATGATTCGAATGAATTTAACTGAATTGTGAAAATAAATCACTGAGTTTAGCTAAATTGTGAATATACCTCAATTAATTTAATTAAGTTGGGAAAATAATTGAATTATTTTATTAAAGCTGCGAAAGTAATTCAATTATTATATTAAAATTGGAAAAAATAACTTAATTAATTTAATTAAACTATAGACGTAAATAAATTTAATGAAATAGCAAAAATAATTCAATTAACTAAATATGAAAGCAAATGAATTTAATAAAAGTGTGTAAGTAAATAAATTTAATTAAATTACGACGAACTTAGCTAACTTAAGAAAATATATAAATGTATTAAATAAAATTGTAAAAAAAATATTTAAGTGCATGATTACATAAAAAAAACCATTAACATTTTCGTAAATTACTATTTATACCCCTTAAATACTTATAGATACGATTTTAAATAAGTTATTCCAATAATACACTTTATATTAATGAATATTGCAGATGTAATACTGTATTAAAGAACATACAATATTCAAAAAAGCATTAGATGGATGACTTTAATACAGAAATTATTTCTTTATAGATAAAGTCTGAATAATTTTATTAATTAATATTTTTTGAAAAAAAGCAATTTTTTAAAACATTTTAAATCTAAAAAGGGTAATTCTCCCCCATTTAACTACAAATATTTAGATATATGTTACTTTACATTGCATTATATATTGACATTTAACAAAAAAAAGTATTTTTAGATTCAATGATATTTCGATTCCCTATACCATTAAATACCCCTCTTGTATCTGTTTCCATAATTAGTAAGCAAATCAAAATTAAAATTCGGATTTCTTCAAATCCATTTCTAGGTTAAGGTGCTTATATAAATTTTCAAAAGGTAATATTATATTAAACATTAAAATAAGCTCTCCCATGTTAACTAAACAGAATCTATGCTATAATTATCATTCAATGAATATTTATTATTCGTATCTACTTTTACGTTTCACTATAAAATTTATGAAAGAAATAACAAACTCGCGAGAGTTAATATATATATTAAGCTATTTACAGGGAAATCCGTAATATATGAAAATAGTAATTTTTGTTTAAATAAAACTCAAATATAGACTGCATTATGTGTTGTTAAAGAAGTGAACATCAGCACAGAATTAATTATAAAATAAAACTGTTCAAAGTATGCTTCAGTTTCTTCGCACGTTAACTTTAAAAACGCAACAGAAGCAAGAATTATTACTGCCTTATTAGTTCCAAAAGATATAAAATTGTTTCAAATACATGTTTTTTTTATCTAGAAATTTACATAGTACACTCTTTTGTTTAAATTCAACTAAAGATGACATTTCCTATGATTTAGCTGTTACTATGTAAATCCTTGCACAGGAATTTTCAAATACTGATTTAATAAGAATATCTGATATAACTCTTATATATACATATGGATTAATATTCGAAATTCGTATAATTATGCAATAAATTATTTAAAAATAATTTTAATTTGTTATTGAATGTAGCATTTCCATAACACTGGTTTCATTGCTCATCATTGCAAGTTATGAGTAGGATAAATTTTAAAAAGAGTAAATATAATTTGAAGAAATATATCTGTAAAAAAGATATATATCTGTATACATATGACTATTTTATGTCCACTAAGTCCACAATACTTTCGAGTACGGCTTCTTTAATACCCGTAATTATTACTATCACAAAAGCTGTCAAATTTAGAAACTGCATATGACGCAACTGAAGGTACTAAAATAATCAATATTAAAAACTTGTACTTTTATCCTCTTAATTGTCCAATTTTCTCAGAATTTATTCATTTATCATTAGAATTCTATTTTAATTCGTGCATAATATGTTGACAGAAGTCAAAGTGATACTGCGTGTATTTATTTAACTTATACTGAAAAGCAACCAAAGAAAAAATTATACATAGCTTTTATCTAGTTTTATCTATTTTTTAACTTAACATTTTCGTTACATAATTTTCCTTTTCTTGCTTCGTTTTCTACGCGTCAGTTTTTCCTATAGAGACTATGAAAGGAGTAAAAAAACACAATCAATATGCATAAATAATAGAAAATGCAAAACATTCCATTTCTAATTATACACAACATTTGAAAATATTTCTTCAAACAGAAAGATTTTTTTTTTTTTTTGCGGAAAACGGTGCAAAAATAATTCCGCAAGAAGTGAACTAAAAGAGATTAATAAAAAGAATGGAATAAATAATTAATTTTTTCTCTCCAAAGAGACTCACCATCTGCAGCTACTGCCATCCTACTGGAACAGAAAGCTCTGAAGTTTCTATATCCAACAAAATAAAATAATTTGAAAATAAAACGAAAAAAGCATGGAGTTTGTCCTCACGGCTTGTGGTATCGAAATCCAGCCATCTCTTGCTTCAAATCCGCTGGAGAGCAGTTTCTCTCCTATCGGCTATCCATCCGGGTAACGAAACACTGGAGTGACCGATTGATCGCCTGACAGGCGCCCACACAGAAAGGAGCGCCTCCTGGTGGATCCTGAATGAAATTACCGGATGAAAGTAAGACTTCATTTTGATGATCATTTCCTGCTCTTCAGCTTACAAAGTCACGAAAAAGAAAACGAGTAAGAAAAATAGTTTGGATTAAGAAAGATACGAGAACTAATGGTGATGATTTACCCTAAGTTTTAAGGTATTTGATTTATGTTGATTAACCCCTTAAATCATGCTGGTCTAAGGTGGTCTCATGAGGCCCCAACGCAAATAATGAGAATATTTAAAATTACACATTTTTGTTAAAAAAAAAAAAAAGTGTTAACAAAATATTTTTCATATGTAATCGATTCGTTGACATTAATTTTGAAATAAAAATTTAAATACAACATCTTATTATTGCATTGTACATCAGGGCAATTTATGTGGAAAAATTTTAAAAACGGAAAGTATGTTAAGCGTTGCTATGAGAACCATTTACTTTATAAGAGCAAAAGGACGTAATCATAGACAATATCAAGAGTTTCTTAAGGTAAAGGGCACTGAATTTTTTATTTTACATTAGTAAGATGACTCAGCAAGGGGAAAATGCTCAAAAGATTTTACGATTTGAGAACTGAAATAAAAATATTTATGGAAACAAAAGGGAAATCTGTGACCGATTTTGAAGACGAAGCTTGGGTTTTAGATTTAGCTCTTTTAGTAGACATAACAGAACATTTGAATGATTAAAATTTAAGACTTTACGGAAAAATCAATTTATTAATAATATGTTCCAAACAATAACAACGTTTGAAAGCAAGCTGAAATTTTGTGGTAAAATCAAATGAAATTAAAAGATTTATCACATTCAGGTGCTTTGGCTACACATAAAACTGTGAGTTGCACAAAATATGCTGCATTAATTTTTTATTTAATTCAAGAGTTTGAAAGTAGATTTCAATTTGTTGAAGCAATATTGTATATGTGACCCAGCAAATGTTTTTTCTTGCAATGTGATCCTCAAATGGTTTTAGTTTAGACACCCATGCCTTAAATGGTCAATTTTTTTGCCCAAAACGTTCCAAAAATAGGCATTTTTTATTGCATGTAATTAAGCATAATACTGAACAGAATGCTAAATTAGAATAATTTTATTTTTAATTTTCAATTTTAAAGTTTTAACATTATTTTTCATTTAATAATTGTGAAATACAAAAAAAACCCCTAAATGTTTGCTTTTTATAAGAACATTATACATGCTTTGAAGAATCTTTCATATATCTTAAGAGAATTCCTCTCGTACGCACAAAAAAAGAGAGTTTCATATTCATACCTACTTTTTAAACGGCTGAGGATTGTGTGTGTGTGTGTGTGCGTATATATGCATACACTATGAAGTATGGTGTGTATTAAGCCTTGTATTACAATGGAGACAGAGATAACATTGGCTTTTTTGGATTATCATTCCATTTTCATTTCTTCTCAAGCGACAAACTGCCCATTGCCTTACCAATCCGTGTTTTTATTGCACATTTTCAAGAATCTGAATTCCTGCCTTCTAAAGAGTGTTTTTTTCCAGGTATAGAAGTTTAAGTTGGCATTACTTTCCAAGATGGCGACCGATTTAACAGCTGTCAAGTGATAAATTCTCAGTTTGGTTTGGCAATTCATCAAAACGATCATCAAGCAAGGCGTAGATTCGTCGAATGGGCCCAAAACGAAATTGCCGTTGTTCCCGATTTTCATAAGCGAATTTTGTTTAGCGATGAAGCGCACTTCTGGTTGAATGGCTAAGTCAACAAACAAAACTACCGCCTTTGGAGTGAAGCTAATTCACAAGAGTATGTCGAAACACCGTTACATCCAGAAAAACTGACTGTTTGGTGCGCTTTATGGGCTGGTGGAATCATTGGTCCGTACTTCTTCAAAAACGATGAAGGCCACAACGTTACAGTCAATTGTGATCGGTATAGAGCCATGATTACTAACTTTTTCATTCCTGAATTGAACAATCAGGATGTCCAGGAGCTGTGGTTCCAACAAGACGACGCAACATGTCACACAGCTCGTGCCACAATCGATTTATTGAAAGACACGTTGGGTGACCGCCTAATTTCACGTTTTGGACCTGTGAATTGGCCTCCAAGATCTTGTCATTTAACACCGCTAGACTATTTTCTGTGGGGCTATGTAAAGTCATTGGTCTATGCGGATAAGCCACAAACGCTTGACCATTTGGAAGACAACATTCGCCTTGTTATTGCCGATATACGGTCACAAATGTTTGAAAAAGTCATCGAAAATTGGACGTCCAGATTGGACTACATCCGAGCCAGCCGTGGCAGTGATATGCCAGAAATCATATTTAAAATGTAATGCCACAATATTATCTTTCGAATAAAAAAAATTTATGTCAATCGAATAATACATCGTTGTTTTATTGCAATTTAAAGTTCTATACCTCTAATAAAACACCCTTTATGAAAAATTCCCCCTTCACCGCAAAGAAAAACCCGGATAAGAAGTATTTTAGTACTATGTGGACAAGTTGCATCTCTTAAAAAAACTCGCACTAATGACCTTAGTACAGCATTTCTCAAACTGTGGGGCGCGCTCCTCTTGGGGAGCGTGACAACTGTACGAGGGAACGTGAGCCTATTGTAAAAAGTCTAAAACAAAAGATTTTTTTTAAAAAAATACTAATTTACTGAAAGTAAACAAACAAAAAGTACATTCTGACGAATAGTTGTGTCACTATATACAAAAATTGATAATTTGTGTGGTTTATAATGAATCCCTTAACTTCCGAATAAAGTTATGCGATTCGCTCTCCAATGCCACGGTTTTTCAATTTGGCGTGCTTATATGATGTATTGAGAGGGGAGGAATAAAAATAAGTAAATCCTCTGAAATATAAGTACATCTTTCGCAAACACTGTCCTTTTAATGTATTCCAAAGCCTGCGGAAGAGCACAGAAAAGATCGTACTTTTGACAGACGTATATATACGTCCGGGGAAAAGAATGTTTTAGCTGAGCGAGACGCTTATATGCGCAGGTGGAACTTAAGAGATTTAAATTCTATTGTAGATTTAGCATCAAAGTATCGTATTATTGAATTCAATAAATTGTTAACACTGTGCTTTTATTGTATTTCAAAGCCTGCGGAATATTAGAAGAGCACAGAAAAGATCGTACTTTTGACAGACGTATATATACGTCCGGGGAAAAGAATGTTTTAGCTGAGCGAGACGCTTATATGCGCAGGTGGAACTTAAGAGATTTAAATTCTATTGTAGATTTAGCATCAAAGTATCGTATTATTGAATTCAATAAATTGTTAACACTGTGCTTTTATTATTCCAAAGCCTGCGGAATGTATTTCAAAGCCTGTGGAATATTAGAAGAGCACAGAAAAGATCGTACTTTTTACAGACGTATATATACATCCGGGGAAAAGAATGTTTTAGCTGAGAGAGACGCTTATATGCGCAGGTGGAACTTAAGAGATTTAAATTCTATTGTAGATTTAGCATCAAAGTATCGTATTATTGAATTCAATAAATTGTTATTGTATGGAAGGGGGCATGATGAAAATTATGTTTGAATATTGGGTAGCAAGTATTGAAAGTTTGAGAACCACTGTTTTACTATAAGAATTAAAAATGTGTGCAAATCACAGATAAAAAGAAGAAAATATTTGTACAGATTGTACTGGCTATATAAACCAGTTAAGGGGTTAAAAACTCGTAACATACACTGAGGTCTTGTAGGCCTGGATATTCGTGAGCTTTAAGTATGCACAACTTATGGAAAATCATATTAATTTACAGCATAACTCTCTAAGGCTTATATCAAAGGAGACACACAGGAAACAAATGTATTATTGAACTTTTACATGCATGTAATGACCTTGATTTCTAAAATAAAAGATTTTCATTAGTTAAAAGAAGGCTTGATAAGAAGCAAATATAATATTTAAAAGTCTGAATACTATACATATTTAAAAAAGCATAGTTTAAGGAAATTTTAAAACTAAATCTTCTATAGAAGATGTTGCAGATTGGAAATTGTGGTATAAATTGGGACAATAGTTAAAAATGGACCAAGGAATTTGAAATACAAAAGTAAAAGGTTCATCGCATGTAGCAAAAATGTTATCTTTATGTTTTTAGAAAAAAATTATATAAGAAAAAAATTTTAAAATGAAAAAGAAAATGAAATAAGTACAGAAACTTAAACTGACTAATTGTAGCAATAATTTGCAAATAGTTTTAAATGAATAATTGAGTTTAGAATAATATCAATGAAGTAGTTTTACTGAGAGATGTCTTAATTTATTTCATTACTTTAAACTATTCAAAAGTAAATTGTTTATTATACAGAAAAGATATTAATACTCTAATTTAAGCTGAATGTGTTCATAATCGGAATTATCTTGTAGATTACCCGTTTAATATTTTAAAGTGTTGGAAGTGATTTTGTTTTCTGTTTCTGCGTTCAGTGCAATTATGTACTTGATTCCAGGTGTATTATTTTCTCCTTGTTAATAAAATAACTTTCAAACCCTTTTAGTTATCAAAACATATTCAGCCAATTTTTCTTAATTGCTTAAGAAAACTTCTTAATTTTTTTATTTTAATTGAAATTTTTATATGCGTTATTAAAGGAAAAATCCTATTTAAATATTAAAAGATACATAATTTTTCTAATAAAATCAATAATCATATTGGAATAATTTTCTTTTTGATTGATTAAATACGGGAGTGAAAAACAAAATGCCATCTCCATCCCATATTCTTTTTATTAGAACAACGAATGGCTTAAGTACCCAGAACAATGGCTAGAACATAATAAAGCTTTTCTGTCTCTAAAATATTCTTTCTTTTGTAAGCACAAATAATGGACACAGGCATTCATTTCAAAAGGTATATCAAAACTATAAAGATTTCTAAAATAACAAGCAAGATGCTATACTTTTCTACTGGGGACATCTTAAAGTTTGTTCAATATCGTCATATTTCCAGCAATTTCTTAGAATCAAATTCATAGCAATATTCTTTTAGATTTTATCCCTCTAAGTTGAATATTGATCCGTTAAAGTAGTTTTCTGATTGTGTACTTTTATATTACAAATATTTTGTGATATTCATGAGAGTCATATTTCTTTACAGCAGTACGAAGAACTATGTCCTATGTTCCGCTCCTAAAACAAGTAATATAAAAAAAAATTAAGCCAATTACAACTTAGATCAACAAAGAAAAGTTTTATTTTAGCCACTTTTTATTAAATAGTTACAATTACTATAAATATGTATATACATATAACAGAATCACAACATTAAGTGGTAATTAATTTTTATTAATTATCATTTAAGTATCATATTGCCTTCCAAAACAATCGTGTATATAAATTTTCAACTGAAAGTTTTAAAACGTGAGAAAAAAACCTTTTCAAGTTTTGACACAATTCGCCAAAAGGGTCGCTAAGTCGCCAAAAAAGATGCCAACGTGGCTGTATTTGTAAATCTTCAAATAATCAGTTTTAATCAATTAATTTTTATTAATTATAGTTAAATTATTGTATTGTCATCCAAAATAATCATGTATATAAAATGTCAGCTCAATTGAGCGCTTTAAAATTTATTTTATCAACGATTGAAAATTTCACCAAGATAAATAAATAAATAGAGAGTCTGACCTAATAGTAGGAACTGAAAAAATAAATATTTTAATCAGGAAATCCTAAAGAAGCTTTCTTTTGTATTCTCAAAGATGGTGGTTTCTGTCATTAATTGGTCAAGTATTTTTATGTTCATTAATACTTTACTTGTTATGTTATGTTATGTTATGTTATGTTATGTTATGTTATGTTATGTTATGTTATGTTATGTTATGTTATGTTATGTTATGTTATGTTATGTTATGTTATGTAAAGCGCACGCTTAACCCTACTTCAGTGTCCTAAATCAGTAACAGCTGTAAGAAACGTTATAGTTTTCCATTTTAGTCAATTGACTTCTTATATGTCTAATTATATTTTGGCGGGTTTTTAAAGGTTTTCAAATCCATTTTCATCCCTTCTTTGCTTTGTAGTCTTTACAATTTGTCGATACTTATTTTATTTATTTTATTTTGTTATACTACGTAAATTTTGTATATGAAATGTACATGGAAGTTATTATTATTACATACAGTTTTCTCTTTCTTTTTACATACACATACTTTAAATTTACATTAATGTATACTACATTTTAAATGTTTTTTTCATCAATACTTTCTTTTACTTTAAAATTTAGTGCACATGCATATTTTATGTATTTGTTATACTTCTTGAAAATCCTTATACAATCAAGACTAATGAAAGCATTACTTGTTTGAATAATAACTAATAATTTAAATGAACACTTGTAAGGCTACAGTACACGAATTACATTTTTATGGAAGTATTGTACCATTCAAACTTTGAAATATTAACAGAACTAGAATCTCATTTTGGTTTTTATCATTGAAATATTAACAGAACTAGAATCTCATTTTGGTTTTTATCATTCAAAATTCCATTAACAAAAGTTTAAGGTATCTAAATGCATTCGGAGACGTGATTTTGAAAAAGTGTATAAATGAATAATTTTTGATATTTAGCGGTTACTTGAATTAAAATATACACATAGAATTATTTTAAGAATATTATTGAAGTAAAAAATCATTTAAATGCAATTTGTTTGTCATAAACTGACACATTTTCAAACATTCACAGTTATGTAAAATGCTTCTGTAATAATAATATTTGGTCCATATATAGCTAGGACTTCTATAGAGCTTCAACTACTAGTTTTGAAAATTTTACATTATTTTTCAGATATACTATAAATGGAAATAATAAACGGTGTTTGTTTTAATTTACCTACTCTGATGTATTACAGCAGGGATGGCGAACCACACACACTGGCCTGCGTGCCATTGATGGCACACGACATAATATTCTGGGCACGCCAGTGATCAAAGTGGTTTGCACTTTATTTTGAAATATCGAAGTTCACTATGAAGTATTACGAACAAACGAGAGTGATCGGTCGCGGGGAGGCGGATAGTACACTCGTTTGTTTTTGTCTTGCCTTAGTTACGTCGAAGACTGCAATTGCTTATGATATAAAGTGTGTCTATGCACAGCATTCAATTTCATTAACACAACTGTATTTTAAAGTTTATCTGTGTTATATTTTCGATTTTTAACTGTTATTTAACATGGCTATTTCAACAAGAGAGCAAAATGGGCAAGGTAGTAAGTGTAGCAGAGAATTTCAAACTTGGTGGACCGAGAAACATGTCATTATTAGTAAAGACGACAGACTTTGTGATGTGTGTTTTATGTTTTCGAATAGTGGTATGCAGAACATCGTCTGTAAAACGGTATTTTGAAACGAATCAAAAATCCTCCTGTCAAAAAAAGAGAACTAGAGCAAAAAAAAAATTGATTGCTTATAAACCGTTTGGCAGATAACTTATATTAATCATGTATTCTACAAAAAGTAACATCTTAGAATCCTAATATAAGTTCTCATCCAATCTGCAACAAAAAAACTCACTATAATATTACTTACTTACGACAACGCTCGGAACCGTGATTTTAAAAAAGCGCATAAATGGATAATTTTCATGATATTTAGTGTCACTCAGATTATAATACATGCATAAAATTGTTTTAAGGACATTTTGACAAAAAACATTTATTTAAATATAATATTTTATTAACTTAGAATAGTCTTTTTTCCAAATGTTCTCCTTTTAAGAAAAGTGCTTCTATTATAATAATATTTGGCCTGTATATAGCTCTGACCTCTCTGCAGAGGCTCAACTAGAATTTTTGAAAAATTCGTATTATTTTCAGAGTTATCACCAATTAAAATAATTATTCGCGCTTTTTTTTTCTTAAAATTGCTTTCCTCTGTTGTTTTAAAATATGAATAAACCCACTTCTAAGTTATATATTTCTAAAATTCTAGTTGAGCCTCTGTAGAGAGGTCTGAGCTATATACAGGCCAAATATTATTATAATAGAAGCATTTTTCACAAAAGGAGAACATTTGGAAAAATGATTATTCTAAGTTAAATTTTTGCCAAAATATTATATTTAAATAAATTCTTTTTGTCAAAATGTCCTTAAAACAATTTTATGCATATATTATAATCTGAGTGACACTAAATATCATGAAAATTATCCATTTACGCGCTTTTTTAAATTCATGGTTCCAAACGTAGTGGGATACCTTAATTTGAGAATTACACGTATTACTAAAACCTTTATAACTATACAGTGCAAAAGGCATGTTTTCGTAGTAAATAGAGTTTTGTGTTGTTAGTATTTAATTTTATTATTTTCCCAATAATCACAAGTCAAAATTATTTACGGCGCGTCTATACTTCTTTATAGGCTTCTTTAGAAAAAATGGCACGTTGATGCATAAAGGTACGCCACTCCTGTATTAGAGTATGAATAAATCTACTCCTAAATTATGTATTTCAAAAATCCTAGTTCAGACTCTGTGGAGAAATGTTAGCTAAATTTAGGCAAAATGTTATTATTATAGAAGTATCCATAGAAAAAGAATGTTTTGAAAATATATCGCTTTATCTTCCTTTCTTTGCCAAAAAAAATGCACTTACCGTAAAATCCGGCGTATAACGCGCACACATACTTTCAAGCTGTATTTTTTAATAAGTATATTCGTCGGATAAACCACACCCCTTTTTTACAAAGGAACCAGAAGTATGCGTATACAATGTCCCTATGTTTTTAAGTCATTTATTAGAGTTATTATCCAAGAATTTTGAAAAATTAGTACACTATTAGAATCAGACCCCTTTAACTTCATTAGGTATGTCATTTCTTTCAAATATATTGTATTCCTATCTATGCAGAAGTTAAATTTTTCTTATGCTCATCTCTTTTTTTATATATGTTTGATGCTATCATTTTTATACCCATCGTATAACGCGCCCCCGTAAATTTCAATCTCATTTTTTGTGTTAAAAGTGAGCGTTATACGCCGGATTTTATGGTAAATTATTTTTTTTACTGTAACAATATTCTTAAAATACACTGGCCTCAAAAAGTTAAGGTACAACATGTTTTTCGAAGCTCACCATAAAAAAAATGGCAGTAACAATAAAATGCATAGTTTACATGAATGATAATAACGAACTTTAAAAACATTAATGCAAAAACGATTGCTACCACTGTTATTTTATAGAAAAGAACGTATATTTGTGAGTGAGAGAAAAATATGCAAATATCAAGCTTTCGTACTTTTGTGTGTAAGTTGTGTTGATTTTCAACAGTTGTTGGCAGTTTCGGTGACAATAGTCAATAGAGTTTAGAAAATGTCTCAGAGACGTCGTTTACCCAATTCGTTAAGGTGGCGGGCAGTTGGAGGGATGGAAATGGGATTGTCGCAGGCTGATGCTGCTAGACGTCTCAATGTGTCTCGTAGTGTTGTTCAGCGACTTTGGGATCAATACCAATCCGAAGATTCTGTGTCCAGAAGACCTGTTCCAGGCCGACCACGAGCTACAACACCTGCAGAAGACCGTTTTCTAGCTCTTTCGGCACGGAGGAGAAGAACCACTACTGTGCCGCAGCTCGTTGCAGACCACTTTCAAGCATCAGGAAGAAGAATCTCTGCTACTACGGTGCGAAATCATCTTCACAATGCAGGTCTATATGCAAGAAGACCAGTTGTGCGCGTTCCCCTCAACGGACGACAGCGAAGGAACCGCTTATGCTGGGCAAGAGAACATGTTTCTTGGACGCAGCAACAATGGGCTTCTGTGCTGTTCACAGACGAGTCCAGATTTACAATGGAGAGTGATTCAGGGCGTCTACTGATCTGAAGGGAACAGCGCACAAGATACCATCAATCCAACACTGTTGAAAGACACAGTTATAGAGGTGGTGGAATCCTGGTTTGGGCAGGGATCTCGTTCGGTGGCCACACTGACCTGCATGTGTTCCATGGAGGAACCGTAACTGGTCTTAGATATCGGGATGAGATCCTTGATCCATATGTCCGCCCATATGCTGCTACTATTGGTAAAGACTTCATTCTGATGGATGATAATGCCCGACCTCACCGAGCTCGGATTGTTGAGGAGTATCTGGAGGATCACGGTTTGGAACGAATGGAATGGCCAGCTCGATCTCCAGACCTGAATCCGATAGAACATCTTTGGAACTATCTTGGCAGAGAGGTTGCTGCTTTAAATCCTCCTCCAAGGTCGTTACATGAGCTGAAACAAGGCTTACTCTGTGTCTGGTCTTCGCTTCCTATTCCGGTGTCCGACAACTTAATAAACAGCATGGGAAATCGATGCCGCCAATGCATTCAAGTTAGGGGTGGACACATTCCTTATTAGAACCCATTTTTGTATTGTTTTTATGCCATTTTACCACATAACACTGTGATGTGCTGTTTTCTCCAAGAATGGACTTTTCCGCAGAGATTGCTTTTTTTGTTATAAATCGTTTTTGCAATACACTTATACAAATTTCTATGACGCATTCAATAAAAAACTATTTAATGCACATATCCTCCAAATTTTTTGTTTCTACATTCATTCATTTGCAAATTAGACACAAAAACCCGGTTGTACCTTAACGTTTTGAGGCCAGTGTATATACCTACATATATTTAAAAAAAACATATATTCTAATTCAAGTGGCACTAAATATAAAAAAAAACATTTAAATACGTTTTCAAAATCATAGTTCGGAACGTAGTCAGATATCTTTATTTAAGAAATTATCGAGAATAAAATAGACAAATATGAGTTTAAAGAAGCAAATAATGTTCCGTAAAAGGAACGGATTAAATTTATTTCTTATCACGATTTTTCATTTTTTAAAATACGAAGTTTAAAATACATCCCTCAATTTACTTCATTAACACAATGAAAAGTATAAAGCCCCGTTGGTAGTTACTCAAGATGTGAGGATCATATATCCGATCGATAATTAACAGGATCTCATTTTAAAGTTCGTTATTTTTCAAATAAACGATCTGTTTAAATCTTTTAAGCTGGATTCTCTGTTTTAGAGAATAACAATTGATCTTTTAAATAATTAAATTTTTAAAAAGTAAAAAATAAGAAAAAATAATTGATTTTTGTTTCTATTGTTAATGTACAGTAAACCCTCATTAAGTCGGACCTCATTAAACTGGGTCGCTTAATTTGAGACGTTCTTTTAAAAAATTCATAATTAAAATAATTAAAGGTTAAAACCTTCGTGTTCTAAGTAATGTATTGATTTGACTCTCTTTCGAGCAATTATTTTCCACTTTTCTTTGACCTTTTAAGGAATCTGACTGCGTTTGGAACCACGATTTTGCAAAAGCGTGCAAAAGAATATTTTTTTAATATTTAGTGTCCCTCAAATTAGAATACACGTATAAAACTGTTTTAAGAATATTATTCCAATAAAAAATAATTTAAATAGAATGTGAATTAACTTAGAGTTACCTATTTTCAAAACATTCTCCTTTTACGAAAAATACTTCTGTGATAATAATATTTTGTCTATATATAGCTAAGACATCTGACAACCTGAATTAGAATTTTTGATACATATATCTTAGAAGTGAATTTATCCACTTTTTAATACATCACAGTGGAGAAATTTTAACAAAAAAACACACCGATAATTAATTTAACTGATAGTAATTCTGAAATTAATGTGAATTTTTTTCAAAACTCATAGCTGGGCCTCTGTAGAGAAGTCATAGCTGTATATAGGGGAGATATTATTATTATGGAAGCACTTTTCACATTAAAGATGAATATATTTTGAAAACAGATTATTCTAAGTTCATTTTTTGCCAAAGTATTGCATTTAAATAATTTTTATTGTAATAATATTCTTAAAACAATTTTACACGTGCATTCTAATCTAAGTGACACTAAATATTAAGAAAATATTCATTTGTACGCTTTTGCAAAATCACGGTTCCGAACGTAGTCGGTCACAAATGAATGTTCTTTTTACTGAACCATGTTCAGCAGTGTACCTAGGTTCATGTTTTGGGGTAATTTTGTTTAATTCAAACTTCCAGTTTCTCTTAATCCAAATAATTTAAAGTCCCAATTAGTCGAAATTAATGAAGTTCTGTTGTATTTGATTCATTGTTTCTTTATCAGCTGCTTATAACATCGAGATTGGTAAACCTTATTCTTGAAAACTAATTTTAAAATGCACAACGTAGTAATCGAGATGTACTCACATGCATTCTCAGTGCAAGCTGAAACTGGAATTTATAAGAGCAATTTTGTTTGGAGAAACTTTGCGACGGATCTATTCGCGATAATTCCACTAATCTTCTTGGGAAATCTTTGGACTATCGATTCGCGTTATTCACAACCAACTCTTCGGAAAAAAAATCGTGATATGCAAATTAAGTTAATATATATAGCCAAAGTTTTCTAGTTAGAAGAGAGAGAGGAGAAGAGGAGGAAAGCCCCAAACCACACACACACACAGGTGAGAATGTTACTGGCAGGTGTCATATTTGAATTACTGTGATTAAATGCTTATTAGAAGAAAGCTTTAATGTGACGGCTGTTCATTGAAATTAAATTGATATTAGGTTAAATCGGATGATAGATTAGATCATATATAAAGTAAGGGTCGAGTTTAATAGTCTCCTAATATTTCGTGTATTATCGTCGTTGTTCTACTTTCGTGGTTAGCCTCGAGACATTCTCTTACTGTTATTAATTGAATTTGTGTCGTTTAATAGTGTGATCAACAAATAGATTGGTTGGATCATGGCTAGTGTTTCTTTTCTACCTCCCACATATCTACGTACCCAAGAAAGAAGTGTAAGCCCCTCACTACTTAGAAGAAATACTCTTAGAAAGACAGTTATTTGCTCCAATTGTTTAAAATTTTCGCGACAACGTACTGATCTACGGAAAACATTTTTGGATGGGTGTGTCACATATGCATTCACCCCAAATGTCACTAGTAGCCGGGTGATGCACAGGCGAATCGCGTGTCCTACTTGTTTTCCAGGATTGATCATCCCCACCAAAAAGTGCATTGAACGGCCTGACTCCCAGGTTTTTAAGACTGGTGTATATATGACATACCCCTCTCGAAAGGGTTAATTATACCGTTTTTAAATTCAGTGTAAAAACAATACTGAATCAATAAAATATGTTTCCAATAAATATTGATGATTTAGTGTATTTTTAAATGAAAATTTCAAAACAAATTATTCTTCAATGTGCGATGCATGCCATAATTAGTGTTTATTAGTGTATACATTCATACTAGCTGCGTTACCCTTCCGCTTCGTTTGGTATTTCATGATGATGTACGACTGTAAACTATTTTTAAGTTAACGATATGAGGGTCCCAGAATTAAGATTTCAATTGTATTGAAAAACTCTTATAGATCTTCCCTCAAGATTTAAAAGGGACAGGAGTCTATAAAACAGATATATGTATATTTATTTCCATCTCTCCCGTAATCCCTCACCTCTCAGAGTCGATTGTCACAAAATCCATTTTCAGCGTGTTTCTACTCAACAAATAAAACATCCTTGCCAAATTTGAACTCTTTATAAGCCTAATAGTTAAAAACTACAATTCTTTTACTATATGCCCACTTAAAATCTTTTTGGAATCAATTTTGGTAAAATCCGTTCTTAGTGGTTCTCTACTAAAAAAAAAACATGCTTGCCATACATCGTCGTTAAATCTAATAGTTCACAAATGGGATTTTTTCCCTATAACGGCCGCACAACCCACTTTCTTGGAAATCAGTTCCCACAAAGCCCTTTCTTAGCAGATCTCTACTCAATAAAATAAACATGTTTGCCGAAATTCAAGTATGTAGGTTTAATCATTCAAAAAAGGAACATTATCCATGTATAAAATCCCTTTAACATCTCTCAACACCTTTTGGGAGTTGATTTTAACAAAATATGTTCTTGTTGAATCTCTACTTGATAAAAGAAACATAGTTATCGAGTTTCAAGTCTGTAGATCTAATAGTTCAGGGAGATTTCCCGATAAGTGAAAGAGTGAATGAGTCACCTTCCTCCTATATATGAGAAAAAGGTAGATTTTAAAACTGTAATAATTAATATAAATTATTATATATTTTCACGATATTTACATATATTTAATTAAATTTTTACGATATTGGAAATCTAGAGTGTGGAAAAATGGCATGCAAAATAAAAGACTTCATTCAAAATTATTTTCATACAAGATTTAGATAAAAAAAATGTTAATTCTTTTACTCATTTAGTTATTTATAACGAAACAATATAATCAAGAAACGCTCGCGCGCGTACTTACTAAAATGTTTCAAAAATAATAACATTAATTTTTTACACATTAAAATAAAAATACTTTTTTCCAAAAGTTCTTTAATTTCCAAAATAAGCGTAACAAAGTAGCTTTCTTTAGGTTGGGTGAAAGAGAGAAGGAAAATAAGTGAGTGAAATTTATCAGATGTTAAGTCAGCTTAAATTTATTGAAAAGCTTTCGCAAATTTACCTTTTACACGCAACGTACTATTATTAACATGATAAATAGCCCATTAAAAATACATATAACTAAAAATTGAGTTAAATTATGAAACAAGGAATATTCTTATTTGCACTAAAATGATATACACACGTTATTTGTTTAACTGAATACGGTATTTGCAGCGTTAACATTAAAATAAAAAAACATTCTTTTTTTCAAATCTTTTGAATCGATCTCAACACTTCTAAAATTTATAACTTTGCATACATATTAATAAAATATTTCTTGGAGTTTTCTTACTGAATTATTAATATTTCGAACTCTATCAAACAAGAATATTTAAAGAAGCTCTAAGCAATATAAGTAAACTTTTGGGTTATTTTAAATAATATTTGAGATCATTCAAAGGTTTCCCTTTCGTTAACAGAGATTGTTATAACTAAAAGGTTCATTTCATTTCTAGATAAATTCCACTAAAATACCATTTGGAATTTTTTCAGTGTTCTAAAAAGTTATAATTAGGTTAGAAGAAAACAAGTTAACACAAAGAAAAATATAAACTTTTTAATAATTACGTATACTCTGTTACTACGACATAAAAACTTGTACAATATGTTAAACTTAATAAATAATTTTGCATAACACTGATAACTACATTGAATAAGTCACTTTTGTATGTAGATTTCAATTCAGTTATCTACTTCTATTTTTTCTATCTTGCTGTTACTGTGGTATTGCTTTATATCTGTATATAATTGGTTCACTGTCTTCTTTTTGCTTCATTTTACAGCAAATTATATCCTTTTTTCCTTCGTTTATATATTCATAGTTCCTAACTTTTCTTTGTGGAATGAAGTTCTGTTTTTACCCAGTAATATAAAACCAAGTTGACGTGTTGTAGAACTGGTTTCACCCCACCTTTAAATCCTAAGTCTAAATTGTGTATTTGAAATGCTTGTGGTATCTATTTCTGATTTTTTATATCATTTCACATTTTTGGATATTTTATAACCTGGGAATTGTTCTTGATTTGATCCTTCCCATCTCTTAAATTTTTCTATTTTAGAGTTCGGCGTTTATTGCGTATACATATATATATATTCAATTTTCAACTTTTAAAATGTTTATATTTATTGAATAGTTAGCAAAATTGTTGATCATTTTAAATACTAACATACGTGTGTTCTACGATTGTAGATAATATTTACATGCAATATTATCCACCAATCAGAATTTTTTTTAAATCGACGCATTTATATTTAACGCAATCGTAAAAATGCAAAACATGGTAGGTAACTGAATTATTACCAAATATTGTAAGCACATAGGATTGTAACAAACGACGATCTTTCAGAGAAATTAATTAATTCGATTAATAAATCTATTGTCGCAACCCATGTTGGAGATGCAAATCAAATAAAAGTAATATTAATATTTAATTTGCAAACATTGAAGAATCTTGAAACACCTGTGCTTAAAGTATTTAAGAAACATTTTCTTGAGTTAATCTCAAACGTAAACATCCTTTACTCCATTCCTTAACACTTAATTAAATTAGCTACCTTAGTACTTGCAATTAAACGGCAAGCAAGAGCTTTCAATATTAAATGAAAAGCATACTTAAAGCGATCGTAGCAGCTCGTATCTCATGTGAAGTATTTTTCAAAAAAAAAAGGAAAAGTAATTTTTTTTTAGGAATTAATTTCAAAGATGGAATTTTTTAGTAAAGTTCTTACTAAAAATTCAGACGTAATGTTTTTAGTTTGTTTCAGTATTTACTGTAAGAAACAGAATAAATTGTGTAATCAGTATTAAAAACTTTAAAATTAGAATTGTTATTAAAAATTATATTTCGTTCTTAAAGAATTATCGTTTGGTTTTTTTCAATACTAGTAATTCAATGAAGCCTCGAATTATTAAGTTCTAATCACATGTATAGAATATGCCACAGGTGACTGATTTGAGAGAACAAATTTAATTTAAAATAATGTACATAACGAAATCATGGTAGAAAAAGCATAGGCAAAAACTTTAAAGCTTAAAAATAACTTTTTAAAAAAGAATATTGCCAATAAGCTAAATTCATGTGAAGTTATAGTCACATGATAACTGCAATCACGTGTTTCCACCCAATCAGTATATAAATTCATGTTACATCATAGTCACATCATAAATGCAATAACATGTTTCCAACCAATCATTTCATAAACTCATGTGGCGTCGTAGCCACAAGATAAATATATTCATGTGTTCCAGCCAATCAGTTCATATTCTTCGCTGTTGCCAATCTCTGATTATTGAAAAAATTTTCTTTTAAAAAGTAAATATCTGTCAACAATAATAACGCACATAAGTAAGCAAAATACATTTGATTTAAAAGTATACGTGCGATGTATAAGAATTATACTAATTTTAAAAAACCGTTTGGAAAATATTAATATGTTGAACGTTTTTACTTAATAATCAAATTTGAATTTTTAGTTAATTTTACAATTAGAACAAGTACAAGATTAGTGGCAGACCTGAGTCCAATAGAGAACACGTGACCTTTAGGAATTTAGTCCATTACAGCAGCGAAAATTTATTCTATGTAAAAACAAACGATTTTTCAACAGCAATGAATAATACATTAACAAGTAATATAAAAAAAAGTTTTAAGTCAAATCCTATTTCGATCAACAAAGAAAAATTTTATTTTAACTACTTTTTAATAAATAGTTACAATTAATATAAATATGTATTTACATATGACAGAATCACAACATTAAGTGGTAATTAATTTTTATTAGTTATCATTAAAGTATCGTGTTGTCATCCAAAACAATCATGTATATAAAATTTCAGCTCAACTGAATGCACGTGAGAAAAAAGCCTTTTCAAGTTTTGACACAAGTCGCCAAAAGGGTCGCTAAGTCGGCCTCGTGGCTGTATTTGTAATTCTTTGAATAATTATTTTTAATCAATTAATTTTTATTAATTATAATTAAATTATTGTATTGTCATCCAAAATACTTATGTATATAAAATTTTAGCTCAATTGGGCGCTTTAAAATATATTTTATTAAAGATTGAAAATTCCATCAAGATAAATAAATAAATAAACAGACAAATAAATAAATATTGAGAGAGTGGGACCTAATAGTAGGAATTGAAAAGTTTACTCTTAATTCCAAATAACTTTCATACGATAAAAGAGAAAATGATAATGAAACTTTATTAAAACCAAAAAAAACAGTTAAATTATTTACGCACAAAAAAATTATATATATTAAATCAAGTTTAGTTATCCATAGTAACATAGTTCCATAATATTAAGTTCGTTCCAATGTTTATACAGCTCAACTAAATAAAACAAAGAAATTTTAACCTGCACAACGGTTTTTTCCGTCTCTTATTGTTATTTTACTGAGATTCTGACAACGAAAAATATTTTTTCTCCTTTAATATCTATTCTTTTCACTTTATGTTCAGGATTTGGTTTACACATATAAATCTTTAAAAAAAGAGTTTTCTTTTTCATTTAAAGTTGGAATTATTTTGTTCCTGATGGGCACAATGCCAACACAACTCCATTCAACACCATCTCAAATAATGTGAACAAAACTTCGTAAAATTGTTTCTGTTAGTTTCCGATTCTTTGTTGTCCTTTTCATTATCTCTGCGAGTTTAAAAACCTGCGATTTGTTGTTTTCGTTTTCATTACTCAAATATGTTAAGAAAAAAATTTCAAAGCAATATTTCCACATCAGCATTTGTTTATGCACGCATAAGCATTTTTGTTGAATTTAAAAAATGGCTTATGTTTCCAAAAATCTAAAGTTTTATTGACTATAAGGTTACTGTTAATAATTTCTCATGTAACTCGTTATGTAACAAAACAATTTGCAGCGAATAAGTTGGTTCAAAGATCATGTGATGTTTATAAAAGAAAAAATTGATTTGAGAATCTTTAAATTAGTTTGAAATTTGTTAAATCCTTTCTATATTCAACATTATTTTTGAGAAACATTTACATGATTGAAGATCTTAAGTATCTTTAAAAATTAATATGGATTCATAAAGAAATAAATCTAAGTAATGTATTTTAGAATTTAAAAAGAATCCAACATTGACAGAGGTTATGTGCAAAATATATTTAAAGATACAGCACTCGGTTTGTGGAGATCTATATCTCAAAAATATAAGAATTTTTCCCAAATTTTACTACTTGTTGAACAAGTATGTATCATATAATCCGGAGTATAACGCGAATTTTGAACTAAAAAAATGAGATAGAAATTTACGGCTGCTTGTTATACCCCGGATACAAAAATAATAGCTATAAAAGTACAGAAAAATGAGTGTAAAGAAGAAGGTATTTACATATATCTAAATTCTGTTTATTTAAAAGCAATGACATATCTTACGTTCTTTCATTATTAGATTATTTCAAAAGTTCGTCATACTCGTCTTCCATTGTTATATTTTCTGGCATATTATCGAATTATGCTTCAGCTTTTTTTTACCACACACACACACACCACTGTTACTTCAATCCATAAATTAACAATCACCTTTTGTTTTAAATAGATTGTTATAAAGATATATTACACTTTTAAATTACTTTTACTTATGTCAGGTTTAATTTCAAATCATACTTTTTTTGTTATCCACTTACACATTATATCTAGACTTCAAAATATACGAGCATTACACATGTACGTTTCAGCTTTCTTCGTAGAAATAGGTGCACGTAAAACGGCGAAAATACCTAAAACTTGAAAAATGCAGCTTGAAAGTATAAGTGCGCATTATATGCCCGTACTGGTTGTACGTCCATGGTCATTACACGGCAAATATATATTACCTATCAGTGAATAGGTCTGCAATTTACCAAACGTTGCGAGTGTCTTTTATTTCAAAACAAGATCTTACTTTAGATAAATAGTCTACCAACCTCTTATATCACATCATTGATCTAGGAAATGCTAAGCTGGCACATATAACAAAAATAAGTTACAAATGGCACCTAACACCTTAATTATAGCAAGCTTAGTATTTCTCCTCGAAGTTTAAAATTTTTATTCTCGATTTTTACTAAAATTATCTTGTTTGAAAACAGGACTGGATCAATGGATATAGATGTCCTTACCAGTAATTATCGCGTACACCTATTACTGTTGCCTTAGACAAGACAAGCATTTACTCTTCCTCTGGTTATAAAAATGTCAATACCAAACTTGAACAAGCAGAATTGTTTTATTTCTGGAGGCTACCTATAAAATACCTAGAGAGAAGCTCATATATCTATCTATATGTATATATATATATACATATATATATAAATTAAGAGAGTTTTTAGATTTTGTCAATCATCTCTTTAACTACCAGACAGATTTTAACAAATTTTGGTATGTATATACGGCTGATATAATGCAAAAAATAATCATTCAACAGTTAAAGTACATGAGCATGATCATGCGTAACACTAATAGAAGTCAGAAGGTATGAAACAGCAGTTGTAGAATATAACAAAAAAAGTGCTTAATGGTAGATTTTTTATGATACAGTTTTTATTGTTAATCAAATAAATACAAAAAAGTAAACACCTTTTCGAAATACATATTTTGAAAAGAAGACTTCTGTTTCAAGTATGCATTTTATGATGTCAATTGTCATTGTTTGTGTTTTTCATATCTTCAGGAACCTTAAACTCATCTTATGATGACATAAGTCAAGAGCGAATCATTTGCTTCTTCAAATGTTTGAATATGTTTTTATAAGTGACGTTGTTGTCTTACTTTGGCATATAGCCTTAGTATAAAAACTTTGAGATTAAATTAAAATGAATTTTGCTAATAATAAAATGCTGTTTGACATGTTTGTTAAAAGAAAGAAATATTGTTAAGCAAATTAGGAAAATTTAACCCCACAACCATTGTAAATACTGTTCTATAGCTAGTGTAAAGGAATCTGACTAAATATTAGAAGTTGCAACTGTGAGTACGTTGTTTGCAAGCAGTCTTAATCAACTTCAAAGAAGAGATCTGCTTCATGGTTTGCAGGAAGTATTAACATTCTTCAAAGACGGTTTATTCCAACCTATTATTGATAACTATCCAGGAAAAAAAGAAAAATTCAGAAGTGCATGGTTTTCAGAGTTCAAATGGCTTGAAGACAGTATACAAAGTTTTTTTTCCTTGTCGATTGTTTGATAGTACAGATTGTTATGATGAGATTGTATTTCAAATGACCTTAAAAATTTGAAAAAGCAATCTAACGCTTGAAAGAACATAAAAATTTAAATGCATAGTAATGTTTCAAAATATATGCAAGAGGGTTCAAAGTCCAAGGAAAGTATACTAAGATATCTTCTTAACATCAGGAAGAAATAAACACAAACCGCAATTATCTTTTTGGTTTTGCTTTATCTGGCAAGCCAAGGCTTAAGACCGAGAGGACATAAAGAAAATGATCATTCAAATAACAGGGATAATTGTATTGAACATTTAAAGCTTAGATCAATACACACAGATAATGTTTTACTGAAAAAAAAAGCTTTCAGAGAAAGAAAAGTTTTTAATTGCTTTTGTCACGATGTAAAAACTGAAATGGTTGAAACCCCAGCGAATCCTTAATAAAAATCAGAATACTTGAAAACTGTAAGAAGGGAATATATTGATTACTATTTTTTATTGGTTGGTTTAATTAGCTGTTATTGGTCAGTGACATATCTTATGACGAGGATTAACTGCACCAAATATTTCATACCCTGAGAAATTAAACTCACGTGATATGAGATACTCCACGGAGAAATTTGAAATCGGGGAAACCTTGATTTTTATAAAACCGAATTTACTTATGGTAAAAATTTGTATTAGTGGCTTTCCCAAGGACCTTAAGTTGATCCTAATAATATAATTGTTAATTGTTACAATGGAGTAGGTAATTGTTATCGATGGTTATATCTTGGAAAATTATCGGTACGTGTGCACAATATGTAGTATAAAATGTAAATGAGATGGAATGAATTGATCATTGCAAAATTTTGAATTATATCCAGAAAACATCATTTAGATGACTTAGTAAACAAAAACACTATCAGAAAACTGGAAGAAGGACAACAAATATCGGATGCTTGCCAAATTCTCCAATATTGCTATTTCTCCACATTGGGCACTATTTCAAACAAATGTAATATGTTTCAGGAAAAAACTGAAAAGCCATTCTTGCAGTGCTATAGTCATACATAACAGATATGTTGTCTTAAAAATGAGGAGTAACTGTCACGCCACAGCTAGTCAAGCGGCAAATGAGCTTCATACTGCCATAGGTACTCTGGCATATTTCTGACGTTTGCTGAGTGGGGTTATATTTCTTCCAAAGACTAGTTATACGTATTCACAGACAAGAAAGCAGCTTTGCGCTCTTTTGCAATGCTGTTTACAGCATCGAAATTGGACAAAGATTGACTAGACACATTTGTGTTCTTCTCACACACAGATTAGAGTATATTCAGTATTTCAATTGATTTAGAAACGTGGAATTAATCTATAAAGAAAACCACTAGATCAGAAGACGTGTTGTGTATATCCCTTCATGTAAAGCCCAGATACATTTCTTATAGTATGATGGTCTTGCTTAGAATTGTGATACATGGCAGCACAAGACTACAAGTAATACCAGCTGAGAAAGAAATCTGAAAAAAAGCATTAATCAAGTTATGTTACCTCATCTTTGTGTCTTTTTCGTTCTTCTTTTGGTTATACATTCAGTTTTATAAGTGACAACGTGATGCATTATCATGTAGGTACTGTGCACAGGGCAGTTTACACGAGAATATTTTTTTTATTTCCAATGGTCAAGGTTGCAGAAGACCAAGGGGGTAGGAACAAAAACAAGAACAGACAAAATAAACATAGTAAGGAAAAAAATAAAATAAAAATGGCGAGAAAAGTCTTTGAACCCAATAAGTCCCTAGCTTGCCAATAAAGGTCTTGCAAATGTGGTCAGCAGCCATGTCCTCTCGAAAATCGCAGAACGTGCTGAAAGGGGCCTGTACAACATGAATTCTATGTAGATGTTTCAGGAAACACTCGTGTCCAGTGGTCGGATGAAACTCGGCAACTACCTTACGTCATGGCCACATGGAAAGATCTTTAAGATTATTCCACCAGATCTTATTGGAATTTTTCTAAGTGTATTGTCTTGTTTCACCTTTTTCTTAATGATACTCCTGGCACTGGTAAAAGGGACAGCTTTCCTTGTTATCTGTTGAATGGAAGCTACCTTCTTTTCTAGTTGGTCCGCAAACTCATTACTAGTTAAGCCGCAGAGTCTAGGAATCCACTACAAAACGATTTGCTTAGTGTACTCAAACAGACTCTGCAGAAGATTTTTACAATCAAGAATGTTAGAGGAGGCAGGAGAATTTGAGTTCACAGCAAAAAATGCCGCTTTTGAATCACAGAAGACAACAGCCATAGTAAAGCTATTCAGCTGACAGTGCAACTGTGCAAGGGCTACTTGAAGGGCAGCAACCTCACCATCAAAAGTGGTTGCGAATTCTCCAGTTGTTAAATAAAAGAAGAAAAGGTGGCAATACACTCCTGCTCCAGCGCTGTCAGTCTTTCAAAAGGCTTCCATTTGCTATAGATATGCACCAGTCAGGTTCAGGGTACATGGTGTCTATCGTTTCCAGGGCAAGTGATCTTAAAATTGTGGCATTTTGCTCTTTTTTGAAAACTTCCTGGGTTAGCTCAGTGCAAATTCGAAAACCTTTATCAATAGTTGGGATACACGACGTGACGGGCTCATCGCTTTTTCAACTAAAAATACCTTTTGGGTTCTTTGGGGCCGAAAAAGGCAAATTCTTTCCGACCAAATCCAGAAGCGAAGAGTGATTATACAAATTAAGAACCTTTTAAATAGCAGAAGTTTAGCGTTAGCAAGGTGGCCTTTGGGAAGTGATTATGCTAGTATGTGTTTACTAATGTCAAAGCAAAAGTAAGAGAAGTTATCCGACACTCAAGAGTTAATCTATTCGTGCCAGAGCGTTCAAGTCAGGGTGAATAACATTCCACACGAGATAAACCACAACGTCATTTAGGATTGGAGTGAGTTACTGCTTACATAGGATATCGAGGTAGAATTATTCAAATTAATACTCAGAACTGTGTATCTACTGAAGCTAGGAGTAGGCGGTAAAGTCAGATATAGTGATTAGGGTCGTGCTTATTTGGTAGTACGTATTGTGTGTTTTTTCACCTTAGATCCGCTAAGATAAAATATTAATATCCTTATTGTATATTGTTTAAGTTAAGATCTTAATAAAGAGATATTAAGATTATGGCAACGCCTGGTTCTTCATTCACTCCCACACCTATAGGTCACGAGGAAAACGTACAAGTAAGGCAACCCTCTCGCACCAATGCTTTACAACGAGAATGTTCCACATGTCATCTAGCCACCACATTATCTGGAATTCAATTCGATTAAAAAAAAATTAGATTCCTTAGGGCTGTGATTCTCTACCACCCTTGCCTCGGCACTTTTGTGTGCCTTTAAACTCTTACAGTGTGATGCAAATTTTTTTAAAAAATTATCAATTATTCTCAAAGAATAGAAGTTCGAAAATATGGAACCGAACCATTTGGCCGTTTTATAGAAATAAACTATTCATAAAACTATTATTGACCTTTTGACAACACCAGAGAAGAGAGTCGTATATTATTTCCCAAATTTAGATATAAAAAAAAATTTGATTGGTTTCGTAATCCATTCGTGACAACGGATACATCTGTGTATTCAATAAATTGATTGAAGAAGGAAAATTAATTTCGCTCTGTAAATTGAGATTGAATTTCAAAACATTCTGAAGAGTTAACTAATTCATTTTGGGTTAAAACTAGAAGCGATTGTCTTATAATAGCTAAAAGAGGTTCAAAAATACAGTTATAATTTTCCACATCTTATTTGCGGGAATTCGGACTTTCCGCATTAACAAATATAAAAATGAAAAAAAAAAGATAGAAACTTTTAAATGTAATTGATGAAATGAGAGTGGCATTTTCATTTTTACGACCAAATACAAACAAAAGTTTCAAAAATCTTCAACTCATGTATTCATGTAATAAATTTATAATTAATTACTTGATTAACATTTTGATGTCTTTGATGTACATATTATTTTATTGAAAATTGTTATCATATGCTATTTTACACAGTGTCTAAAATATAAGTAAATTTCTTTTAAACTTATTTTATTGTTAGTGTGCCTCAAAATTTTGAATTTGTTAAAAATGTACTGCAACAAAAAAAAGTTGAGAACAACTGCCTTAAGGTTACATGCTGATGTTCCACACTAAACTCTAACAGATGAGGATACCCTTATCCATGCACTAAAAAAAACAACTGGAAAATGAATTCCCCCTTTCTTACAAAACCGTTATGAGAAATCATCTCATTTCCATTTTCTTATGTTTCGGTTTCCATTTTTAATTAAATGAGGGAAAGGTTTTGTATTTGATTTTAGGGTAACGTGGTTTTTTCCTTCCAAGTTTTTTCAAGCCCTTTATAAAAAAACGTACTTGTAGCCCCTGAATTATACTTACCACACCTTAAGAAATCTTGTCAAGATGTTTCTTCGTTATTCTTCTTGAAACGCATATTTGAACAAATTTTCCTTGCCTAACACGTGTTAAATCAATTATTATACTGGAAATATTCTATCATATTAAAACGCTAGTAACTAACTAATGCCTTACTCAATGAACCCCAATGATCTTTTTTATATGAATAAGTAGAACACAATAAAAGGGGGTAAAATACAATCAATGATATAAATTATTTAATTTTTTTTTCTTTTTAATTCTGATTATTTTCTGGGTTTTGGGAAAAAATATATAAGATTCACTGAAGAGAAACTAAACAATCCCAGATCCTTCAACTAATAAGAAACTAATAGTTTGGATGAGTTTAATTAGAAGGAATGTTTCTTGGAATCCCGTGAAACATTGTTAGCTCTTTTTTGGTAAATAGATATTCCCTGGATCACGATAATAATAATAATGGTAAAGTCCTTATATAATCCTCACCCATGTCAACGGAAAAAACAGAAGTTTTTTATGTAGAAATCTCGAGTTTGGTCGTAGTATATTTACTAGTAATGGTACACGTATCAAAAATGATGACAAAAATTAAAGTCGTTAAGGTAGGAGCTATAATAGGGTTCAATCATAGTAGTAATAATGGTTACTTTATTCTTATTTTTTCCAGCAACTACCCATTGAGTATTTTTGTAGCATACATTAATGATTATAAGTGAATCTCTCATAGTTTCATGTAATTTTATGTGATATTTTATATTCCTTAGAATACATAGGAAGAGAAAATGCTACGATGCTGTACTAAAGGAGAAGCGCTGTTGAGATCGCTGTTAAGGCCGGGTGACTCCTGGGAAAGGCTGCGTTAGGACGACATGGAGATACTCGTAGGTGTGACGTAGATGCTTGATAGGTCATTGTAGGTGTGAGAGGGTCCAAGTGAATCTGGAAGTCGATTGGAGAGAGAGTCCGGTGGAGTGTGCTGGGGCATCATAGAGTGTTGAATCCTGTAGAAGTGTCTTTCTAGCATCTATGAAGCTTCTTAGCGTATCGAGAGTCTCTAGGTTCCCCCTTTTGGTGTCTATTTAGAGGTGGAATAAGTCACGCCTATAAAACTGACACGGGAGGCAGAATCATTTCTGATTGGAGGTAGGGGGGATTACTATTCGACTACTGGTCCTAGTCACCCCTCACGCGGCGGATTTTGAAGCTATAGATTCGCCTGGGAACTATGCCCGTCACCTCTCTGTTGGCTGGATAAAGGGAGGTCAAAGGTTGTCTTGATATAAGGTTTTTTACGTTCCATAAAGAAAAATTTATATTTTGTTTAAGGTATCCAACTACGTTCGGAACCGTGATTTTAAAAAAAGGGTATAAATGAATAATTTTCATGATATTTAGTGTCACTCAAATTAGAATATATGCATAAAATTGTTTTAAGGACATTTTGACAAAAACAATTTATTTAAATACAATATTTTGGCAAAAAATTAACTTAGAATAATCTTTTTTCCAAATGTTCTCCTTTTGTGAAAAAAGGTTCTATTATAAAAATATTTTGCCTGTATATAGCTCAGACCTCTCTACAGAGGCTCAACTAGAATTTTCAAAAATTCACATTATTTTCAGAGTTACCACCAATTGAAATAATTATTGGCGTTTTTTTCTTAAAATTGCTCCCCTCTGTTGTCGTAAAATATGAATAAACTCACTTCTAAGTTATATACTTCAAAAATTCTAGTTGAGCCTCTGTAGAGAGATCTGAGCTATATACAGGCAAAATATTATTCTAATCGAAGCATTTTCGACAAAAGGAGAACATTTGTAAAAGAGATTATTCTAAGTTAATTTTTTGCCAAAATATTATATTTAAATACATTTTTTTTGTCAAAATGTTCTCAAAACAATTTTATGCATATATTCTAATCTAAGTGACACTAAATATCATGAAAATTATCCATTTATGCGCTTTTGAAAATCACGGTTCCGAAAGCAGTCGGATACCTTAAAACATAAGCGTTGGAGCGTCCGAACTGGGATAATATCCCACGCGAAACTACGTAACCGTTGAGACGTCACCAGTTCCCTAACAGGAAAGGGATCCCTTGGTGGAGTCCACCGCAAAATCGTTTGTAAAAAACAGTTTCTATCTGTTTTTATAATAAAGTCGAAACTCTATGTAACGAACCTCTATATTGCGAATTTTTCTGTATTGCGAACTTTTCCCTGGAACCTTGAATATTTCACGATTTTCTTCGTAAAGTAACCTCTCTATGGCGAAGTGTATTCTCTATACAACGAACTTTTTTCTGGAACTTAGGGACTTCGTTATGTAGAGGTCCAACTGTATTTTATATTATTGTACTATCCAAATAACCAAATATAACAAAACCTAGCTACTATTTTCAAAATAAAAATAATACTGATATCAGCTATAACTTTATAGCTTTGTTCAAACAACTCTAATGACTGAAAACACTATTCATTATTTTTCAAAATAGAATAAAATCTAAAAACTATTTTATATATATTTCTAAGCTTTTGGGCTTTTAAAAGGAGAAAAGAAATTCCAAAATAGCAGACAGACGGGAAGAAATAAAAAAAGGCTTATTTTTCCCCCAGAGAGGAGAACACTTATTTTGCTGCTTTCGATATGTGAGTTTTTAAAATGATGTCGAACATGTACTACACAAAATATATTTGAAGTTTATAGTCTCTTAGACATTATTACTTTAAAGCTTTAAAAAGTGTGTGTGTTTGTAATAGAAGAAAAAAATGCAGATATATATATTCGAGTGTTTTTAAATTTAAATTTTTGAAGTTAACTTTAAATTTATACAAATATATTAAGATTATCTTTCACACATATAAAAATATTTTATGTATATATCCATAAATACTGGTATGTAATAAATAAAGAAAAATATGTGTATGTATTGTTAAGAGAAAGAAATATAATTTTATATAATTCCGAATACAACAATATGTTTCTATGCATAATACTCTTTCATAATAGTAGTAATAAAATATTATTTAATATAATACACTTTTTTTATAACCTAGAAAAAAGCTGGGAAAGAATTAACTGGAAGAAATGTGAAAAAACAATTGAGAAAAAAAATTCCCTAAGAAATTTAATACATTTCAGTAAAAATATCGGAAAAAATACACCCATTCGGTACATAATCATAATAATTATTGAAATAATTTGCGCAATTAAAGCTGCATCTAAATCTTTAGCTACACAAAAAATTTAAGTAATGCAGATAATAAAACGCACATTCTAAAGATAATGTAATTATATAGATATATGTTCAAATGAAAAAATATTGGTTAAATATAATTTATGGTTTCTTTAAAAGATCCTTCAAGCATTCTTATATTAGTTTTATATACAACTAGTACGATTTTTGATGATGAGTACAAAATTTATCTTTTGGTATTTATACCACTAATGACATTTAAATTTCAGTGCATATATAAATACGAATTTTAGTTGAGATTCCTACAACAGTAACAATCTAGAGCAGGGGTACTCAGCCATTTTCCCCGCCGGGCCGCATACACATCATAGGTATGTCACGCGGGCAGCATACACATGACTGGTATTTTACGCAGGCCGCAATATGTGGATAATAGAACAAACACACTCTAAGACCAAAGCTACATTGGAAAAAGCAAAATTGATCAAAATATTGAAACTCATTTTTAGCGCTTTTATTTTAATACTATATTAACTTTTCGATCAAACACACACACACAAATAAATATTTTTGTGCATTTTTTACTGAGTTACAGGATAATTTTTATTTCCTTTCATTCATAATCAAGCCTCTTGCTTACATTATACTATTAAAAAAACAAATTGATAGTAACATTGATATATTTTATTGCTATACTTTTTTATACTAAATTTTTAGTACATTTTTCTCCAGTAACTGAATTTCTTAGTGCAGTGGACCACGATTGGGCCACTCAGAAAAGGCTGGCGGGCCTCAGGTTTAGTATGGCTGATCTAGAGAGTTCAATGCTTGGTTTACAGTAATACTTGGACTTACGCGAACTCGGAGATACGCAATTTTCAAATTTCTCTCTTCTGTCTTTTTGGGGATTAGTTTAGTCATCCTCATTTTCTACCTGAAGTATAAAACGTTATTGTTAATCTAAACAGTTATGTTAATAATCGACAGCACATCAGATCATCCCCTTGCAACTTTGACTAATTTTGACCCACATGTAAAAGTCGAATTCTTGCTACCCAATGCAACCAGTTTACTTCAACCGATGTGAATCCGGGAGTCATCAAAACATTCACAGCTTATTATACGAGACGATCATTCACACATATGCATGAAGCTATGAGGCGAAACGACGAGCTCTCTTGAAGTTCCACATTGAAGTTTCACAAAAAACTTTAAATGGCGTCTGGAAAAAAACTGTCTTTTCTTTTTCTTTTCCATCACGGAAACTAAGACGGAATGATGAAATGATGAAATCGGTAATGTGATTGAAAAAGTTGTTGATCTTTCTAGCCAAATAAATTTAGAAATGGATAGTGATGGCGTTCAAGAACTATGAATAGCCACCATCAGGAGCTTACAATTGATGAGCTCATAGAAATACATGAGCAACAGCAAGACATTGAAAAACTTGAGTCTTTTGAACCTATTTTATAACAATTGGAAATTCGACAGATGGTCTCAATTTGATTCAAAAAGGGTTACAAATTTTAGAAAATATGGATTACAACGAAGAGAGTATTTTTTCAATAAAACAAGAAATCAAAAAGTGATTATCATGCTATGAGAAAATTTTGTGGGAGAAAAAAATCTTTGAACTTGCAGACTACTTTGTCAGATTTCATGAACCCTACACCAAAATAATTCGATTTGGGATTTCGGGTTTGTATTTTGTTTTATCTAGCATTTTATTAAACATATTTTTTTCTAAATTATTATTTTCTTTCGTCTTTGGAACAAACTAAGAATAATTTATGTGTATTTATATGCAAAATTATACCCTGACTTATGCAAATTTGACTTACGCAGTTATCACTCAGTCCAAACCGTAGCGTAATTCAGGGGTATTACTGTAAACAGTATTCGAGTGATATATACGTCATAAGAAATAGTTGAAACTGTATCAGTAATAACATATTATGCATCACCACGAAATCATTTATCGGACATTTGGCACTATTAAAGCATGAAGGTTTCAGTCCTTTTCTGTAAATTCAGTACTATTAGCTATGCATTGCAATAATAAATATTTAACTTGTTCTACGATGTTTATTGCATTATTAATACTATTGAACCTAATTTAGTAGTTAAAATGGTATGATCCACTAATACTTAACAAGACTACAGGATGTGTTTTACGATGTACTTAATGATATATCGTAATACAAATTATACTCAAATTATCTCCGAAAAAGGCCGATTAATTAATAAGCAATTCTGATGCATAATGATTAATTTACGAGATTTTCCTTCTTGTATATATTCGTAAAATCAAAAATTCTTTGGAATTACAATAAAAGTGAAACAACGATAGCCAGCCAGTAATTATCTACCTATTAAATATTTGCACTTCTTTTCAAATAAGAATCAAGATTCTGATTCGTGTCATACATTTAAATGCATAAATCACATATGTGTGCTTAGTAACAATAGATTATATTCCTAAATTTAATTCTGATCCGGATTATTGGAATTTATAGCTAAACAATCTCTTGACTCAAGTAAAACAGATGTTTTTTGGATTTACTATTAAAAATTGATAATCATTTTATAAAGTGTTACATTTGTAATAAAAGAGAAGACTAAAATGTTATATTTATAATAAATATTTATACACATTTGTTTTATTTACACAACAAAAAATATTATAAATAATGATTCATTATAACTTTTACATTCTTCAGATGGAACTTCTCCAATTTTTTTTTCCATTCACATCAACTTTTCTATATCTTCATTTAAAATTTTATAAAGGAGACTTTTCAAAAGACCAGTTTTCAATTATGTCTCTTGTGTTGTGCAAAGGTATATGGTAACATATCTTTAAGATGAATTTTCCCCTTATTTTATTTCGTGTGGGGGACCAAGAGAGAAGTTGACTAATCACATGAACCGTATTTCTTAAACAATGAATTTCATTTTGGATGAATTTTCATGATACATATACGCAACTCCAGGAAGATATTCTCTAGAAAATCACGCAATTGTTCACTGTAAATTAGAATTCACCACAACATTCATTATTCAAATATTTCTCCATGGCTACGATCTTTAACGTAAAAGCCTTTTGAATTTTTTCTTTTATTGTGTTCTGTGTGTGTGTTCCGAACAGGTATAATAATCTTTAAATATTCGGATAGTATGCAGCATTTATACAATACGCATATTAAACACTGGTTGAGTCTTTATAAATGAGTTCGCATGAATGGCATGCAATATTCAAATCGATTTTTGAACACGACCTAATGAGCTTCCCATCGTGGGATTTCAGCTAAGAGCCGGATAATTTTTAGTAAAACAAATTATCTTTTCTCTTTTCTCTCTAAATGTCTTTTTACTTCTCTCTCTCACACACTGGTTTAAGAAAATCGTGGGCAAACACAATTTTTAAACATCATTGTACGCAAGATATCTTCTTGTATGTAATGAAAGATGTTCTATAGCATTGTAACTAACTTTTTGTATCTCTTACAGTTTATGGGATAGTAACGTTAACTCCGCTGTTTACTTCCAGGTAGCGTTGTAACGAATCTCGTCCTTTTGCGCAGAGCCCAGGGTTTCTCAAACTGTGGGGCGCACCCCCTTGGGGGCGTGACAACTCTACAAGGGGGGCGCGAGCATATTGAAAAGTAGAGAACAAAAGATTATTTAAAAAATTATTAATTTACTGAAAGTAAACAAAATACATATTCAGACATAATAAAAAATAAAATACACATTTACACTGATATATTACACTTATAAATATATCAGTGCTACACAATGTATTTTGTAATTAATTCAACAATTCTAAGTTAAAATCAAGTTTATTAATTACCAGTGACCCCATGGGTTTGACATATATATATAATTTATAACAAAAATTAACACTTATCTTGATAATGTTTGCACAGATTATAATTAAACCTTGACTGCCGATCATAAGTTTCGCGATTCGCTTCCAAATGCCAACCGTTTTCCACGTAGGCACGCGTATGTGATGTATTGGGGTAGAGGAGAGGAATAAAGGAGCAAAAATAATCTGGAATAAGTAAATCCTTCGCAAACATTGTCAAGGTCCTTCTATTGCATTCCAAAAACTTGAAATAATTTTACGGATAGCAGTGCAAAGAAAAAATCGTACTTCGGAAAGACGTATATATACGTCTGGAGAAATAAAAGCTTTGGCTTAGCGAGACGTTAATATACACGGGAGTGCTAAAGAGATTAAAGTCGTATCGTAGTTTTAGCATCAACGTATAGTATTATTGAAATCAGTACATTGTTATTGTATAGGGGGAGAGCGCTGAAAATAATGATTGAATATTGGGTCGCGAGTATTGCAACTTTCAGAAGCACTGGCATAGCCACTTTACTACACTTAGGCACTACTTTTAAGGTATTAGCCATTGCCATCTCGTAAGGTGGATTGAACAGTAGTATACAACCTGTTTAAATATATTTGTAGATATAAATATATGAGCAGATTGTATCTAAAAAGATGGTTCAAACTGGGAGTACACGCATAATTTGTCCTCAAAATAAATAAAATTCCCAACACAATGTAAAGATTGGAAATCAATCTTGCTGAAAAGAGTTTTCTGTATACCCGAGGAGCTACCCACCCACACACAGATCCCAATATCAAAAGAAATCCACTTAAATCCCCATCAAAAGAAAAACAATATTTTTTTAATCGTTGCCCACATCATTCAGAAGATGCATATTAACAAAAATATCCCCATCAATCATGTATTAGTATATGACGGATCAATACGAGTTTCTTCAATTAATCCTCTGGGCTATCAAATCGCGTTATTCACAACCAACCCTTCGGAAGAAGAGAATCGCGTGATATTTAAATTAACTTACTGTACATATAGTTGAGGTTTTTTAGCTGGAGGGAGAGTAGAAGAAAATATTTACTCGAGTCAGGTGAGATTGTTACTGAAGGTATAGTATTAGAGTTATAGTGATTTGATTCTTATTAGGAGGAAACTTTAAGGTGACGATTGTTCACTAGGATTGATTTGATATTATATTAAATCGAATGATAGATTAGATCCTTTATTAAGGTAAGGATGAAGTTTGATAGTCTTCTAATCGTTCGCGTTTTATTGTCGTTATTCCACTTTCGTGAAGAGCATTGAGACATTCTCTTTCTATTATTAGTTGAAATTGTGTCTGTCTTTTGTGTGGTAAATAAATAGATTAATTGGATCATGTCGAATGTTTCTTCCCTACTTCCTACACATCTAGGTGCACGAGAGAGAGTTCCGAGCTTCTCACAAGTAAAATGCAGAATTCTTATAAAAGAAGTTATGCTAACTGTATTTTCTGCAGAACTCTTCACTTGACTGCTTCTTTTTTTGTCAAAGATGGCACAATATTCGAATACTAAAGAGCCGATTTGGATATGTCCTTTATGTACAGATTGACCAAATGTAATGCGAGAGAAGTGGTAAGATTTACAAGGAGTAATTTCCAAATAGAGTTATACTTGATTCAAAAATTATTTGGAGGATGTTCACCTAACTAGTGGAAATAAGTTAATTTCACGACCTAAACATATGAAAAATCAAGGAAGAATTATTAGAATGGTAGTTAGGGTGGAAGCTATTCTGCAAGTAAAAGACGAGCCGTCTGACCGAAGTTCACAAAAAACAGCTTAACACCATGCGATAATAAAGTTAGTGGTGACATGATTATAAAGTGAGTGAGTTTCGTGAAGAAATGCAACACTCCCTGCCATCTTTAAGAAGCGCAAATCTTAAAATAAATATATTTCTCACCTTTCGTCTTCATTGTACAGTGGTTCCTGTAACGGGACATATTGAAACTAAAATTTGAAGAAAATGTATTGACCTAATCTTTCACCTAAATTGAGAGAAATGTCTCTTCTTTTAGCAGAAGGCGCTTCCAGAATTACCACGATTTCTTCCTGCATATTAGAGAACCATCTTGTGATTTCAGGTCTAGTTCATTATGTCAGAGAAATATACGGTAATACCTAGACCTTAACTTCGACTACAAATTAACCGACCAGGGAGGATTCTTTATTTAGCTTTTCTGATCTCCTGATCTGTCTTGCTTTTAACTTTTATTCCTCTGGGGACAGCTAAAAACTATTGTATACGAGACGCCCACTCAGTCAACCTTAAGACTTTGTCGCCAGAACTGACGTTTTAGCTGCAGACGTTCATGAAATACACGGAGTCTTTTTTTCAACATGCGTAAGATTCTTTTTATCTACAATGTCGTAAAAGCCTTGCAGTGGGTAATGATTCATTTAAATAAGCCTTTTAGTTAACGCTATGGCAAATAACAATTTGCTTAACTTTCCCCCCTTAAATATTTAGTTTTTGGTTTCCTCCATTTTGATTATGAAAGTACCTTCGCTTAGTTCTTTGATTGCCTTCTTACCTCCCATTGTATTGTTTTGTTTGTTTTAGTGACATATATTCTCACCCTATCTAGCCAAACCCTGTATGTACAGGGTTTGTCAAATTAGACGGACAAATTCAGAGGGGTGACAGTAGGCAGTAGGGGGCTCACAAATTAACATTGAACATGGGATCGCAAGTAATCGAAGTAATTCGCAAAAACAGTTATGTAGGATGTGATGTCGAGTGGAATGAAAAGGAACAGTAAGAGGTAAGAAATACATTTATTACACTTAAAGCATATTTACAATACGAACAATGCATCCCATCTCGATGTCAGAAGTGCAACAAGTGACTGTTAGAAATATTGTACAAAGTTGAGGCCGCGTTCCGCATAGCACAGCCGACATCGACGGATGAAGAATTTTCGGATGCGTTCAAACAAATCCGGTGAGCCGGCGATATCAGTAGAGGTGACGACGATTTACTTCTCTGTGGCCGCCATCGTCTCATACACAAGCGATTTCAGGTAGCCCTAGAAGAAGAAATCCAAGGAATTGAGGTCAGGGGCATTGAGAAAGGCCAAGCAACACGTTCACTGCGTCCAATCCTATACCTGGGAAATGTACCATGGAGGTGGCTATGCTCTACAATCAAAAAGTGTGCACCATCGTGCATGAACCCCATTTCCTGGTGTGTAGTGGCTGGTACTCCCTGTAGCATCTCCAAAAGGACATGTTGTAGGAAAACAAAGTATTTTGCTCTAATGAGGCATTCGAGCCGAATACCCGCATTCGTTTGACCACTCCCCTCGTTTGGCTCATCGTCCTCCCGACGGCTTCCATTATAGCGATTTTTACCTACTAAACGTGGTTTGCAACTCCATGTTCTATGTTGACTACTATCAATCATCTAAATTTGTCAGTCGAATTCGGCAACACCTTGTGCAATAAACCCGAGATATTTCGGTATTAGGGAACCTTTTTCCTGATCCATGTAATATTTTGCTCTAACTGTCATTTAAAATTCTCATTGTGGACTTCTGAAAAGATGAAAATCATTTGTAGAGAAATAAAGTTTCCTTCCGACAAATATCTTTTTGAATTTTTCAAAGGTAATTTTAGGCATACATATTAGGATTCCTAAATTTCCACCTTAAAACCCGTTCCTTCACTTTCTTTTTCTTTCTAAGCATCAGTCAGTGATCAAATACCCAAAAATATTTTATTGCACAACTCTCCCAACTACCCACCATTTAACAAGAATTCCCTTCTCCACCCCCACAGACCTCTCTCTTAAGACCACCACTTGAAAGATTAGATAAATGGTGAAAAGAATCACATAGAGACTTCGTTTGATTTCTCTAATATCTGATGTCTTACGAATTCCATAAAGAAGAAAGCATTTTCAATTCAAGATAAAATAAAACTTATCAATCAAATTGAAGAAAAATAGTCACTCGATCGATGACGTGCAAGGAATTTTCCATATTAACACTCCAACTGGACAGAACGGATTTTTAGGCCCTACTAGAGAGGCTTCGAAAATGGACTGCACGGATTTTTCTGCCTTCAAGTAACGTTTTCAAAAGCGGATTAGCCGCACTTTTCTGAAATCCTTTCCCCCTTTTAAGGTTTAACATCTTGAAAGATAATGAGGGACGGAGGAACAAAACACAGCAGGAGTTTTATGGCTCGCAGGGAACCCCGTGTTTTGACCCCCAATCGTAAAAAATCGGGGAGAAATTTCTTTACAACCCAAGAAGTGTTTGCTAGCTTGTATTTTAAAAGTTTTCAAAAGTCCCAACGCATAAGTAAAATATGTTACAATTCCCTTTTGGTTTCATATTAATTTCAAACTGTAACAAGTTGGGCGTGTCAGTGCAATCTGCTATTTTATATAGTTAGACAAATTATCTTTTTTAAGTATATTCTTTCGCTTCATTTTTCTTATTTTAATCAAAGCTTTCAGTTTTTGAAACATGATTATTTTATTATAAGATACCGAAAAAATTAATAAAACACCAAACCCTTTAAAATTTGAAACCTTTTCAATTTTCCAACCACTAAAAATGAATAAACTTAAACTTCATCAAATCATTTGAAACATTTTCTTACACTTTGATAAAAATAATAACGAAAAAAAAAACTAATTAAGATTTATTAGTTTTTTTTTTTTTTTTTTTTTTTCAAAGCCCAAGTGTTCAGGGAAGTTTAAGTACAGTGCCTAGTTATATATTGTTAAAATACACCGAATTATATTTGAATTTTAAGTGCTTGAACTTCAGTTTACATCAAAGACAACATGAATGAAGATTTTCACACATTTTTTTATAACTTGAATGTTTGAATAAATGGTAATCAAAAATATACGGAAACATTTACAGTAGACATTTATGCATATAAATAAACATAAAAATCAATTTTAAATTCGAGCTATTCAGAAACATTCGAATTATTGTTCAAAAATATCTATTTATACAAAATACATCAACATTTATCTTTTTTAAAGGCTAACTGAATAAGTAATTAAAATCTGGATATTTTTTGAAATCTCGACCTTATAAAGCTAGAAATTTTATGTTAGAAATTCCATTTGAAATTTCGAAAAAAAATGCATCGCGCAGTTAAAAATTATTTACCATAAGTTTTAGCAATTGTTTGAGTATAATAAAAATTTCAAATTTTATTATATAGCTTCTTTGGTATCTTTTAATATATTTCGGCCGCGGTAGCCGAGTGGTATAGGTATCGGAACGTGGCTTGCTTTGTCACGAGTTCGAGCCCAGTACCACTAAAGACCCGCCGTGTAGGGCAGCGATGCACGTTAAATCTGTCGAGAGCTGAAACGTCCTCCCGTTGGTGTGGTGGGGTAGTTAGGAGAGGGGGTGCCAGCTCAGGTGTCGTCCACGTCACTTGACCATGGTTCAAAATTACGTGTCCCTCGCCAAAAGCCCTCGTGTAGCTGAACAGTGCGACGTTAATATTCAATCATTCATTTAATATATTTCGAAGATTTCATACAATTCGGTTGAAAACCGCATGCTAAGAGCAAAAAATATACTAAAAAATTGATGAATATACAATTACAACAAATTCTTACATAGAGAAGCAAAACTGAGAAGCTAAAGCGTAGGAATAAAAAAATTTTGAGTATATCTGAAGTAGTTTTCGAAATATTTATTTTAAAGTTTAGAAAATTTGTGTGCGTTATGTTATACTTGATATCAATTAAATGGTTAAAATAATGTGTGTGTGTGTGTGTGTGTGTTAATATTAGTCATGTAATCGTTTGATGACACATTCATATACTAATAAAAATTATCATGGTCATTGATGCGAATGTCAAGAATTTTATGTAATTTTAAATTCAGACATTAAGACATTGATGTAGAAAATATAAAACGACCATCTAAAATGCATGAAAAATGCAGTCTGCAATAAAATGATCTTGACAAACAAAATCCGGCATTTTCACTTACTATGGCAGAGCCGGCTTAGTCAGGGGCGATCTGGAAAAACAGAGAGAGAACCGCGGTTTTGATGGATGCCGCTCTAGCTTTTAAAGCTCCCAGGAAAAATTATATATATATATAATTACAAATGCAAAATTAAATCTTGTAATTTTCCATACATTTTTATAACAACGAATTGTGGAATTGGCTTCAAATACATTGTTTTCTTTGACAATATCTAAGGTAACCAACCCTACTTTAGATAGATTTGTACTACTTTTTCGTAACCGTATTCCTTTTAAAATTAATTCGTGCAGCCGAAATACACCTTTTGTACCCTTAAAAATTTATGTTAACTATAACGGTTAATTTTAATTTATGCAACTTGTGAAATGTTCATAATTAACCATTTCCGTCTAAACAGTTTACATGAAAAAATAAGTTTGGACTCCCTCATTCATTAGGGATTTATATAAGATTCTAACATTAAATTTTATTTTTCACCGAATAGGATCGAGTGGTAGTGTATAGTGTTTCCACACCACAGGTCTGGGGTTCTCTTAACGGGCTGCGCAAGGTCGACTCTGCCTTTCATCCCCGCTACATTGGGTCGATAAATGAGTACCAAGCTTGCTTCGGGTCTTAAACACTGAAGGTCTCTCTTCAGACAGACCACCAAATCGGGACATCTGTTCATGCACCTCAGCGTCCAATGGCCACGTGTATTATGATGGGCACAGTAGTTCCTGGCCCTCATGGATTGTTGTGCCACTGAGTTTAAGTCTTAAGTTTGAGGATTACCTCACTTTGGGGATACCCCTTAGATAAACATGTATTTCCACTCATTTGCAATTAAACATTTTTCTTTAAATTACGTTTATTTCAGAAGTAAGTTTGATTTTCAAATGTATTTGCTTAATAACATGTATATTTGTGTGTGTGTGTGTGTGTGTGTGTGTGTGTGTGTGTGTGTGTGTGTTATATTAAAAAAATTTGATCAGTCCAAAATTACATGTTTTTAGCTCCTCTAAAAGCTTTTAGGATTTTACAACTGATCTTACAATCCATATACGTTTTATAGTAGTATATTTAAAAATGATAAGGACATTTTTACGACTGTGTGAGCTATTATGCCTCGTTTATAAATATAAAAAATTGCATTCAGCTACAGTTTTTAAAATGTACAGAAATAAGTGGAGCAACAGGATACTTACATGTTATGAATATTTTTGACTGCAGTAAGATATATTTATATTTCAGTTTCTTTACAATTTGAATAGAAGCTGTAAGCCACATTTTGCGAATAGTTTGATTTTGAGTATAAACCCATAGGCTGTTTAATATTGTAAAGTGTTTTACTTTGATACCAGCACACATTAAAATAAGGCTCATTTGCAGTTATATGATCATCTTCAGTGATATTTAAATTTTCAAAAATAGTCTACACGTACGAAAACATTCTTTCACAACCGCACACCACATCTCTCATACTATATCTTCCCTACAGCAGTAAATATTTGTGTATACTGAAAAATTTAATACAGGATATATTTCCAAGTGTTAAATTTGTTTTTAAAATTTGGTATGAATACATTGTGGAACTGTCGGTTAACTTCACTGAACAAAATTGTTTTAAGTGTACTGTTTTGAAAGACAAGATTAATTAGGGAGAACTTTTCTCACAATAGAATTTGTAATGACTGAATTGTGTGAAAATGTAGTTATCGATGTGTGACATTTTTCCTTGTAATAAAAGAAACAGAAAGATAAGAAATTTAACTTGAGTAGAAAATGGTTAGAAGTACTGTTATGCGCATTTGAAGAAGTATATCCCCCATTAAAATTAAAAATTATTGACTGAATGTGTGTTATATCCATCACAAATGCCGATGTAGAAAAGGAATTTTTATTTAATACAAGAAGTTCGAAAAAGAGAAGACTAGGAAGGAAAATTTAAATTTTTTCCGAAAAATATTCAGTTAACATAAAATTATCTTTTATATGATTTTAATTAAAATAAATTAAAAGTATTGAAATCCTTTTATGCTATTTTAAATTAAAAGTATAACTGAATAGAGAAAGATCGGTTTTATTTCATAAATATAATCATTGTATGTAATATTTATTGTGTTATTGTTTAAAAATGAGGTAGGGCCTTTGCTCTTTTTTTACCTCATTACTTTTAAAAAACAGGAAATTGAGCGCGTTTTCTTACTCTCATATTCAAAAATGAATACAGGATGCTTTTTTCTGGTTCAAATCGCAATACCAAATATATATATATATATATATATATATATATATATATATATATATATATTTTAATTTTTAAAATGACAGAAAAATAAATTTTCTTTGAAGAAAATATAATTATTTTTCAACTTCTAACATACTATTTATTTCATTTTTTCCTCTTTTTTTTACTTTTCATTTCTTTTTTAATTTTACTGTGACTGAACATTTAGGAGAAAGAAACACGGTATCTTTTTCAAAGAGGATTGATCAAGAGAG